>JAOXOE010000441.1:25866725-25917460 GCA_028565055.1 Phoeniculus purpureus
TGTGGCAGGGGGATTGGACTGGATGATCTTTCGAGGTCCCTTCCAATCCCTAATGTTCTGTGATTCTGTGAATAAAAGGTTTCATAGCTGCCACAGTCCCTGCTCATACTTTGAAAGGAGGAAGTATGGGGTTTTTTACCTTCACCGCCCTTTTGGGTGTCTCAGCCAAGATGGGAGGAAATATTCCTTTGTAGAAGCCAAGCAATCTATTGAAGAAAGAAAAAGAAATTATTACCTTATTCCCAATTCTATTTGCACTATTGAGTGAAGCAACAAACCTTGCAGCATTTCCATGGGCACAGAGAATTATCGATACCGCCTGCTTACTTGCTAAGAAACCAGTGGGCTACCAATTTTACTCGTGAAACGATATCAGCATGAAGTCAAAGTTCAGCTTGTTTTTATTCTGAGCAGACAAGAAATTGTATTTAAAGGAAGAGGAGCAGTTTTGACAAGGGATAGGAAGTTTTATTTCATTGTTTTAATTTTCTTGGCATAGCAATGATAATATTAAATACTAAAGTCCCCAAACAGAGATTTGGAAAAACCCCTTGCCTTCAACATGTTGCTTACAAAAATGGATCGTACTTGTTTCATAAACATGCTCGGAGGGCTGGAGAACCTCTCTTATAAGGACAGGATGAGAAAGTTGGAGTTGTTCAGCCTGGAGAGGAGAAGACTCTAGGGGACTTTACAGTGACCTTCCAGTACCTGCAAGGGGTCTGTCAGAATGCTGGGGAAGACTGTTCTGTTCACAAGGGTAGGGAACAGATGAGGGGTCATAGTTTGAAGCTGGAAAAGGGCAGATTTAGGTTGGACATCAGGAAAAGGTCCTTGAATCTGAGGGTGGTGAACCCCTGGAACTGGCTGTCCAGAGAGGTGGTGGAGGCCCTATTTCTGGAGCCATCCAAGGTCAGGCTGGCTGGGGTCTGGGCAACCTGGTCTGATGAGTGATGGCCCTGCTTGTTGTAGGGGGGATTGGCCTAGACAACCTTTGGAGGCACCTTCAAACACAACGCATTCTATGATTCTATGTTGGGAAAACCATTGAGGCAGTATCTTGCCACTCTACTCATTCAGGTCTTTGCCCCTCTCTTGCCTGGCTCTGTAAACAGCTATAAGGAGTTTACAATAGCCGCTGATTTTTGGAGCTGGCCTGAAGCCCAAGATCCACTTGTCGCAATGCTCTGCTTTGCATCATCTACACTTTATTTCTATATACACTTCAGAAAGGCATCTAATGCAACCAGCAAGAAGCTGCTTTGCCAGCCAGCAAGGGTATCTCTTACACCTTATCCATCCTCAGAGCTTATACACCTCTTTCAGGACTGTAAGAGGTCTTTGTCTACTGGAGAAACCACTTCTTAAAGCAAAGCATTTGCTTCTTTTTAAAATGCTGAAAGGTGATGATGTTGAAAGGTGGTGATTCAACTTTCTAAACCAACCTAGTACTAGAAATGCTTTTGCAGGGTGTGGAAGAGTAATCACATCAACAGATTCTCCTCCAGTCACCCTGTGCACGTCAAACAAAACCAATTAAAATCATATTCCCCCCATGAATATGAAATAGCACAAGTGCTGTACCATTTCCCCACCCTTCTTCTGAAGCTTCTTAAGCTGCTCCAATACAAAGAAAATAATTTAGGCTTTGAAAGATGCTCCAGAGTGGGAACATCACTAACCTTTCCTCTGAACTCAGTGAGTTATGAACTCCCGTCCATCAAAAAAGGAAACTTTGAGCATTTCATATCATAATGGTTTCATAACAAAACACTGAAAGGAGATTTTGGGAATTCAGCTGAGTCATCAGACACTTGAATTTCCCCAAAGTCTCATATTCTGAACATCAATGTTTTTACACAGACACACCTTCTTCTATCCACACAGGTAGGGCTGTAACTGTAGATATCTCTACATATGGATGTAACTATACTGGATCCAGTCTTAGTCTTTAATGGTCCAGACATATTCAGAGGATATTCTTGCTGAATCAGCAAGCTATTGAAATGTCAAATAAATTCAAGCATCTGATTCACACAGTTTAATACGAGTTCAACCTGAGGTCCAAGCAGCACATCCATCCCTATAAACACTTCCTAACTTTCAGCTCGGTATCTATGCCAGGCATCCTCTTTGGAAGTTCTAATACTCCAGCACGACTGGATTTGGAAAATGAGAAGTGCTTCAGCTCACTGGTACGGCTTTGGCTACAAAACAGAAAGATCTGGATGTGGCCCAGAATTTCTCTTCATTAGTAAGAGATGCACAAAGAGAGAAATACATAGAGCAAAGCAGTAATGCAGATCCAAAACCACACAGCAGCATTACCAACCCTTACACAGCAGTGCAGGTTGCTTTTCCAGGTCGCCTTCTTGTACACTCAGCTGTGCACAGCTGCTGAATATTCAAACCTTGTCACACTCCCATGGTGTCTGAGGATCGCAGAGAGCATAAGGAGGGGAAGGATATACCAGGAATTCAAGCTACAGACGTGCTATCTCAGCTATCTTGTGAGACAGGGAATCCCTTCTACAGGCTAATCCACCTTCCTACCACAGCTCAGTGTTGAAATAGAAGTGATTCAGATGATCATCAGACCAGGTGTTAGACTGTTTGAAATGTCTAGAGAAAGGAGAACTGAAAATATGAAAAGCAATCATCTGTTGCTCCTGAATCATGTAAGAGTCGAGGACGGAAGGGAACTCTGGACATCACCTAGTCCAAACTCCTGCTAAAGCAGGGCTACCTAGAGCTAGTTGCCCAGGACCTCATCCAGACACTTTCTGAGTATCTCCAAGAAGGGAGACTCCACAACCTCCCTGGGCAACCTATGTCAGTGCTCAGGTAGTCTCACAGTACAAAAGTGTTTCTTAATGTTCAGATAGATCTCCCTTGGGTTCCCGTTTGTGTTCATTGCTTCTGGTCATATCACTGGGCACCATCGGAAAGAGCCTGGATCTCTCAGGATCCTGAACTCCACCATCTCATGGTCACAGCAACCAAAGCTCCCTTTGACCTTCACATCCCTAGTGAAGCCTTTTTCATTTGTGATATGAGGTGCAGCAGAGCACCTCTCCTTACTGGGTCCCCTTTCACTTGTGTCAAGAAGTTATCCTTAATGCTGTCCAGCAACATCCTGGACTGCTTATGCCCTGCTGTGTTGCCCCTCCAGGAGCTATCAAGGTGGTTGATATCCCCATGAAGACCAATGTCTGGAAACAAGAAGCTGCTTCTAGCTGTTTGTAGAGGGCATCCTCCACTTGCTCTTCCTGGCCTGGCAGACCATAGTAGACAAAACAATGGACGGTATTTGTCTGCTTTTTGAACCTTACCCCTATGCGCTCATCCTTCACCCTCAGGCAGAGCTCCATGCACTCCATTGGCTCTCTTCCATAAAGGACAACCCCTCCTCCTCATCTTCCTGGCCTGTCCTTCCTAAACAGTCTGTACCCCTTCATGTCAACCCGCCAGACATTCGAGCTGTCCACCGCAGCTCTGGGATCCCAGCAAGATCCTACCCCTGCAGCTGCACACACATCTCCTGGTGTTTACACCCCAGCTTAATGCCTTAGTGCCAAGTCACTTTGGTGACACTTCCTGGCTTACATGCAAATGCTTGAGGTGATGCCTCTTAAGCCCTGTTTTGTTCACAGTGTGTTCCTCCTTGTTCACATCACCCCAGGAGTTTTGCTCATCAGTCCTGTCCTTGCTTCCCCAGAGCTGGGGTGACTGTCTCCCTCTCTCCTGGTTCCTGCTTCGAAACTGTCTTTTCCAGGTCAGCCACCTGCAGCAAAGGTACCTGTGCAAAGTCACGACAAGCTGACCTGGTTATTGCAGCTGTAAGGTCAACACTGAAGATTTTCTGATGGAGGAACTTCTGTTGGGAACCTGGAGAACCCACGGAGCTCAGGAATCCCTAGACTTTAAGGGATCTGTAAAGGGGTTTTACTGCTCCTTTCCTCTGTGTAGGGAAATCTCATCAGGAGAAACAGACAGGAAGGAGTTAAGGTCTAGTCCTATGGAACACATTAAGTTTAGACATCTAAAAACACATGAAAACGCTGTGGCTATACATCCATATATGCAATATGTAATTCAGTAAACATGGTAAGAACCAGCTCCGTATTTAATTATGAGCTGTGGTTTAGTTTTGTTGTGTTTTTTTATTTTCCTCTTCCTCCTCATTTGAAAAAGAAACAGAAAATAGGTTAGCAAGCACAGCCAGTGGGATGAAAGGAAGAAAGAAAGAAAGGAGGAAATGGAAGACAATCCCATCTCATCACTGCCTATTGTCAACCGACTAATTTTTTGCACAAAGCCTTGTCTCTTTTGGAACCTTTTGTGCTTCAAGTGGAGGACAAGCAGCTGCCCCCAACTTCCCCAAAGAATGCTTTACAAATTGTGCCCATGAAAGAGACAGTAATTGGAAATCTTGGCAGAATGAGCTATTTACATAATTTCTAAAGGACCAGCATGATAGTAACAATAACTGGGATGGCTTTGTCAGTCAGAAAGTGCACACACACACATACACACACACAGAGTGATGTTACACTTCTTTCCTTGGCCAATAGCACCGAGTAAGGCTACTGGCACATGGTGCATAAATTCACTCAAAGTCAGCCAGTGAATGGAGATGACATTTTGCATTTAAAAGATACCACCCTTGGGCTCAGGTCCTCCTTCAGAAGAATTATCGAACAGCAGCGGCAGTAGCTGCAGTGTGTGATAGAAGAAAGAGGATGTGACATCACATCCCCAGCTAGAGACACTGGAAAGAACAAGTAAATCTCTAACAGAAACACAGCTACATCTTATTTTGTTTCAGCATTAGGAGTCTGAACGAGCAGCACCATTCAATTGTATTCCGGGCAACAGCCCAGACTCATCTTTGCAGCAGCTGATTTTGAAACATTACAGTCAATCATATCTTCTCAATTTGTTCTTTCAGGCTTTCACTATCCTTCTGGTTTCCATTTCTTGTTTGGAAGTCTTGAGTCATTCATCCTGGCAAGACGACCAACCTAAATCAGTTATTTTCTCCAAATTATACTGAAATTGGGATCTTGCTTAGTTTGTTGTTTTCTTTCTCTGTCTTTCACATAATTTTCCCTTTAAGGATCTAATAAAGCTGATTGAAGGCATGAACACAATATTCCCTTTCTTCTGTTGCCGTCAAATCCAAGCCTCTTACCCACACTGTTTTATAATCGAAACACAAAACCTCTTAGGTCCAGGTCTGCTTCCACTACCTCTGCATTATCCCAAACATAAAGAGAAGATCTGGGTTTCATGACCACGTCAGTTGCATTAAACGAATGTGCGACTTTCTGACCTTGCAAAGTGTTTTAACTCAATTTGATAAAAGAAGGAAGAGCAGATGTCTAAAAGAGGTAGAATTCATTTAGTGTCAGTTATACCATGTTGTGTCACATGTGAATTTTTTACTAGCAGAAAGTAAACCGATAGAAAACGGGGCAATATTGCCCTTTTTAGCTACTGGTATGAAGTAATGATGCTGACCTACCTGTAGATGTAAAAGATTTTAAATTTCCTGGAAGTTTCAAAAAAATAGCAAGTGCTTAGTGAAGGCAGACACAGATTACACTCCTTGAGAGAATAAGGGACTTACAATGTAGATATTTATTTGGAGAGCAGCAAGCCATGAGCCAGCTCACTCATGTGAAGAAAGTCTTCATCATGAGGGTAATGAAGCTTTGGAATGGGTTGCCCAATTTGGTTGTGGCTGCCCCATCTCTGGAAGTGGTCCAAGGCCAGGATGGATGGGACATTGAGCAACCTGGTCTGGTGTGAGGTGTCCATATCCACAGCAGGGAGGTTGAAATTAGCTGGTCCCTTCCAGCCTAAACCATTCTGTGCAGTTCCCCCTCAATCACAGCATCTACAACCATTTCCTCAGCAGAGGAGGGAAAGCTGGGTGCTGTTTAGGGCAATCAGCACAGAGCTGGGCATACTTGAAAAGGTATTAAAGGATGGGCACATTCACAGAAAACCAGGCTTGGGCACTCTGTTCCTCTCCAAAAAGCTTTTGTGTTCTTTCTCTTGTCAAGTATGTTGTGTGTATTACCCTACTGCAAATGCTGAACACATGTCCCTACAGGCACCTCAGATAAAGCTTGGCCAAGGTGGCTTCTGAATGTCTACTATACAACTGTATTTCTTTATCTATTCTGTGTCTACAGTTATCTGCTGCTTGAGACACCAGCACTAAATACTAGGTAAGCATTTTCGTAGTATATTTGACTGTTTTCACTGGGCTTTCATGGCACCACAAGGGAATCAAAAGAAGAAAACCACCTTTTACTATACCTGGGTGAATGTCATACAGGATTATGTGTTGCTGTATGTCTGTAGTGACACTGATGCTATCCTACATGCTAAAAGACGACCAAGAATCCAGCTATAAGATTACTGGAAGCAGATCTAATTCAAGAAAGAAATCCCTCAAAAAAGACAACACAGAGTATCGCAAGTGACTAGTTAAAAAGGAAGGGCCTGTCAGTGAAAGGCATTGAGATACTTCAGAAAATGCTAAACAGTGGAGGAGCTGGCTCGGAAACAATCAGGCTGGCCAAGAAATGGATTAATAATCAGCATCAATCTACCTCACTTATTCAAAATGACAGTCATCACTGTATTTACAGCATGTGGGTCAGATTATGAAGTTATTATGAGCCATCATCCATATGACTTTGTTATTCTTGCTAAGAAATGAGTCTTTCTTCCACGAGTTTTAATCGCCTCTCAATCTCTTGGTCAAAATCCTTGCTAATTTTTGGCTTTCTAGGCTGCACTCTGAATTTACATGAGTTACAGGACACACCTAAACATAAATCCCTCAAGAAGGGGAAAGATGAAACCTTGTCCTTCCTTCCTTGTGCCTATGGCAGGGAAAAGGGAGAGTTAAAAAAAAAAAGGGAGAGTTAAAAAAAAAAAGGGAGCGTTAAAAAAAAGCATCTGTCAAAATGTCTCTGTATCAAAATCACAGAACATTAGGGATTGGAAGGGACCTCAAAAGATCATCTAGTTCAATCCCCCAACACAGCAGGATCACCTAGGCCAGGTCGCACAGGAACATACCCCAGGCGGGTTTTAAACG
This sequence comes from Phoeniculus purpureus, assembly GCA_028565055.1. Classification (NCBI taxonomy): domain Eukaryota; kingdom Metazoa; phylum Chordata; class Aves; order Bucerotiformes; family Phoeniculidae; genus Phoeniculus; species Phoeniculus purpureus. The sequence goes on from JAOXOE010000441.1 coordinate 25,873,846, forward strand.
TCTCCAGAGAAGGAGACTCCATAACCTTCCTGGGCAGCCTGTTCCAGTGCTCTCCTTGCTCCTGTTGCCAATGAAGAAAATACCTGTTTCACCCATGATTTTGAGAAGCTTTAGGCGGGTTCATTTGATGCAATTCCTGTTGAAATCAGTGTGAATGGCAGCGTTTCACTGGCAGCTGGTCTAGGCTCTTAGAGAACTGCCTGCATGTAATCACTAGCTGGGCTGTGGAATGGATCTACACATCTCATTTCTTAAAACTGACAGTATTTTCTTCCCGCAAAGACTTTCCCTCTAGCTGCCCCTTTGTTTGCAATAGGAACAGGCTACAGACATGCCAAAACAGCTTTGCCTAGAGCTTCTGAAACAGAAAAATCCTTCACTGCGTTTTGGACTGTCAGGACTGGCAGAACGCTTCATTTGCTCAGTAGGAGTTTTAGTTGTTCAAACACTCAAAGAGACTTTAAGGTGGGTTTTTCTTCCCACCCCCTCTTTTGCTAACAGGACTGCCGTAACTGGTACGACGGGAAGCAGTCGCTGGTTTTAAAGTAGCTCCACACCTATGTCTATTGACGCTAAAGAATGCACGAAAATGATTCATTTTCAGTTTTGCTACCAGAGGAAAAATACATTTGGGTGGTTATGCCCTTAGAAATCTGCTTCTGACAATAAAAACATCATAGAGGGGATAACTAGATGTGTTTTCTGGAAGAGACTGACAGCATTTCAGCCTGGAGAAGAGGAGGCTCCCAGGTGACCTTCTAGCAGCTTTCCAATAGCTGAAGTGGGCTACAAGAGAGCTGGGGGACGGCTTTTTACGTGGGTGTGTAGCAAGAGGACAAGGGGAAAGGGTTACAGACTTGAAGAGGGGAGACAGGTTGGACATGAGGAACAAACTCTTTCCTCTGAGGGTGGTGAGATGCTGGAACAGGTCGCTTAAGGAAGTTGTGCCTGCTCCATCCCTGGCTGTGTTGAAGGCCAGGTTGGCTGGGGCACTGAGTAACCTGCTCTAGTGAAGACGTCTCTGCTTGTGCAGGGGGATTGGAGCTGGATGATCTTTAAGGCTCCTTCCAAGCCTGGGCATTCCGTGAGTCTGTGATTTCTCTGCATCAAGCTGATGCTACAACTCATTAAATGAAAAATGATGAGATGAGCAGCATTTCTGTGCTGGGAGATTGGCTGTGACTTCATGAAAATGAAACATTAGGTTGTTTTAATTCCATCAGAAGAAAAAAAAGAAAAAGAAAAAAGGAGTGACTCAGGAAGGAAATTTTTGATTGCAAGTTAATGTTAGCCTTCACTGGAATAAGTTATACTCTTCAAAATCCACATGTGTGACCCCCAGGGAGTCCTGTGACTACATGGACTCTTGCCCATCCGCCAGCTAAACAGGAGATTGAAGAGGCTTTTGGTGTCATTATCCAGATTAGCGACTCTCCCAAGAGGACTCCGGGTTCATGATACAGCAAATTACTCACAATGACATTTAGAAGACCAACTTTCAGAGATCGTTTGGTGTTTGTAGGTGTTTTGCACCTGCAATTATTTGTACTGGTAATTTAGGTTACTTCAGTGTTTTCAACTGAGAATGGGTTGATTTACATTATATATAATGAAGAAATTCTTCCCTGAGAGGATAGATAAATGAGAGAATGGAAGAATCATGTAGAATCACAGAACATTAAGGATTGGAAAGGACCTCGAAAGATCATCTAGTTCAATCCCCCTGCCACAGCAGGATCCCCTAGATCAAGTCACACAGGAACATGGCCAGGTGAGTTTTAAACACCTCCAGAGAAGGAGACTCCCCTTCCAGAAGCAGCTGCCTTAACTATTAACTTTGCTACTCCTGTTTTCTGTAGCCACGACTCATCTGCCAATGGTCTACACACATCTGTAAAGAAACCTGACAGAGCTTTTAAAAAAGAAGTGTTGGAGTCTGTGTCTCAGTGATGTGGCAGCTTCTGCTGGGTTATTTATTTTAAAAAACCCCTTGAACTTGCAGTGTGTTTCTTTGAGCAGCAAACCTGCCTCAGCAGGTTTAACCTGAACATCTCTTTTGAAATGTTTTCTTTTTCTCAATATACTCTTGTGATCCAGCACCCTCCTCAACTTGAATTCTTCAGCAGAAAAGAAATTTTGCCACTTCGGCTCTGAATAAACAAAACGAATGAACCCTCTCTCCCAAGACACTTTCGAAAGCATCCAGAGTATTTTACTTTACGAACGAGCAAAGCGTTTAGGGCAGCAATTCAAGTGACACCTAACAGCAGGCAGGATGATTTTTTGAGTGTCCTTTGTGCATTTTGTGCCTTAAATGATAATAGCTATATAACCACCAGTAAAGCCAATTTGGGTCAAACTTGCTTTTCTTCCAGCTTTTGAACTCTCTCTGAATTTGCAGAAGAGAAATCTTTTCCCCTGCACAGCTCACAAACACGTAACCCGCTCGTGGCACTCAGAACTCCGCCAGATCAGCTGGAGATAACCACTGCACCTCTGCAGCTGTCTGATCTGCTAGGATCTCACACTCTGTAAGTACAACTGCTGTCTGCAACCACATTACTTCCTTGTTCATCGTCATCCAAGAGCATTGCAAAGTCAATAGAAAGGACATTTCACCGGGCATGACTAAGTGATCACCTGGTGTTCTGCAGAGTTCATTCAGAGACCTGTGACTCTACAGACAGAACAACATGGGCAGAGCAACGCTTTTATATCACTGGGGTATCGGGCAGGCAGAACTGCAGTTTCCTTAGAAACCTGTGCCTAGCAAACTGCTGTGGAAGACAAGGAAGTCTGTGTTACAAGCAGATTTGCAAGGCGAGGTGGGCAGAGAGCTCCCAGTGCAACAGTCTCTGCTGTTATTGTACCTGGTCTTGGCGGAACAGGTGGGAAAGTCAATTGGAGCAGGTGGGAAAGTCAATTGGAGCAGGTGGGCAAGTCAATTGGAACAGGTGGGACAGTCAATTGGAGCAGGTGGGAAAGTCAATTGGAGCAGGTAATCATGGAATGTCCCCAGTTGGCAGAGACCTTAAAGATCATCAAGTCCAACCACTAACCTGGCACTGCCACGTCACTACTACAGTGCTCTGAGAAGAGGCATCTGTCACTTCCAGCATTGACATATGATGCAGTAGGTTCTTCCATGGGTTTTGCCTTGCTCTAAGTTCAAAGTGCTGAAAGGCTCACAAGTGTCAGTGGGCTTTTAATAAAATGTGTGTCTGCAGTTCAAGAATTTATGATTTTTTGACTGAAATGACAGCAGCCTTGTGTTCTCCTTTCGGGCCACAGAAATTCAGACAAAGGTATCACCTGAAGATATCATGAAAGATATCAGGAAAATTAGCTAAACAGCTGCAAAACTAAAACATGAAAGAAAAGCTTCTTAAACAGTGGTAGTTCTGAAAGCACTATAACCTCACTTTCTTTCTGCCACAATGTGTTTGTTTGTTTATGATGAGGTTTGCTTCCAAAACAACAAAAATACAAAGACAATTTGGTTTTAGTAAGCAGATTTCTACACTTTCTTGTGTAGAAGTGAAAGACTGTAACAGAGCTACAGACGACTCTTCACTGATTCAGCTCCTACTGAAGTCAAAGCAGTGCTATTCATGCTAACAGTCCATGCCACTTCTTTTGCAAAGGAGTTTTAAGAGAGCCTGGAGCACTTAAGTGCTCCCTTTCTTTCAGAGACTACATGTTCCTTAATATTTTCTCTAAGCACTCAAGAACCTGTGGTTGTCTCTATTTTTCATCAGCTTTTATCTACGGAGCCTATAATTCCAGTTCCAAGTTAAATAAAACAACATTGATTTTCCAAGGACAGAACAGAGCAGACTCTACTGCTACAGTCAAGCAAAAGCAGCAGATTTAACTTACAAATGCTAATGTATCTCACAGAATAACACAACATTAGGAATTGGAAGGGACCTCCAAAGATCATCTAGCCCAAACCTCCTGCCACAGGAGGATCACCTATTTCTATTAATATTCTAATAATAGAATAGTCTTTCTATTAAGAGTAGCACTTAAGAATACTGTTATATATCTATTTCTCTATGCAGATCTACCCCACAAATAAACACAACCAGGCTCCCATGCACAGCACTGTACATTTTCATTCAGGATTTGTGGTAGAAGTCCTTTGCTTTCTTGGTTTGGAGACACTTAATAAAGTTGTCTAAATTTATATTCTGATAATGAATGTCAAAAACTTACACTTCAAGTTCTAAAAAGTCATAAATAATCAATAGAGTGGAAAGAGAAATGTCAGGCTTTCCACTCTCCCTGGGGGCTGCCCTACACATGGAGCCCTCGGAAACCGCAAAGTATAAAGCAGTGCCTCATAATGTAATGAATACTGGTATGTCGTTGGAAAAGTACATTTACCACGGATACAGACACAGAACGTAGCAGGACACGGAGCCCTGGTACCGCAGCTCGAGTCTGCTACCATTTGAGCTAAAGCAGAACTACATTAGCTGGCACTAACAGCAGCTCATTTATCCTGTCTGTGGGCGAGCTGTCATAAGGCAGCACACAGAACCACAGAATCGCAGAACATCAGGGATTGGAAGGGACTTCAAAAGATCATCTAGTCCAATCCCCCTGCCAGAGCCAGACCACCTAGACCAAGTCGCACAGGAACATGTCCAGGTAGGTTTTAAACATCTCCAGAGAAGGAGACTCCACAACCCCCCTGGGCAGCCCCTTCTAGTGCTCTGTCACTCTCACTGGGAAGAAGTTCCTTCTCATACTGATGTGGACCTCCTATGTTCCAGCTCACATCCATTGCACCCTGTCCTATCACTAGATGACAGTGAGAAGAGTCTGGCTCCATCCTCCTGACACCCACCCTTCACATACCTATAAATATTAATAAGTTCACCCCTCAGTTTCCTCTTCTCCAAGCTCAAGAGACCCAGCTCCCTCAGCCTTTCCTCATAAGGGAGGTGTTCTACTTCCTTCATCATCCTCATTGCTCTGCACTGGACTCTCTCCAGCAGTTCTGAGTCCTTCTTGAACTGAGGGGCCCAGACACACACGGAGAGCCAAATCACTTTTCAAGCAAAATGAGTAGAGAAAAATCCAACCTTGCCTGAAGTTTAATGGATATACCTGCCTAATTAATTCATTTTTCAAAATTATTGAAGCCTCCAGGGACGCAGCCTTCCTACGAGACGTTCTACTCGAATGGCAGCGCACCACAACAAGCCGGGCACATAAAGTCGTCGGAGAGATGACGAGTAATGAAGTATCACTTGAGATTTCCAGCTTATTCACTCCATACTTGTTTGTGATGATGTGGTGAAAAAAAATGCTTTGGATCTCAGTTTTAACCATTTTACTGGACATCTGGTGTTTGCTGCTTAAAGTTTCACTATTACCAGGGTCATTGTAATTCTATAGCACATCTGGGCCAAATTCCCTGGCAGTTTTTAGTGAATTCTGCGGCAGTGGAAACATCTGTAGCTGTGCACGGTTCCACACATACAGGATTGTGAGGAGCTGCAGAACGCTCTTGGATCTTTTGTATTTCAGTGTCCAGGAAATTATTCACTGGTAATGGAGGATCTTTTGGTAATTTTTCTTCTTCTTTTTTAAAAATTGACTGTGGGATAGGCCCAAATCAAGTTAAAACCACCCAGATTCTAATCACTACCATTTTATTTTCATCAGATATTAAAGAAAACACTGGCTCCTCAGTCTTCATGTTTTCAGACACACAGACAGTCTTTGGAAACATTTTCTTGGAAGTGGGTGGACTGGTGCAATGTGAAACTGCCCCAGTGTCACTGAAAAAGTTTGAGAACTGCAAACAAAGCCTGGGCTACAAAAGTTGAGGAGAGTAAGAAGAGAAATTGAGCAACAGAGTCATGCAACAAAGGACTAGGCACAGTAAACACGAATTCTTATCTTGTAAGGCAAAGATTAAAAACGTAGAGCACTACCATACATCTGCATTTGTGAGCTGAATCACAGGAACACACGATCCTTTAGGTTCGAAAAGACCTGCGAGATCTCCAGGTCCAACCCTTAACCCAACTGTCCCAAGGCCATCGGTAAACCCTGTCCCTGAGCTCCAGATCTCCACGACTGGGAAACACGGCCAGGGATGGCGATTCAACCCCCTCCCTCGGCAGCCTGTTCCAAGGCCTGAGGACTCTCCAGGAAGAAGTTTTTCCTAATGTCCAACCTAAACTTCCCCTGGTGCAGCTTGAGGCAGAAGTCACTTGTCCTTTGTGAGAAGAAACCGATCTCCACCTCTCTATAACATCTTTTCAGGCAGTTGTAGACATCAGTAAGGTCTCCGCCTTCAGAACAAACTGCTCCAGCTCTCAGCCCTTACTCATAAAGCTTCTGTAATCAAATTCTATTTTAAAATTCTTCTAATGACATGATAGTACAATCTAAGTTTCAGTTATTTGTTTTAAAATTATAGAATAAGCCTATTGCTCGTTACAAAGGAAGATGGGTGAGAATGAATGATTTGGAGAAACGGTCTCCCCAGATCCTGAAGTGTTTGTGCCGACTGACTGGGATCGAGGAGATGTCCTACAGAGTCCCAGCAGTAGTGGGACACTTCTTTCCAGTAGTGTCACACGTCACTGACTAGCCACCGGAGGACAACTAAGAAGTTCTTGCTGTATAACCTTGGATTGGCCAAGTGAATCATCAGAGTCAAGTTTCACCTACATCCAGTTTAAGAAACACCTACACCTTCCCAGCAAAGCTTTCCCCCAGGTCCTCACACCATTCCACACCACAGCCTTCCACATCAACACAACACAATCAGAACAAATGAACCCCGGATCTTTGTAGAGTGGAGAAAGGAGTTTAAAAAAAGGAAGTGCTGGGCACAGTAAAAGTCCCCTTGGAACGGAAATCTGGAAGACAGCATGTATGGATGAATGGATGACATGATGACTGCAAATAAGCTTAAAGGTTAAACCCAGGATGGATGTGTAACCAGAGCAATTAGAGCTTGAAATCCTGACTGAAGGGATGCTCAATATGGATAGCAATACCTTTCACGTTGCTGCATTTCCTCTTATACACATTAAAGGCAACACTGGACTTGAAGGCAGGGAATGTGAGCAGCAGGCTAGGTGGAATGCAGAGAATGGCCACAAAGAGCCAGAGATCATGCCTGGAACAGGATATCTATGATATTCCCTCCAATACTGATACAGAAATTCCTTCCCTACCCCCAAACTGTAAACAGGTAAGACCCTGAGCCTCCAAAACCAAACCACTCCCCTCAAATGGATTTCCTTTTTACCTTGAAGGACTAATCCATGCTATCACATCTTCATCTGTATCCAATCATGCTTAAAAGCAGGAAAACCCCCCTCTCTATCATGCATCTAGTCAATTGTGCATTAAGAAAAAATAATCCCTCTTGATCCCTGCCAGTGACTTGCTGGAGCTCTGAAGCATGAGGTAAGTTCAGTCATTACCATAATGCAAACCTCCAAGTGTTATGGTAGGGTTAGGGCAGAGCAAGATTTCCCGTCCTCGAAGCTCAGTGGAAGACAGAGGATGAGTTACGAGGCTCCACTACAAACCCAGAAGGGACCCTTTAGGATACACCACTTTACTGATACAAGTTTTCATCTAGAAACTACTTCAAACACTATTTGAAGGACCTAAGTAATGCCCCTCCTGTAAGAGCCCTCCTGATGATTGTACCTGAGCTTTTCTACACTCAGGGAAAGCTGTGGGTGAAGGCTGCATTTGCTTAGCATCAGATTCCAAGTGCTGGCTGTGGTGAGCGAGGCTGAAAATCAATTCACAGGTGCTGGAAGCTTTTCCATAGGTGAAACACCCATCTATATGTAGCCATCAAGTTACTTGATAGTCTCCATATTCTCAATATTCTCTTTCAGAACCAGAAAAACTTTCATGTGATGAGACACAAGGCTGATTTTCCTTCCAAGATAATTTCATCTGCAAACATCTCCAGTATGTCTATATTTTCTTTGAAGTGTTGATTTAATTCAGCATTTTATAAGTTCTGATACCAAGGCTAAATACAGAGGCAAAATGCTGTAGTCCCTTGCTGTTCCTGAACCGCACACAGTATTTTCTTCTTCTTTAGGACTGCCTGATCCTTGTGTGCTATGCTGTAGCCCTATGAGCTCATGTTGATGCAATTACTTTTAACAACTAATTCTTCTGGTATTACTGCTTCCTGAGACAATGTCCTCCTCATCGTTGATTTAGCAAGTAGAATCCGAATTTGCATTCCTTCTTGAACTTTGTATTTGGCCAGATGAACAGGCTGCCCAGGGGGGTTGTGGAGTCTCCTTCTCTGGAGACATTTAAAACCCACCCGGACACGTTCTTGTGTGACTTGATCTAGGTGATCCTGCTCTGCCAGGGGGATTGGACTGGATGATCTTTCGAGGTCCCTTCCAATCCCTGATGTTCTGTGGTTCTGTGATAATACCGATTTTAAATGCTTAGTTTAGTTTCTACTTTCTGTATCTAGCTTTTAAAAATTTATGTAACTGAAACTCTTCCCACTCGTAATTATTGTTCCTTATTTGATTCAAAAATATTAAGGGCTGGGCTGAATTATACATTTGATTCTAGAGATAGCGATGGCTTTGAAGCATTCCCAAACCAAGCCTGAGAAAAAAGAGACTCTAACTGATAATATTTCAGCGTACATATTTAAAGTGTGTGAGAGTATTAGTTTCACATCAGGGAAATTCTGAATTCTGTCATCTGCCTGGCAGACAGAAAATTCCTCCTGCCAAGATATTTGGGCCGGGTGACACCACAGATCAACTTTAGCCCAGCTGAAGCCCCGTTCTCTGTATTGGTTTGCTGAGTGGGACAGGCTTCTTCTAAACATGATTTCTATGATCAGTTTTGGATATTGTAGCACTGAAAAGCACAGAAGAGAAGCCCTTTACTCTCATGTTATCTAGGTAAATTCTTTTCTGGGTGTTTTAAATGCCTAATGCCAATTATACTACAGAATCACAGAACATTAGGGACTGGAAGGGACCTCGAAAAAATCATCCAGTCCAATCCCCCTGCCACAGCAGGATCACCTAGATCCAGTCACACAGGAACATGGCTAAGTGGGTTTTAAACGTCTCAAGAGAAGGAGACTCCACAACCCCCCTGGGCAGCCTGTTCCAAATGTTTTTTATAGTAAATAGCAGTTACCATTTTTTATTACATATCTTGACTCTTTTCTTTCCATCCACCAGTAATTTGCACCACTTTTCCTCGTCCACATGAGCAAAGGATTTCCTAGTGGTGATTACAGAAGATGCCTAATGAAAATAGTGACTACGTAGAGAAAAAAACCTTGGCCAGCGAGGTTTTAATCAAGGCAGGGGAAGAAGCTTGCTCAGTTAAAACCAAACCTGCAAACTGTAGTCTCACTGATAACAGCCTCATCTATCCTCTGCCATCTTTTTAATCATAGAATAATTTAGGTGGGAAATGACCTTCAAGATCACTGAATCCAACCATTAACTCACTTATCCCAAGCACAACCTGAAGCCCTGTCCCTGGGCTCCAGACCTCCATGACTGTGAAACACATCCAGGGATGGCGATTCAACCCCCTCCCTGGGCAGCCAGTTCCAAGGCCCTATGACCCTTTCCAGGAAGAAGTTTGACTTACTGTCTGACCCAAACTTCTCCTGGTGCAACTTGCAGCCATTTCAGTGTCCAGAGAGTATCTCCAAACCTTGGGCACTGTCCCCACAAGCCTTCCAACTGCCCTTTGTGTTCTCAGCTCTGTCTTCCCAGGTGCAGCAGCTGGGATTTATCATATCTGCCTCCAATAGCCCTGGTGAACCTTGAATCCCACTTTCACCCATGTTTGGTACAAACTAGCCCTGCTGTCAAAAAGGGGATGATCCCATCTCCCTCATCTTCCTTTCCCCATTGCTCTGTCTTGACTCCACACTAGTCTTTCCTTTCTGCTGGCAAAAGCTCTGGGCACACAACAGACACCACCAGTGCTCTGGTGGCAGTGCTGGTTTAAAACATCCATGAAAACTACAACTTTGGTTAGACAGAAATCAGGATGTAGCCCATTATGTTTTTACTCTTTAACTTGATTTTTGATGTATGGTTCACATCTCGCTGTATATAATCCTCATCCAGCTGTGCTATAATCATGGCACTTTTACCCTCTCATCAGGCAGTAATTTTGAATTAAGAAGCCTCTTCTAGGGGTGGCTTCTAAAGCACAACACACACCACCTCATGAATGTGGTAACTGATATGTCAGCATTCCAGAGTGCTAAATAGGTGAGGATGTTGGCTTTCAGGAACAATTTCTTGCCAGATAATACTTCATTATCTGACAGACCATCTGGTTTCCAGTCCGTCAATGCGATATTAATACCGTCAGCTCTCCACATTTGATTATTGCCCAACATTTCCATTACTTTGTAAACAACAGATCTCAAAAAGAATAAAGAAATCAAAAAGAAAGGAAAGAAAGCATCTTCCAGAGGCTGAGCAAGACAAATCACCACTTGCTCATGTACTTGTCACTGTCATTTTTGGATAACGACCAAACAATGGATTTCTCTCCATGAGACTGGTGATTTCAGAGTACAGCATACCCCATTGTTATCAGGAGAAAGATCACCAACTTTTAATTGCACAATATATATAAACACAGCTGGCCCAGTGACTCATTTAGCAATGCAATATGTTACTCCCTAAAACTCTCTCTCAGGTGTGACCTCAGGACTCTTTGTATTCCAGTTGTTGAAGGCGGTGAGATTTGCAGTGATTTACTCCTAGACTACAGGGAATATTTAACGGAATCTTTGCTGGGATTTCAGAAGGAATTTCAGAGGGACTGTAAATGAGATCTCTTTTAAGAATGATTAATCAGAAGAACGTGCTGGTCATAGTTCCACAAGCAACATGAGATGCTCTCTTTATAAGCAAAATATAACAGAATCACAGAATTATTGAGGCTGGAAAAGATCATCAAGCCCAGCCTATGACCTGACATCACCACAATCAGCCAGACCATGGCACTAAGTGCCATAGCCAGTCTGTCCTTAAACACCTCTAGGGATGGGGACTCCACCACCCCCTAGGCAGTCCATTACAGTGTCTGATCACCCTTTCTGTGAGGAAGGGCTTCCTAACGTCCAACCTAAAGTGGGAGAAATGTCACTGTGGGAGGGTAATTACATTACAGCACAAGATCATGAAGAAAAACATTAGCTGCTTCAGAAAAAGAAATACATACATTAAAATATGAGAAAAAATAAGAGTGAGTAGTAATGGAACACAGTTTTTGTAAATGTTCTGTTGGCTTCCAGATGAAATAACTCTCTTGTGAGCCAGGAAGCTGGTGAATACTCAGCCCTCATTTGTTACCAGCTCTGAGTTATTTGCTTTTTGTGTCTACTCCTCTAAGTGCTCTTTCACAGAATCACAGAACATTGGGAATTGGAAGGGACCTCGAAAGATCATCCATTCCAATCCCCCTGCCACAGCAGGATCACCTAGACCAAGTCACACAGGAACATATCCAGACGGGTTTTAAATGTCTCCAGAGAAGGAGAATCTACAATCTTCCTGGGCAGCCCCTTCCAGTGTTCCATCACCCTCACTGCAAAGAAGTTCCTTCTCATATTGATGTGGAACCTCCTATGTTCCAGCTGACACCGATTGCCCCTTGTCCTATCATTAGATGCTGCTGAGCAGAGCCTGGCTCCATCCCCCTGACACTCACCCTTAGTTATCTCTACTGAAAACTTCAGTTTTCCCTCAGTAACTGATGTAGTCATCCCTGGCAAGACATGGTCTAACTTAAATATCTGGTTTAGGATCTAGATGCCTAAGGAAATCCTACAGCTAAATAAATAAAACTCAGAACCAAATATTTTTGAGAAAAAAAAAAAGGCTGTGGTTAGCTTCCACTGAAAAAATGCATAAATAATCAATTAAAGAAATGTAAGAACATTTCTTATACTCTTTCTTTCCCATTAACTGAGTGCTTTTCCAGTGAGTAGTCACAGCACTAATGATCACGCTCTTATCAGGCGTGTCTGAAGTCCTTTCTCCAATAATGAAACACAAATAGAAATATAAGTGAGTTATGGTAAAAGAAAGAGCAAACTGTTCCAAAAAGTACTTACAACTAGATGGGATCCGTCATAAATGTCTGTTTCGAATTTAATTGTTCTCCATAAGTCAGGTCAAACATAAAAAAACAGGAAACAGAAATTAACTACAATAACTTTCTTTTATTCCAGTTTACTATTCGGTGCCTACAAGACTCCAAACCAGATGCTGCTGAGCCTAACTTCAGTGACATCTGAAGTACTGACTGTTTCTCTATTTCAGAACAATAAAATAGTAGGCTAGTAGCTCTGCAGACACACGTTACGTAGCTCAACGAAGGGGCAGCAGCAGATGCAGCCCCGATGAAATCAGGTCAAGCGGTGCAGCAGTGGAACATGGCCATTACGCTGCCCCAGGGGGTGCTAATGGGAGAACTAAAGCCCCGTAAGTATCCTTCTAAGACCGTGCCAGGCTGCATCCAAGGGCCAGCAAAATAAGTAGAGATGATGTCGCCCTGCCTCAGCAACGTCTATAAAAACTTGGCAAGAGGCAGCACACTTTACTTCTGCAGTCCGTGCTATCCCTGTGGTGCAGATCTGCTTTTACAGCATGTTTTCTTTCCCAGCAAAACCAGAAATTCCTCTTCAGGGGCTGTAAATGCTCCCCTCGATGCTGCAGTTCCCACCGCCTGCGCCTGCAGTCCCACAGTGTCCGTATCCTGGGGCTCTCCCCATCTCATGTCCTACTACTTTGGGAACAGACCCATCAGCACTTACAGGCTCGATGCTCCATGCTGACCTATAAACTTCAGGGACATCATCATTCTGTTACAAGGAACCCAAGTCCAAAGCTGAAACTTTTAACAGAAGAATATACCATAACATGTCGGGGCCTCTCAGAGCAGAAGGCTGGTGGCAAGACACCCTGCCTGCTCCCTGCTCACACTCTCTCACAGCTCTGGGCAGACATGTTCAGTTATGTGCATGTAACTAAGATAGAGAGCTTGAGGCCATGGTATAGGGGTCAGGGAGATGTTGGGATGAGGGCTGGACTTGATGATCCTGGAAGTCCCTTCCAGCCATGATGATTCAATGATTCTATGCTTCAGCTTTTAGAGTGGCCAACCTCCCAGGGGAGCTTAGGGATGTTAGAGAGTAGTGAGGACTGAATGCTTAGATAAGGATGCTGCAGCTGCTGAGGGTGGTGTGACCCCAGGCACCTGATATTGCTATGCTGGGTGAGAAACTGATTGGTGAAACTCTTTAGGCTCAAGCTAACAGACAGCTGTTTCACACAAGCAGAGAAGAACTGGGTTTCATGAGCAAAGATGGTGCTGCAAGGCACAAACTTCTCACAACCGGGCACTGTGAGACAGATCCACTCTGCAAATCAGCCACTTGACTGCAACTATAGAAGCTTCAATACCCCACCTCTTTTTTGCTGCATAACTAGTCTCCTGGGAAGCACTTTTCTTCATTTATGATTTGTGGTTCACAGTCTCCCCTCACAAACAGAGAGTCAAGAAGATAAACATCTGGATTTCTGTGGATACAGAAGAAGTAGTTAGCCCAAATTTCTGGGCAAGTCATTTAAACCATTTTATAAAGGAAAATAATTTCCCAAGGCTGTTATTCCCTAAAAACAAGCTAGCAAATCCAACTGTGTTTTATGAGGAGTCCAGTCATACTGGTGTGTTTTAGGCAAGGTCGGGAAATGCCTAGAAGTGGGTTGAACCTACTGGCTGTCTGCACCCAGCAACTGTGTGAGAGCTCTTAGGGGTTTTAGGCTGATGATATAATACCATTTCCTGGACAAGGCTTTTATTATTTGCCTCACCAGTATCAAATCCAAACCTCCTGGTATTGTCCAAAAGGAGTAGTTTCACTTGGGCTAATTGTGATTTTCTATATTAAAGAAATCATAATCAATTTGGGACAAAAAGGGAGCTTATAGTTTGTTCAGGGAACAATGGATCTGTTTTCTTGACACCGTAACTATAGGTACAGATTTTCTGGTTTAAGTAAGAAGTATCTGTGCAGGACTGGTGTTATAAGTGGCTTTAATCATAACCAATTCACAGCACTAATCGTTACAGTAGATGTTCTTGCAGTCTTCAAGACCATCTGGGGCTATGTGTGCACTCAGGTTGCAACACGTTGCCCAAGGTCTGTTGTGGCAGGGTTTTCTAGAGACATGTGGGCAAGCATAGCGGTGTTCTGACCACATCTTTGGCTCTATGCCAGTTTGGCCACTTTGACCGTTTAAGTGTGGGATGGTCTTTGCCAGGCTGCTAAGAGAGCGCTGTATTTGGGTCTATGGAGAGAGCGGATGTTTTCCCACACATTTAAGGATTACTATATCAAAGTTCTGCTAAACACAAAGAGGTGCTTAATTTAGTTTCTTTTCAGATCAAATGACTGCCAGGCCCACATATGAAAGTCAGTAGCAAACCCTAACTGAATTTTTAGTTCATCTGTTTTTCAGTGCCGGGCAAGCAGTGTCACTTCAATATTTCTATTATAGCCACATATAGACTTAGATAAGTGCTTTATAATTAACTTCTTCCTGTGTTTATAAAGTGGTCTCAGATGAATCACAGAAGCTTTGGTCATGCATCAGTTGAGGTAGGAAACGTAGACCGCCAAGGCTAGCCCAAATGACATCAGGCATCTCCACATCTCACCGTTGCTATCTGCAACATTTTCTGTGACAATGAAAACTCTACCTAAGATGAAGAACAAGATCCTTCACAAATGAAAAGAACTGCAATTAAGCCAAAAGGAAGTAATGAAGAAAAGCAGAATCATATCTGGGGCCCTCACTTCAAGAGAGATATTGAGGGGCTGGAGTGGGTCCAGAGGAGAGCAATGAGGATGGGGAAGGGACTGGAGGGAAAGTCTGATGATGAGAGGTTGAAGGAGCTGGGGGTGTTTAGCCTGGAGAAGAGGAGACTCAGGGGGGACTTCAGCACTCTATAACTACCAGAAGGGAAGTTGTAGACAGCGGGGGTCAGGATCTTCTCTCAGGCAACTAGAGACAGGATAAGAGAGCAGGGCCTGAAGCTGTGTCAGGGGAGGGTTAGGTTGGATGTTAGGAATCCCTTCTTCATGGAAAGGGTGATCAGAGCCTGGACTGGACTGCCCAGGGCAGTGATGGAGTCCCCATCCATAGCAGTGCTTAAGGACACACTGGCTGTGGCCCTTAGTGCTCTGGTCTGGCCGATTGTGGTGATGTTAGGTCATAGGCTGGGCTGGATGATCTCAGAGGTCTTTTCCAGCCTCAGTAACTCTGTGATTCTGTGATAGATGATGTCTAGCCTGTATATTTCAGTACTGTCTACACTACTGTACATGAATTAAAATTCTATGCAGCTCCCATGTAGACTTGTAGAAATGTCTGCTAGACACCTGCTGGCACAACACACAAATATTACTTACGTGACAGTATTAAAGGTGTCTAAATTCTGCTTTCCATGCTGGGTATCTTAAAACCTAGGGCAACTGTAAAATTAAGTAGTGTGTAATTTAATATGTTGTCTTAAACGCGGGTTTAGGTACTATGCCAGGAAAGACTTAGAAGAACTTGGTAAATAATCTGTAATTTTGCAGGTCACTAATGAACGTGGAAAGGGTGCGCTGGCCATACAGAGCCTACGGCACTGCAGACTGTAATGATCACACAGCAGGACAGAGGAAAATTTACGGGCCGTGCTCTGGAAGGCAACACGAGCTTCATTTTGAATGGAATAACTTCCCAGGCACAGAATCAATTGAGGAAGGTCCTAAGGAGTTGACAAGTAACAGCAGCTTATGGGGGTCTAAGATCCTGGATTCTTTTTTTGTGAAAAACAGAGTTTTAAAGCAGTTGTGTAATTGAAGCTAATAGCCAGGATCTGCACATGAATTTGTATTCAGACTTGCCCTTCTCATCTTGTAAAAGTCCAGTGCTCCTGCTTACACAAGCCCTAGAGTACATCCCCGTTTTCAGGCTCTCGTATGTTGTACCCTTTTCACACCTACTGTTGGAAGATATTTTTAGCTTTCCCCTCCTGTCTTTTTCTGCTATGGAACTCTTTCCTTCTGTTCTCACTGCCACCACACTTCCCCAGCCCCTTCCTATGTCAGATGTCTGCTGATAATATGTTCCATACAGGAGGTCTCTCACCAGTAACACACCGAGCTATACAAGTTGAGGCATACTACTTCTGACTGACCCCTCTCTGCTTATTTTTTACCACAGACATATTCATTTTCCTTTAATATCTGATTTAGAACGTCTCACCGGTGGCACAAAGGAGACCACTAGCATTTAAAAAACAAAAGGAAGGAGGAAATCTTTACTTAATGCTACTACTAGTTTGAGTAGGAAAATGAGGGGTTGTATAACTGTGGCAGGTTGAATTTGAGAGCATTAATTATCATTGAAAATTTAGTATGTACATCGAAGCAGCACATATGAGCTGCACATATATCATGGCAAGGTGAGAGTCAATCTCCTAGAAGCAGGATATCTTTTATGTCTTTTGAAATTGAAGTTGCTATAGGAAACATTCTAGCTAGTAAGTGAGGAGTTATTGCATGAGATTTTTATGGATGAGGCCAGAATTAACATTTCAATAGCTTCTAACCAGCTTAAACTGTTGTGCATACAAGGATAGGAATAAAAGGCTAGCACTTGTATGGCTTCTACCTTAAAACAGTGCCTTACTTTTCGTATGTTTACTTATATTTTACTTGTATGTTTACTTTTTCTTCATAGGTTGACTTATATCCTGGGATGTAAAAAAGAAAATCATTATCTTTATGTCACCGGAAAGGATTTGAACTGATTATAATTACAATTGGGCACTACTGAACTTGTCAAAAACTCTGCAAACAGCACAAAGCACAATTCAGACCCTGACCACGGGCAGGTTCTAATGCCCTCACTGATTTCTGAACGCTACCTTCATTCAAAGTAGTATCCAGGATAACCTTAATAAGTAAATAAAGCATAAAAACAAAGCACAGGCTTCAAAATGTGGTAGAGAGATTACTGAGATCACAAAAAAAACCCCGGCTATAAGAAACACGATAAGAGTTTTTGAACATTCTGACCCCATTTCTGATCAGTTACTGAGTGACCTGTCAGGCTCTGCACCTCTCTGTGCCTCCACATTTAACCAAAAGTCTTGCACAGACATCAACGTCAAGGCATAAACTAAGTGCTATAATAAAATTACTATGTAGGTGTAAACTTGTGCATCGTGAAAAATGGGGACCTGTATTTTAATGGTGGCTCTGAGTTCTCCTCTTTAGAGAAAGCAAATTAAAAGCCTGATAGAAGGGCTGTAGCCAACAGAATTCTTTCCGTTGACTTCAGAAGGATGTGAAACTCAGGCCCTTAAAGTAGCAACTCATTTAGTACTGACTGCTAAATTTATAGCACTTCTTTATTTTCTCTAAGCATACCAGCCTCCATTCATCACGCTGCAGTAACAAAGCCGAAATCTGATCTTTGACAAATATTACCAGCTTAATGGCTGATGGCCATTACTGACGGGACCTGCTCACCATTTAGAAAAGATTGGCACTGAAGGATTACTGAGCAAACATCGCACCTGAAAAAACTTGCATGCAGGGGTCTGTCATCAGGTGTGTGATCGAGGGCATTATCCGAGAACGCCGGCTCTTATCTTCGGTTGGAAACTGCTGCAATTGCCAACAATTCTCAACAAAGAGCTTCCGTCATGGAAGGCTGATACAGCGAGCCAGTCTGGTGATGGTTTACCTTCCCAAGGCTTCATTCCTTTTTATGGATCACCTGAGACCAAGCAGCACACCAGTCTTTAATAGCTTAAATAGCAGGACAACCTAGCAAACTGATGACAATCAAGGGAAAACCAATCCTTTTTGGTAGAAAGACAAAATTCCAAGCATTCTCTCACGGTAACTTAGAAAGACCAACTTCTAAACCTGCCTTTTCCCAAACAGGATGCTGAGGAAAACTTTCTGGCCACCAAATGCTCACATTTTGCAATGACAGCCAACTCCGGCTCTAGTAAAGTGCTCACTAGTAAATTTTTCACCTTTTACACCGCTATAATTGTTCCCAGGAATACATTAAATTGCCTTTTCCCCTTTTTCTTTATGTACCACTAGATAAAATTACTCTTATAAAATTTTGGAGGAAGCCTATGAAAATTCCTAATTGTACAAACCCATCCTGTTATTTCGCTTGCTGTAATCCCACGGCTTGGAAAAGTTATCGGCCAGTTGCAATTATTAACATGAGCTGGGGGAAATCTTTGCTTTGCTCTCCAAACTCTGACAATGTATTTTGTTTTACACAGGATTTTTTAAAGTGCAACGGAAGGATTTGAGGTTGCCTCTTGCACCCTCCTCTGAAAGAAAACCTAAATTAGTTTGGACAGTCTAATGAAATTACCCCCCTTATTCAGAAAACATCAAACAAAGCGAGATGAAGTTAATAACGTCATGACTCAATAAACAAAGGGAAAGCTGAATATTATGTTTTCAAAGGTAGATGATTATTGTGTGTGAATCTCTTAAACCAAAGGCTTTTGAGCCAATTTTGCCTATCAGATAGTATTGTATTTTTATCCAGAAAACAGGTTCTTCTAAATCCCAGTGGCAACCAGAAGAACAATTATTACCTACATATCTAATTATATGTAGAAATAATATAGCTAATAATAAATCTAATTATATGTAGCTAATAATAAATATTACCACTATCTAATTATATATAAATATGTCTAATTACATAATTATAATTACATAATATATCTAATTTTATATATATAGATAATATTTATTATTATAGATCTATATCTAATTGATACTGAAAGACAGATATTTCCTAGTAGAACGGTGTGAAAAATCATCTCCTAAAATGCCCGAGCCTTTTTCTCATGTTACAAAGCATTTTATGCATAAAGCAACTAGAATTTACGTTTTGAAGACGTAAGTGGAGTATTTCTTTAGTTATGAAACAGTCTTTTGCAAATAAAAAAAAGTTTAATTGAGTAAAATTTGACTTTTTGATAAAATCAGGATGTAAAATGACTTCCTGTGGGATTCAAATAATGGAAAAGATGACCATTTTAAAAGAAATGTGTTAGCAGTAGGTAATCTGAACCCCATCCTAGGTTAGGAGGCATCGGGAGTGTAGAAGTATTTGTTCCTGCCACAGAGTTCAACAAAGAACCATGAGATGTATTGGGTTTGGCTACCAAATTCCTATGATGGAGAGGTGTTTACTTATTATGGAAAAAATCCATTTATCAGGTTAAAATAACCCCTGAAAAATCATCCTGTACTTGAGACACCGGGTGCATGATAGTCAGCGACGAGCCAGCGTATGTGCAAGTTCGGGCAAAGCCGAAATACGTAAAAATACACAAATACTGAAGGTGAGCTGTCAAAAAAAATTAAAAGCCTGGGAATTGATCTTGTATTTGCAACTGGAGCTGTGCTTCAGCGCTTCAGAGTTGGACTTACTGCCCCATCTGCTACACGAAAGCGTGAGAAGACTCTGAAGTGCCCGACGGCTAACAGAGAGAGAAGCTCTCTGCACTGGTCAAGAACCACAGCAGGCTGTAAGTGAAGTTGCATAAGCAAAGAACATGGAAACTAACAGCAAAACCTCCCAACCAACCTCATCTGTATTTTAGAACTGAATTTGCTCTGAAGAGGCAAACAGTGTAACAGACAAAAGAAATGATGTACATGTTCACAGTCTGATTCTCAGAGGCATACGGAGTGCAGAGTGCCCTGAAATCTGAGTATCGTTGTGAAATACACTCGACTCAAATACTTCCACACGTGATGCTAATTCCTTGTTTTACTTTGTTTTAGTTAAATGTTTCAATGGAAAATCTACCCAGCTTAAATAGTCACAGATATTTACATCTTCCTTTTATTCTGGGTTGGTACCTTTGGATTGAACAGTTTCTCCTCCACGGTCAAGCAGAGAGATTTTCTACATGTTACTGGATTTCTGTCTGAGTGTGAGTATGAGGTGCAGGAAGACTTTTGCAAAGAGAAGAGGTTCCTTCTCTGGAGATGTTTAAAACCCACCTGGGTATGTTTCTGTGCAGCTTGCTCTAGGTCATCCTGCTGTGGCAGGGGGATTGGACTAGATCATCTTTTGAGGTCCCTTCCAATCCCTAATGTGCTGTGATTCTGTGTCGCTTAGGTGTAGTGTTGGGGGATCTGGTTTAGGGGATCCTGCTCTGGCAGGGGGATTGGACTAGATGATCTTTCGAGGTCCCTTCCAATCCCTAATGTGCTGTGATTCTGTGTGACCCTGCGATTCTGTGAGGAGGGGTTGGTACCGGTATCAGAGATGAGTGATCAGCCTGGCAGCATCTAGCACTGCTGCAACGGCACCTCTAGGAGTCAACGCAAGGGAGCCTGTCAGAGAAACACTAACTTTCCAACAGAGGTGTATTTTAAAAACATAGTTCTGTTCATCTTCCAACAAAAAAAAAGTAATTTATTAGGAAAAAAGCTTTGAAGGATGCCTCTACTTTCAGCGCATGACATGATACAAAGCTGTTAGTGCAGTTACTGTAAGTGAAATTTAATTAAGCTACCCTGACAACAAGAAAATTATGAGTATTGAAAAAGATTCTACCTAACCGAACAGGCAGAAGTAGACTTACTACATCGCTGCAGTTTATAATATAAATAATGAGCACATGCACATAAATGTAAGGCTCCAGTGTTTCTGGAGTGAAAAGGTTTTATCATGGAAGTTATATTTTGCATAGGATCATCATCTGTGTTTTCTAGAGATTTGAAAAATTGCTGGGTTTCAAATGAAGCAGAATGATATAGAAACAAAAAGCTGAGGATGAGAGTAATTAAAAGGATTGCAAAAAAAAGACAAAACTGTGTTTTCAGGTAGAACCAGTGAAGAAAATTAAGTGAGAGGAGGTAAAGACATGCAGATCAGAGAGAGGTGTAACAGTGTCATTACAAACAAGTATGAAACAAAGTCTGAGAAACTCACTAAATGTACGTTGCCTGATTAGTTTGGTCAAGACATGGAAAAATTAATGAAGATTTTTTTTCTCTTGCTCAATTCAAACTACAACTTAAAAACCTCAATTTTAAAAAGAAAGCTTTTAACCCAAAGCACTGTTGCTCATTTTCACCCTCACCCTTCCTATGACTTAAATAAAAACACTTTGCTTTGCAGTTTATGCTGCCTGCCAGGTATTTCCTGTGAGCATCCCATCTAAAAATCTCTCGGTTCTAGTAACTAGGGGTTGTAAAGAAAGCCCTGGCACAACTGTGGCTCAAAGCTTCACGAGCAGCCATTTTACACAGAGAGCTGGTCTCGTTGTGTTGACAATCACATTTGAAACTGATTCCTTCCAGATGAAAAGATGCTTTTTCAAACAATGTAATAAAAGTGTAAAGTCAGCTGTTCCAGGGACATAAAAGTGATTTATCTCTTCTCAGGTCACCGTTTTCATCCTGCGATACAGTGGAATTTTTCTTTTAAAGAATAAGCTGACAATTAATAGCTATTAGAATCCCAGATTACACAGAATTAAATCACAATTTGCCTTTTCAAAAAGACATATAATTGAGAATAGTTTTGCATCTCACGAAGCATCCACTGCTGTCTTCATGAAATTTTAAAGCTTAACAGCTAGATTTACGTAGCAGATCAACAGTTAATCCTGACAGCCAACTATCGACAAGATGCCATCACCAGATTTCAGAGCCGTTACCTTTGATAGGAAAGAAGTTTCAGACAGATCTCACATCCTTTTATCTCCCTGCAGCTGGGCATGACTGCCCTGCAGTGGCTCAGATTTGAGCGATCTCCTGCCCCTCCATCTGGGCTAGAATCAGTTTCTCACGTTTTCAATACAAGTTTTCATCCTGGAGGTCCTGATAGCACTATAAGTATCTCTATATAGAACGTCTATATCTATACACACATGCCACAAATACATGTATATACACACCATTATATATATTACATATATATTTTAAATATATTTATATATATATATATACACTCACCATTTCAGAACACACAAGTTGTGTTAAGCACAGATACCCCAAAAGTGTTGTGATCTACAAGCATCACTTGAGCTTAATTTAACCACTTAGCCTTAGGAGTAATTAACAAAGTCCTTGCTCAGAGGAGATACAGCTGTGGCTGTGACTAATCTCAGAGGGGTTTTGGTTCCTCACCTGAAAGCATCTCACCCACTGAAAATTTTTGTAGAGCCCTGTGTGAGCCAAGGAAGCCTTGGAGAAGGACAACACGTGCAGCACATCGTGTGCGAGCTCTTCCCAGCTTTCTGACTCTAGATGGCTCTCAGCTCAGCAGCTTGGCTTCCCTAAGCAGAGCATCCCTCTACCCCACTGTGCCTGAAGGCACGGGAGGTTTTGCAGCACTGCTGAGGCACTACATCACTACCTGAAGCGGGGTGAATGGTGTTGGGCAGAGACATGCCCACCAGGGCCCTGGGTGCAAACACAGAATCACAGAACATTAGGGATTGGAAGGGACCTTGAAAGTTTACCCAGTGTAATCTCCTTGCCACAGCAGGACCACCTAGACGAAGTTGCACAGGAACATATCCAGGTGGGTTTGAAATGTCTCCAGAGAAGGAGACTCCACAACCCCCCTGGGCAGCCCCTTCTAGTGCTCTGTCATCTCTGCTTAGGGCACCAGGAAATGTTGCCATAACTGCTATGAAATCCTGACACATCAAACCAGTTACTGAAGAGAGACGTTCATGGCCATTATCCTGGGCTACCAAACCTGGTGGGTATGTTCTTCACATTCAGAGAACAAAACACAGGGAATCTGATGATGCAGCACAGTATGATATTTCCCATACTCTAGGCTAAAAGGGTTTTTAGAAGCATTATTATGACATTGATCTATTTAAACAAGATGTTGGAAACCAACAGGAACCTGATGTGGTAACATAAAAAATATTCCTGAATGCTAAAATCACAAGGAGTAAAAACAAAAGTTCTGCCAGTCTTCTGCTCACTGGAGTAGGTAGAAAAAAATGGATCACAAGCAATTCTTGTAGGTATCTTACTACTATCAGCATCTTATAATCCAGTTAACTGGTTCCAAATTTGGTTCTGCCTGCCTCTACCCCCTTCACTTTGAGGAAATTGGCTAGAACACAGTAAATTCTTCATGATCCAACCCCCCCCCCCGCTTTCAGGCAACAAGGAGTTACTGCTATAAATGCTAATCCCATAATGAGTTCTCTTGATGATACCTTAGTAGAGAATAGAGAGACTCAAGAAATCTTAACTTCAAAACAATCTGATTATAAAAATATTTGAAACTTTGAAACCTCAGATAACTTCAACCTTTAAGAAACACGGGACATTTACTCAGTATAATTATTTGTTGCCTT
Source organism: Phoeniculus purpureus (assembly GCA_028565055.1). NCBI lineage: Eukaryota > Metazoa > Chordata > Aves > Bucerotiformes > Phoeniculidae > Phoeniculus > Phoeniculus purpureus. The sequence continues at coordinate 25,897,330 of JAOXOE010000441.1, forward strand.
AGTAAATGACAGTGACTAACACCAGCTAAGGTCTGGCATCTTCCAAGCTGCTTATAAGATTTACATGATTTTATTGTGTTCTGTTCCTATGGCAATCAAATAAGCAAACATTTAATCTTTAAATCAATGATCCTCAGAAGCAATTCTCTAAGGAGTGCTCCTGTTCACTGTGTTGTCACATAGACCAGATCAAACTCTGCAGGCAAAACGTGTATCTGTCAGGACTGAAAATGGGGTTGGCCAAACGCTGCCCTTAGTTACAGCAGCACAACCTCTCCGTATTCCAGAGAGCTAAACACATAAAACCAGGAATTGAAGTTTTTCACATTCCAGAGCCATTTCTTGTGTTTTCAAGCGTTAACATATGAAGATGGGGGTAGGGAACCTCCAGTGAGGAACAGATAATTCCTGCCTGAAGGGGATGATGAAAACCTCATGACAGTAAGATCAGTGTGAATGCTGCTGACTACCTGGAGACAGCACAGTCCAGCAATGGGGTGCTCGCCTGGCACTCCTGATGGCAAATGGCAAAGCAAGTGAAATTGCTCACATCCAGGGTAAATGGGCAGATTAAACAGTTGACAGCGAGAATTAGGCACTATGGGAACTTGCCACATCACTCCCTAAATGTTGCAAGCTCATGCTCCCTGAAAACAGGCAAACACAAGTTTTTCTAACACTGTGCATCTCTTCTTTAAAAATATGCAGAGGGGAGGAAGATGCCACAGGGGCTCTGGACAGGCTGGGTCAATGGGCACAGGCCAGCAGGATGAGGTTTAACAGGGACAAGGGCAGGGTCCTACACTTTGGCCACAATAACCCCCTGCAGCTGCAGACTAGGGGATGAGTGGCTGGAGAGCAGCTGGGCAGAGAGAGACCTGGCAGGGCTGGGTGACAACCGGCTGAAAAGGAGCCAGCAGGGTGCCCAGGTGGCACAAAAGGCCAATGGCATCCTGGCTTGGATCAGCAGTAGGGTGGCCAGCAGGACTAGGGACGTCATTTCTTTCTGGACTGGACACTGGTGAGTCCTCTCCTCAAGTACTGGGAGCAGTTCTGGACCAATTACTTCAAGAAAGAGATTGAGGGGCTGGAACAGATTCAGAGGAGCAATGAGGCTGAGGAAAGGACTGGAGGGAAAGGCTGACAGAGAGAGGCTGAGGGAGCTGGGGGTGTTTAGCCTGGAGAAGAAAAGACTCTCGGGGGACCTTCTCCCTCTCTGCAACTCCCTGAAGGGAGGTTGTAGTCAGATGGGGGTCAGGCTCTTCTCCCAGGAAACTGGCAACAGGACAAGAGGGGAGGGGCTGAAAGGTCTTAAAGGTCTTTTCCAGCTTCAATAATTCTGTGATTATTTCACACAGGAATGTGATAATTATTCCTGATCCTCTAAATCACAGGGTTTTAGTGATGTGTGTGATAACCACAATGGTACAGCAGGAAGATGCCGATGAAGCATAGTGTCACCCACAGAAGAATTTCTACAATGTGTGGGATACAGAGAAGAAGAATTAACAACACACTGTGGGGCATGAGAGGCATCAGGATAGATACAGAGGGACAATCTCGACAAGAGTGGCATTTTTTTTGCATCTTAGTCTCATTTTAGCAAGGCTTTTGCAAATGTTATGAGCCACTAAGTCTGAGGCAAGCTGGTAGGACGAAGAGATGAATCTATATAGAGCTATTTCTGAAGTACAAGTGCTAGCAGCCCTTTCTCAGTGTTCAGGTACAAGTTAGGGTTCCTGTAGAGGGGGCATGAGAGAAAAGGTGCCTGTTTGCAGGATCACAGCGACTAAAACTAGCTGTGCAGGTGGATCCTTACTAAGAAACAAGATTCTTGCAGGTAGCAAGCAAGTATGGGTCCACATACACTCATGCTCCCCCTGAAGTGCCAGCAAGAAGCCAAGCAGTAGGGCAGGGGAAAATAACATCTTAATCTACTACTTCTGCTTGCCTCAGACCACTTAAAGCAGAGCCACAAGTCTGCTCTTTTGATGCCACAGGAATTTATGCCTCCAGTAAGTGGAAATGAGTCTCCTCTTCATAACTGCTCGCTGGGAAAAGGGCTTTTGGCACAGCTGACCCCATCACACCTCCCTGCTCGGCAATTTCATTCAAGGACTCAGGCGCAGAGTAGCCAAGTATTTGTATCTTGTATAACACTTCTTTGGCAGCCTTTTGGTAGGTCTCCTCAGCCCAGCTGGATGAGCACAGGGCCAGCTGGGCCCCAGGAATGGGTGGTGATGAGTGCTGGTGAGTGCCAGAGGCTGGTCCTTGCCTGCAGGGCTGGCAACCCTACAAGTCTCCTTCCCTGACCTGCTGGCAATTAGAAGCAGCAGTGTGTCATCTGCAGCCAACTGGGAGAGCCAAGACTCGAGAGAGCTGCTGCAGACTCTCAAGCACTTGTTTCCACGATGGATAGAGGCAGGACAAAGGAGAGTGCTAGCAAATTCCTTCATTAATGAACAACTGCTGATGCCATGTAAAGCAAGAACCCTCCAGCTCCTGTGTTTGCTGACAGCTCCACACTCATCCTGTTCAGTCTTGGCCCTTCTCCCACTGCTCCACCCAGAGCTGACACGTTTTGCGCAGCTTTATAATCTAATCCCACTAATGTATGAGTCAGGGTGGTGCTTATGTGTGTGGTCATACAATTACAGGTACAAGAGGTAAGGTGGTGCTGGGAACAAGACAGGGGTAGTTGTAAAGCTGTTGATGGGGGTAATTGCTCCTTCTCAAAGCATATTCAACATAAATAATCACATAATGCAGTATAATAATGAAGGCTCAGAATGAGTGGGGAAGCCCTGGAACAGGCTACTCAAGGAAGGAGTGGAGGCACTGTCCCTGGAGGGGTTCAACAAAAGAGTAGGCATGGTGTTTCAGGAGATGGTTCAGTGGTTGGGGCTTATAGGCTGGATGGTTGGACTTGATGATCTTGAAGGTCTTTTCCAACCTGGATGATTCTGTGATTCTAAGATCAATGAGAACTGTGTTTTCTGCTTTCTCAGACTATCTGGTTCTAACTAGCCGCACTTTAACCTGCAACTTACTCAGGTGTTGAGCTACAAAGCCGGAAACCAGGACACTACTACCTTTTTGATTTTAGGCACAGAACCCAAAGGATGAGAAAGGAACAGGTTTCTTGCCCCACTACTCACCAAAAAGAGCCAACTGAAACCCAGAACATTTGCTCTTAAAATTATGAGCCCATGAAAATCCAAGTTTATAAGAACAAAGTTGTTTACAGACTTGAAATAAAAGCATCCATCGTTTTAGTGCTGAAACTCCGAATGAAGACAGTGCAGATGGGCATGATTTTCCATTCCTAATACGAGACACAACACCATGTGTCTTCAATAGAGATGCAACGTATACATTCAGCTAGAGCGTGGGTTTACTCTCTACGTTTCATATTTGAGCCTAAGTCACTATCAAAGAAAAAGCAAGTGAATACAAATGCAGAAAAGATGATGATGATGATAGAAAATTCAGCCATTTCACAGAATCCAACCTCTCTCCTCTGTACTATCTAAAAAAACATACCCTAAAGTTTTCTCTATTAATAGTCTCAGTTAATCCTGTATCCAAACATCTTCCCCAGTAAACACGGGATTATTTTTATGTTGGCTGTAAAGCTGTCGCTTCTCAATAAACAGAAATGCTCCCGGTGGGTTAAGCTCTGCTGTCAAAGACCTGTCAATTCAAACATCATCTCCTAAGCAAAACCAGAGTAGCTCAGACACACTGCTCCCAGTTAATCCAGTGAATCCAGTTCAGCACCTCAAAGGATTCGTGTCATGGCAGTTCCGTGCAATCGGCAACGACTGGATGCTCCCAACTTTGCAAAAGCCCTGAAGTTAATACTCCAGCCTCCCTTTAATAGAAAGTTATGTGACCTTTAATGCTCTGCTCGGCTGAGCCTTCCTTTAGTGGGTCTCAATTAAATTTTATGTTTTGTGGCTCCCATTTTCTTGTAAGACAAGAAAAGAGTTCAAGGGATGGGTCCTTCTTTGAAGAATTCAATTCCCTGTGGAGAAAATTTATTTCCATGTAAAAAGCTGCTCGAAGTTAGGGGGGAGGGAGCTTTTGTAGGGCTTTTTTTCTTTTCTGTGGTTTTTTTGGTTAGAAATTTCTAGTGTTTTGTGAAGATAAAGGAGTCTTCAGATTCTTTGAAAAGGACAGTGTCCTATTAGTGGTTAGACTGGAAATATTTCCTCTCTCCTTTTCATTCTAATGAGAAGAAAATGCAAGGGATGGTTGAAGAAATCCTGGCCACTGTTTGTGATGGAGAAGCTTTCTATGAAATCCTCACATCACTACTGTGATACTGTAGTAACCAGGAACATCACTTCATTTTCAGTCAGAAGAATGAAATGCACATTAATTCATAAAAATAAGCACTTCCTAGGCTGATCCTTTATATTTAACCTCAACAGAGCAAGGTCAAAAAATTAAGGCATTGGGAAGCCTGAACTAGGCTCTGACATTCCGGCTCCCTGTAGCTGCTGCAATTGAAAATAAAAGTGCAGCAGAGCATAAGCAGCGTTCCCAAGTGAAACTCCTTTCAGGAGCAGACCATTAGTAGCATTTCTTTTCCTACTGTGTTCCTTTATTTAATTAGTTTGTTTTGTAGTCAACCTGACATAAAATCACATTTGCCAGTAGGGAATTTTGAGTGCTAGAGGGAGATGCCTGGACTCTTTACAAGTCAGTGTACATTGAGTTAGATATTTCCCAAAATCACAGGTTTAGGTTGGAAGGGACCTCAGAGCTCATCCAGTCCCAACCCCCTGCCATGGGCAGCCATACCTCTCACCAGACCAGGTTGCCCAGAGCCCCATCCCAACCCAGCCTTGAACACTTCCATGGATGGAGCAGCTACAACCTCTCTGGGCAACCTGTCCCAGTGCCTCAGCACCCTCACAGGGAGGAATTTCTTCCCAAGATCTAACCTAAATCTCCCCTCTTTTAGCTTGAACCCATTCAGTCAAGGAGTGCCGCACACCAACAGGAGTACTACGTATTGCCAAGGTGAATGAATTTCTTACACCCTTCCCCAAGATGTGCACACTGCAAGCAAACACCTCCTGAATTAGTTTTATTTGGCCGGTATCTACATGTAAAGCCTTTTCTTGGTGCTCTTTTTCTGCATATTTTTGTGGTTGCCCAAGGAGGGGATTATCACAATTCAAGGTTCCAACTAACTAAAATACTTCACAGTCACCTCTTCACTTGTCTTACAAGTGTTCCCTTACAAGTGTTACAACTTGTGCAGATGGGAACACAAGACTTGGGGAGTCAAACAGTTTTCAGGATGAGATGATTACTTTTTTCAATTTTTAACCAAAATCTGAGATTAACTAAGATTCTTCATGTCCTTCTTCCCTAGCGCTTACTACTGGTGACTGTTTAAATGTGGCCTTCTGCTTCTCTCTAACTTTCTGGAGAAAAGAATCCTGTGAACAGGTATAGACAGAATTTACCTTACATTCTTGAAAGTATCCATAGAATTTGCTGTTTTGTTTAGGTCAGTATGGAATGCTTTTCACAGAAGCACAGAACGTTAGAGATTGGAAGGGACCTCAAAAGATCATCCAGTCCAATCTCCCTGCCAGAACAGGATCACCTAGATCCAGTCACACAGGAACATATCCAGACAGGTTTAACATATCTTCAGAGAAGGAGACTCCACAAGCCCTAGGCAGCCCCTTCCAGTGCTCTGTCACCTTCACTGCAAAGAAGGTCCTTCTCATACTTATGTGGAACCTCCTATGTTCCAGCTGACACCCATTGCCCCTTGTCCTATCATGATACTGAGCAGAGCCTGGCTCCATCCTTCTGACACCCACACTTTTGCAGCAGGCAAATAAAAACTCTGTGGTAGCTCTACTCCAACAGAGATTTAGTGCAAACAACGGCTAAACGGTGATTTAAATCTATAGTTATTTGAGGCAATGGTTGTCTTTTCCTGTTTACATTGTCATGCCTTGATATAAATATAAAAAACGTATTCTAATTCCAGCATCAGGGCACAAGGATTCTATGACAGAAAACCAAACACAACCCAACAGTCTTTAGCTGTTCACAGATGACTACTGTGCTCAGACCCTTAATAGTTTCTCTGCAGTGAAACACTCCAAGTCTCACAAAACACTGAACACTGGCAAATTAATAACAGAGTCAGATTCGTAGAATAAGTGGGAGTTGTGTCTCTGACAAGCATTTGAAAAGCACAACATGCAAAAACAAGTGCCATGCAGGGTGTTTGTTTCCTTCTCACCCTCCCCAAAACTGCATTTTGTAAGGCACACTGAAGTTTGCTGCTGCTCTAGACATGTGGGTTGTACAAACAGCCAGGTACACAATACATTCAAGTCAGTAATAAAGAAAGACGCTAAAATCAACGGACTCAGGAATTCTCTCTTGATTTAGACTCGTTCTCCAGATATGTTCACAAAGTAAAAACACCGGTGAGTTTGGATGAGACAGCATTTTCATGCTCAGACTTAGACATTGAAATTAGCCCTGTATTTAAATATAGATTGACACGACATTAAGGTTTTTCTATTGCAGAAACAGTTTTCTTTTGAGAAAGAAGAAAAATTCACAAATACTCAACTTACAAAACCCCAGAGGCCACAGATTATCTTTTTCTTTTTAGCTTTTAAGCTTTTTAATGCTTTGTAATGATAATGCAGAACATTATTCTTTCATCGAAAATGAATTTAACGCTGATAAGGGCAACTGTGACAACTTCTCTCTCAACAACTTCACAAAACCTCTCTACCTCAGCAATTCAAACCACACAGTTCTGTACCTTACGGTGCAGCTTAGCTAAACCTCACTATAAGAAAGAAAATTGGTCTGTTCTTACTTTCCACTGCTCATCTCACCTGTCTTTATTCAGTAGAGCTGGTGGACAGATGTCTGTGACTCATCTCACATCTGCCACCTCCAATGTGTATCTGTGGTATAGTGGTATCTATCCCACTATATCTAAGAAAAAAACCTCAATTTTGATGAATATACGGATCAGAAATGAGCTGTTATTGTATTTACAAAGTTCCAGTGGAAACCCTGCCAGCTGCTCAAAGCCGCCGTTTACTAATTAGAGCTACTTTGATTAAAGGCTGGCTCCCAAAGAGCTCCTGTGGATAACAGGCTTAACGTTAAGCATACGATCAGTCCCATTATATTCACTGGCTTTAACTGGACTGGTCATAAAATTAAGCGTGTATTTAAATGCCTGTCTGGATCAGAGCCCAAGTACCTTAGAGGAGCTCAGGCTCAGAGCTTCTGAAACCAGCACAATTGAAATGACTAAGGACATAAATCCTTTGCCATATTCTGTCAAACTGAAAAGCCGTGGAATTTCTCACGCAGGTCCTGGAAACATCTACCGTAGCTAACTGGGAATGCTGGTTCATCAGAGCTTGGAAACAAGTAATTCTCTGAACTGGCAATGGCTCAGGCTGAGCCAGGTCAGAAAACCAGGAAAAGAGGATATGAGAGCCTGGATGCTGATGTGTCTGTCCATCCCATCTCACTCAGCTTTGCATCCTGGTCTTTAAACATCTCCTTACAACAAAACATTAGTGTTGGAGGTGTAAATAATGCTGACACTCTTCAATTTGTGCTTGTTATGTAAGACCGTGTTTCCCAAATCCAACACTTGCAAAAAAAGGGTGGAATATAAAGAGGATCTGACATCTGGAAAGTGGACGATGAAAAAAGGTCACATAAAAATTGACAATTTTAAAAACATGCTCTTACCCTTCCCGGTGGAAAATGGTCCTGAAACAGTCCCCCAGGCTCTTGTAACCGGTGGGATCAGTTTTCCCTCTTTGAATTTGGAACCTAAAAAAAATACAATTTACATCACAGCATGAGAAGTCAGGGATTTTAAGTCACTTTTAACTTTCCAATTATGATACAAAAGGAGCTTTAAAGGTTTTCTTACTTATCTGATTCGTTATTATGTACTGGTCCTGATACACTCACTAAGACTGCTTTCACAGGAGCAGTTAAACTAAGGAAAAATAGAGCTTTAACTTTTTTTCTAGTTTATGGAACTCACAGTATAGCTATCACCTTTGACATTTACACCTCTTTCTAGTTGTTTGAAAAATAAGCTGTTAACCCTGTGCCCGATCCAAAGCCCGTTGAAACTAATGGGAATCCCTGAGTTTTTCAAAATCTGAAATGCCTCTCGCTATGAAACGAATCCACTGTGCACTTTCTTTCTCGTTCTAGCTGACACAATTGCAATAAAAAAATCAAGCAAAGACGTGACCAGAAATTAGAACTCCATTCATTTTTCATAATTTAATAGCAAGATGAACAATAAAAGCAAGTGATGAATTATTTTAATTAAAACCTTGCTTGCTCTATTTGCATTCCGATGACAGTAAAGATTTCAACGGGCCTGGAAAGGAAAATCCAGATTATGATTTAAGGTTGTAAACATCTTATTATTTATGATTTATGGACAGCAACAGTGAATTTAACAAATGACATTATTTTACGAATCTCTCAGATTACCCTGTTTCTTGCCGTTTTCAAACTGCAGCCAAAACGTTGAACTAAACAGTGCAGAGAAATTTGGACTATATTTTTAGAAACAAATCACAGAATCACAGAACGTTAGGGACTGGAAGGGACCTCGAAGGATCATCTAGTCCAGTCCCCCTGCCAGAGCAGGATCACCTAGACCAAGTCATGCAGGGACATGTCCCAGCGGGTTTTAAGCTGCTTTTTAGGACCAATTACTGTACAGAACTCAGAAATAACAGATTACTGATGCTTGCGAGTTCAGTCTGCAATAGCCCTGCAACTACGGTTGGCTTTATCACTAAGTACAATAATAACCCCACAAGGCAAACAGTATTCAAGAGTTTCAAGGAATAACTGACGTTACAGCCAAAAATGGCTTCTGCCACAGGTACGTTGCTGTTCTCAGAAGCACCTGAGAACAGACTGACAACATTCCTGTTGTGGCAGGGGGATTGGACTAGATGATCTTTTCGGGGTCCCTTCCAATCCCTAATGATTCTATGATCTATTGTTACTTAATCTAATCACAGAATCACAGAACATTAGGGATTGGATTGGACCTTGGAAGATCATCTAGTCCAGTCCCCCTGCCACAGCAGGATCACCTAGACTAAGTCACACAGGCAGGCTTTCACACTAAATCTTATTAATAGGTATTTTTAATTCAGTGCTAAAGAGAGATGTTCTCCCCCCTCACAACAGAATGCAGCAGGGTCAAACCAAGGTTTGTACTGTGGCAAAAGGCTTGCATTGTTTGGAACATCAGTAATTCCCGAGCTGTGTTCTGTGCTAACACATCTCGCATTCTATTCACTTTGAGGAACAAATTTCCAGTGATGTAACGTGATTTTTGTTGGCAATTACGAAGGCAAGCCCACACCTTTTCTGAAAGGAGTCAGAACGAAACACTGAGCCCCTCCGTAGTCCTAATAAAAGTAGCTGAGGCACATCTGGGATCTCTATCTGGGGTAACCTCTTTTATTAGCACGAGAACTCGCTGCCAATTTGGCAGGGAGGAGAATGCTATTCAATAGGCTTACGCTCAAGTAAGAGCTGATGCATAACATTTTGTCTGAAAAGAACCCTTGGGAAGGCTAATAGCTGAAAAAAAATGCCTCAGTGCCACCACACAAAGCCCCACAGCAATATCAGCCACAGAGGCTTTCACGTCGCGGCAAATGAGCAATCGCAACGAAAACAGAAAGTGGATCCTGGGCACGTTTTAATACAGTGAAAACGTGATTATTTACATCTCTAGGTTCAAAACCCAAAACTGATTCCTTGTGCTTAGAGAAACCTTGCAAACACACACGGGTAAACAACTTCCTCCTCGCTCCCCCTGCGAATGCTCAAGCGTGTCCTACCAGCACACGCATAAGGTTCCCCACTAGGTTGTGCAGGCACGACTGTTAGTAGAAGTGGGGTTTGGATCGCAGACTCACTGTGGATGTCAACAACACGGGGCTCACACTCAGAGAGTTCTGGTTTACAGTTAACACGGTGTCGACTTGTCAACTCACTTTAAATAATGTAATAAAATGCTGTCTTTGAGAGCAATGACAGCAGAAGAAATACCATCACACCTTCTGTAATTTCTACGGATCAGGCGAAGGATGACTTCTTGATGAAAAGGAGGTTTATGTTTATTTCATGGTTTTTCTTCTAACGTAGATAAGACCTCAGGATTAAACGAGTCCGTTTGCAAGCCCAAGTCACACAAACAACATATTCCTTCCTTTAGGGTTTTTTGGATCCATTCCTTCCCTAGTAAATCTTTTTTATAGCTTTAACAGCGATCCTAAAGTACATGCCAATTACGTGCCTCGACCTAGATCTGCGAATTGGCTTCTTTGATTCAGAATTGCTTGCCTCAATAAAATCATGTGTAACTTTTTAATGAACTAGCTAATTGATGGCCAGCACTTGTTATAAGAAGCTCAGGGAAGAGCTGGAGAAATGTGTGTTTGCTTTATTCTGGAGGCAGCAGCAGCCTGCATTTAGTAATCTTAACAACACAGAGAACTTCAAAAAACAACCTGGCCTGTTTTTCATGATTGTTTAGAGGAATGAGCACAACTGGTGGGTATGTAAGGGCTCTCTCTGCTTTGAGCCCGCTCCTCCTTTCTGAAAGCATTACGAAACCACTGAATTTCAGGCATTTTTGAGAGCTGGATGCCTGCCTCCATTGCTTTGCTGGAACAAAAAAGGATAAATTCTCCTGTAATTTTAGCCTGTGATTGAATTTATTTTGAAATCAGAAAAGAAGGATGTGCAGGCAGCGGCTTGTCCAGGACTGGGATGAACAACCTGCTATTCGCTATGAGCATACAACAAGCATCGCAAGTCACTGGACACTTAACACATTATGTGTTTACAGAGAGCTTTATCGCTCTAAAAATGATCATCAGCCTAACTTCCCTGTCATTTGCTTGCCTCTTGGCTTTCTGGCCACAGTTCCATGGTACTGGGCACTCCCATCCCAGGGATACTCACAGAGGTACTTTGCCCCCCAGGTTCACATGATCATTAAGGTTGGAAAGTCTAACCTTCAACCCAACAGCTCCATGACGACTAGAAGGTTACCTCTTCCTATCTGGGACCCTCCCCAGCATCTACTGCCTGCCCTCCCAGCTCCTCCTTGCAAGTCCCAATTTCAGCTCTCATGTCCTGGGGACCTCACAACTTTCCCTTCTCACAGCAGCAGCCCACAAGTCTTGGTCTTTTATTCCCCCCTTGACTGAACTGCGTCTTTGCAGTAGCTGTAATACAAAAGTGTCCTGATAACTGTTTAAGAAAAGAACATCAGTGTCCTTTCCTGTTGGCCCCAGAAGACACATCGATGTGATCTCAAAAAGTGGAAATACCATAAAACTATTAGAGCTTTTGAAGTCTGTTCAGAAGGCAGAAGCTGAAAACTGCACGATCTAAAACCCCCAGAAGTATTTTGATTCATCTACACTAATCACCATAACTACTCCTTGAGAAATTAATAAACCTAATTATTCTTTTTTGATAGCAACAGACAGACCATTAATTATTTCGAAAGTACACAATGCCTGTAGGAGAACAAATACTGTTCTTGCGTTTTCTGAAAGAAAGCCCGCAATTTTTGTCTCTCAGTTGCTAAACTGCTTGCTGAGAGTCTCATCAAAGTTGTCCCGAGAACGTCTGTCGCCACAGCATCCAGATATTCACGGTTGAAAGCCTGTTCAGCACAATGTAACTGAGAAATCCTTCCCCTTTTATTTACTGATCTGGGCTGGAGAAAGATGTCCAATTCATGCTGAAATTGTTTTAGTTAGGCACCTTAAAATCAAGAAGGAAGAAGCCAGTATTTCACATCCAGATTCAAGCAGATAACGAGCAGTTAAATCCCAGCTATGCAGGAAAAACCACAGTGTGATGTGGGGCAGGCTAGACTCACCAAACTCTTGCCACTGGGTGTGCAAAGCCTACACCCTCGTGCGTAGATTCCAGAATCTCGTGCTGCTTTTCTGCCGTGCTGCTGACTAGTTCCTCAACCACAACATTGAGAGGGAAAGAAAAACACTGACTCAGAGAACCAGGCTTTATACCATGGTGCGGCGCTTGCCAACGAGCAGCAGTCCTAGCTCTGTTTTTCCTTCTCTTCTTATGTTTTACCAGGATTTTATCGTATGTTCTATTTTGAGCCCTAATGTTTCTCTCCATGATTGAGACTTAGACACAGTACTGACGCATAAAAAAACCGATCATAGTCTGAAGCTTTATATAAACACACATTGTTTAACCGTTGACATGCTTAGAATAAAAAATAACTGCATCCTAATTTAAAATGATTTTGATTTGCTAACTTAAACATTTATTCAGGTGTTACTACTGCTAGTTAGAGCTATCTGCTGTTGCTTAAATTTCAGGCAAAACTTTGCACTGCAACATGGACCTTGATAATACAATTTATTTCACCTTTTAGCTGAAGTTCTTTGAGTTGCTTATGTTACTTACAGGATAATAACTAAATTGAGAGTATAATTCCATCACTTATGTTAACAGTAAATCCTAGGAGCTGTTGAAGAACTGAATATTAGATTTCAAAACAAAAAACCTAGTTATTATAAGCCAAAGATATAAATTTTGCTAGTGCAGGGGTCATATTTTAAGTATAATAGTAGAGCTATGATGATTATTTAACTGCAAAACCCAATAAGAAGTCAATAAAAGAGAAACATAGAGAACAGGGAAAGAACAGAATTTATTCCGATCGTTCTCTGTAGCAGATGTAGATTTGCTTCCAACTAACAGTATTTTTCATACAGTTCATACTTATTTCATAAGTAATAAACCAGAATTGTGGGTAGAGAAGTATTGCTGAAGATTGTTTGACAATTCGTCTAAATAAATTCCTCTTTGCTGGAATTCATGATGCTTGTTAGTTTATTTCTTTTGAAGAATTTTTTGGAAATAATCATAAAGATATCCTGAAAACCAAATTGTCTACAGAGACGGTCTTATCTGAGTTAGGACATCGACTATCAGCTATGGCCAAATTTATATGGACAAATTTATAGGGTCAAATTCTGTGATCAGGATCACAGAATCACAGAGCATTAGGGGTTGGAAGGGACATTGAAAAATCATCCAGTCCAATCCCCCTGACGCAGCAGGAACCCCGAGATCAAGATGCACAGCAACATGGCCATGTGGGTTTAAAACTTCTCCAGAAAGGGAAACTCCACACCCTCCCTGGGCAGCCCATTTCAGTGCTCTTTCACCCTCACTGCTAAGTTCCTTCTCGGATTGATGTGGAACCTCCTGTGTTCCAGCTCACACCCATTGCCATTGTTCTGTCATTGGACTGAGCAGAGTCTGGCTCCATCCTCCTGACACCCACCCTTTCCATCTGTATAAACATTAATGGGGTCACCCCTCAGTCTCCTTTTTTCCAAATAAAAATTGCCAAACACAAATCAATGAATTCTTACACTTACCAAAGTGTTTCTCAAGCACTTAAGGCATAAATGCATGCATTCTTTACCTCACCTCTCCCTTACCTCAATCCTGATCTACTCCTCTGACCTCTCCCTATCTGACTGGTTATCCAGCCACTTATACTTTAACAAAAAGTCCTCAGAAATTTCCAGGAAATAGAAGTAGGGTAAAAGGAGGAAACTTTACCAGTGGATGAGGTGGAAGCAAACACTGACATCTGAATAAGGAAGTCAGAGCTGAATCAACAAAACAGTTACAGGAGAATTCAGATGGAGCAAAATTTTAATCCAATCAGTTACCACCTCCCTTTGGGTCAGCTAAAACAAATTTATCTAAACCCTCATTATTTCAATGAGTGCGTGTGTGTGTGGAGAGGGGAGTTCAAACGACGACAACCACAGCTTCAGTGAAAACTACCATTAAAAAAAATAATGTAGTGAAACCCACCATGTCTTTATTCCAACCTAGAAAGTGGTCAGAGAAAGATCATACATGTGATGCTGTGCAAGTTCCCTTCTATATTTGAAGGATGAAAATGCCAAGAACACTTGTGTTTTTCTCTCTACACCTTGTGTATAAAGCACTTAGATACACTGGTGAAAGACTCTGCAGACACCAGTCATGGTCCAAGCAGCGTTTTGGTTCTTACAGCAATAGTTTACTTCTGAAACCTCTTGTCACTTCCATTTCCCAAGTAAAAACAATACCCTGAAAACCTAGGGATTTTATTCGTCCCTCACCTAAACTGGAGAAATCATTGAAAATGGCACCGTGAGGAATAATTTGGTGTTGTCAGAGATGATGGAGTTATTTTTATGAGTTTAAATATGGGTAGTCACTCGTGGCCTCATGCATTAACAGCAAAAATCTGGTTCTCATTAGTTTTGGATAAAGTCTTGTATGTTTTCCTTCAAAACAGCTTATAGAGAAACAACAGACAAAGTGATGAGGAATAGAAACTAATGACTAGAAGAGCTTTCAAAAGAAAGCTGAGATTAGATTATAGTATTCGAATGCCCCAGTAACCAGTCGTGAGTCAGGGAACAATGAGAATGTGGTTTGGTTGATTTCAGTGGGTTAACATGTGCGTGCTTAAAAATGGACCCGTTCCTTACCTCACTTTAACTTCTATTACAAGAATATATATCCTCTCTCGACCTCTCGCTGCTGCACTAGACAGATCTTTAGTCTAAATCTACAGAGTCATTCTTCTATCCTGTGACAGCAGTGGAAGGGGCTGCCCAGGGGGGTTGTGGAGTCTCCTTCTCTGGAGATGTTTAAAACCTGCCTGGACATGTTCCTGTGCAACTGGACCTAGGTGATCCTGCTATGGCAGGGGGATTGGACAGGATGATCTTTTGAGGTCCCTTCCAATCCATAATGTCCTGTGATTCTGTGATTACTGAGCGTCTGCAAATCAGAGCCTTTGAAAAATGTAAATGTATAAAAATTTCATTGGTCAGTCAAAGGATGCCAAATTAAAGGAACAATTTTGCCTGCCTTTAAAACTACGGGTATCTTTTATGACTTAAAAGATGTGGAGGCGGTTCACAAAATAAAGCACATATCTGATAAGTCACAGGAAGGCTTTGAATGAGTAATTACTACTGGCCATCACTGGAAATACCCCAAATACAAGCAGTAAGCATTACAGTAATGCTCTTCCAGTTCAGCAAAATTTAATTAAGATCTGTATCCCACAGGAAAAAGCCACATTTTTCTTCAACAATTTCTATTAGAAAGGGCCAAGTACTTCCACATAGTTTTCTCAACAAAGCTTTGATTTCTGTGTCCCCTATGGTAATCACACAACACTTCTCCTTCTGAGAAGGCAGGAAAATCATTGCGGCTTTCTGGCAGAAGGCTTTCGGGGGAGGATTTTCTGGAAGGTTGTTCAAGGCTTTTCATTGCTCATTATTTGTGCTTTTTCAGCATTCATTAGCATTTTAAGCTCTTTGATGAGATCAAACCCATCAAGGCTTAGGGTAGTCAGATATATTATTTTTAAATTAAAATGATTTAGCACCAAAAAATTTGCAAACCACAATAAAATATACATTACACTTGTTCCCTCATGGCCAAAGTAGGAAAGATAACCAAAAATATCTTTTCTCCCGCAGGGAAGCAATGGTCAGATGCAGAAATCCAAACTCATTTTCAGTGGAAAATAGCCAAAATCAAATTGTAAGTTGCTGAAAGAAGTGTTAGTTTTGAGTGTTCACCCAACCTCCAGTGCTTATGCTGGAAAATATTTAAAAGGGAAACAATTTCATTAATATACTGTGGCTGAGATTCTTAAAATACTGCAAGGGACACAACCAGACTTTACTGAAAGGTAGAGCTAAATGCTCTGCATATGAGAGCTTAAGTCTTAGTAACAGAGAAACCATTTTAAATAACTGATAGCTAATACAGATAACATGGGCATTGCCACCTCTCTAAATGCTGCTTCCATGGAAAGATGACTTCTCCCCTATTCTTTCTCTAATCCTTCTGCATTATTTCTGCTCTTCTATATTTTGATGTATTTCCATAACGCATCCAGCCTTAAAGCAGCTTTTCCTTTTGAAATGAAACCAGAAAAACAAGGAAATTCTCAGTTGAAGACCGAGCTCTTTACCTGACCACTTGTGCCCTGATATTACAGTGTCTATGGAATTCATTATCAGGTGGTGCTGAGTGACCCCAGCAATCCTTAACGTACACTGAGGCAAGTTAAGGATGAAATGTCCTTTGCAGCGCTACGACTTCTGCTGCTGTGGTGGTTTAAGTAAAACAAGGTAAATACTAGCCCACTCTTGTTTCCTGTAACACAATTTGTCTGAAAAAGTGCACTTCCCTCTGTGAAAATTACAGCCAAAGTGTAATCCCAAAGCTTCAAGGACAGTTTGCTGTCTGTTGTAATGGTAGCTGGCCGGTGGCTTTTAGGGTCCACAGGTACCTAACCTCACTTTCAGCAAATTTCTGTGTAACATTAAAATTTATCCTAGGAGGTGAAGACAAACTTTTGACACCTGGGAACACACGCTATTCATTCCCCATATGAACCACAGAATCACAGAACATTAGGGATTGGAAGGGACCTCGAAAGATCATCCAGTCCAATCCCCCTGGCACAGCAGGATCACAAACCAAAGAAGATGAGTTTTCACAAATTCAATGGAAAAACCCAGCAGCTATTTTCAGACTTCAACAGGTTCATTTTTATTTTTCTAGTAGCTCTTATACTACTAATAGTTAACCGAAAGTAATGCTAACCCAAAACATAAGGAAATGTGTACGCTGTGGTCAGAAGACTAATCCTGAGTATCCAAAACTGTGACTCACAAAGCTGTCAGGACACCGTTTTTCTCTCAGAACTGAAAAGCCTCCCCCAGTGAAATTATTTTTCTTATTTGTAAATACATTTTGAAAATGACCAAAGTTCAACTTCAAGTATTTTACAGCCCAGTTTGAAACACCAGAATACATGAATTAATGCTGTAATGGAAACACTAAAAGGCTGTTGACCACAGCCGTGCGAGGCTGCACCCTTATATCACTCTTCCAGCTGAAAAAACCTTCCTGGTTACCCAGGACAGTGTGGAAAAGAAAAAGGAATGTTGTTATTTTAGGAAAGACAGTTGCTTGAAAATTGGTGGAAATTAAAAAAAAAGGGTTTCTTTTCTCTTTTTTTCCCCCCAAACTCAACCTAACTAGCCCATAAAGGAACGTGCAAATCATTCCTTATAATGAGTCATAACAATGATTTGTGATCTTCCAAGTTTTCTTTTTATGCCCCTCTGTTTTTCCTTAAAGACAGGAGGATAGACAAAGACTGGAAACTTTGGGTCATATGGATCACGGCACCACTGCTATGTCTGGAATTTTCTTATAAATATCCTA
Organism: Phoeniculus purpureus; assembly: GCA_028565055.1. Classification (NCBI taxonomy): domain Eukaryota; kingdom Metazoa; phylum Chordata; class Aves; order Bucerotiformes; family Phoeniculidae; genus Phoeniculus; species Phoeniculus purpureus. Next base: position 25,914,736 of record JAOXOE010000441.1, read on the forward strand.
TTGCTCTGAGGTTCATAGGCCTGACTGAAACAGCAGGGACGATCTCATTTGTACTTTTATAGTTGTAGAGGGATTTGCAAGAGTTAACGCAATTTTCCATAATATTTCTTACCGGCTTCAGGAAGAAAAGGGAGAGCTCCCTTTTTAATCAGCACCCGAGACACTGTTAAGTCTAAAGAAAACAAGATTTAACAAGACTTTTCCAAGTGCTGATAATCCTAAAGGTACAAAGTCAGGCAACTTTTGAAAAGGGAAGAGGGTTCCAGCAAAGCCTTAGTGGGCAGCCGGCAGTGCCGTGGTCTGGAGGATACAGTCCTCGGCAGATTTTACAGCTTGTTTGCAGCTTTATGCTTTTGGAAGTATTTTTCCCCCCCAAAAAAAAAGTAATGGTAAATTATTCCTTTTGAATTCGGGAAAATCTTTGGAATCAAGGAAGTATCATCAGGTTCTGCTAGGGTGATGGTCAGCTCAGAAAACAAATCGTTTCACTAACCACCAGCTGGAAGCTAGAAAAACTCCTCCGTTCACTTCATACAGTCACTGAAGGCTTTTATAGGCATTTTGCTCACATCCCTCTCCAGGCAGGCAGGCAGACCATGCTAACACGGCTGATCCAACTTAGCTGCTGAGCCCCAGGACTGAAAAACAGGCAGAAGAAAAGGCAGTTCTGATGTAGAGTTTCTTAGGCTACTGCTTTGTTTCCTCACCACGTTCAGCAGACCCACCTAGTCAAGTCTTCGTAGCACTGCATGGACTCAGATATAAAACTATCTGAATTACTGAATTATTTAAAAGCTAGTGATAAACAACAGAGAGTTGCTGAAAAATGACTGTTGTAGAGTGTTTCTGCATGGTTATACAGAAGGGATAGATAATTACTATACAGCTCATTCTATGTAACGAGGAGGGTTACAGCTTTTTGGTCCATAAATTTGCATTTGTTGTCTAATGCCAAACTGAGTAAGAATGCAGTAAATACAAACCTACTACAAACTATGTTGGTAAGCTACCCCCTATTCTCCTAAGCTAATAGGACAAGAAAATATATGGGTAGCTCTTTGGGAGAAGAAAGGCATAACCCAACTTCTTCAAACCCGTTCCTGTGCGACCAGATCTAGGTGATCTTGATGTGATGGGGGGATTGGGCTAGATGATCTTTTAAGGTCCCTTAAAATCCCTAATGTTCTGTGATTCTGTGATTCCAGTGTTATGCTATTCTTTTTCCAAAGAGTAACCCGTATGGTGTCTACTACTGGTTTGCTCTGTGATGGAACACTGGTACTAGGTTTAGCTGCTCTTTTGTGGGTCTAACACTTGTGCAATATAGTCTGTGCATGTAAATAGGAATTAAGGATCCCCAGCATCCAACTTTCTTTGCTACGGAGCATGAAAGGTGCCCAGACTAAGGTATGAGAAGGGCTTACTGTAAGTAAGTATTGCCGAGTACGTCGGTATTAACCTTGTTAAAATTATACAGGTTGTCTTGTGGCCTGAACCACTCCCAGGAATAAGGCTGACCTTAAATGTCTGCAGAAAGGAATGTCCAGTTTCATTACATGCAGGGGAGAGCCTTTTTTCAGCCTTTTTCTCTTTCAAGACTCTCTGGAAAATACAAACAGCCACCCTGCCTACCAGCTAAGAGACGTATCACCTGCCAGGTTACTGCAGATCGTTTATTAGAGGTCACAAGATGCCAACTTGTCACTGGAACTGGCAGCAGAAACCACAGCCTCCCAATCGACAAACACTGCTGCTTTTGTTGCAAGAAGTTTCACTATGAGCCTGTGGTCTGGGGAAAGGGCGAAGAGGGAAAATCAGTCACAAGGGGGTGACTGATGGATGTACAGGGAGAGAGTAAAATTGTGAAAATTGGTGGTGGGAGAGAGCATGGACCTTAAGAAACTCTATACATGGAGCAGATGGAAAACCTGGAGGCAGTCACTCTTCAAAATAACTTCCTTGACATCTCTATGGCCAAGCACTGCATTTCTGCATACACTCCTTCTCTCTACTACTGCACCGAAGGGATAGTGATAGTGCAGACATAAATGATAATTTATTATTATTTAATAATTTAATTATTATTTAATAAATTATTTACACCATAACTATATGATGTTAATTTACTGTCTGATGGAATTATAATGCTTAAATCCATCAGCTTCCATTAACATTAAAAGCAGCTTAAAAACACATTAGACGCCTCTTTTAACTCTACATGAGGTACTTCTGTAGCACTTTTTATCCCAAACAATAACTATTACGAAAAGGTATAGAGCTTTAAGAGGTTTCCTGGACTCAACCCACATCTGTAGTATCAAGCGGCATCTTTAACACGTCCTGAAGTTTCAGGGTCAGGGAGACTCCTCTGCTCTCTGTTCTGTTCAACCTACTGCAGGAATTGCTGCTTTCCTTCTCACCGCTACAGGATATGTGGCCACAAAACTAGCCTTCCTACAGTATGCAGAGGAAATAATAGAACCACAGAATCATAGAACGTTAGGGATTGGAAGAGACCTTGAAAGATCATCTAGTCCAATCCCCCTGACAGAGCAGGATCACCTAGATCCACCTGCACAGGAACATGGCCAGGTGGGTTTTAAATGTCTCCATAGAAGGAGAGTCTGCAACCCCCTGGGCAGCCCCTCCCAGTGCTCTGTCACCCTCACTGGGAAGAAGTTCCTTCTCATATTTATGTGGAACCTCCTGTGTTCCAGCTTACACC
>JAOXOE010000441.1:25917560-25941904 GCA_028565055.1 Phoeniculus purpureus
CTGGGAAGAAGTTCCTTCTCATATTTATGTGGAACCTCCTGTGTTCCAGCTCACACCCATTGCCCCTTGTCCTATCATTACACGACACTGAGAAGAACCTGGCTCCATCCTCCTGACATCCACCTTTTTCATAGTTATAGACATTCAAATGTGGTATTACTTGAGAAACCCATTTTCTGTTAAGGAATATGTGGAGTAAGAACGGTTCAGTGTCTACATCAGCTAGAAATCCTGTCTGAAGAATAAGAGGGACAATCAGAAGAGTCATGTATTTCCAGACGTCCTCATGTAATGACATCTAAATAGCCTGCAAACTTCCTCCTCAGGGTCAGGAATGAGTATGAAGAAGCACTTGACCTGTTTCATTTCTTGTCATTTAGTTTCTGTCCCAAGGGCTATGACTGTGCTGAGTTTCAATTAATATCTTGTAGAAGGTCTTCAGCACATGGCCAATTGCAAATGTGACTTGCTGCCTTCTGAAACAGAAAACTTCTCTACACATGAACACCAAAATATCAATTGTCCAGCTAAGGGGTATATATAGGGTAAATACTAGCTAAAACAGGGAAAAATCCTTACCCTATACATAGGTAGTACCTAGACAGACATAATATCATCTGCAACAGCTCATCTACTCCTACAGACTAGGCTGTGCCATGAGCAAGGAATCACATTCTAAAAAATACAGAGATTATGAATCAGTAATAAATCTCTTCTACCGGCTTTCTTCTTAGGAGAGAGAACTTTGCGTATGACAGAAAAAGAAATCTCTTTCTGAAAACACCCAGCTGATTTACTCAGTATTTACACAGCTGATTCAACACATACTTTCCAGAGTTCTACCAAAAATCCATTTGTTTTCCAGCAACAAGCCCTCATTAGACTTCTAGGAAGTTTTACAAAGCAAGTCAGGGTAGAAACCCCCACCTCAAGTCATTTCATATATAAACCCAGAAGGTTTAAGGAGCCCATATATGATCACCGTAATTATTTTACACGCCATTCCTTGTCTTCCTTGTAATTACAAGGAATAGCATTTTCTCAATTATCAAAGGAAAAAGGTTCTCAGGAAGAAAATGTGAACACACCACTAATTCACTTCTTCAGTTCCTTAGTATAGTTGGTATTCACTCGTGTGTTAGTTAACTAAACATAAATCAATAGATTGACATGTGCCACAGTGTTTAGATACCAATTTAACACCTCTGCATAAAGTTAGAGAGGAAAATTATAAAATCAGTTTGAATTTATTATTTCTAGAAAGAGTAGACCAAAGTCTTTGAGGATTAATTTCATGCTGTGGGTTAAATTTCACTCTCACGATAGGCCAACCGTTGCCCGGGGCTCTACAGATAATGAACCTGCCAAGGGATTAGCAAGGAAACACTTGTGTTATTATAAATCGTGTACACTTCCCTTTCTAACCAACTTCATCCTTCATGACATTAACAAATTACACTCTCTGTCCGCGTTTCAATATAATGTGAGGCGGTGAATGACCCTGAACCAATAGTCCATTAGATAAGATCTTCTCAAGGCATAAATAGCTATTAAATTGGGGTGAAAGATCCAGACCTCCTGAAGTGAGAACATTAGACATTTTATGTTGGATCTCTCCAAGACCCAGAGAAACACCGGTGGTAAAAGCTGTGTAAGAACATCAGCTGATGCAGCCTAAAATGGCTTGTAGAAAAATGTTTGCAGAAGGATGAAACATAATGCAGAAACACTGGAAATTTTAGGGACGATTCATCAACCAGAAATAGTCTAAATCAACCAAAAATTCTCTGCAAACAGTGGATTTATGAAAGAACTCAAATACATAAGTAGTCATTTGTATATTAGACCAGAAGGTCCAATAATAAGTTCATGTCTAAGAGCAGTTAGAATATTTAGGATGGAAATACAGATTTTTTTTTTCTGTCCTTGATTTTTGACTCTAGAGTATGGCACCAAACCGCTTCTAGTCCCACACAGTAATCAGAGAATTGTTTAGGTCGAGTCCAACCATGAACCCAACTGTCCCAAGGCCACTACTACACTCTGTCCCTGAGCTCCGGATCCCCACAACTGTGAAACACAGCAACGGATGGTGGTTCAACCCCCTCCCTGGGCAGCCTGTTCCAAGGCCTGAGGACCATTTCCAGCTAATGTCCGACCTAAATTTCCCCTAGGGAAGCTTGAGACCATTTCCTCTTGTCCTGTTCCTTGTGAGAAGAAGCCAACGTCCACTTCTCCATATCCTCCTTTCAAGTAGATGGTGATAAGATCTCCCCTAGTCCTTTCTTTCTTCAGACTAAATAGCCGCAGTTCTCCTAGACGTTCCTCACAAGGCTTGTTCGGTAGACTTTTCATCAGCCTTATTGCCCTTCTTTGGATCCATTCCAGCACCTTCAATGTGTTAAAATACTCAGAGAAGTATCCTCTGTGCTGGATTGTAAAAGACATGAATAGATTTTTCTTTTACTCCTCTTGTCAAAAACCCAGGGCATGCCTTAATTAATGCTCCCTAAAACACTCTGCTTTGGGTTGGAAAGGAAATTTCAAGGTCACCCAGTCTAACTCCCCTGCAGTGATCAGGGACATCTTCAACTAGAGCAGGTTGCTCAGAGTCCTGTCCAACTGGACCTAAAATGTTTTGTGGTTTGGGGCATCTACCACTTGTGCCAGCGTATGTAGAGTAATAAATATCTCACATTTGAGAATCTGACGTTCTGACTCCTTGGCTTCACCATATAAGGCTCAACATCAGCTCTTCTATCCTACCTACACGGCTGAGCCAGCTCTGCATCCAAATTTCATTCCAATGGGATGAAATTTGGCCAGAATTACTTTTAATGAAGGACAAAACTTCTTAAAATGACAACTGAGCAGCCCCTTATACTAAAGGAGTACTTGGACTGCAATGAGTTCTGAGGGCAGAGCCTTCCATACTTTTCCAGGACTGGAGGTGCTGCAGATTGAATTCATGTAGGATTCAGTACTGGGATACTGTTAATTTGATGAATGGTTCATCTGACGGCAAAGTTCTCTTCAGAAGATGATCTGCTTGTTGACAGACTTTCTGTTTTACCGATGCAATTATTTGTGATGCAACACAGTTGAAGAAATCCAAACACTCCCCACCTGAATTTCTGCTCCTAACCTTGACCAATTTATTTATGACAAATTCAAAGCTGCTGTTGGGTGCTCACATACAATTCACATCAAAATAAACTCAGCTTTTCTGTAAGGAATCAGTGTAATTTTACTGTTTGAAAGCATGGGATCTCACAGACACTACATTCAGCATCCTATTACTTAGTATCCTGAATATTACTCTGGATATATATAGAAGATGTTATATTACTTAGGACATAAAAATAGTGTATATTCAAGTGTATACTTGAATAAAAATCCAATCTTAAGACAGCTTAAAACAATTTTATGCTACACTTCTAACCATGGAACAGTGCACATTCTACTTTGCATTAAACAATTTACATTCACATCTGTCACATATTACTTGTTGCCTCTTTTCCCCCTTCCCCGAGGGGAGCTTCTTATTTCGACAGCATTTTAGCGTCTGTACTTCTGGCTAACTCTGGATTTAGAAAGGAATAAGTACAAAACTAATGTAAATGTACTTGTAATTTTGATTGGGGAACTGGAAATGATTTTTTGCCTCCTTGCTGAATATGAATTGTTACTCTTAGTTTATAGAGGAAGAATGTAAAGAAAAATCCTACCAACAAACAAAATGAGAGATTTATCAGAAGGAACTTCTTCACAGTGAGGGTGACAGAGTACTGGAAGGGGCTGCCAAGGGGGGTTGTGGAGTCTCCTTCTCTGGGGATGTTTAAAACCCACCTGGAAATGTTCCTGTGTGACTTGGTCTAGGTGATCCTGCTGTAGCAGGGGACGGGACTAGATGATCTTTTGAGGTCCCTTCCAATCCCTAATGATTCTATGACTTATCTAATGGCTAAACATCACCTGCTTTTATCATCCCTGTCTTTCCTAAAGCAAATCATAGAATCATAACTGGGTGTGACGGATAAGAACTACCCTCATAAGGTATCTGCCCAGTAATTATGATAGTCCAAACTATTTTTTGCCATTTATAGAACAAGAGCTCTCTGTTCATGTATAGCACACAGAGGAGAGGTCGGTGGGGAAATGCTTGTTAGCGGGCAATTAGATGGCAGAGATTAATTATGAGTATTCACTGCTACTCATCTTCACTCCAACAGACATTATAACCAACCCATAAACACAATTAGCTTGAGAGTGTTTAACTCTTTACTACTTTTATATAGCCACTCAAAGCAGTACCTAAAGACAACATGAACATGCTCATTATAATGAAAATCAATGATTGAATTCTCCGTGCCAGGTGGCAATAGCAGTCATTTACCCAGAGAATTTTCTTTGTGTCAGATTTTTTTCAGGTTTACAGCTAACCGAAGCTTTGCACAGAGAAGAGCCAGGCATCGCTTGACAAGCTGAATTAATGTGTCTATCAGCATTAAGCCCATGCTACACCGTGACATCTCTCCAGTAGGTAAACTGCCTCTGAGACTAATGTGTCTTCGCTTATTACTTCACCGCGCTTTGGCTAAGCTCTGAAATGCCACGGGATACAAATGATCTTGTCTTCAGAATAATTTAAAGCCTGCTGTACTGCAGAATGGAAAACCCAGAGAGCGAGGTCTTGTCAAAATGCAAAATCAGCAGCGAGTGTCAGGAGGCAGAGCCTGCTGTCGGTAACGGGATCCTTGCACACACCATAATCTCCATTTTATTTTGCCTAATGAGGCAGGAGTTAAAACAGTTGACCTGATCAAATTCAGATGGCAGCCCTAAAGGATGAGCCCCCCGCTGCACTCTTGTCCCGACACCCTTTGTTACTTCCAAGTGAGCTGAGACCAGGCTGTGAACCATGTAAATAGGAGGTTTCCAGGTTAATGAAAAGCTGCAACACCCTTCTAAATCAGGACAGAAGGGTTAGGCTTTTCTAATCCTGAGAAAGCTTCACGCACCTCAGTAATAAAGTTTAACAAATGCTGGTCATTTCGAGCCTTGCAGAGAGACTGGCTGAGGGGTAATGGTTTCCTTAGCAAAAAATTCCCTTACCCTAGACCTTATTCAACACATATTGTTAGAATAACACAATGTTGTTTTCTTTTGACGAATTCAAATATATCAATTAAAAAGGGATGTCTTGGGAAAAGGTAGTTAATGGCTCTTATGGACTGATGTTTTTATTAGGTGATGGCATGTTTGCTGTTTCATTTCATTACTTATCTGCCAAGGAGTTTCTTTCAACACCAAATCAGAATCTACATGCTACAATCACGTAACACGTTCAACCCTCAGCCCACGTGCTCCAGCTGCTGACACAGATAAATCTTTGAAAGTGGGGAAAAACGTAGAAATCCTCCACATTATCTTTCAGCACGGAGCGTAATTTGCAGTCTTTTACACAAAGGAAATAAAAATTGGATTTGCCAGCTACATTTCTACCTGTCGCTTGAAAGATGAGACTGGGCTGGACAGTCGGTCTGTGGTGTCTACGGAGAGGTGTGGAGAGACGGGCTGTGTGATTTGGGCTTTGCGCATGTGAAGGGGTGGGGGCTCATATGCGCTCACAAAAGATCCCCTAGATAAATGGAGTGGATAAGAGATACATGAAAATACCTCATCGCCTCTCTGGAGTTTCATTAAGCAGCTCGACTACGTTTCCTGGGATGTCTGAATTTTTTCTAACGTGAAGCGTTCCATATTATGAAAACAAACACGACTAACACACAGAGAACACGTTAAACTGGACAGCAAGATATTGATGTCTCCGCAGTCCAAAAACACACGGGGATGATTTATGCTGGGCTTGTATATTCACTTTGTTTTACCTCTACAGAAAATGTGTATAAATTTATCCGTCTTAAAGCAAAGTGTGACAGATTTCCCATTCGTCATGTTCCAGCTTTATCTCGTGGGTGGCGATTCGTTTGTTGTTTAGTATACGGGGCAATTTGGTGTTCGGATTTCACCGCACCGTGTTTTAAGTCCCTTTGTTCTTTTCCTCAATCAAGCACTCGTGACACCACTTTTCATACATTCCAGTAATCAATTCCGAAGCCATTCATCAGGATTTCAGAAGCCACTCTTGAAAAATTAGATACATGTGCTCTGTGTAAATGGGAACGCGATGATTTATGACGCAGGTCATTCTGAAAACCCATGAGTTCTTCTCCAGTGACGTGCCAGAAATCACAACCACTGCTATAGGGCTGTGATCTGTTTATTATGGAGCTTACGGGTGGTGCGCCATGTCTAATTCATTTTTAATGTGCTACATTTTTTCTGGTCAATTTTTGAAAACAAGATTTAGGGTTGTTTAGAGTTTGACAGCAACAGTAAACTGCTGGTTTAGTTAATACTTTTTCAAAAGGGCTGATTAAACTATCAGCCTGTTTGCACTCAGGGCTCAGGCTATGAAGGCAGTATTGTTTGAATTGCAGCTATGGCAGTCAGCAGGTCTCTAAATCAAGTGTTATGCATCCCTTGGGTGGGAAAAACCTCCATGGATGCTCAATCGAACTGGTAGGGAAGACATTAAATTCCTGGGTTCAGTTCAGTTTACAAAGGGGAGAGAGTGGCAATCACAAGGGTCTTTCCAGAGGTCCATGATCTCAGTTACCTGCTCCAGGAGGGACAAGCATGTTCCTGACCCATCCTGTACACAAAGCCTTGTCACAGCACTTAACAAGCTCCTTCCCAATGGTGATATGAGAGCAATGAAGCAGCTCTGCCAAATGCAGAGCACAAACCACATGAGGCTTTTCACAGTGCTCATCACAGCTACAAAGTCAGTCAAGTCTTTTACTGCTGTGGCATTGGTAAAGCTTCCAAACTCTAATTAGGGGGCCTCTTAAGGGAAATATCAGACTCGCAGAATTATTGAGGCTGGAAAAGACCTCTAAGATCATAAAGTCTAGCCCATGATCTAACATCACCACAGACCAGGGCACTAAGGGACACAGACAGTCTGTCCTTCAACACCTCCACGGATGAGGACTCCACCACTGCCCTGGGCAGTCCATTCCAGGCTCTCATCACTCTTCCCTTGAGGAAGGGCTTCCTAACAGCCAACTTAACCCTCCCCTGGCACAGCTTCAGGCCCTGCCCTCTCTTCCTGGAGCTAGTTGCCTGGGAGAAGAGCCTGACCTCCACCTGACAACAATCTCCCTTCAGGTAGCTGCAGAGAGGGAGAAAGACCCTCGAGTCTCCTGTTCTCCAGGCTAAACCACCCCAGCTCCCTCTCAGCTTCTCCTCATTATACTTTTAAAGTACTGAAGTATAAGTAATCTTATTTATCTCCAGTCATCACTGATTCTAGTGTGGAGCTCAAGGCAGTTGTCTCAGCTCAATGCTAAACCACCACAGAGACATGAAGGTCCAAAGTCTAGTTCATCCTTTCTGAAGATGGGTGTCTAGTACCAATGGACTTGTGCTGCATAACTGTTTCTCTCTTTTCCTCAGCTATAGATGGAGCTGTCTACCTCTGGTACACTGCCAAGGCTCTAACAAGTCTCCTCAAAGAAGGGACACACATTTGTCAGCTGTCTTCTTAGGGGGTTGATTTGGTTTTGATCAATAACAGAGATATTACACAAGAAAATCTAACCAACATTTCATAGTAGAGAGCAGGTCACTTAAACTTGCTGTTACCAAGTGTCCCCAGACTCCTACAACCACAGCCTCAGGGGACAGTTATTATTGCAGGTCCTCATACTTCATGGAGGCCACCACCAGAGTAGAATTCTTGGCCTCTGTGTTTTGCTTCTGACCATCCTGCCATCATGCCCCTTGTTCAGAGCTGAACTGGCATCACGTGAATAGTCACACAGCCTTTAGCAGAACAACGTATTAAATTGCCTGCTAGAAGCATCTTGTCTCCACCAGGCTTGAATTATGTAGGAACATCTACGGTCACACTTCTAGCTACTGTTTTAAAATATGAACTTTGCTGTCAGGGACCTCAGGAAGGCTGAGGTTGCAATCAAATTAAAGAAACAGTAGAAGTCAGTGGGTCTCTGAAGACAAACTCTTTCCTAACCCAGTCAGGGGAGGATTTACTGCACTCATGCTCCTGCAACAAGGATAAAGGCAGAGTGTACTCTATGTACTCTACATCAGATGTTTCATGCACACTGCACAGCTCTATCATCTCCCTCCTGGTTACATCTCCACAATCTGGGTGGACCAGTTCCTTCTCTTTCAACATTTCATCTACAAGATGATGCTGAAAAATACTAAGATGAACTCATACCAAAAGAAAGGCTCCCAGAATTAGCTCCAGAACCCTGTGGGAGTATCTCCCCCAACTGGTTTTAAGATGCTTACTCTTATAATTTTAGTTGGTTATATAAAGAAGAGTGATCTAGAAAATAGGTATAGATCACCAGAACAAAAACTCATCCTGTTTCCCTCACACTGATCTCAGTGATCTCAGCTCTTCATGTGCTCTTTAATCCCTGAAAGGTTCAAACTCTTTCAGTGTTTCCGCATAAGGTGAACTAGCGGTGATTCACAAAAATTAGGGAAGGAAGAAAATAATGATCCTCTTGTAGCACATTGATCTAGTCATTTACCACAGAATAAAATCCATTAGCAGCAACTGAAAGGCTACTAAAGACAGGTCCAGCAAGAGTGGCAGGGATACAGATCATAAATAGCAGAGCTTAGCTGAAAACATACCAAAGGAAATACAGTGAGCAGTTAGAATTTATGGCCATTGATTGTTTTTTAAAGCATTAACCTGTCTAAAGCTATTGTGAGAAGTGACCAACAGCACACACAGCTGCATCTGCAGAGAGACTACAGGAGAAAGGGATAAAACGAATTACTGCTACTCAAATTTTCCCAAAACTCTATGATTAATGTATTTTTAAATGTCTACTGTTACATCCATTTTATTTTTGTCATTACTTTGAGTTTATACTCTTTATCTAAAACATGTTGCACACGTTGTCTGAGTACAGTATTTTCTGCATCACTACCAACAGCACATTTTGTATCAGGAAAAGAAACCCAGAACACCCAGTTCTACACATGGATGATAACAAAATACAACATCTAGGAAATTTTCATTATTGGGAGATACTTGTCTGTTCTCACGGTTCCAGAAACAACCCCAAAGTGCCAGGGAAGATTCTGAATTGGTGCAAGAGATTTACAGAATCACAGAATAGTGGAGCTTGGAAATGACCTTTGGAGATCATCTAGTCCAACCCCCCTGCTAGAGCTGGTTACAGCCAGGAGGGTTTTGAATCTCCCCAGGGAAGAGAAGAAGACTAGACACAAGTCTAGCAAGTAGTCTGATAAGGCAAACAGAGTCTGTGCTGCTCTAAGTCATTATGTTTTTCACCATGATCTAAGAAAGGGAAAAATTCTGCCATTAGGATAAAGACTGATGACCAGGAGGTACCTCAAATTAAAATCCATATGGAGCTCCTGACCTGAGAACCTTGAAAGCATGTGAGACTGGGGTTGAGAACCTACTACAAGAAATGATACTTGGAAACCTACCACAAGAGAGGAAAGGATCTCCAGCTCAGTAGCCATATATTTCACAGATTCATGAAAAAGTTCTTGATTCTCAGATGGGACCATGAAGATGTGAACATGGAAAGGATGGAAGGAGAGTCTTCCTTTGACAGCTGTCAAGAAATGAAGAGCGATACGAAATGGTGTGAAGAACATGACTCTTCCTGTTTGAAGGGAGTAGAGGTGATGATGAAACATCTACTACAATCCATGCCTGTGATCACCAGAGTAGGTTCAGCACCCTGAGGAGCAGTGGTACTTTTGAAAGAGACTGATTCAGAATTTCTTTCCTTAAAGGTCAACTGAGATCCAGTGAACAACCTCAAGAATAGTACTTGTTTGTAACAACAGCAGAGGTGCCTGCTCAGCTTCTGAGGAAGAGATGAAGGAACGCATCATGGACAGTGCTAAGACACAAAAACATTCTGTATGTGGAGCGTTCCTGGCTCTGCACCTGCAGCGCAGAGGTACATATGGCAATCATTTCAAGAATGGATTCATTTGACACTGACTTTTCTGCGTAATTCCCACGAGGAGCAAAAAAGTGACCTTCCATCTCATTATTTTGATTAAGGGGAGTTGTAGCTGTTGAAAAAATGAGAGCCAGGATGTTAGTGGCTACAGCGCTCACAACAGGATCTAGCAGAGACACTGAAGCCCTTGCTTTGCTGCAACACAGTCAATAGCTGAACCACATGTGCCAGTGGAATGTCTCAATCAAAGCTCTATTTTCAGTCTTGCCTAGAGCAGTTACTGAGGTTCGAAAAAGGAGTTACATCACAGAGACTCTGAGGTCAAGGAACCTGTCTAGGTTTTGGGAAGGTCAGTTCCAAGCCTGACTTCTGATTCAGGAAAGGAGGAATGGTTGTCTCACTTCTCAGCTATGTGCTGTGAGGATGAGGTCACTGTCTATTCTAGAACAGAGTTTATTCAATAAATTGTATTAAGAATTTATTACACAGCTTCTGCGTGTTTACTGAAATGTATCATAGATGCCTGATCTAGGGTGGGATGTCCCTGCCCATGGCAGGGGGATTGGACTAGGTGATCTTTTGAGGTCCCTTCCAATCCCTAATGATTCTAAGATTCTATTAATTTTTACGTGTACGTTAAAATGCTTAGTGGCTTTGAACATTCTTGTGGACTCTCTCGTTTAGCACCTGAACTCTCAAGGAACAACACATGACTGCTGCTGAGCCCACCACACTTTTTCCTTCAATAACCATGAAAAAGAGGACAAATAGACCAAACTTTGGTGAGCTTCTGTTTAACTACTTGATGGAAACCAGCACAGCTGGAGGCAATTCTTAGCCAATTGATCAGAGTTCCTTTACTTTAACTCCAGCTTAACTAATACATAGACTTCCATAATTTTCTGCAATCAATCTCAATGTATTTGCAAAATTAGTGAAACATTTGATCTTGTAACCGTTCACTAAACCTTAAACATAGAATTTTAAAGAACTCGCCTAGTTTATCTTCCTGCCAAACTGGAGAAGAGTAACTGTTTATAATAAAACCTTGTGAGGTAAGTAAACCTTGGAGAAGATGCATGTTCATAATTAATGTGCTGTGCAAGAGAACTAGTTGGGATTGGTTTGGGGTTTTTTCCTCTCTTTTCAGAGTTCAACGTTAATTCTTGTTACCAGGTTTATATGTGGGTCTTTCATTTCAATATATTAGTGTATCAAATTCTGGAACTAGAAGCAAACCCACCGAGAATCTGAAAAGACAGCGTGTGTGTGCATGGCTGCTGATGACCTCCTTCTGCCATTCTATAGAAATAAGAACATTTCATCCAGCAATCCAGACTTTTTTTGGAATCTGTTTCTTTTCGGGGGTTTTTCAAATATTCTGTGAACAAGACAATCTTGAACTCCTTTTGAACACTAACAGGCAATTGGAATACTTAATAAAAATGCTTTTAAAAAAATGTAATTCAGCTGCTTTTTACCCCTTTCACAATTATTTCTGCAGTTACAGACAGGCAAAATCTGAAAGTAATAGAAACATCCTATTTGCTAAAATAAATGAATAAACTGAACTCTTTACCCCCCCGCCACCAAAAGCCCATGTTGCAATCCCTCCTAAGGGACAGAAAAATAACAAGAAAAAGATGGAGTTTGAACTCAAAGCAAACATAAAAGCTTTACTCGCACACACACACACAAAAAAAATCAATTACACACCTCAATTTGTTTTTAGCAGCAGCCCAAGGAAAGCCTGCTTAGCATGCTGCAGGATTCAAACACCTTGAATCTCCATGTTTGCACCAAATTTTACATTAGGGCTATTTCTAAGAAGCGAAGGAACAATTAGAGACACCTGTTGGAAGTGCCTGGGCTCTGTTCACACTTCACAGAGTGTCTTAAAGTGACAGCACGTTAAAACATCAGTGCAATTCTTTCACATTACAGAAGTATTTGTAACAACACAAAGTGCAATTAAATTCCCCGCTTCTAGGCACTTGACAGGCTAAGCACACAAGAAAAGTGCTAAAATACACTCTTGCAGAATGGAAAATGATTGCAAATAAAGATTATAATTGTACAGAACAAAGAACTACAAATGAGACAGAGAGGAAGAAGATCAATATCCATGTACACCCCTTACACAGCTATATATACCCTTTATATATCTATATATACCCCCTATATATAGAATAATAGAATCACAGAATCATTCAGGTTGGAAAAGACCTTTGGGATCATCGAGTCCAACCATCAATCCTACTCTACAAGTTCACTCCTAAGCCAGATTCCCCAACACTACACCTAAGTGTCTTTTAAACTCATCCAGGGATGGGGACTAAACCACCACCCTGGGCAGCCCATTCCAGTGCCTGGCCACTCTTTCCAGGAAGAATTTTTTCCTCATGTCCAATCTAAACCTAGCCTGTTGTCCACACTGAAATTATTTATTCACAATTCTGCCTCTGCTTATGTGCCCAGACACAGCACAACTGCACATTGGTGGAACAAACTTTGATGAGATATATGTGCCTAGCTCACATCAGAAGCTTCTGAGGGGGAATAAAGCCACATTATGGACCATACCTGAGAAACAGAACAAGCTAACACATCATCAAACAGTTTCTAAGGTTCCTTTTAACAGGGGTCACTAATACAGTCCGTGATGCCGCATTTACAGCAAAGTTAAACTAAAAATCCAGCTTCGTAGAAGTGTGAAATTTTCACTTTAAAAACATTTGTCAGGTTAGAGGAAAATTACAACAAATCCAATAGTTTACATTGAGCAAAACTGAAATTCTAGCAAAACCTGGCTTAAATACTCCATGTATGAACTCCTGTCTATGCAGTCAGAGCAGAGCATCTAAACCTCTTCAGTCCTATTTCAATGCTCAGTATCTCCAAGAGTAATTTCCTTCTAACATATTTGTCTCTGCCTTTGGACATATGACTCATCAAAACTGAGTTTTACTATGCTCTGGATAAAACTCCTGGCCTATTTTTGAAATGTGAAAGCTTTCAAACACCAGCCGTTCAAGAAAGCTGCCTGTTCAGAAGCTAACTTGTCTGCAGATTGCAAAATAAGCTCTTTCCAAAGGCTTCTGGCTATTTATTCCCGTTGACTGAAATGTAATGCAACTGCACCAGCGATGTCTTCCAAGAACACCTGTGAATTGGCCTTGTGCTGTACCAGGTTTATGGTTTCTCACCCAAGACTGAGGTTTACATTATCCTTAAGCAATGTGATTAAGTGGGAGGAAGGAGTGTGGGCCAAGCTTTTCAAAGCTGCGCTTAGGCTGGCCAAGAATAGTGGATCTGTTCGAGCCCCTGCACACAAAACACAACTCTGGGAGCTGTTCTAATTGATGCTGAATTTCTATTGGTCACAAGGGTCTGTCCTGGCAGCCACGAAAAGCTGCAGTATAAAAGACATTGTGACCATTGACTCCTTTCCAGAATTACCTATTCCCATATAAGAGTTTGTGAGGAACAGGTGAAGCAGAGTCATTAATCCGCCTCGATACCACCTAAGGATTTCTGTTCCATTAAGAAAATGTTGCAGTGCCAAAATATCCTTCCAGGTCCCCTGAGCTGTCAGAAGAGCATAAAAAGACAAGAACAAGACTTTGCCCTTCCTCTTCAACAGCTCAAAATACTTCTGCAAAGACTGCAATAGTGAGTAAGTACTAACGGTCTCATTAATTCATTTAATTGATCCTAAACCATTGCTTGGCTAATCAGGGAGAGGTTTCATGAAGAGTAGCTTTGGTGCCTCCACAGCAGCTGCTAGAAGGGTGCTCAAGCTTCTTGTTATGTCCTTGCTCTCTCCTGTGCAAAAGCCTCTAATTGTGGGAACAGATATTATATATGGCCCGTACATTTTGCACATCCAGGTTGACTTCCTAGCTAGGGCAGATTGTTCCATTTTCCTCCTGCTGCTCAGCAGAACTGAATGAAAAACTCACACCACTGCCTGGAGACAGAGGTCTCAGTTTCCTTTCTTCCACAGCCCTCCCTTTCCAACTGCATTTATTCTTTACTGGGCAGTTTGCTCTTTTTTTGCATTACTTTAAATTTACCTTAATATAAAGGATTTTTAACTTAAATTTTTTATTTTTTAATATTTTTATGTTTATTTTAATATTTTAATATTTAATTTTAATATTTTAATTTTTAATTTTATTTTTTAATTTTAACTATTTAAAATTTTTTTATTATTACAATTTTCTTCTTGTCATTGTTGTTTCATTAGTTTTTTGACCAAGTTACAGAGCTAAACCTGCTGAACACTGGGCTGGCATGAGGCAGCGCGAGGCTCCTTTTAGCAGCCATGAATGATTACATCTGCTGAAGCTATAATACGAAATTTCAACCCTAATTACATGTCTCACAGAAAAGTCAACAGATTTTTGTAATGTGCAGCCATTTGTCATGGTAATAGCAGCAAGTAACTTTCGCAATATTGTGCAATTTTATTAACAGGCATCTTCAGGAACCCTTTATTCATTCAGACTTGGCAAAGCATTTGGACACAGGAATTAAGTATTGCAGTGCTAATAAACGAGTGCTCTCAAGAACAGGAATTAATGAACCCATGATTTAAACACTTTTATGCCTCCGACTTAAGCTGTTCCACGATCAGTTGGACTGATGTAAGAGTTCACTTAGCACAGAGAGGTTCCACCCTTAATTCCTTCTCCCCGATTCCTTTTTCACTGTGTGGTCCTGCTTCTTTCAATTAGGTTTCTCTTCGGATTGAAATCTAAATGTCAGTGTATTCCTAAGTTTCCCGAGACATATACCATGCACTGTTCCAATACATTGTCTGTACAATGGATTCTATTGTCAGCTGTTGTCAGCCAGAAAAACAAGAGAGATGAAAAGGATGCATTGCTATGAATTTTAAAAGTCACCTTTCAGTGGCTAAATCACAGAATCATTGAGGCTGGAAAAGACCTCTAAGATCATCAAGCCCTAACATCACCACAAGCAGCTAGACCACGGCACTAAGGGCCACATGCAGTCTATCCTTCAACACCTCCACAGATGGGGACTCCACACCTCACTGGGCAGTCCATTCCAGGTTCTGATCACCCTTTCCATGAGGAAGGGCTTCCTAACATCCAACCTAACCCTCCTCTGTTGCAGCTTTAGGCCCTGTCCTCTCCTCCTGGTGCTAGCTGCCTGGGAGAAGAGCCCAATCCCCAGCTGGCTACAACCTCCCTTCAGGTAGTTATAGAATTCTTTTATCCATCTAACATTCTTGCAATATTTTTACTCTCCCGTGTCAAAACTCAGCTTACACTTTCAGAGGGACATTTATGTCTATAGATTTCGTATTCTAAGAGAAGATATAATAATATGAGAAACATTCTATTAAATGAGACAGGATAAATGGAAATCCTATAAATAAAAGTTCCTATTTATAAATTATTTTATTAGTATATTAATATATTTATATTTATGATATAAATATTACTAATATGTATAAGATAAATATTTTAGAAATATGTTGATATCTTTGATTAGGACACAGCTTTGCGTTACAACAGAGCCGATCTATCTGTATGCAGCCACTAGATAACGAATACTTTGTAATAGCCTAATTTTTGGATCTATCAGCAGGCTTCTCCTAGATAAATTCCCCTATAATTTTGAAATTGCTACATCTGACATGAGAGACAGGGTGGGACCACATTACATGCACTAGAGAAGGGAGCTGGGTGACATGGAAGGAACCATAGAATCATTAGGGATTGGAAGGGACCTTGAACGATCATCTAGTCCAATCCCTCTGCCAGAGCAGGATCACCTAGACCAATGCTAAGAAAGGGTTTGCAGAAGTCAGATCAAAGTATAGGGAATATAAAACTGTACACCTCCTACATCAGTTTCCATAGACACCTCATAAAATGACAAGCTGCTGAGTCTGGGTTGAACCTCTAAGTCTATCACACAGAAACATAGAACACCAGGGACTGGAAGAGACCTCAAAAGATCATCCAGTTATATCCCCCCAGCCACAGCAGGACGCTCCAGATCAAGTCTCACAAGAAGAGCATAACTAACTCTTTCAGTGCCAGACCACCCTTTCACCAGATTAAATCTAACAATTAGATAATCTAATGTTTACATTCAGATATTATATTTAACATTCTGGTCCTGAATGGCAACGTCAACATCAAGGGAAACAAATGTAATTCCAAAAGAATTGAGACTAATACATTATGGAACCCTATTTTCCAATGAAATATTCCTTCCTTCACTTCTTTCTAAGATACAGAAAATCTCATTGCTATTTACTTTTCCTTTCCTAATTTGTATTCCAGTTGAGCAATCTCAGAATGATTTCACGTGATCCCTCCAGTCTGTAGCTGACACACTCAGGAAAAATACCATGAGACAGCAGAATATCAGAAGGAACTTCTTCACAGTGAGGGTAATGGAGCTTTGGAACAGGCTGCCCAGAGGGGCTGTGGAGTCTCCTTCTCTCTGCTCTCTACAACTACCTGAAGAGTACCTCTTCTGGCTGGGGCAAGAGGAAATGGGATCAAGTTGTGCCAGAGGAAAAGTTCTTCCCAAGAAGAGTGGGGAGGCCTTGGAACAGGCTGCCCAGGGAGAGGGTGGAGGCGCTGCCCCTGAAAGGGTTCAAAAAATGGGCAGACATGGTGTTTCAGGAGATGGTTTAGTAGTTTGGGGTTGTAGGGCAGATGGTTGGACTTTATAATCTTGAAGGTCTTTTTCAACCTTGATGATTCTATGATTCAGCTCACTAACATCTTGGAGAAAGAAGCTTCCAATGTACCTTCTGGGAGAAACCATCTTGATTTACGAGTCTACATCTGAGCAGATGCACTTGAAGGTGTATCTTTGAGCTACATCATGTATATCTGGTCCACTTCACTGCAGCCATCGACATGGCAGCCAGTACACAGGGGATACTCAGGAATCATTTGGTCCCCACTCCAGATTTAGGGAAATGGAGAAAAAGGCATAAGGAAAGGCAGGACTTTTGCAGTTATGAGATGTTAGTACTGCGAAGGATCAACAATCCGTTACTGGGATAAAGAAAAGCCAGGAAGACCACAGCACCTCTGAGGCACAATCCCTTCCGTGCGCTGCTCTTTAGCTGGTGCCGCTGAGCTCTGCCCTGGCTCAGCTCGGGTTGTAAAAGCACAATCTAACCCACTGCCTTCTCACCAGGGAGTCATCAGCTTACTACAACTCTGCAGCAGCTAAAAACTTGCAAATATTTCCTTAACTTTTTTTATTTAGTGCTACTCTCTTGAGAAACACATTCAAAAAGTCAGCCCTATTGTGCCAAGATTATTTTGGAGATGGTATTTTACTTGCATCCTACTCAGCATGAAGACTCGTTTCTCAAAACCCCCTCTAGACCTAGAATACACACTGATGCATCTGCTCGTGAAAACATACAAAAAGCATGCTTCATAAAGATATTATCTCTCTTTTTATTTATTTATAGATTTCCTTGGCACTTACTGGCCTAATGCAGTTATTTTAGGGACATACTTAAACACGATATTAATGGCCAACTTCTCTGAGCAAATTGTTGGCTTTGCTACAGATGCGTTGTGCTTCCAACATACACAGCTCCATTCTCTTGAATCTATAGCTGCTAAAACCCTAGTTCAAACGCAGGTAAGAAAAAGTATAGAGATAGAATTTTTTTCCCCATTTATTGTACATTAAGTGTTAAATAGTGATTTTCCATCCTTAACCCATCTCGCCCTCATTTTACTACGTAAACAAATACTAAAAAATATAAAGTTTCTTTTTATTTTTCCTTTTTTTAAAATAATAAAACCTAACAAAGTGGTTCCTTGCTTGTTTTACTCTAGGCTTGTTCCATCCGTGGTTAGAAATCAGGCATGACAGTGGTCTAAGGCAAAAGTCTGGGTCCATGCAGAAATCAGGCATGACCATGCTCTACCCCTGCATGTGATCTTAATGGTTTATACCACTGACAAATCATTAACATCTGTTAATAACTCACCCAGCTGCTTTGTTAGATTGTTTAAAAAGAAGTCTTATGTACACCATGGATGTCTCCAGCTCATAGCCTATGTAACCTTTCCCAGCTGCTTAAGCCTTATTTAAAATATCACTTGAAAATGCAGACATTTTTAAAACGATCCCGTTTCTTTGTCTCCAGACTGCTTGTGTAACTGTGCTAACATCTGTTCATTCCCACTCTCCAATTCCCATCTTAAATACTTATTTTCAAGACATATTTTTCTTGTAAATAGAATCCCACGTACTTTCTCACCTCCTAGCCCTCCACTTTCTCCTTTCCATTCTTGCTGCCATTCCACTCTATCCCTCATGGTTTCACTTGACTCATTATATGTTTTAAATATGGGACTGATATGGAGAAAAGATTATTTAAAGAGCTTTCCTTGATTATCTCACATTAATTTAGGCTTGGGAAAAAGAAAATGGGGGCACGCCATGGGTCTGCTGCGTCTAAAGGGAATAAACAGAGGGAAAGGGGAACAAAGTCCAGGGGCTATAGGTGGTTAGAATCATAGAATCATTAAGGATTGGAAGTGACATCGAAAGATCATCTAGTCCAATCCCCCTACCAGAGCAGGATCACCCAAACTCGATGAAACTACATCATGGAAACGTTGGAAAACTAGACAATACTAGTTTTGTATTGGCTGTGAGAACCAGTGGGCTATGCAGGAGTCTCCCAGGGGAACTGGAGAGAGTTTGTTACCTGGCACATCTTAAAATCATAGGATGGCTTAGGTTGGAAGGGACTTTAGAGATCATCTACGCCTACCTCACTGGACAAAGGCTGTGGTTTGGGTCAAGCAGCAAATGGAGGCTGGATGAAACACCAGGATAAGGATTTTCCAAGTGCTGATACAGCAGTGGCGGGACATGATGGAGACAGGCTGTAACACCTCACTTGAGAACTGGCTGTGATTTTAAGTGTTGGTTCTACTGAAGTGGCCTAAACTGCCTCCAGTACAGCCCTGAATAAATTTGTAGTAGAGCTGGTACCACTCTTCCCCACCATGAACTAGCACATGAACAAGCGAATGGAACAGGCTGCCCAAGGGGGTTGTGGAGTCTCCTTCTCTGGAGACATTTAAAACCCACCTGGATAAGTTCCTGTGCAGCTTGGTCTAGGAGATCCTGCTCTGGCAGGGAGATTGGACTGGATGATCTTTCAAGGTGCCTTCCAATCCCTAATTATTCTATGATTCTGTGATTCTTTGTCTTTGTCACATCTGCCTGTTCTGCCTGGAAGAGGGATATTTGTAGTCTCATAGGAAAAAGGAACTATTTTCATAAAATTAAGATAAAAACAAAAAGAAGGAAAAAACAATCAGAGTTTTTCTTGGATTTAAACTGTCAGTGCATAATGTGTAGCCTAAGAAATCACAAAACGTAGTACACACCACCCTCTTGCAACTGCATCGTGAGCACATAGCTCATCACCTACCAGTTTTTACAGACCTAGAGAACTTAAAGTGCAAGAAACTTCACTTTCTCTACCAAGAAAGATGAGGTACCAGTACAACCAAATATGCCCGTGCACAGTTTTTTTTAAAGATGTAAAAATATATTAAAATATATATTCAATTCATATAAGTATTTAATTTATACAAAGAGTAATTATACAGAGATTGTATAGGTATAATGTATAGAAATAAATAAGTAGAGAGAGAGAAGGGAAACCCTCAAGCTCTCGTCATATTACAAGTTCTGACCATGTAGTTGCCAGGAAATGTTTACATGAACTCCATAAATATTGTGTGATGGCAGTAGAAGGAAAGCAAAACGTAAATTAACAGCAATTGAGATTAACTCTTTTAGCTCCTTCTCTAAATTTGAGGAAATGCAAAATAAGAAGCATAAGATAACAGAATCACAGAACTATTGAGGCTGGAAAAGCCCTCTAAGATCATCCAGCCCAGCCCAGGACCTAACATCACCACAATCAGCCAGACAAGGGCACTGAGTGCCACGGACAGTCTGTCCTTAAACACCTCCAGGGATGGGGACTCCACCACTGCCCTGGGCAGTCCATTCCAGGGTCTGATCAACCTTTCCATGAGGAACGGCTTCCTAACATCCAACCTAACCTTCCCCTGATGCAGCTTCATGCCCTGCCCTCTCGTCCTATCACTAGAGAGTTAAGAGACCCAACACATGCCTACCTTTTGCGAATGCCCATAGTCAAAAAGATTGCCACTAGGAGGAATGATAATATTCAGGAGCACTGGAACTGGCTGCTCAGGTTGGTTGTGGAGTCTCCTTCTCTGGAGACATTTAATACCTGCCTGGACATGTTCCTGTGCGACTTGGTCTAGGTGATTCTGCTGTGGCAGAGGGATTGGACTGGATGATCTTTCCAGGTCCTTTCCAATCCCTAATGTTCTGTGATTCTGTGAGTAGGTCTTTTAGAGTGATTTCCATTTACTCCTCAGATCAGCTGCACAAGGAAACTGAGCTACTCTAGAAATTGGATGTTGCTTTGGCAAGGCCAGCAAAAGGTATCATCATGTCATGCTGTCGAATGGAAATCATTATTTTATGTTATTGCAGTTGTTCCTAACTCATTAAAAACATAAAGTAAACAGCAGAATGTGTAATTAAGATTAAAGAAAAGCTGAGAAAAGAGATCTCTGGCAGTTTTCATGTGATGATGCACAAATACAGTCTCAATCAAAGAAGAGAGGATTATTCTGAAACAAAGGAACAAGGTACGTTATCGATTTTACAGAATTTGACCCTGATTTGAAATGGGAACACTGCTGTTTGATGACAAATACAACAGCATCACACGGGGAGATGATGGAGCTGCATTTATACACTTCCTTTTATCCCAAAGGATCCTGATGCTCTTTATAAAATATACATATGGCATGCCTGCGAACACACAAAAAAGCACATAGGAACAGGAATCACTTTGACCAGCGCTGCACACCAGAGCATCTGTTTAACAGCGCACATCTATATTGTTCTTTAATTCAGGGAAGGATTTAAATTGGAATAATATATCTAGGAGGAATTATTTGCCCGTGCACCCTTATTAATTCCTAACAGATTGTACGTAGAAGGAAAATAAAGGGCGAATTACAGAGCCCTGGATCACATCCACATCCAAATCATTGTAACCTTGTGATAAGCTCTTATTCTACAAGACTTGGACCCGTAAGAAAATATTCCAAGTATTTCAATGCTAAAATTCAAATGCCAAAAGCAGAGTATTAAGCTGCAACATGTACAAAATTGTGCCAAAGACCACTGATAAATCAAGTAAAACTAATCCCAGAGAAAAGCCTTGAGATTTGGTTGAAATAAGGACATTAAGTTGGGTTGGTCAGGGATTAGTTTTCTGTTTTCATTCTTTCCCTCTCAAAATGAAAAGAAAAATGTTTCTCAGGGAACGATCAGATTCACTACATCTTTCTACACTTCTTTAAGATGACAATGGAACTTGTTCCCTACCATTTTCAACCCAAATCTTCTGTTTTACCTAGTTCAAAATTATTCAAAAGTAGTTGAAAAGAAAAAAAACAAGAAGTGAAACTTCCAAAGTTCAAAACTAATTAAATTAAGAGTTTCATTGGCCAAACCTCATTGTTTTTTCTAACAGCCTTTTGAGAGTTCAACTGTTCATTCCAATAGAGAATTGTTTGGTATCCTGATAATTTTCCCAGGCCAGGAAGACCATTTTGTGCTTCAAACTGTTACTAATCTAACTGGAGCAGTTTGCATCAAGTAACGTGAACTTTGCGTGGCCTGATGCGAACCAAGCAAGCCACGGTCCTGTGGAAGCGGTAACGTTGTATAAGGACAATGAACCCTTCCTTCAACCAATGTTTTTCAGACACAGGCTCCACTACTGCTCCCTCAAACACAAAAGACCAGAAATCAAAGAGGAATTAATGATATAAAGGAAGTAGCTCTTGCAAAACAACAGATGGAATGAGATCGGAAACACATGTAGTAAGCTGAACTTTTTTAATAAGAACCAAAATGACAGAATTGGAACAAAGGAACAAAATGGATAAACACTCACAAATCAGCAGAACAGTTGCTAACTAGAAATGGGTCTGTAATGCAGAGACTGAATTTGAACCTAGATCCCAAATTATTTTCTAGATTTGGGGGTTGAGATCCTCAACATTGGCCAAGATTTTTGCAGAAAGGGGATAAATGGTAAAATGTCTGTGACTAGATGAAAACTTACTCCAATGTTTCTGTGCCAAATTGTTGAGTGCATTTAAAAAACGTTGATATGCCGGACCACACATAAGATGGAAAGTCAGTTCCATCTGACTTTCCATCTGAATCAGTTAGATTTTGATCGAATACTGAACCGTGTAAAAAGGGCTTAAAGTAGGAGCAACACAGGCTGCATCATCCCCAGATTTTTATCGAATCATAGAAAATTAGGGATTGGAAGGGATCTTGAAAAATCGTCTAGTCCAATCCCACTGCAACAGCAGGATCTCCTAGGTCCAGTTTCACAGGAACATGGCCAAGCAGGTCTTAAAGATCTCCAGAAAAGGAGACTCCACAATTATTATTAATTATTAACATTAATGGGGTCACCCCTCAATCTCCTTTTCTCCAAGCGAAAGAGACCCAGCTCCCTCAGCCTTTCCTCATCAAGGGAGATGCTCCACTCCCTCCATCATCTTTGTGGCTCTGCGCTGGACTCTCTCCAGCAGTTCTGTGTCCTTCTGGAACTGAGGGCCCAGAGCTGGACACAATATTCCAGATGTGGTCTCATCAACCTGTGTGGAGTGGACAGTCCTCCCTGCAGCCAGAGCAAAGCTAAACTGTGGGATTTCAGATTCTACCAAGTGTGTGAAACAGCTTTAAACAGAAGTCCAGAGAGGTATCTAGGTGATCCTGCTGTGGCAGGGGGATTGGACTAGAAGATCTTTCGAGGTCCCTTCCAATCCCTAATGATTCTATGATTCTATGTACCTGTAGCAGAAAATTCTTACTTGCTACTGTTCTCCCTGCTCACACAAACACATAAACCCTTGCTGAATTCTGCAGAAGTTGTGTTTTGGAGGACAAGAACAGAGATTCAGCACTTTATTTAGTCTACAAATGATTGAATTCATTACAAGGGTAACTGGTAAATAAAATAGCTGATAGAGTGTCTGCTAGATTGAGACACTGAGCTGGGGCTCTTTAGTTTGAAGAAGAGGAGGCTGAGAGGAGATCTCATCACTCTCTACAACTACCTGAAAAGACGATGTGAAGAGGTGGGTGCTGGTCTTTTCTTACAAGCAGTTAGTGATAGAACAAGAGGGAATGGGTTCAGACTACAATAGAGGAGGGTTAGACCTGACATTAGGAAACATTTTTTCACAGAAAGAGTGATCAG
The DNA here is from genome assembly GCA_028565055.1 of Phoeniculus purpureus. Classification (NCBI taxonomy): domain Eukaryota; kingdom Metazoa; phylum Chordata; class Aves; order Bucerotiformes; family Phoeniculidae; genus Phoeniculus; species Phoeniculus purpureus. The sequence goes on from JAOXOE010000441.1 coordinate 25,941,012, forward strand.
GCACTGGAACAGGCTGCACAGGGAGGGGGTTGAGTGGCTGTCCCTGGAGGTGTTTAAGGATCCTTTAGATGTGGTATTGAGGGATCTGGTTAAAGGGTGAACTTTATAGACTAGTGTTGGTGGTTGGACTTAATGATCCCAGGGGTCTTTTCCAACCAGAACCAGAGTGATTCTGTGATTCTGTGTGATTAAATGTTTTATACCCTTTTTTTCATGGTCTCTCACAAGAAATGATATCAAAACATTCTTTTAATTGAAAAAAGAGCTCTATTTCAAAGAACAAGTGGGATTCACAGAGCTAAGAAAATGGTTATAGTTATCTCCATCCATCTTTCTCAAAGTAATGGTGGTGTTCTGACAGATAACAAAATAGAATTATTTCCAAAAGCACATTTAGCAAGAAACACTCCATTAAGCATTTGGCTTGTCTAGAGTTTATAAACATGTATTTATACATATATTTTCCCTCCCTTGATGTGAGCAGATAAACAAGTCTAGCATTGTTATTGTAGAATAATAGAAAATTACTAAACACAGAAAAGATATTGCAAAATGTTGTCATAAAAGAGCCCACCCATTTTCCAGGGTTTCAAAATAATCTCTGACAGGAGCTTTTCTTCAATTCTTTTCTTGAAAACATAGAGACACACCAAAAAAAAAAAAAATGAGAAAAGATGCTAAGTCACTGGAGTATTAGATGTAAGTCTTTAGTATCTTCCCCAAACGCCTTTGGGGTGCTAACATTGGTGAATAACTTAGATGTTGTGTCCAGTTCTGGGCCCCTCAGTTCGAGAAGGACACAGAACTGCTCAAGAGAGTCCAGCGCAGAGCCACAAAGATGATGGAGTGGAACATCTCCCTGATGAGGAAAGGCTGAGGGAGCTGGGTCTCTT
>JAOXOE010000441.1:25942004-26008948 GCA_028565055.1 Phoeniculus purpureus
CAGAGTAGGGGCAAGGTATGGGATGGGGAGGGGCAGGGGAGGGGCTGGGTAGGGTCAAGACCCTCGTTACCCCAAAATAGCAAAAAAAAAGGTCTCCAGGAGATCGAAGGGAAAATCAGGCTGAAAATTGACCTTGAAAACCGCTGCGATGGTGTCTTTGGGACGGGACAGCAATGAGGGGTGGGTTTGGGGTTGAACACCTCAAAAATACTTTAGGGGGGTTTAGTTTAGGGGGGTTCCAAGGCCGGGGGGTGGAGGTGGTCCCTGCCTTGGTCGCTGTTGAAGACGGCCAGGAGCCGGAACATGAAGGCACCAGAGGTGGCGGCGAAGAAGCCCCTCCAGTAGTCCCTCACGGCGAAGTGGGAGGCCATCACCTCGACGCTGAAGAGCACCCCTGGATAAATGGGGTGGGGGGGGGTGTCTCTATGTAGAGAGAGTTTCGGGGCTCCCCAGGGTAGGATTGGAGGGGATGTTCTCACCACTGATGGGAGCCCCAAACACCGTGGCCACCCCGACAGCTTGAGCAGCCACCAGCATCTCGTTCTGCTTGAACTGGTTCTGCAGGGGGAGAGTCCCAATAGTTTTGGGGTTGGGGGATAAGAAATCCTCCCCCAACACCCCACGTTTTGAGGTGAGAGGAGCACCCCCACCTCATAATCCCCGGTTACGGAGGTCCGCATCTTGCCCAGGTACGCGGCAGCCATGGAGGAGAGGTGGACGAAGGGTCCCTGTGGGATGAAGCGATGGGGTAAGGACCATCCATCCATCCCTGTACCCACCCAGTCATCCCAGTGACAACCCAAACACCTTGGGAACTGGAGGAGGACCACTCACCAGTTTGCCAAGGAAGATGGTGCTACCGCATGCCAGGGTGCAGGTCAGCCCCACCACCTTGGCCCCGAAGTTGTCGATGGCCAGGTAGTCCTCCAGCACCACTCCAGTCAGGATGGTCTTCAGCTCCGGGATGCCGGAGCCTGCAGTGGGGAGGAGGTGGGATAGGGGTGGTGGAGGAGGGGGCATAGGGGTTGAGGGGGGGTTGTTGATCCATATTTTAGGGTTGTGCCTGCTGTTGTGGAGTGGGGGGAGGTTGGGCTGCGCCCGTCTCACCTCCCGAGTGTGGGGTGATGCTCTGGGAGAAGCCGGTGGAGAAGGTGGCCAGCGCCGTGGGGTACATGACCCACGAGAGGTACTTGAGCACCATCAGGTCTCCAATCTCCCGGTAGAGCCAGCGGTGGGCTGGAGGAGAAGCATCGGGGTGGGAGATGCCCTCCCACCCCCACCTCCAACAACCACCCCGTGCACCTCCTCCCTCTTTTTTGGGGGTGCCGACCCCTCCCCACCATTTACCCTCAAAGATCTTGGAGATGACAAGGTCCATCATGAAGCTGATGGTGGCCATGAGGACCCCCAGGATGAAGAGGAAATACCAGTCCTCACCAACACGGAAGAGCTGCCGCTTCACCCACTCCAGGCACCCTGCAGGAATGGGGGGGGTGGTTGTGCAACAGGGTGCTGACCCCCCGCAAAAAACACCTCCTCATCCCCATCCTTATGGGTAAGGGTGGGGAGTCTCACCTCGGAGCCTCCTCCGGGCGCCGGGGCAGGGTCTCCAGCTCTGCTCCAACACCAGCACCCTCTCCTCCTCGCCCCGCTGCAGCCCCCCGGGGACGGGGTGCTCCATAATTGATGGGGGGCGACAGGACCCCCCTCTCCCCAACTTTCTCAGCCAGCCCTTCCGCCTCAGCCTCCGCCGTCGGACTGAGCTGCCTCGTTAGAAACGACCTTGACGAAGCCGACGGACCCGCTCGGGCCGGAGCCAGCCGGGTCCTCCCCCGCCGCCCTTCCCCACCCGTCACCTCCAAGCTCTCAAGGGCGAGGGAGGCTTTCATTAGCCGTTTAATTAATTCTCGTGGTTCTCCCTTAACGACAGGCAGCCACGGCAGAGCCGTCGCATTCCGCGACGCCGGAACGGGGAGGGGAGCGGGGGGAGAGGGGGAAAGTTTCCACCGGCGCAAGGACCTAAATTTAGCCCCTTGGGCGAGCGGGGTTGGCAGGCGGCCGGCAGCCGGGACCGGCCTTTAAAAAGCTCCTCGGGCTGCCCCTAATGCGGGAAAGCACCGCCAGGAGGACGAGGAAGGGGTTCGCTCTTCCTCCCCGCTGCCAGCTCGGGGTGGGAGGTTGAGGGGTGGGAAGCGGTGGGCGACCGGGAGCTCCTCCACGTCGTGGTCCCCTCCGAGGGCTGCCCTCAAACATGGAGCTTTTTGGGAGCTTTGTGAGGCCCCGTGGCGAGAGCCTGGGGTTCCCAGGTGAGTTTGAAGCTGGGGGAGACCCCCTCGGCTTTAGGGCTGGGAGACGGCGGAGCTGGCCGTGGGGAGACGGTGGGGCTGGAGATGGGGAGACAGCAGGGCTGGAGATGGGGAGACGGTGGGGCTGAAGATGGGATTAAGGTGGGGCTGGAGAGGGGAGATAGTGGGGCTGGAGATGAGGAGGTGGAGCTGGAGATGGGGTGAAGGTGGGGTTAGAGATGATGGGGTTGGAGATGAGGAGATGGTGGGGCTGGAGATGGGGAGATGGTGGGGTTGGAAATGGGGTGATGGGGGTTTGGAGATGGGGAGATGGTGGGGGTTGAGATAGGGTGATGAGGAGATTGGTGATGGGGAGACGGTGGCATTGGAGATACCTCCTCCCCTTGTTCTGGCACGTGGCCACCTTGTGGGGGTTTGGGCAGAGCCGGAGTCACGGGGGAGGCGTTTCTGGGGGACCAACCTGAAATGCTCCCCAGAGGGGCTTGTGAGGGGATCCCCACCCAAACTGCGACACCCCTCCCTCTCCCTGATCTCGGCCAGCTCGCTCCGGCAACACGGGCACCGTGAAGACCCTGGGCAACACCTACCAGTTCACGGTGGACGTCAGCGACTTCTCCCCCGAGGACATCATCGTCACCACCTCCAACAACCAGATCGAGGTGCACGCTGAGAAGGTGGGTGCTCCCACCCTTGCCCCCGCGGTTAACCCCCATCACACGGGGTGACCCAAGAGCAAGGACCAACGAAGCCTCATCCCACCCTCACCCCGAAACCAGCGGGTTTCACTCATGTCCTCCCCCCCAGCTGGCTGCAGATGGCACCGTCATGAACACCTTCACCCACAAATGCCAGCTGCCCGAGGACGTGGACCCCACGTCGGTGTCGTCGGCGCTGGGGGACGACGGCACCTTGACCATCCGGGCGCAGCGGCAGCCTGCCAAGCACACCGAGCACGTCCAGCAGACCTTCCGGACTGAGATCAAGATCTGAGGGGCCGGGGAGGAGCGATTTGGGGTGATCTGAGGAGGTGGGATGCGGGATAGGGAACGCTCGCTCCACGGGACGGGGTGACAGTCGGGGCTGGTGTGGAGAGATGCAGCCTGGAGAAGCTCGGGCTGGGGTGGGGGTCTTGACGCCCGGCTCCAGGGAGGGTTGATGGGGGAGAGCTGGTGACCCAAGAGCCCCGCTGGAGCGAGGTTCCCTGCCCCGACCCTCCCTCCGCTGGGGCTCGTCTCTGTACATAGAGCTGGTGATAAATTATTGAGACCGTCCCGACCGCTGCTGCCTCCACTGTTGTCGACGCCTTCCCCCTAGAAGAGCTGCGGGTTCAGCCCCGACAGGTGTCCGGGAAGGGGGTCCCACCGGCCGTTCTTCCTCCCCGATGAAAACCACGGGTGAGGAGCCGCCCTGGCGCCCCTCCGGTGCCCACGGCCCCGTTTATTTCCAGCCTGCCGTGACTCATTTCTTCCCCACAGCTCTATTTCCGAGCCATTCGCTCAGCTGTTGGGCCAGCAGCCCACCTGGAAGGTCACCAAATCCTCCTCCCCTGGCCCACCCGCGCCCAGCACCCTCCGGGCTGGCACCAGCTGCCGTGCCAAGGCCAGGGGCATCTTTATGGGCATCTGCATCCCCTGCCCTGTGTGTACCCACAACATCGCGGCGGCTGTTCGGGGCGAGCGGCTGTTGATAGGAACCACACGGTGACCCGGCTCGTGTCGCGGTGCCTCGTGACAAACCCACGGTGGGGGGACACCCCGGCTCCTCCAGCATCTTCTCGCCCGGCTCTGTCGGGCGGGATTCGGGGGGCGCCCTGAGGTGGGAAACATTAGCGGGGAAACCCGGTGAAGGACACAACCCCCCCGCCCAGGGCAGCTCAGGGAGTTGGGGTGACGGAGGTGGGCAACGAATGGGGTCGGGCTGGTGAGTACCTTCTGCAGTGGGAGGTGGCACCTCTGCCCTGAAAGGCCACCCTGGGGTGCCCAGGGCCACCCAGCACCCGCGGGCTGGGTGGTCACCGGCTGCCACCTAGTGGCCACAGGCTCGTAGGTGGCCTCAGCCTAGGAAGCTCTAGAATTGAAAGAATTCTTCCTTTTTCTCCCCAAAACCAGTTAGGCTTGGATGGGGACAGATTTCTGAGCTGGGGAGGGGGGTGAGACACCAGTTCAGAGCCCCAGGGCTGGACAGACCCGCAGCAGCTCGGTTCGTGAGGGGCAGGAAGCCTCTGCTTGCTGTGAGCATCCGGGAATCGGAGCTGAAGCGCATCCTCGAGGGATTTCCTGTTTGGGGCTCTGGAGCCAGACCCCCCCCCCTGCCACTCTGGGAGCCTCCAAGCAGCGAACTCCATCCTGCTGGGCTACCTGCCAGCCTGGTTGGCCTGGCATGGGAGTGAGGTGCCATGCAGAAGGGAGATGCTGAACCACTTCCCACCTGCTCTGGGTGAGGGTGGGATCATGCCCAGTCCAGCCTGGGTGGGGATGGCTCCAGGATCGGGGTCCTGGTGAAGAGCACTAAGAGAGCCGGCATGACCTCCCTGCAGACCTGAGGAGGCACAGACAGTGCAGAGAGCTGTGGGCTCCGCTGGCTCCAGCGTCGCCAGCTCCTGCGTTGGTGCAGTCTCTGAAGTTCCCTGAAGCACCTGTTAGACCCAGGAGCTCCATCACCCTCACCCTTGTCTCCCTTCTCTGCGCTCTGGTCCCCAAACCATTACCAATTCTGCCCAGAGCCAGAGCCAGGAGCCCTTAGCCCTGCCACAGTCCTCACTGCTGCTGGCAGCACCCACTTCCCTGGTGCTGTGGGGACCATGGGGTTCGCAGTCATGGGGAGGTTGTGTTCCCTAGACCTGTGCTCGTGGTTCATCACTGCCTTGTGTTTTCCACATAGCTGGAAACGGATCCTGGGAGCCTGTGGTCCTTCAGGTCCCTGAAAAAGGGGGGGTTCTCCCAGGTGCTCCCATCTGCCTGAAAGGGGAGTGTAGTGCTGAAGGGTTAAGGTGGCTCCGAAGGGTTAAGGTCCAGCCTGCAGCAGCCCCTCAGCCTTCTCCTGGGGCCAGCTGTGCCCCTCAGGTGGAACACACTCCTCCGAGGTTCCTTTGGGCTCACCTCACCCTCCTGTATGTCCCTGGCCAGCCCAGCTCCAGCCCACCCACGATGGGGTCATGTCCCTGTGCGGTGCTCCTGGGCTCTTCCCAGCAGAGGGGACACCTGCCCCGGCTCCCGCTGCCGAGCACCTCCTTAGAACAGGGGGTGTGAGCAGGGTGGGGACGGGGCTGCAGAATAAACCTTGTGAGGAGCAGCTGGGGCTGCTCAGGCTAGAGAGAAGGAGGCTGAGGGGAGGCTCTCTGCTGTCTGCAGCTGCCTCATAGGAGGGTGCAGAGAGCTGGTCTCTTTTCCCCAGGAACAAGGGACAGAAGCAGAGGAAACAGCCTCAGGCTGCCTCAGGACAAGGGGAGGGTGGCCCTGAGGAGAAAGTTCTCCCTGGAGAGGGCCCTCAGCCCTTGGCACAGGCTGCCCAGTGAGGGGGTTGAGTGGCCACCCCGGCTGTGTTTGCCAGTTGGGGAGACCTGGAGCTCAGGGACGGAGTTTGGGGTGGGATGGGACAGCTGGGGTCAGGGTTGGACTGCGGGTGCGTGAAGGGCTCCTCCAGCCCGAACCTGTCTGTGGCTCTGCGGTGCCTGTGCAGGTCAGTCCTGCGCCAGGGGGGCAGAACCTCCCAGCCCGGACACTGGGAGCCTCGAGGCGGGGGCCGCTCTCGGGTTCGGGGGAGGGCTCAGGGGGCAGGGCAGGGACCCAGCTGAGCCTCTGCCCCACGTGCCGGGGCTCGCTCAGCCCCAGCATCCGCAACCTGGCCATGGAGAAGGTGGCCTCGGCCGTGCTCTTCCCCTGCAAGGTAACGCCCGACGGGCTCCTGGCCGGGGCGGGGGGGGCGGCGGCACCGGGACTCATCATCAGCGATCTCGCTCATCCCGTGCTGGGCACCGGGGAGGCTACACCGCGAGTCCGGCGTCGGGGCTGGGGAAGGGGATGTAGCACCATTGCTCTGAGGAGCGGATGAGGGAACTGGGGGGGTTGAACGGGGGAACAGGAGGCTTGGGAAGACCCTCTGGCTCTTGACAGCTCGTGACAGGAGGCTGGAGAGAGGTGGGGTCAGTGTCTTCTCCCCAGGAACAAATGACAGGACGAGAGAAAACAGCCTCAGTTGTGCCAGGGAATGCCATGGTGGGGTTTGGAGAGGAGGAGTGGGTCCCCATTCCCTTGCCCTCTTGTCAGAATCAGTAGATCAGCATCATGGGTTGCTCCCATGGTTGACACCGTGCTCCAGTGATTCAGAGGAGGAGAGATGCAGGTGAGGTTCTCCGTGGCTGAGGCAAGCACTGGGATGGCTCAGTGGCTTGTTTATAAAATCAGAATCACAGAATCTCTTTGGCTGGAAGAGACCCTTAATCTTGTCAAGTCCAAACGTTAACCCAGCACTGCGAGGTCACCACTAACCCATGTCCTTCAGCCTCACATCTCCACAGCTTTGCAACTCTTCCAGACATGGATACTCCTCCACTGCCCTGGGCAGCCTGGGCCAGGCCTGGACAGCCCTTCTGGAGAAGAAATTGTTCCTTAGGGCCAACCTAAACCTCCCCTGGGGCAGCTTGAGTCCATTTGTGGGACAGTGAGAGTTTTGCCTCTGATCTGTTTTGGTGGTCACAGCAATAACCCAAGATGCAGGTCTGTGCGGGGTTGGAGGCTGTGGCAGGTCATGAATGGGGCTCAGGACTTGGTTTCTTGGTATAGCACCAGGTGAGAGCAGGGACAGCTGGAGAGGAACTTTGAACCAGCAGCAGTCAGGGTGCTGCCATCCTAGAACTGTGGCTTGTAGGAGGGCATGGCTGGGGAGCACAGAAGGCAGCAGCGGCAGCCCATGGCCCCATGAGTGGGATGTTGAGGTCTCCCACCTCACACTGTTGCTGTCACACACATGCCTAGATCAGACCCTCAGACCCAAAAACACAGTGCTCACAGAGCCTTTGTCCCAAACTGCAGTGTGACCACCATGGGTGTGTGTGTCCTCCCTGTGCACCAGCAGCTTCTCACGAGTTCTCTGCTTGTCAGGCACCCAGAAGCTCCTCGCAGAGACATAAATAAGTCTCCACTCCTCTTCCCTTGCACGCCCTCTGTTTTATGTGGATTTTTTCTGCCGTGAGCAATTCCTGCTCTGCTGCTTTCACTGCTCCCAAGAGCTGCACAGTGCCATCAGCACACTCGAGCACTCCTGGCTCTTGCTTTGCGGTCCAGGAACAGCCATGTGCTGCCAGGGCTGCACTTCTCAGTCAGTGCCCCACCGTGCCCTCAGTGCTGGGTGTCCCTTGGGGGCTGCAGCAGCACCAGCGACTTGGCAGGAACCCCTAAACTGCAAGCCAGGGCTGGTCCTGCTCTGACTCACCTGTGGGTTTCACTGCACCAAGGGAACCTGACGTAAGCTTTTGAGGTGGGGGAGGGAAGTCAGAGCCCAAGAAATGTGGAAGGACAGAGGCAGTGGTCTGTGCCTGCACCTCCAGAGACAGCTGTGGATGGGGTTCAGAATGGAGCTGAGACATGGCAGAGCTGGCAGAAAATGGGGATTTGGTGCTGCCCTGGAAAAAAGTGAATCCAGTGAGTTCGTGGTACTGTACTCCTGCACTTTGCTTTGTGGAACAGTCTTTCTGCACCTCACAACCAGCACTTTGTGTTTCAAAAGCAGAGATCAACTAACAAGCTGTAAATAATACCAGACCAAATGCCTGCTTTTGTTCTCTCTAGGCAGGGGGTACACAGAACCTACCTAAGTGTCCTTAGACCACTGCTGGACACCATCAGGTTGGGGGAAAGTAGGGCAGGTTTCTCTCTGGGCATAGACAGAAATAGCACATTCGTGGTGCTGTTGTATACAGACCCACCTCTGTGTACTGCCCTTGGTGCCTCTGCAGCCTCTTCAGAGCTTTTCTTCAAATTAAAGAAGATTATGCCCATATAAAGATTTTAAGCAAATACACTGAACATCAGTAAGGTCACACTTCCTATTTCCAAGACAGTAGTCTCCAGTAAAGCCATGGGGTTTGTTCTGCTAAAAAAAAGCAATTCATTTTCAGTTGAACAGACGTATGGGGTGCTCACACTGCTCTGTCTACACACACACAGCCTGCACAGGGCCTGTGTGCTCACGGCCGCGAACACTGCTGACATACACACACACACAGAGGCCTCAGCTTTCCCAGAGCCTTGTTTGTGTTTCAGGCTACTCACATCCTCGAGGGAGCGGCTGCCAGCCAGATTCAGACCTGGCAGTCTGTTCCCAGCTCTGCCACTGATTTCCCACATGGCTTCACAGAAGTTACTTTAATCCTGCATCCCTGCTGTCCTTTACTGGGTGGATAATACTGACCTGCCACTGCTGAGCACGCTCAAGCCTGACTGATGCTTTCTGAATGCTTTGGGATGCCTGCAAAGCTGTCTTGTCGCAGCGAGGCTCAGAGCAGCACACGCACAGCGACATACATGGCAAGACCTGGACATGCAGAGTCATGTACGGTGATGAGCTCTGAGCCCACAATTCCCTCTTGGGAAGGCAAATACCTTGCTAAACAAACAACCGTGACAACAAGTACTTAATAGTTTCCAGCCAGCAATACTAAAAGTGATGAGAAGGATGACGAGATAGCAGAGAGCACCATGCCAGCCCAGGCATCAGTGGCATAGCTGCACTGCTGACGCCACACGCTGCCCCAGCTCAAGGACACGGTGGGGTGGAAACAGTCCACAGGCCAAGCAGCTCAGAGTTACCATCCAGCCTGCACATAGGGAGAGACAAAATAGTGGTGATAAGGATCCACAACATTTGCCAAGTGCCATGGAGACAGCAACTCAGTGTTTGCTCCCACTGCTGGCAGGGCTCCTCCCCAGGAACTTCTCACAACAAAGGGCACAGCCACCACCATTTGTTCATCTTGTTTCTACACTGCAGTCACCACTGGTGCTGCCCCATCAGCTGCTTGTAGATTCTCACTGGTTTTGTTTGATGAGGTTGGAGTCAGAGCTGCTTCTCAGTGCCTCGCATGGCTGAAGTGGTAGTGGCCAGCGGGGCTAGAAGCTGGCCATACTTGGGGGGCTGTGTTAGTGACATGAAGAGCAGTGGGATAGTGCTTATTGGTGTTTTCCAGCTTTATGCTCAGTGACTACATCACCCTTTCTCCTTCTCACAGTTGCAGTGTTGAACCTGTTCCAGGGTTTAAAAAAAGCTGTGGGGAATGTGCATTTGAATTTAACGGCAGCTTTTGCTGTGTGATGGCGGTAAGGTGCATCTATTAAAAACATTCTGCTCTAGTAGCTGTTCTCTGAAACTAGAACTCTTTGTTCTTTTTAAAGAAACAAAAAGCCAAACCAAGGCCACTGCAGCTGATCTGGGCTGACCAGCACACGTACCACAGCTCAGCCTTACAGTCCATTTGATCTAAGAGGTTGATTTAGGAAAATAAAACAACCACAAAAGACCAGAAGAATCCAAGTGTAAGTAGGAGCAAAAATAAGTGAAGTAAAGCTCTGAATCCAGGACTAAATGCAAGTAGCCAGTGTAGAATGTGCAGTGGGAGTTCTAATCTATGACCAGTGTTTCCAGCTGATGGGTGGGAGCAGTGAAGACTGAGACAAGTGTCTTTCCTGATCACTTGTATTTGGTCTCTTTGCAGTATGCGACGACCGGCTGCTCCCTGACACTCCATCACACAGAAAAGCCCGAACACGAAGACATCTGTGAGTATCGTCCCTACTCCTGCCCATGCCCTGGTGCTTCCTGTAAGTGGCAGGGATCCTTGGAAGCTGTGATGTCCCACCTCATGCACGCCCACAAAAGCATCACCACCCTTCAGGGAGAAGACATCGTTTTCCTGGCCACAGACATTAACCTTCCAGGGGCTGTTGACTGGGTGATGATGCAGTCATGCTTTGGCCACCACTTCATGCTGGTGCTGGAGAAACAAGAGAAGTATGAGGGTCACCAGCAGTTCTTTGCCATCGTGCTGCTCATCGGCACCCGTAAGCAGGCAGAGAACTTTGCGTACAGACTGGAGCTGAATGGCAACCGCCGCCGGCTGACCTGGGAGGCAACACCACGCTCCATCCATGACGGGGTGTCCGCGGCCATTCTCAACAGCGACTGCCTAGTTTTTGATACGGCTATAGCACACCTTTTTGCCGACAACGGGAACCTCGGCATTAACGTGACTATTTCTACGTGCTGTCCGTGATGTACTCACGTAGTCAGCAAAGCCTGGGCCATCTGGACATAGTGCTTTACATTCACCAAGGGGTTTCTTTTTCTTCTGTTTTTTTTAATGATACTCAAATACATCATCATCTACGCTAAGGTTCCTAAGTAGCCAACAGTTTAACTCTGGAGAAGAGAGGAACAAGAGTGTCCTGTAGGTAACATGAGTGGGAAAAGGTCTTTTTAAATTCTCGGGTGCCTTAGGAAGTTCCCCAAACACCATCATCTTTTTTAATTTAACTCTATTTTATGTGAAGAGTGCTTCCACTAGACATGTGGCTTAAGGGAGCAGACAGGCTGCATTCCTGTTTGCAGCACGCCTTAGAGCCCTTTCAGCAGGAACATAGACCTGCTCTCTCACCATGAGCTTTAGTTACAGTTTTAATGGGTAGGAAAGAAGCTCAAACAGCCTCTCACCAGAGTTGTGCCTCAGAGGGGAGCAGTCAGTACTTCCCTGTCAATACTCTGTTTCCTGCTACCTTACTGAAAAGGGATGGTCACAGCATTGTTTGCAGTGGTTTTCAAAGCAGGATGGGCACGGGTAGGGCACAGAGGTTTCACAGTGGGGGAATTGGCAGCTCTGGGGGATCAGCAAGTTCGGCACAGCCGCTTGCAGACACAGGCCAAAGCAGGAGGCACCACCTAACAGATTGCCAACAGCTACAGCCAATAATACAGATAGACTCCAGCTGTCCACATGCAGCTCCCTCAGAGATATACTTGATTCTTGATTACTGTAAGAGACTAATAATATAGCAAGAGCTTTATGGCCAGTGTCGTGTCATTTGCTATTTAAGTTTTGTTGCCATATTTACTTTTATTTTGTAATAAATATTTTGCAAAAACCACCCTGCATAGCCTGCTGTGCTGACCTGTGTGTGCATGGCAGGAGCTGTGGCTGGACCTGCTGTGCTTCCCTGGCAAGCACTAGCCCTCACAGGCAAGCAGCTGGCTGCTCAAGGGGTGCTGGCTCCCACTGCCCCACAGCCCTGCTGATGGGGAGGGCAAGAACCAGGCAGCGATTTGAGTCCTAGGAGGAACTGTGACAGCCTTACTCACAGACACTGAGATCACAGTCTGTCACCCAAGCTGAGTCTGCCAGCAACTCCTGCTCTATGACCAGAGCTGCCTGTCTGAATCATTTCATAAACATGAGCTCCACATATGGGTTTGCTGAATATTAAGACGTTTGCCATTTGGAAGAGGCAGCGAGTTGTGGGGTGGTACAACCCACTGAGTTACTCAGCACTAGGAAGCCTCACAATAGTGGAAACCTACATGTGAAGTGACAGGTGAAACTTGGTGTGAATAAATACAACACCCAAGGAGGAAAAGCAGCCCCAGCCACATCCCTACAGGGCAGATTTTTAGGAGCTGTGACACACAGTTCTGTGCAAACCTCTCCCAGTGCCCAGCAGCAGCACCAGAAAAGGACAGGGACTGCATCAGCTTGTTCTGGCCTTGGGAATCTGGATGTGACCATGGGGAAAAAAAACCTCCCAAGGAATTACTCTAATCTTTCCATATCCATTTCCTATAAAGCCTCCACATTTGATCTCATTTACAGTGTGCTGGCAGAACTCCAGCAGCATCAGCCAGTCCTGCTCAAGCAGGATCAAAGTTGAGCGCTGGCTCTGACAGGTGTTAACACCTCTGCTGCCAGCAAAGCTTGTTAAGCAAGAATTCCTACAGATTTGATTCCTTTCCCCATATTTCAGCAAGATTTATAGTGGAAGATACTTATCCCTATTGACAGGTGGGACATGAGAGCCTTTTTTGTGCAAAACAAAACTCTGAAGCATAACTTCAATTACAGCAGGATTAATTAATTACCCGGATGTTGCCCTATAACCCACGTGAACCAGGTTAACCCACAGCATTTCATTAGGTCTTTCCACACCAATCTTTTGTTACACTTCACAACAAAACAATCTCAATGCTCAGTGTCTTTTCTGTCTGACCCTGAGCTTAGGGGAAAGAATACCTTGGTACTGCCAAGAGCTGCTGCAGTTCCTCTTCGGATGCCGTTGGTTCTGAACTGCGTTGGTTTGGGGTTTTCTCCTCTTCGCAGCTGCTCTGATTTCCCCAGGGCCATGGCCCAGGGGCCGACGCTCGTAGGGCACCGGCACCTTGCTGAGGGAAGCGGAAAATGTGGGAAATTTCCTTAAAACTTTCAGAATTCAAGTCCCCGGGCCCAGCCCGGTTTTCCAACAGAACCCCTGAGCACCAGCAGACGACACGACCCTTCCCACTTCGCTCACAAATGAAACAGCACCAGCTCTCGGGGGAATTACGACTTTATGGCAGGAGTACGGGCCAGGTGCCGCTAGTACCACCAGCTCGCTCTCACGGGGTGCCCCTGCCCGGGTTTAAGGCTGTCTCGGTCTCCTCCCCCGGTCCCGCCCCTAACGCGTGGTCATGGAGACGGCGGCAGCATCGGGCCGAAACATGGACGGGGCGGGCCGGGAGCGGGAGAGCCCCGATCCGGCCCCGGGCGCCGCTGCGCTCCGTGACGGCGGTCGGAGGGCGCGGTGAGCCCGACGGGCGGGAGCGGGGATCGGGGATCGGCAGCGGCGGAGCCCGCTCGGTGCCGGGATGTCTAACGAGACGCGGCCGGGAAAGGCTCTCGCACCGGTTTGACCGTCCGGGGCCCCTGATGTTGTCAAGACCGTCCGGTTTGACACGACCGGGTCGTGTCTCCGTTAAGGGAACCGGAACAGCCGGACAGCGCTGAGCCCCAGGCGGTGCGGGAGGAGCCGGGAGCCGGCACAGAGCCGGGTGAGGAGCAGCTTTGTCCCACACAAGGTTTGTCCTCTCATTGTCTTGTCCCCAGCATCTCCCACAGTTTTCCAGAGATTCTCTAGCCAAGCTCCCCAGAACCTCCCTGCCTCTATAAAGGGCTATAAAGGCTGCCAGGAGTGCCCATCGAGCACCGAAGCAGCACGCTGTGTTCTGGAGTGAGGGACTGGCAGAGCCTGACTACAGATGAAAATACCACAAATCTCTCTTCTCCTCCAGCTTGACTGCATCATCCTGGCACACGATGGAATAACCAGCTCCTTCGCTCACCCACTGACCTGCAGCAGGGCGGTGGTAACTGCTGCCTGATTCCCTCCCCTTTGGGATCTAACAGTGCTTTACTGTCACTGACAGGCAACCCCACTCAGTAGGAAAAGGCTCTGACATCTCACACCCCTCTGAGAGCAGGACAGGCAATCTGGGCCACAGAGCACAGCACAGCAGCTCGCCATTCACGGATACCAGCAGCCTCACCACCACTCAGCCTTCTACAAGTACAAGCCATGCCCATAGCTCCACTTTCTGCCTCTCCAGCCCTCCTCAGAGCGCAGGGCCATGTCTGGGGCAGCCAATGTGGCTGGTTTGCTGAAAGGGGAACAAACCCAATGTGTGTAGAAAACTCCCCAAGAGCACAGAACTGCTGGTCAGTAACTCTGCATCACTGTTTCTTGCAGCCCCATTAGAAGAGCTGGGCAGCTTAGATGTGCTCTGTGACACAGAGGTAAGGACTCACCCAGAGTGTGTTTTCCTGATTTTACCCCTGAGCAAAGAGACACATAGAAAATACCTCCACAATGTTTTTGGTGTTTTCCACTTTGAGTTCAAAGAAGATTTTGTGAAGCTGTTTGAGAGTTCCCTGTGCACCCTCCCCTCCATTGGACTCCCAGCCCTTCTGGCCTACAGACCTGAATTAGCACAAGGAAATATTCAGATTGAGGTGAGTCGGTGCTGGCTGGTCCCTGCCATGTGGCTTTTGTTGTTTACTGTAATTCCTACAATCCCCTGATACTTTGAGTTAAATCCTGCCGAGATACCACAGGCACAGGTCTTACACACTTTACACCACTGGGGTTTGAGCAGAGCTCTCCTTTCCCAAGACAAAATGAGGATCTGTGTGCTGATACCGAACTTCCCTCCTCCCCGTGCTCTCTCCCATCTCTTTTTTCAGGCAGAGGAGGACTCTGCCCCGAGGTGTGAGTACTGTGGCAGTCTGCTGAGGCCTTTCCCGTCCTTTGAAGAGGTTTGCCCACCCTCCAAGCAGGATGAATCAGTAAGCTAGAGGGAAGAGTGAGCAGCAATTTGCTGCAGAAAGGCCCTCACTCACAGCACCACACTTCTGCCCTTCAGAAATTCTGCTGTGAGCATAATCGGGACCTCTATGAGTTCATTGTGAGCCAGAGGAGGAGCCATGAATTTGCCCAGAGGACCCATGAAGGCACCAAGAGTGTCTCTGCAGCTCTTGGACTCCAGGAATCATACGGCATGGGAGCAAGCAGCCTGCTGTCCAAGGAGAGGGCGTACCAGAGGTACCATGACATTGCTGCTAGGATAGCTGGGGGTGGGGTCAGGTGACTTCAGAGGGAAAAGACTGGTTAAGAAAATGAAGCTGCAGCAAGAGGAAATGAAAGAAAAAGATTTGCTAGCTGGACCCTCTTGGCTGTTACCAGCCTGTGTTACAAGGAAGTGAGGTACATGCTATGTTCATTGTACTGCTAACACTTGTGATACCTAGAGACAGGAGAAAAAAACAGCTGCAGCAGCAGGGATATTTGGGTTCAGCTGCTGAAATGAATTTGTATTTCTCTACCTCTCTACATTAACTGTGACATGTTTGGGTTCCAGTTTCCAGAGTCACAAGGACTCTGCAGGTTGACCTGTGCTGGGCTGTTTAGCAGAGACCCAGAGCCCACAGGAATATCTAAGCATAAAGCAGAGACTGAAAGAGCAGTAAATCCTGGAAGGAAACTGTGTCCTTGAAGACCTTCTGCAGGCTGATGGTGCAAGTGCCTCATGACACACATAGCATCCACCAAAACCACGGCCAGATGTGGCCAAAGTTTTTGGAAGCCAGATAAGAACTAATATTGAAAACATTCTTGGAGATGAGCTATTCTCTTGAGCTCGTGGGCACCTCTCCTTCTCTTCTACATTGAATCTGGATACTAAATACATTATTGTTTAGCTCTCTTATTTGCACTCATGCAAATGGGGAGATGAAGATGAGAAGCTTGTGTTCCTACAGCATGGATATCATCTACCTGTTCACAAGAAACTCTTTCATCTTCCAGGCAGCAGGACAAATGCCTGGCCAGGCAGTTGGCATTCCTGGCAGCAGAGCCAGCCAGCATAGCTGGAGGTGAGTTTGCCTCTCCCTGTGTATTTATTCGACAAATTTAGTGGAATTTCTTGTCCTTAGCACTCTCTAATTGGATAGGAGGATTTACACAGCAATGTGCTAGTCCACTGTCAAGTGTGCAATCCATTAAAGTAGATGCTGGCACACTAAATAATCCAAACCCCAAAGCAGTCACATTATCATTGCACAGAGAGCTGCTCCCTTCTGGGACTGTCAGTTTTCAAACCTAAATGTTTCAGCCACAATGAAACAAGCCTTAGACACCAGCAAGTTGGCAAAGCCAAGATCCCTGGGAAGGTAGGAACCACCAGAATCCAGGGGACCGAAGTGTTGCCTAATTGGGTGAATACTGGCCTAATCCCTAGCCCAGGCTGTGGATAACAGGCAACCCTTTGGATTCACTGTAAAATCAAAGGCAGATCAGGAAATATGAACTGGAATTAGCTGGTGGACCTATTTTTGCTGAGGGTGGCAGGACACCAAAGCCTTTGTGGCACAAGGATTGCAGAGCATTGCTCCTCAGAGCATGGAGCTGGGACTGCCACCACAGGTCGTTCTTTACTCTTAGAGATGTGGTGCATACAGAGCTTAAAAAACTGTGGGGTTTTGCACAATCTGTTCTCTGAAGCAGTTGAACTCTTCAGACTGTCCTCATTAGGCAGCAAATACCCTGAGATGGACTCATGGGATGGAGCCTTTCAGCAGAAATTCCCACTCTGAAGTGACACTCCCCCTGCCTTTGCAGGCACTCTGGCGCTGCTTGTTCTGGCAATGCACACACCCCCCTCCCTGTGCTTTTAGGGTCACACCAAGGTGGCACCATTTCCTACCTGCTCTCCCAGGAGCCTCCATTGTCAACAGGCTGGACACTGCTGCCAGAAAAGAGAGCATCACAGCCCGAGGAGGAGCCTGACTCCTGCAGCATCACCTGCTGTGATTTCACCCTTGTGGGTGGGAAGGTGAGTGGCTGCTGCAGGACAGCAACAGGCTGTGCTCTGGAGTGGCTGGAGTCCAGCACCTGCCTCAAGCACAGCTGATGTAGGGCTGCTCTCAACCGTTTTAGTTTCTTTTCCAATCACAGGTAGTGAAGAGTGAACTGCTGGAAAAGCATTACAAACACGGAGGGAAATTCATCACCATACTTCCAGATGGAACCACACAGATACTGTATCCTCTACAGGGCTCATTTGCCTGCATTAGTCCCGGCTTGTAATTAATATGTGTCCTCATCTGCTTTAGGACTGACTAATCAAGGACCCCATAGTCTTCAGACTGCCTTTGACCCAGGGATGCTGCTGGTCATGGCAAAGGGCAAAGTACCATAAACATGGTCACTGGTCTGGCTGGAGGGAAACCCCAGTGAGACACAAAATACCTGCTGCTGGGAGCTCTTCCAGCTGGGTGTTGGGATAAGAGGCTTTTTTACCCCTGGCTATAACAAGCACTGGCAATGCAATACTGTTCTGCCCTTACATAGTGACCTGAGTACTCCATTTTTGTACTCTGAGGTAGCACTTTGAAATATTCAGTGTGTAGTTAACAGCCCAGGCAGACAAAAAATGGGTTACAAACACCTTATGTGATGACAGCTATCCATCTGGAAACCTGGCCATCGTCCTAGTGCGGGACAAAGCCCAGCTGATCTGCATCGTACAGGAAGACAAGCCCAGCAATGCCAAGGTACAGGCGGTGTTTAACTCCAATGGCAGAGGCACCTGCTGTTACCCGAATGGAGCAGTGCGGTACGTTCAAAGGGCACATGGGGAAAAGTTAATGGCATTACAAAAATAGAAAATTCAGCAGCTCATGTGCACTGCCTCAGGGGCCTTCCAAAAGAATGAGGCTACCCCAGCCATGCACTGAAGGGGTAGGGGAGTCAGACACTAGACTAGCTGTGCCTGAGTCCTGCACCTCTCCGGAGTAAAGGGCATCAGCTCCAGGAGCTGTAGAGGTTTGGTTTTCCTCTCTTTAGGATAAACATGAACATTCAGGGTGGGCAGTACTCAGACCAAGCAGGCAGCAGGGTGAGAAAGTGGACATGGACAAACCGCATCATGTCATCAGGACCCCACGCCCCTCTGAGCCCCATCTTCATCGCCCTGAACCAGCATGTGGGGGTCAGGATCCTTGGCCAGGACAAGATCATTGTTTCCTTCCTTGCCATGGGGCAACAAGCAAAATTCAACGTAGGAACCAAAGTGCAGGTACTTCTTAAGCACATGGGCAGGGAGCAGAACCCTGATCTGATGGCAGCTCCCTCTCTCCATGGGTTGCTGCCACAGGGGCAGGTTTGGCTGCTGGGGAGACCAAAACCCCACAGCCTCATCCCACATCACTCTGGCTCTGCTGATGCCTTTGGTCTCTTCTCCCCAGGTCAGTGATGGGGGCCAGCTGTCTGCCCCTGCCCCGCTGGGCCAAGAGGAGCTCCTGCTACTTGCCTTCAGGGTGAGGATCCTGCGGCTCCTGGACAGGCTGCGTGGCTGCTTAAACTTCCCATCTAATGAGCAACGGGACAAAATCAAACCACCAGCATACCTCAGCACCCAGACTTCAAAGATCTTACAGCTTTGCACATCCTCTGACATAAGCAGTGAGCTCCGCAGCTCCATCAGGGCCATAGTAAACGCCCAAGTGTGACCAGACTCTGTGGGTGAAAGTAAAACGAGCTCCAGACCAGCCTGTGTGTGTGAAGGTAAAATGAGCCCTAGGTATTCCCAGATGCTGCAGCCCCTGCACAACAACCCTGCAGATTTTGACTGCAGCCCTGCTATAGAGCTGCCTGCAGCTTCTGGGACCATCCCACTCCATGGGGTCTCACCGAGCATGAACAGGGCTGTGAGGCCAGGAGCACCAGACCCCATTTCTCTGTCAGTGCACACTGATGTGCCTCCGGTGCGTGGAGAGGGGCTTTCTCAGAGCAGGTATGGCAGTGTGCTGCTTCTGAGCAACCACCCTTCTGCCTCCCAGCAGAAACCAGCCCAGGCTGACCCTTAGGTTAAGCCCACAGCTGTGGCACAAAGATAAACAGTGCAGCCAAGTGACAGATAAACTGCTGTACACGGATGATGCAACCCCACACTAACCCAAAAGAACTGGTGCAACACAGGGTGTCAGAATCATTACGGACTGGAAGGGACCCCGAAAGATCATCTAGTCCAATCCCCCTGCCACAGCAGGATCAATTCACTGGAGAAGTTATACAATCAGAATCACTCTCAGGAGGATGGAAGCAGGCTCTACTCAGTGTCATCTAGTGATAGGACAAGGGGCAATGGGTGTGAGCTGGAACAGAGGAGGTTCCATATAAATATGACTTGATCTAGGTGATCCTGCTGTGGTGGGGCTATTGGACTACATGATCTTTTGAGGTCCCTTCCAATCCCTGCCACAGCAGGATCATCTAGACCAAGTTGCACAGGAACACATCCAGGCAGATGACTTGAACTGCACTCTCATCTACATAGATAGGAACAAGAATTTACTTGAAAATTTAAAAATGTTGCAAATGAATTCTCAACACAAAATACTTGCTGAGAGTTCTCACTTCACACAGGCAGTTTTCTTACTTTTCTATCATTTCCCTCTCACGTTTAAAGCTTGAAGAACATTAAACTGGCCAGGTAACCCCTCACGCTGGGCTTCCTCCCTCTAAGTTTGAGGGACCCTGCTGTGGCAGGGGGATTGGACTAGATGATTTTCGAGGTCCCTTCCAATCCCTAATGTTCTGTGACACTCTCAAGTTAATATTTATGCCCTTTGATTTGTCCTATTTTCTTTCTGCTCCACGCAACATGGGCTTGTATTTTCAGTCCTGGGTACAAGGAAAATATTGTAGGTGACATCAGCCAGAGAACAGCAACATCAGCGGTAAGGTTACCCACTGAAAATCATGCAGTTTATTATTTCTTATACATTTTTTTTTCTAGAAAGCAAAAGCTGTCATTATTTCTTCCAAGGTATATTTATTGCTGCATTTATTGCCCAGGGATGACTTTTACTCTTACACTATAACAAGACCAGATCACATGAGGGAACACAGACTCTACATTTTCTCTCTTGATTTCATCCCAAAATCTATAAACGACTCCAACAGCTGCCAACAGGTGCTTTGCAAGTAGAGCTGCAGTTGAGTGTCTCAGCACTGTCAGGGGGCACAGACCATGACTTTTTCCCTTTACAACCATCCTTCTCTCCCAACTTCTCCTCCCCCCATTTTTGATCTTCTATTCCATCTTGTTTTGGCAGATAGAACCTACAGTAGGGGGCCGAGCCTGAGGCCAGGGGTTGTTCACCCTCTTCTGTTTTTGCATCGTTAATGTCCATTTTGGGAGAAAAGTGTTCGGTGCCAGAATTTGGCTCCATTTTCTTGGTCCTCATAGGATCATTTCTAATTCAGGCATTTTTCCAGCAAGTGAATCAGATGAATTCCAAGGTCCTTGGCAAGAGGACTGTTTTGATAACTTAAGGATACTATTGGTTATCTGCGTCTCAGTCTTTCCTTTGTCTCATCACTTAATTAGGCGCTAGGTTTTAAACGATGTATAGAGACTCGATTTCTGCAGACAGAGCTCTTCAAACGATGCTGGGATTATGACTGAGCTCTCTGAAGAGCACCAAAGGAGCACATGCTGTGCAAGACACTAATGGAATGGCTCAAACACGAGCTACATTTTTCCATCTACTCTAGTAGTCATGCAAATCATTACAACATCCTACTTGATAGCCTGCCCAGAACATGTGGTGGCCCTGCTAAATTACAAGCGCTGCAAGATGCGCCTAATAAAAGAAAATATATTGCCCTTTCTCTAGCTAATGTTCATCAGCTTTGCTACAAATTCAATTAGCACTAGGAAAATCTAATTTGCCAAACAGCTATATCAGGGTGCAATATATCGTAGCTCATCACACCAAACAGACTACTGTTTACAAACTTCAGTTTCATGATGGTTAACGTGGCTACGGATAGACCATCCAAACCCATAGTCTAATTGTCCCACTGGGTCTCCTTGGTGATGTCACATGTGAACTAACCCAGTGATTTATGACGGTCTAATTATGTTTAAAACAACTCAGATCCAACTAGCTGAACGACAGCCCAAAGGAAATATAGGCAAGAACAATTGCTAGGCCAGTCCGACGTTTGCTGTCTTCTGGGTGGGAAAACATTCCTTGTGAAAACTGGATCCTAACCATAAGCGAAGGGGTAATCAGAATCTGTGTGCTGCAGAAACAACCAGCTGTCATCGTTGACATCCTCTGGGCGTACACAAGCGGAACAGCAACAACCGAGAAGGGAGTCCAGAATTCTATTATGTAAAAGACTCTGCTCACTAACCGAGTCCATGGAGGGAATAAAATGACAGAAAACACTGACCTCCAAACCGACTGCCCTCAGTAGAGCCTTTTCCCTTTTCCAAGTAATATCTTTTTGTTTTCAGTTGTTTCCCACTATGGATTACATTACATCTCCCTCCAGAAGATTCACACTTCAAACTGCCAACTGGCAATCTTCACGTACATCCCTGCAACGCTACATTTTGGTGACCAGTGGGTATTTTGAGTTCCTTTGCTCTTTGCTCCTCTAGTCCATCTCAAACACATAAATCCTGTATCTGCACTCATACAGTGTGGCCTGAGAATACTCCAACTCCGTTTAAAATGAGCTCTAATTAGCCATCTGGCAGAAAGTGCAAGTTTGAGATTTCAGCAGCACAGGGTTATAGCTCTCCCCATCTCCCCAAGCAATTCCATACTTTGTCTATTCACTCAATAAGAAGAAAAAGAATGAAAGCCAGCTAACGGTAATTACTAAGCAGCACAGACAAAAATAGAGTCCGTAAGGCTTTGGTCCTCCTTAGGAGACAAATTCTTGTCTTCAGCTCTTCTTTGACCCTCAAAGCCATGAAATGAAAAGCGTGTGATGCCTGCGATACAGCTTTGTCTTTCAAAGAAACCTGAGCGGTTCACCCTCTACATGTTTGCAGCACAATGCACCCCGAACACAGATTCAAGCGCCGGAGAGCATGATCCATGTGTTAGTTCAGACAACCCCCTGCAGCGCAGAAGTCATTATGCACCCTCCTCCCCTTGTGTTACTCATTTCCCTGGAATAACACAGTCACTGGAGAAACACAACAGAAAGGAGACTGGTCACAGAAAATGGGGCAATAAACACATCAGGCACTGCGCATTGTATAGCTGGAAGAGTTGCTATTTATTTTGGCTTTCGCATCGATATAGCTGCAATGCAAGAAGTGATCATAAATATTTTATGCGCACTCTGCATTTCCTTCTGAGAATAAATGTCTGACAGAAAGAATCTCGTGTTGATCTTTGTGTCCTAATGAAAACAATGACAAATTCCTCTTAAATCTGCCTGTCTGTTGGCTCTTGATTTGAAAAGACGAAGCATGGGACCTCAGTCTGATTGGAATAGCATAATTTCAAGAGTAATCAATGGCTGGAAAAGAGTTATCCCTGCAGTCAGTTTATAATTTCTATTGGTTAATTTCTATTAGCTAATTTCCACCAGCTTTTACCTCTTCTGTAAGGGCACATCTCCCTCAGAAAAGAGCACAAAATGCCAGATTCACTGCGATACATGAGACAGCCAAGGCTCACCGCTTTCCTAAGGAGGCGGGAGTGTGTCGTGCCCACCTCAATTGTCGTACGTGCCAAGCAGGATCCAAGGAAAACTCCACAGCAGCCTGCACACACTATCCTGGAAAGGATCTACCTATCCAACCTCACTTAAGTGACACTTACTTTAACTCTAGCCCAGGATTCCATTTAGCGATGCGGTACGGGATTAACTAATGGCACCCTGGAGCTCTTCACAAACAGTAATTAACCTCTTAGGTAATGAGCCAAATCAATGCTTTCCTTAGAAAATGTGGCAAAATGGAAAGTTACTCCAAAAAGTACTCCAGTGGAGCATTCATGAATCATTCTTCCTCAGAGACCTTGTCTACACGGACAAAACACACTAGAAAACATGTTAATTAAACAAGATGTTGAACATGATTTTTTCCCTCGGTGTAGACAAGGATGTCTGTGTTTAAAAATGTGTTAGCTGATCACAACAATTAATCCCTGGAGGAGTTCTTGGTTTGCTGAATGCACATTAGAAGAAGGCTTTTGCATACCTACAGGAGAGAAGTTTGGTCAGGGTCAGCATCTCGCTAGGGTCATGGTGTTCCTTAGTGGATGTAGCCTGTCAGAGCAGCACTGCTGTCTGAACAGTGAGAAATAGCAGGAGTTATCTGGCTTTCAAGAAACCCCAGGACCTGAGGAGCAGATGGAAATTTGTGCTGAAAGAGCTTGGTTCTCTTGGAGCTCTCTCTGTGGAAGCAACTCAGCCTGTGTTGAAATCATGACTCCTTGACTGTAGAGTGAATGAGAGTTTCAGTCTTCAAGGCCTCAAGCAAAGGTTGCACAATGCTGGAGAATCACATCCTGGATATGTGGAAGAGAGGAGCTGGACATGAGTGCTTTCAGGCAGCAGATGATCTGGACTGGCTGCTGCTCAGCTGTAAACCCATTTCAGCGTGCCAAGTCCCAGGGCACAGACCTGGCTAGAAATGTGCTCAGGGCCACCACTCACATCAGACAGTTCAAGCTGCTCGTTGTTGGTGCTGACAATGCTTACCTAACATCTGCATGATTTCACTGCTCTCTGCCCAGCATTATTACTACCAGATGGTAAACTGCTCACTTCCATTGCAAATATAAGAGACAAGTAATTAAATTGCATTAATTTTGCTGAGCTTAAAAATTGGGTTACAGCAGTCAAGTGACTAAAGACAGAAAGTGGTATGAATCTTCCTAAACCATAAGCACAAGATACTCGAAGCTAAGTGCTGATGATCCCTGGGCACACGTGCACAAACATTTACAGTTTTGGAAGGAAACCTTGTGGTAATTCACACACAGACAAGTACTGAGAGGTTACTGTAGTAATAAACCAACGTTTGAAGTGCAGCATCTGTCAATAAAGAAGGTATTGTGAAGGTCTTAATGTTTCTCTTGATGTCTCAAGTACTTTGTAAAAAAAAAATAAAGGTTTAAAGTCCCTAAGATTATTCTTACATTTTAGTTCCCTCTTGTGCTTATCTATACTGGATCTTGAAATTGAAGATAAATACTCCTATCAAGCTATTGTAGTTCCCTTTTGCAATAGTTCCGCTACAATACAGTCTACTGTATAATGTAGAGTGCTAGAGGAATTTGCTTCCTCTTAATACCCATGTTAATTCCCATTTATAAAAACAACAGTAAAGATACAAATAACAAAAACTGTAAACACTAAAAAATAAAGATATCAAACAATTATTGAAAAACATACTGAGCTGGACTCACAAACACTTCTGGGCAAAGTCACTTTTCCAAAATGATTAGCAATAAAGAGCTGTTTATACAGCTAACTGGGGTTTTTTCCCCCCCTTTATTTAGTCTTTCTCCATTCTTTATTGATGTCGTATTGACATTAGAGCTTTGACTTATAAAATAAACACTTGCCATTTACAAACTTCAGTATCTGAGTCTCCAGACACAAGTGAAAGGCCATATATTGGGTAAATTCTCCATAAATTTTTCAGCAAGCGTTGCACACTACTATGTCACTCGCAGAGGACATGTTCTTTCCATCACATGTGTCTGAAAAGGAAGTTTTTTAGAACATGACTGAGGGGACCGCTGAGGTCAGCTCTGGGTTACCCAATGCTTGTGGCACTCCAGCTCTAGATATTTCAATGCATATTGAATCAATATCCCTGCAATGAAAATGTGTACCCTATATTTTCTTTGCCATCACAGTAAAATGCTTCTCAATAAACTTGTTTTCATAAGAAGTTTGCCCATTCATACGTCCCAGAGCTGTTGTAATCTTCATTGCTAATGCTGATCTAAGAGCATGGACATCATTCTATTTCTTGACACATTTAAAGTTCTCTAATGAATAAAGCAAACAGCTTATGGCTGCTTGGACTGTCACTCGATTGCCCCGGAGGGCTTTAATGTCTTTAAAATAGGCCTCCTAGTTTGTATTTAACTACCTTGTCCACAGAGGTAGAGCAGATCAAAGATGTGCTGGAAGCATAAAAAGCAGCTGCCCTTCATTTTCCTTTAATTAGCTACATCTGACCAGATTCTTTATGGGCTCTTTGTCACACATTCAGCAGTCTATAGGCTGCTGACCTGTCCTTATGGACTGCACTGTTAGAAGAACTTCAGCAAAAAGCAAATCTGAATTATTAAACACAAAACTCTGACAAAAAGCTTTGGTTTCACTATGGAAATCCTACTCAAAGCTAGATTGTTTGGGATTTATCTGCAATAGATGCTCAGTATTTGAAGAGTTAAAATGAAACGGTTCCTGAGCATTTAGTTATTAGTGGTTCTTTGTGTTCTGCTCAACAATGAAATGAGGACACATCATACATTAATCCTAAAGAGAACTGCAAGGTAAGTGAGCAGCGCTGTGGACAGCACATTATGCTGCACCTCCAGGAGCTGTGACTATCTTAGTAAAGACCCATCCTCCCCAGTACCCTCTTTTACATAGATCACATCACTTAGCATCAAATTCCAGCATAATAAACCAATCTACTCTGGCAGGGGGATTGGACTAGATGATCTTTTGAGGTCCCTTCCAATCCCTACTGTTCTATGATTCTGTAATTTCCAGCATAAAAAGCTGCTGTCATTGCTGCAGGATCCATAAGCAGTTCTTGCATGTTAAAGCCCCGCATCAGGGTTGCACTAAATGCCTTCATCATCACACTAAGGTCCTTAGGGAATAAAACGGGATCTGTTTAAACACAGCAGATAGAGCATAATGCTAAATGACTCGAGTTATGGGTACTTGATCACACTGGGCATTCCCTAAAGCCACTGAGGTAGCTGGAGAGCATCTCTTCAAATTCTCTGGATTTTGGATTAGGTCCGTTTGCAAAGGATTAGCTAACAGAAAACAAAATATATAAATATAAATCTACAAAGGAGAAAAGGTTCAACAATTCTGTAGTCTGAACTGTCCCTTAATCTCAAGGGACATCAACCCTTCGGTTTTCCCTAAGAAAGCTTTAATTAATCACATCTCCAATCAAGTTAACACGTCATGGAAGACAGTCACGGTGAGGTTATAAACTCTGAATTAGCAACCCAAGCAGGTGGGGCTAGAGTCTATTCTTCAAGAAAATTCTGCATTATGAACAGTACGGAGAAATAATATTCTCTGAGACTATGAACCCTGATGGATTATTTTCACACCTCAAATTTATTCTTCACAAAGTTCTTTTCTAGTATTGTACAGAGTATTTGAGCCAAACTACACAGTCAAAAGCTAGACTTAGCACTTATTTGAAGAGATGTGCAGCTTTCATCTTTCATTTAAGAGGTCTGATTTAAAACAGGAGTCAAATCTACTGCCATATGTAACTGAAGGAGAAATATGCATAATGAAAATAAGGGGATTTAAAACCAATTCAACATGTTTTTGTCACATACTCCCTAAAGTTGAGACTAATTGGATAGCTATGAACAAGAAGTGGGTCCTTTCCATCTTTTATAACACTAATATATTTTCCCCATCTTTTATATCTTTAATACGAACAGATGTTGAAGTATCTGAGTGCAAGAATGAAATGACAGTGCTAGTTCCAGTTCAGATGAAGAAAGCAAATGGAAATGAGCACAGTAATGGTGAATATGTACTATGGATAATGGTAATTTTCTAATCATTGTTCTATGTTACACTGAGAAGCCATCATCTTTTACTGGGATGCTTCTGCAGCCCAGAGGTTTCAGTACAGAAGTATTAAAAAGGTCAAAAAGCTTCCCCAAACATAAACCTAACAACAGGTATAAAAATGTTCCTAAAAGATCACCATCATCAAAGCAAGACCTTATTTCATTGAACATGAAGAATTCTTCTGGGTGAAATGATACTAAATAGTTAAATAAAAACACATAAACATTGGGTTGGACTGGATGACCCTTGGAGGTCCCTTCCAACCCCCAATGAACTGTGTATATATGTGTGTAAACAATTATGTCAAAGACACACATTCAAGGCATGGAACAACTAGTGCTTAAGAACCTTAGTGCAGCCTCAATGATGATATAAAGACACAGAAATGGAAAACCCTATTACTCTAGGGTGAACCATCCCGTCACAAAGTGACCAGCCATCCTCTCTACACTTCAACGTCTTCAATTTCTTGCTTCTGTGAGCAGAAACATCCCAGAAATACCAGAGAGAGGGAATCCCTGCTTGCATCTTTTGTTCATGCCCTGTAATATTTGATGTAAAGTATACTTCCAAATAAAGTGCATATGGTGTAAAACACCACTTATGAGTGTGAACTTACATTTCAAATCAGTGCTGCTACCCCAAACTTGGCAAAAATAATTGTTACTTTGCTATCAGAGAAAGCAAATGTATTTGCAAGGTGTTGGATGGCCGTTGTCTGGAGTGTAAAATAAATAGCAAATAAAGAATAATAAATAAGCAATAACATATAAAAATATTAAATAGTAAACTACAATTAAATAAATAATTCTATAAAATGATGATTAATACTATAAGTAATAAAGATCAATAATAACAAATAGCACAAACAACAGCAAATTTTTCAGAGTCAGCTTATAACGAGGTTTATGTTTGAACAACTGCTGTACTTGAGCAGATCAAACTGTGCCCATTTTAGTCAGGCAAAGTGCTTCTCTATTATTTTGCAAATCGTAAATCTTTGCTAATCTCTATTTGGATGACTCTTCTGAAAAGTTGTGAGAGACGCAACGGGCTTTTTCCAACCTCTCCACTCACTGCTGCAGTGTGAACTGAACAATCCCTGGTTTTAACATTGGCTGTGAAACAGCTCCATGGCTGATGAGGCTTCATTGAAGTCTTATGAAAATCTAAACAACCTTTAGTTCCCTGCCTAGTGAAAACATATTTATAACAAACCCCAAAATATAGGTAAACTACTGCTGTACCAATGTGGTAATTCCACGCCAGACGGCTACTGAAGACTTTTATTACAACAGGCTCTAGTTACTAACACTGAACACTACATAAAAGCATATTTAAGACACTGCTTTTCCCCCACTATAATTTGCTATAATATTGCTATAATTTGGACCTAAATTACATTTTCTTAATTCCCCTTCATCTTTAATAGTGAAGATTAAATTTAATGGCATTGTTCCACTTTACTGGGAAAAACAGTGAGAAAAACATCAGGTATAACTGTACCATACCCAGTTCCACAACAGAAAAGTTTACTGCTTCTTCTTACAGAGCAAAACTAGCTGTTTCACAAAAGCAGCTCCTCAAAGTAAATATTTCACTTCATTAAAACAGAACCCAAACATTAAAGCTACAGAAGTTTACATTTTCACCCCATGTTTGAATATTCCTGAGATTTATTCTATTTATTACTAGTATTATTATATTTACACATATTATTATATTTATTACTGTTATTATAACTATTAAAATTAGGCTAATTTAGTAGCATTTTAAGATTTAACTTTCCATTACCAATGTTGTAGTTGTTTGCAGCACTAATCAATGTCATCGAACTTCATGCAGGGAACTACAAATTGAATAATTTTCCAGTAAAAGAAATGATTAAAAAAATTAAAAGATTTGTTGCTGTCCAAAGTTTCCACTAAAGTTTCTAAACACTGTTTTTCCCTACAATGGAGACAGGGTCAACCCCCAAGCGATAGTCTCAGGAAGAATATATTCAACCTTCATGATCAAAGTAGTATTTCAGTGGGCACAGATTGACAGAGAGGTCTAAAACTATCTTTATCTTCCTTTTTCTTCCCCCATGTCCTACTAATATTAACAACACCTCCTACAGGATCACAAAATCCATATTAATCCCAGATACAAAGATGAAACTCTGGTAGGGGGACTGGACTAGAAGATCTTTGGAGTTCCCTTCCAATTCCTAATGTTCTGTGATTCCATAAACCAAGTGCTTTGTACACAACCATATTCACGACTCAATTCCCTAGCTGTTAAAATCGGAGCAGCTGCATAGCCTTTCAGAGCAGTCTACTAACACCTACCAGAAAGGTAACCACGGCTACTAAAACACAATGACTGATCAGCAAGTATCTGTGGAAAGAATTTTAAAAAATAAATAAATGCTTTCTTGGATGGGACCTGTATATTCAGTGCCGTCAAATATTTGAGGGTCTTCTACTGCATGCATTTTTTTGTTGAATTCTGTGTTGTGGCAACAGGTGATGACAGCACCACTATTTTGTGTTATTTTAGCAGTCACCGGTCTTCTCAGCGTTTTTCACCACCCCCCTTTGCTGGCAGTATATCATGGCAAAGTTTCAAGAGCAATCTACTATGAAGCTGTACATTAACTGGGATATGTCAACATGCAAAGCTATCAGGTCTAGAATTAACCTGTCTTTAACATTTTCAGGCGCCCACACCCTCTCTTCTTTCCAAAATTTAATTACTTCAGCAGCTTGCCAGCCTTTAGAAAAAAACAACCAAAAAGAAACGACCTCCCCCTAACCAAAATGAAAAAAGAAGGGGAAAAGGCGTAGTTGTGTAGGTGTATTTAACACAAAGGTAGAGCAGTAATCTTCCAACAGAGGTACTAGAGTATGGTCGCCTGGATGTGTTCCTGTAAAACACATCCTGCAGGCGATCCTGCTGTGGCAGAGGGATTGGACTGGATGATCTTTCGAGGTCCCTTCCAATCCCTAATGTTCTGTGAAACTCAGAGCCTGCCAAGAGACAAACGTCTTAACATCATATATACTAGCAAGTTCAAATACGGTCCTTTGGGAAAGTTAGAAACAGGCAGACCTGCAAAAACCACCCTGTGAGCATCAGAACCAGCTTGAGCGCTTGCAGCAGGCAAAAGATCACTTAATGCTGCTTCTGCACTGTGACATCAAAGAAGCAAAAATTTCGCACAAAGCTCCTAAAGCCACAGCATTCACGCTTTATGTTGTTATTAGAAGACTGTGAATAAGATACTTCAACTAACACGTAGTTATGTCTTTACCTACCATTAATTGAGCACTACAGAAATGAGAGACAAGATGAAGCAGTTAGCGCTGAGGCCCCAGAACATCAGCATCACACACTGTGTTGGGTTGGTATTGATTGATTTCACCTTCCATTTTTGCTTTGCCCTCTTGTTCCACCCAGAGTGATTTAGCAGCGGTGCTGGTGGGGAATTGGGGAGGTTGATAAGGGGAAAGTTTTTAAGGGAACGTCAGCACTGTCTGTGAGGCAGGAGCATAAAGAGGGTTCAGGGAAGAAGAAGGGGTGCAGGGAGGATGGCAGATGCCATTGCTGACGCAGCATTTTGGGGCTGCTGCACATCTCCTTTTTGGCTCTGCGTTTTGCCCTCACAGCCTTGACCTCCTGAGTACTCTGACTCTGTTTTGGCTTTGGTTTTTCCTCTGAGATTTGCTCCAGGATAGCAACTTTCCTGCTGGCCCCAGCTGCTTCACACCCACCATGCTGGCTTCATCCCACTCCCTGCTCTCAGCACTTCTCTGCTGCTGCTGGCATGGCAGCCCTCCAGACTGCGGCTGGGTTGGACTGTTTCTTTGTACATTAGTTCTTCCTCGTACCCTCTTTCCTCTCATTATCCCTCTTATCTCCCCCCATTAAAGTTGCAGCATTTTATTCCAGTCACCTGATTTCTCTTACTCTAAAATTCTCCCATTAAAAAGGGTCTGCCCTATGGAGATTCCACCTTTGGCCCTAGAACCAGGACACACAACCCCTCACTTGTAACCAGGATTTTGTTTTATCCTCTGGCTTGGACCCCTTTTCCTTATTAGGATTTGGGGAGTGCTTGATGAACTGACGGCAGAGTATCCAGCTTTGGTTCACTGAAAATGCAAGGAAAAGTGGAATTTTTTGTGATACAAAGGAAAATACATTCATTTATTTTCTGAAAGTGCCAGTGAACACACTCTTCTCTGCTTTCTCTCATCAGTTTTCATGTGACATAAAAGAAAAGGCAATCTGGCTTTTAAGCTACTGTGAACGTCATCTGCCAGCATTGCATCGTACAACTGGACAGCACTGTGGAATCAAGATGAGTTTTTTGTTAATGTCTCAGAGCCTGACTCCATAATGTAGTAGAGTTTTGCTGTTCAGGAAGCCACTGTCTTCTATTTCTGAATTTTTACCAGAGTTCCTTGTTTTCAGAGTTCTCTGGCCGTACTGGCTACTGTTCTGCTACTGTGTAGAAGATGACCACCTTCAGAAGCCCTGTGCTCTGGAACCACTCCAGTAGCAAAGCCTGTAAGAAAGCGATCCTGCGCTATGGAGTTGCAGAACACTGACCGGAGATTATCTGTGCAGCTTATTATCCCCATTTTTAAGGTATTCACAAAGGTACATGAATAAATACTGTGTCTAAACTGCAGGGTCATTAATTTATCAGTTGCTGGATTGCAGCTTTTAGTTGGTTTCCTACCATGAGGTTCAGTAAAGAAAACATTGTTTTCCTCAAAATTAAAGGCTGGAGTCTCTGCACCAGACTTTTATCATTATTTTATGAACCTCTACTGGAAAATACCCCATTTCTGACCTAAAAAACTTGGTTTTTTATGAAAACTATTCTGAAGAAAGTATCCCAGCTTTCTTAACTACTACAGTTTGTTTTAAACAAAAGCATTCATCCACCTAACTTAGAATTAAGTAAACTTAAAAATATTTCTTTTTAGAAACAAAAAAAGAAGCCCCTGCTGTCACTTTAAAAATAACATGAATTTTGAAAGAGTAAAGACGTTTAAAGTATTAGGAACAGCAACTTTCCTTCTAACTTAAGTACATTCAATACTTTCAACTACTATCACAGCTATATAAATGTTTTTCATCTCTTGCAAACTAACCCATCAGGACATTTTCTTATTAAATAGCTTTTGAATCCTGATTTGCCATGGTCATCATCATGTTTCAGAATCAAAGCCCAGCTGATAAGGTTTGCATCTCTGCAGATGAGTGTTGAATCGGTGCGATATAACAGGCGTCTGCAGGGGACATGGGCATTAACCAGAATAGCACTCCTGAACCACCGGCCGATGAAGTCACAGCGGCTGATATCCAAGGAGTCTGGTATTGGATCCACTACACAAAGCAACTAAAAGGGTTAACTTAACTAACGGCAGTTTAACCCTTGAAGACTGCAAAATTCATACGGCTACAGCTGTACCCAAGCTTTACACACACGGCACCATCACTGCATTATAGCTGCTTGTTCCTTTCCATCTTTACATCACTATTTACCTCTGCCATCCACCTTCTGTGAACGATAAATCAGACCCTATGTGTAAGTGCACAGCCTAGCAGCAGGAACCACGACAAGTCACAGAAGCCTTGACTTACTAGTGCTGCTACTTCTGAGTAAGCATCATTTCCCAATTTTACATCTTATGCCTTACCGCTTTAACTGAAATCACGTATTTTTCAGTCAAAGGTGCTTTCTTTTTTCCTCAAACACCTTGGATAATGCATCACACATTCTCCAAAAGCACCGAGAAATATTTAAGACACGAATATTCTTGTTTTCCCCCCGAAGATCTCACACGACACTCATTTATTAGCTTGCTCTGGGCCATTACATTTCTGCACATTTTACCTGATCCTGGCACTCGGCCAGCACTGACTGTTCGCCTCTAGAAAACCCACACGTTTTCGTATTTTTCAAAAGGAGTATGGCAACCTTTCTGAGGAGCAGCGCTCTCACCTGCTACGTTAAAGTGTAAAACCATGAACGTGGATGCTGGTCTCCCTCTATTCAGTGCTGAAAATGAAACTATTTTTTCAGGTGCAACAAGAGCCGTATGAATTCTCCCAAATGTGTAGATGGTCTCTAGCCATATTTACAATGGACCAGCTCCACTAAACTTATCTATTAAATGTAAAAATATAAATGCATGAAGAACAAGCTTTTTAAATCAAGCCCTGCCTAGATTTCTGGATAAAATCAAAGAATTAATCAGAATTAATTCTGATGCAAACTACTTGGGTTTACTGGAGTATTTGGGTAAATATTGAACAGAGAACAGAACCACGTATCTGTAAAAGTAGCAAAACATACGTTGTTTACTCACTTTTCACATATTTATGTAAAAATCATTCACTTCAATATATAGTGATTATGATATTCTTAGACTGTGTGTGAAAGCTGAGCATCAGTGCAACTTGACCTAGGTGATCCTGCTCTGGCAGGGGGATTGGACTAAATTGAAGTCTGTTCCAATCCCTAATGTTCTGTGATTCTGTGATGAGAACTGCTTCAAATA
This sequence comes from Phoeniculus purpureus, assembly GCA_028565055.1. Lineage (NCBI taxonomy): Eukaryota > Metazoa > Chordata > Aves > Bucerotiformes > Phoeniculidae > Phoeniculus > Phoeniculus purpureus. The sequence goes on from JAOXOE010000441.1 coordinate 25,975,065, forward strand.
ATTTGAAATTATTTCATTTGAAAATATTTCAAATAGATTGATGATTGATAATTTCATATTATTTATAATAAATAATATAAATTTATAATAATTTAAATATATGTGTAAATAACAAAATATACCTTTTATTTTTATAAATAATGTTTAATAAGTTAAAATATAATTTAAAATTACTTCAAATCATTGTTTCAAATAATTTCAAATCCTTAGCTAAAGCACTTTAAAATTACTAAGTTAAATTCCTTATCTATTTAAGGAATCATGATCACCTGTAATATTAGCTTGAGAAAATCCTAACAGCTGTTTGCTGCTGCCAGTACCACCTGATGTTCTGCATCTTCACTCACAGCCCATGAACCATGATCAGCCAAATCAATGAGTATCAATACTAACAGACCCTGAATGCCATGACTCACTCTACAAACTGAAGCCCAGACATTCTCTGCTTCCCACAACCCCTCATCAAATGGTGTAAAATACTTCTGTAGTGAAAACTTTTTTATCACTGACCTCCCTGGTAAGTTTTAGTCTTGTCTTGATGCTTTTTTTCTTACTGTTTGAGTCCTTGAATAACAGGCACTCTCTCTCTTTAAAATACTAGTGGTTCTCAAATCCTAACTGGGTAAGACCCTGAGCAACCTACTCTTTAAGCAGGAGGTGAGACTAGACAGTCTCCAAAGATACACAAAACGTCTTGAATTTTAATCTTAAATATAAAGGACTCCTCTATTTTAATTGAACCAGCTGTTGGGATGTCAACCTAGTTTTTTCAGTTTAAGTCTTACCAGCTTTTACTACAAGTAGCACATGAATGGGAATTGTTTCGCAGCAGCCACATGGCTAGTTGTAGGTGCTACTTACTAGCCTATTTGTATATTGCACCAAAGCAGCCACAGCTCATCCTGCCTCTGCCCAGCACGCAGGTAAAAGCTGGCAGGATCATGGGATGGTGTTAGAAAGCAACTTGAGAAACACAGAGAGAGCACTTCAAGAGGAAGGCATTAAAGGCTCTGAAAAATCAGACTTTTTTTTTCAATGAGATTAATAAAAAGAAATGTCATTTGTAGGGTTTGGCTGCTTAAAATGGGAGAACTATTTTTCCTGCAAAAAAAGATTGTGGAATAGTAATGTGACCTGTCAGTAGCAAGAAGCTATTTGACTAAGGGATGATGGTGCAATGGTTGAACTTGGGGTTCTCTTCCAAACATAAAGATTCCATGATTTCTACAATTCCATATATAAAGCAGAGGTTCATACAATCTTGGAGTCTCCAAAATAATAATAGTTATGATATATAACTTGGCATATAGATTCTGCTCCCCAGCATTCTGCTGAAAAATGAGCCCAACCATACTTCTTGTCTTCCCAGTGATGCCAGGAGAAACAACAGAATGAATATTGTCAGGTTCTCAGCCATTCTAATAGCAGGAGAGGGAAGTTTTGCAGCTGAAAAAACAGCAGTTATCTGCTATTCTTACACCTACTACCTGTTGTGTTAATATTTCACTTCCTATACCCTTTGTATGACGATACTTTTCATCCCTCATCCTCCGTCCAGCCACACTGTTTCTTGCACCAAGAAAACGTTCTTTTTCACACTGCCAAATTCATCCATAATTATGCAAAGAAGAAATCAACAATATTGCAAAGAACAAGAAACAGCTTCTAACCCTTGATTGTGGACGATGCAGCTACAACTCAGCCATGTACTAACTAAATACACAAATCATGCTAAAACTCAGGGGGCTTAGATCAGCATTGCCTTTGCTCACGCGAAATTAATGGATGTAAACATGCAAATCCTCGCAGCATCACAACGCAGGGCTTGTCTTGACACCTGCTGAAGCTGACAAAAAAGCCTCGCTTTTACAGATCCCAGCAAGTCCAGAATCAACCCATCCATTTCTCCTGTGAAAGCTGGAATAGCGATGAGCAGGCTTTAGCAGGGAAGGTATTGTTTCACATCCTATTTTGCACAAGGAGCTGCTAAAAGCATGCCTGAGCTGATGTGTCTCTTGCACTGCTATAAATCACAGGCAACTTAGCTGAAGTCATTAGTGTAACATGAGGAAAGGTAAAAAACAAGCCAAGGGTCTTGGTACCTGAAGCCATACTATACCACGCTGCCTTCGAAAGCAATTTCTACTTAACTTATGTTCAACTCAGAAATCTGTGGTGTAGTATGGCTTAGGAAAGTTTGCTTTGGAAAAGGCATTTGTGGAGGGCAGTTAGCTATTTTCTAAAAATAAGATTTTATATCCAAAAAAGTCTAAATTCAAAAATAAGATTCTATTTTCAAAAAAGTCAGATCCACTTTTGAAAAAAATCAGATTATATTTTAAAAAAATCAGATTCTCTTTTGTTTGAGAATTCACAGAACGACGGGTTCCTAGAATTACATCTTGTAGAAGAAAAAGTTTGCTTGGTTTACAAGTTCACAGAAATGTGTCTGAAAACCGCTGCCTCCTATGTATGTGCAACCCACAGAAGCAGAGCTGTTTCTTTCAAACACGTATTTAAAAGAAATCATTGCCAAAGAAAAGACCTCGCGGCTTCTTTATGGTTAAAAGGCCGAGTTCAGTCATAAACACCACTAAATATGAGTTTGTCGTGGAATCTACGCATTCTTGGCTACAAAGAATGGAGTTGCTACACTGATTCCTAAATTAATTACAGAAAAAAGCAACATTTCTGTAAGTACATCTTGTTTGCAATCTTGTCTCCTCTCGCTTAAGAACTCAATAACTTTCTTGTTTAAAGTTAGTGTCTACTACCTACATAATCACTTAAAATCACGTAGGCAAAGTTGCAGATTTAAATGCTTTAGTGTTAAATGGAAAGTACAGAAGTGATTCTTAGTCAGTAGGGGTCACAGATGTATTATTTCTTCTTACATTTCTTATACTTAATATTTCTTCTTATATTTCTTATTTCGTCTTTTAGTTCCTATTGTATTTGTTCATACAGTTTCTATTATATTTCTCATTATATTGTTATATTTCTTATTATATTTATATTATTGAGTTTATCTCTTCTATCTCTTATATCTCATTACATCTCTCTATCTCTTATTATAAATCGTATAAATCTTATTGTATATCTTATAAATCTTATTATATGCCTTATTATAAATCTCATTATAAACCTTCTTATATCTCTTATTATATATATTACTGTATTTTTATTATATTCCCACTGTATTTTGCCTCATGCCTCAGGAAATAGGAAACAAGTGTTTTAGTGGGCACACAGTTGACGATGTAGTAAAACATGTTTGATCTGTACTAAGAAGAAACACCAAAGTGATAGACACGACAGAAGAATTAGTTCCTTAAAATATTCCCTGTTGTAATGAGAAAACGAGCAATAGCTACACACAACCTGTCTATAAAGTGATGTCTCAAAGGTGAACCCCAGCATTTCAGCAGAAGCGCTGAAATAAACCAGCCTTTAGAGTGGCTGCAAATCCTAAGTCAATGGACAATGTGATCCTTTGTAATGCTCTATCATAAATTTGAAACTTATAAGCCTGACGTGGTCCTCGGCCGTTCAACAGAAATGGGCCAAATTCTAGTCAGCCTTGCACCGTTTTGGGGAAGCAGGTTAGTAACCAGAGCGTAAATCTGCTCAGAAGTTCAGCTGGCAACCAGTACTGTAAATCCCACTGATTTTTTTTTACAGGAATGATGCTTTAGGAGTAAGTTATTACAAGTCTGTTTCCCCCTAAATATTCTAAATCCTTTCTATCAGTTTTATGCTGAAGGTGCTTTGTGAGACAACCCATCAATCAGTAAAATTATTTCATCTTATTTATCATCTATCATTTTTTATGATGAACTTTAATTATAAGTTAACTAATTTTAAATTAATTTTAATTTCTATTACTACATTTGCCTACTAGAGACATTCAGGAATTCACTTTAAAGATTTCTGAGAATGAAGCAGAAAAATGATAGAAATAGTTCTGTCATGTAACTAAAACTCTTTTTCTTAAGAATCAGAACAGTTTAGTCTGAACACGCAATTCAACAAGCTGTCAACAACATCCAAAGTGGCAGCGCAGCAAAAAAGAACCTCGTCAAACCCATGTACCATTATAGTTTATCAAATCGAAAAGTTCATTATAAACACTGAATGCAGTAGCATCTTTGGGAATTTTAATCACAGAACATTAAGGGTTGGAAAGGACCTCGAAAGATCATCTAGTCCAATCGCCCTGCCACAGCAGAATACTTCCACTTCACTTCCAGAAATATTTCAAGTCTGTACCTGACAAATTATTTTACTTCAAAAATTATTTTTAATTACTTTGAGTTAATTTTTTTGATGCCTGCTGGGTTGTTTTAATTAATCAAATAATTACATAAGTGTGTAGTGAAGTTAAATTTACAGTGAGTTTAATCTTGTACAGGGACATCAGCTGAAGGAATTCGCTGGCGGGCAGTGAAATCAGTGCTAGCCAGGATCAGTTTTCAAAACACAAGTGATTTCGTATGGAAATACAACTGTTTATCTTTTGTTTTCTTTCCAGTGCTTGGACTTCCCCAGCATTTAAACAGAAGGTAAGAAGCAAATGAAAACACGACAGAATTATGCAATACACTGCTGAAAGTAACCGATCTCTAATTAAATCACCACAACAGGTCACACCAACAAGGGTTAATCACACTGCACAACCTATTCTTGATTTACAAGAAAGTCTTATTAACGTAAGCGTTTTTCTTAAGGACTAATATTACCATTCAAAGTATAATTGTTCTGCATATCTTACCTCGGGGTTGGAGCCTACTTTTTTTTTCCAGGTACTTCCAGGACTTGCTTTTCCAGAGCTATTTCTCAGACCACAGTTAAGCCACTCTATACTATCTTTCACAGTTAAAAACCAAACAACTTTGCTCAATCATCAGGAGCTGTAGCTGCATTAACTAAAGTAACTGTACTGAGAAAAAATTTGCTTACCATATACAAATTTCTCACATTAAAAAACCTCGTGCACAGCACATATTTTTCAGTTGGAAAGAAGACTTTCTTAGAAGGCTGTACCGAAGGACTCTTTTAAAAAACACCTACGGATAATAATTTTTAAAAAGGTAAAAGAGCTGTACTGTCACCTAGTGGATAAAGGTAGTAGAAGATTAGTTTGTTAGATACACCTAGGGTTAGTTTGTTAGATACTTATGGTTTTAACAACGTTAAACTATACCTCAGGTTTTGTATCGGTTGCCTGGAAGAGATGAACAAACATCAAGAATTGGACCTATTGCTGTCATAAGTCCTCTGGATGAAGACAGACCTACAAAGCACTGAATATATTTTTAATTGATTCATTGGGAAGTTGGATGTTGCATTCTAAACCTGAACGTAAATACTGACTTTTTAATATATGTAGGACGTAGCAGAAAAAGCCACAGACTGAGAGTGTAGACGACACAAAGAATAATGCCCCAAAATATTGTGTGACCAACTAACTTTTCACCTTCTGCTCTAAACACACGCTCTTGGTTTTGTACTCTAGGATGTCTTAAAGAAAACTCTGACAGGAAAAGACAACACATGTGGTGTTTCTGAGACACCAGAAAGCATCTACATGAAGAAGTTTAAGCCACTGAGTTCATTCAATGATTCAATCTAAATACACACATGGATTAGACAGTCTTCAAATCCAAACTGGTTTTCTTTGGAGGACTTAATGTAGGAGCAGGCAAATACTTAATTGAAGGTTTGCCAAAACTTTTTCCTTATGTTAGAGCCTGTGATTTAGACCAAAGCTTTGTGTCAAGGTGCTGGTGTCCAAAAACAAACAAAGCCAGTGCTGCCCCTCTCTCCAACTCTTCTTGGGCAACAGAAACATGGTCAAGGATTGCGCTAAATGCGGACCGACAGCGGGACTTCCCTTTATATAGTCTAATACAGCAGGAAAGGAAAAATTCTTTGAGAATGGTCATTTGTTTCCTCCTAGAATGGATATTTAAAGAAGGAAAGCTAATAGCTGTTACTGAAAGAAACAAAGGGATTAACTTCCCTTTTCCTTTCTTCAATAGTCAGACCCTTAAGAAAATTTTGTATTCTACTGTAGCATTTAAAATGCTGGCTGAAGCTCTCCAAAACCACCTCATCCTCATTCATGGGTTGAGAAATTCTAGAAAAATACAGCAAATATACATTTCCATTTCTTTCAAGTAATGGGATGATAATTTCCATCAAGTAATTTTTAATTGATAGAGTAACCCAACTTACTTTTGTGACAATTATAAAATTGTGTGGGAACAAGCACTAGAGCCCGTTACCACAACCCATTATCATCCTGCGAAACAAGGCACAGGAACTTCGACGAGACGCCTTCATGGTGTTGGATTACCTGACATTAAATCATTTCACCCTTGTTTGCCTTCAGTGAAGCAAACAGATTTTCTTGTTCTTAATGCTCCAGTCTGAAGACTGATTCATTCAACTACAGTTCACATTAAGGGGAAAGAAATAAAGGCAGATAATGTCCTACTCCTTATGAGACTTTTTAGATGACTCAGAAGTTGAAGTCTATGGCTTTCTAGTATCAGATAGATAAGAAATAATAAGTAAAATAAGTAAATATTTATATAATATTTATAATATAAAATAAGTAAAATAAAATAAATAATTGAAACAGTCACCAGTAAAACATTCACGTACAATACACCTTGAAATGTTTTACCTATCTAAACCCTGCAAATTGAAATGCTATAAAATCAGAAATTATTCTAGACCTGCAAAATTTTGTTCAGGATTTCAATTCAAACTTATTTATAGCAATTCAGCCCATTTTCTTGTCTGTTTTGACAGCAGGTATTCTAAGAAAAAGGTTTCTTTCCATAAGGATTGTAACGTGTTGACTAAAAGAGTGGTTATTATATCTACAGAGCAAGTCCTTAACCATCTGTGGGTGCCATGGCCACGTGAGCTGTATTATGCAGTTTTTTCCTAGTGAAAATCATCTCTTTCTTTTTCCTGCACATCCCCTGCATGGTTGGCTTCCTCGCTACACGTTGCAACCACGCAGCTTAGAACTGAATAAGCTTCCTGCACTGAACAAACTCTTACAGAGCTGCAGCATCGAGCACAGGTACGGGTGAACGGTAAGTTCAGCGTGACTAACTGCAATTTAAAAGCTTTGGTGGCAAATAACACGATGCACTACTCGATGAGGCTTTTTCCTCACACTTTTTACTTGTATACGAAACTCAGTGTTCAGGAAAACTGCTTGCAACCAGCATTCAGAAGTCAGGATCTGTAAGCAGTCAGTGCTCTGTGCTTTCAGTCAATGGTCTTGCGTCTCGCAAGTAAACATGTTGGCTGGAGTGTTCATAGCTGCAAAGCAAACATCAGAGGGCACGATCGATCAAAGTAATTTCCAAAAAAAAAAAAAAAAAGGGTTTGCAAGAATATTTACAAGTCTCTTCCTAGAATGCGACACCTTTTGACCTAGATTTTATAAAGTACAGACCTTAAGCAATATGCCCATGCTTGCAATAGACTGAAACTTCAATTGGTAAACCAGCTTTAAATTAAATTATGAAGAGAAATCTCTAATTATAAATAATAATTCAAGAGTTACTTTGGATCTAATGATTTGTTTCATCTAGAGAAATGAGATATTTAATAGTTTCACAGATGCGGGGGTGGGAAATCATTTCCGTCTTCTTTACAAGACATTTGATATCAAACAAGAACAGAACATTCCAGACATTATTTCCTAAAGCTGGAGGATGAAGGGTTCAGCACTAACTTATCCTTCACCTTTACTGCGTTTTGTGACATACTTTAGCAAATACAGATTATGTAGAGATTTTTCAAGACTGGAAAAAGTACAATAGCTAGAAATAAGCAGAAGAGAGGGAAACATTCTTTTTCTCTAATAGCAGAATTGGATCTGATTGGTGACAAAAGAAATGGGACAGACTGAGCTACAGGATAAATGATAATAAAGCAAATGAAAACTGTACCGTCTGAGCTATGTCTTCCTAGATTTTATACCACCCCTAGAAATGGAATTATCTGCGCTTGTATTTCTTCGCATAGAACTTTAAAGCACAGTGTGGAGCACTCATAGGTTTGAAGAAACCTTCTTTTCTTGCTGAATGAGTGATGGCAGCTCAACCAAGCTCAGAACATGTCCGCGCTAATCATCCATGTAAAGGCTGCAAACAGTGTGACAACTGTAAAATTACTTCATAAAGTGGCTGAAGCAATGGAGAAGGTTAAGTAAAACCTATCTGTGGTGGGTAGAGATATTTGGTTATGGGGTTCTGCAGTGCTGATCATCTGCTTTCCTCACTCTCATTAAGGTAGGGTGGTTGTGGCAGGGCTGGACATCCAAACTGTATTGAGATTCTCTGAGATAAAAACAGACCTTTCCATTCCCCAAGCTTCACAGGATCGTAATTTCACCTCTTCCCTCGCGTAGCTGTCTATAAAGTCTCACAGGTGAAAATATCGCGAGGCAAGAATTTCCTGTGAGATTTCCTGCTGGTCCTGAGTTCTGTAAGGTTGAAGACATTGCAGTTTCTTTTCTCACCTCCTGTTTCAACTACAGCAGGAGGAGGTTCATAAACACAAGGACAAACAAATAAAGTAAAATTTGAAGTAAATTTTAAAATAAATTAAAAATGCTTTAAAAGAATTAAAGAAAAGAATTCTGGCAGAAAAAGCTCTGGTCTGGATTTCATTTTCAGTGAAGCTTAGGGATTTCACTAAAGGTTTGTAGAAAGTTTTATTTACTTTAAGAGAACCCCAGACTATCATAATCACTAAATGAGAATTTAATTAACTAATAGTTTCATGTATAGCCATAAACAAAAGATGCAACTAGACTGAGACTCCAGAGACCTTGTTTCAATCCTCAGCCCAACCGCAGGCTTCCTGCGTGACCTGTGCACGTCACTCAACCTATCTGATGTTATAGTTCCTTGGCTGTGTAATTAATCTGGTATTTCCCTGTCTCAGGAGGATCCTAAGAGGATAAAATTAATAAGTTTCTGTTTATGTTGTTAGTATGGTGAAAAATTTTAAGTAGGTTCCAAAAGAGAAATTGTGGGAGGAAGTGCTGCAGAATTCTATACACTTTAAAGCAGGATGTTGGAAAGGGAGGGATTTATGATAGGAGAATTTTAAAACTCCTTCTATCTCATCATTAAAGAAAAAAATTAGGAAAGCAAACCCTAACAGCTTGTTAACAAGCTGATAATTATATAAACCACTAACACAGAGACCTGGGAAAGCTGTAAATGCAAAAAGACTTTTTTCAGCTAGGATAATTCCAGAATTTAATTTTAACAATGAGCTGTGACACTAATTCCAACGCGTTTGCCTTCCGTAAGTTCTTCCTCTAACAAACAATGTCATCAAAGACCAGTGTTAAGAGCTTTAAACCAGAATCAGCAGTCTAGTAAATGGCAGATGTCTGGCCATGAGGCTTTTTACTCCTTCCTGAAAGCAACTGCAGCCTGGGAACTGGAAGCATCATCACTTCAGGAGATGACAGGCAGGAATACAAAGAAAATGCAATCAAGAATGTACTTTTCTATGGGCTGTTTCAACACGAACAGAACTCCCTACGCATTAAAATGCGGCAAAAGTTATTTCACTGCATTTAAATATGAATAAACAGTTATAATTTCCTCGGTTAAGCCTAAGTTTTGATGTCTCAAAAAGCATGAGGGGTAAAATTTGAAGGTGTACAATTAGTACACGTGTTCCCAAGAAATCACTGAAAATACTTTGGGAAAGCCAAGGCAGGAATCAATCAATAACAGTTTGCTGTCTAGATAGAGCAAACACAGAGCTTCTCTGCAAATACATTTAACACTTCATATCACTGAAACAGGTCAGTGCAAAAGTGCTCCACTCCAGCAAGCTGCCCACATACCTAGCTTGCAGGCAGGGTATCACAGGCTGGGCACAGCTTCTGCTATGATAGATGGTCTCAGCGTTACCGTTGACACAGCCTGACTTGGCCAGTCAATCTTTTAACGTTTCATGGGTGTCTCTTCAGATTTCATTACATAACAGCTTCCTTTTACGCATCTCACCTCTGGTAGCACTGTCACGATGGAAACTTATTTCTTCAGTAATAGAAAACCATCAGGTCCCCTCGAGTCAAAGGTCACGCGCAGTCAATTTATCGCCAAAAAGCCCAACAACTCACCAAAAAAAAAAAAATCTCAGCTGCGAGTTACTGCCTCACTCCAAGGAGTTTTATATTTTCCTTGTCTTCTGAAACAACCCACAAGTGATAATGAAATGCTTAAAGCAATAAGAGAGAGAATCAGGTTTCTTCTACCTGGACTGTCTGGCAGCATACTGTGTAACAATAAACGAGTGTTCTTAAGTCACAGCATTTCACTGGAAATGAGGCAGAACTTGTGTATTTTAACAGCTTTTTACAACTAGTAACCACTAGCAAATTTATTTTACTTTCTCAGGGAAGACCAGCGAACGTCCCTAATTTCAACTAAAGGGCCATTCAGCCTCGAAGACAAAAAGCACTTCTGCTTAGCACCTGAGTAATACATGGAATATGTACAGGTGAATCAAGAGGACTGGAATCAAAGATAGTTTGTCTTTGGCTGCTCTGAAAGGTCTGACTCATTTCCAGTTCTGTGATCATTTATTATTCAGAAAAGAAAGGCGAGCTTTTTGCACTGCAAACGCAGTGGTGGTCTGCAGCCCGTGATGAATAGATTTACCAGGTCTGCTCTGAACTGCATGACATAGAGTTTTCCAGCCGGCTCTGACACATCTACACCTGATGTATGGTTCTACTTCCCAGCACAGAAAGGCCTCAATATCTACCTGAATCCACTGCCTTCTGAATTAAAATCAGGTGTACGGAGCAGTCATAATTTAGCTGAATTCTTTCATGTGGTTCCCAATTAGCAAGAACAACTCTTGGGCAGGTTTGGTTAGGTGTCGGTGGCTTAAAGCCTGAATGGGGCACACATGGAACTGTCACTGTGAATACTGTATCTGTGCAAACTCTAAGAGTGGTGGTGATATCAGACATTTAAAATACAGGAGCCTATATCATAAACATCAGACAGAAATCGTTACTCAGGCTGACAAAGGAAAGTCTCTTCCAGTTGAGAGAGGATATAAAGTGAGACAGTTGGAGAGACATGGTCTTTCCTAAGACTTTTCACAAGTCAAACACAGTCAGAGGATGAAAGGTCTTAAATGAAGACCACACAGTCCTTTTACAAGGGCTTTCTTGGTCCATGAGCCAAGAGTACCCGATCCATTTGGGTGCTATTAACTTCCTGAACTTTGTTTTTCCTCAGGTCTGGTGAAAAACAAAAAATATATATAAAATATTCTGTCTACGTGAAAAATACAACGAGAACTTGAGCCTGCGGTTTTGGATTCACTGATACACTGCCCAATCTGAAGCCTACCTACAGGCAGATCTTTTATCTATTAGCTTTTTAAAAGTTATTACTACATAGTGTCTGGAATCTGCTGCATTACAACCAGATAATTTCCCTGATTATACCTCAATCCATATACTGCAATGATCGAGGCAGAACAGTTCTGTGCTCAAATTTTTCTGGCAAAATCAAGCAAAGCAAAGATGTTTTTAAGAAGCATCTCTTTTCCTGCCCTACTCAATCCTGTCAAGACAAGTCTGCTGTGATTACAGACCCCCATATTTTGAAGCAAAGAAGATGAAAGGAGACCAACAAACTACTTAATATCTCACACTGATAGTACTCATTTTTTTCCTGAATAAACGCTGGGTTTTGTAAGATTGTCTTAGGAAAATAAATTAATGAACACAAATACAAATGTACCTTCTCAAAGAAGACAAGACCATACCTTGATCTTTAAGGACAAAGTTGGAATTAGGACCCTTTTTCTAGTTTGGTTCCAGCTTTTGGAAAGAATCTTTTGGAATCAATGTCAGTTTTGGCTAAAAGATAGTCAGACACTTCATCTTTAGAATCACAGAATGGCCAAGGTTGGAAGGGACCTTAAGGATTATCTAGCTCCAATCCCCCTGCACAGGCAGGGACACCTCACTAGATCAGGTTACTCAGGGACCCATCTGACCTGGCCTTGAACAGTTGTGGGGCAGACACAACTGCCTTAGGCAACCTGTTCCAGCATCTCACCACCCTCACAGGAAAGAATTTCTTCCTAATGTCCAACCTAATTCTCCCCTTTTCAAGACTGTAACCATTTCCTCTTGTCCTCTCGCTACCATCCATGTCAAAAGCCCTCCCCAGCTTTCTTCTAGCCCCCTTCAGAGGTTGGAAAGCTGCTAGAAGATCACCTCAGAGCCTCCTGCAGGCTGAACAACCCCAACTTGCTAATAAAGTTGACTGTAGAACGAAGAAGGTTCTCATTTCACACCTATTACAACTAAGAGGAACTTTCACATTGTTAAAATAGAAGCTTAAGTTTTACAAGGAGGTCAAGAACCATTTTGAGTGCACAGATCTTCATAATTCTGGAATAAATTCAGGGTTCAGCTAAACAGCTGAAACTGTAATATTCTGATCTGGAAGTGAAGACATCTCTTCTCTCTGATCTTAGGACAGACACAAATAACTTCCTGTATTAAACAGTGGCATCACCTTTCCAGTTCTTCCACCTCCAATCATTAGATGTAGAAATATTCAGACTATCTTTTTTTCAGATTCTTAAAGTGAAATTCAACAGAAATAATCTTCCAAACAGAAGACAAATCTACTCCAAATTACACACCAACTGTTCACTTCCTTTTCTGTAAAAAAACTGCAGGAAACCTAAGGTCTGCAACATTTGCCCAGAAGGTTGAACTCAGAATCCTTTTTTTAAATATCGCTTCAAATTCATGTTAAATTTTCAGTTCAAGTGAATCATTTCTAAAGGAAAAATGAGTACAAGAAAATACATCTGAAATAACCAAAGAGCATCCATCTGCTTATGATCAGAAGAAAAGATAAATACAGAAAAAATTTTCCAGGGGAAAAAAATTAGAGGAAAGAAAAAAAATGAGACGCTATACGAAGTCCCAGACTGGTCATACATTTTGGTACCGGTCAATAAACTCGACCACCATATATAAACAAAACATTCCATTCAACATTATGTCAACCTTGAACAAAAAGATCATCAATCAACAGCAAATGCATGTTCTATGCACCTGTAAAATCTGATGGACATTCTTTAAAGTTTTTATTTCAACACTGTGTCTGTCAGAATGACCCCCCACTATAAACTTGTTATTGATGTTGGGAGAAGTTTTCCAAACGTCACCAAAATGAATTAGTATCACACTGAGCCCAAGACTTAAGAGTCACCATGTGCATTTATGTATTTTCCCTCCCGTACTACTGACACATTTATATCTTTTCCATGTCTGCTCCGGGTCTGGAGGAGCTGCGCAGTCCATCTCGCATTTATTTTCTTAGAACAGCGGGACAAATACAGAAATTTATTCACACCAAGATGGTTGAAAATTTGTTAGCAATGGTGCCCACCCCGAAGATGCTCCTTAGTAAAGCAAACAAAGATTTGACAAAGTATGAGAAATTTGAAAAGACTGGAAGAGGCTGAGCCGGGAGGGTGTGGAGTCTCCTTCTCTGGAGATGTTTAAAACCCTCCTGGACACGTTCCTGTGCAGCTTGGTCTAGGTGATCCTGCTGTGGCAGGGGGATTGGACTAGATGATCATTTGAGGTCCCTTCCAAACCCTAATGATTCTATGTTTATTATTAGTATGTAGTGTCTTCCAGTTCTTTCCTAGGTCTTTCATTGCCTCTAGACGAGATGCTTCTTTCCTTATATTTAAGTTGCGTCTTCTGCTAATGCTTGAACCAACACTTCTTTTACCTGACTAGGTAAAAGTTGACATATCTAGGTGGAAGTCCACAGCTTTCAGCCTCAGGCTTCAGCCAATTTGGCTACAAATGCCAAGCAAGTTCTGTTTAAGTAATACATTGAGTTGCACAAGACTGGGCATGTGCAAATCAGACCCATAGAACAGAGCCAGGGGAGGAGGGGGCTGATACATAATCATAGAATCACTGACTCATTTAGGTTGGAAAAGACCTTTAAGATCCTTGAGTCTAAACATTAGTACTGCCAACACAGCACCAAACCATCTCCCTCAGCACCACATCTACACATCCTTTAAATCTCTTCAGGGATGGGACTCCACCACAGCCCTGGGTAGCCTTCTCCAGGGCTTGACAAACCTTTTGGGCAAGAAAATGTTCCTCATGGCCAACATAAGCCTCCCTTTGGCACAACTTAAAACTGCTTCCTCTTATCCTGTCGCATGATCTACAAACACTACTTCACAGTGCACTCTAGTCCTAGAGAGTCATCAGGATTAGGACATCCTTGATGAGCAGGAGTTCCATGGCTGTGAAGGGTGCTCCATATCCTCCAAGCTACCAAGCCAGTTGTTCCTGTGATTGACACTGAAATTATGGTAACTCCTAGATGCTGTCTCTTCCCAGAACAAATTTCTCAAGCCTGGGATTAAGAGTAATTTCTTAGCTAGTGCAGATCAGCCTGACAGTGAAGATCTACACCACCACCATTACTTTCCCCAGCCCAGCAATGGTTAAACAGCTTCTCGTCACTGACAGCAAGAGCAGCTCAGTCTATTATGCCACAGAGTGATTGTTTCTTTAATTATACACTGTCGTTCCAAACTTCACAGGTTTTCCAGATACATTTATTTCTTTTTATAGGCGCACACGTGTGTAGTAGATAAATGGATGGACAGTTAGTGGTTTTAAGCTCCCCGTCAAACTGCAGGCAGAAGTGACCCTCGTCGCACCTGAAATTAAAACTGCTGCAAGCTCCTTCAACACCCCCCCCCCTCCTCAGTAAGTTACAAAGGAAATACTAATTAGCTTCCAGCAGCAGGCACGTCTCTATTAGATGCTGCTCTCGACTGACAGATACTGTACTGTAATTGGGTCAAGCGCCCAGATGCTCAGAATAACCAGTGCATTGTGGTTTTGCCTGCAGCTCCGTTGGAGGAAGAACGGAGAATTTCCTAGTAAAGGAGGACCCAACACAATTTCTTGCAGCTGGACTGCTTTAAGGATGCTTGACTAGAGCTCTTTGCTAGCATTAAAGATTTATGAGGATTTTTACAAAAGCTTCCAATATCTGACCAGCAGAAAAAGAATCAAGACAGCCCTTGAAAAGAGACACAGAGAAGCAGATGGCATCTGCTCTTGGTACTAGCACTGAAGAACCTTAAAATCTTGGTCATATATCCCAGACCAGGAAGACATCAAAGTATCTCACACAAAAAGCATTGATAGGGTTCCCCCATTACCCTTCCAAGACAGCCATGCAAGAGCATTAGCCAGTCTCAGTTTCCTCTTTTGTTCTGTGAACTGGTCTTGTCCAAGCTGTTCAGAGGGATTGGTACAGCCCTTAATGTTTCCAGTCTAAGACAGATGCAGATTCACGTCTGGCATGAATTGTAACAGAGCCAGAGAAGCCCTTCATCCCAAAGCAAGGATCTTCAACACTGGAAGGTTGACAACCCCAGCACTCAGACTCCAACTCTAAAGAGCAGCTCATCATTACCTGCACAGCAGTTGGTGACAGTGCTGTTTTTGAAGATGCCCACCAAAGACAGTCTAAAATAAAATAAATAGACATGCTCCTGATTCACAAAACATTAGGGCTTGGAAAGGACCTTGAAAGATGATTTAGTCCAATCCCCCTGCCAGAGCAGAGCCTGCAGAAGGTCATACAGGAACACACACAAGCAGGTTTTGAGTGTCTGCAGGACACTCCACAACCTCTCCAGGTAGCCTGTGCCAGGGCCCCATCACCCTCACCATAAAATGGGGTTTTGCATATTTATGTGGAACCTACTTGCTTGAGAAGGCTGTAACACAGCCCAAGGAGCACAGCCACAAGCAGAAAGTGTGGGTCACAACAGGATTCTGCATATTGTAAGGATAACTTCATAAACTCATAGTGGCAAAGCAGACTACCTCTGACTAGAAATATCCAGAAAGAAAACCCAGAGGTCATGTGAAAGCCCATAATAAAAGAAAACCCATCCCAATCCACTAACCATTAAACTTACAGTCCACCACAGGCAAAGTCCATTACTGGCAGCAGTCTGTCCACAGAGAGGGAGACACCTTTTGAAACAGACAGCACAGCTCCACCTCCTTCTTCTTCTTAGGTGGCTCTGTCTTTTATGCTCTTCTCAGGCTGTCTCTCATACTGTGGCACTGCTTCAATCATTTCCTCCTGAAGCAAAACACCTGCCACCATTTAAAAGCAAAACACCTGTTGTCATTCAATCCAGATTCTCTCCCAAAGTTGCTTGTCTCCAGGAAGGCTGCCAGGGAGTGTTTTCCTCCTCACTGGACGTTGGCAGTCTCTCTTAGGGAGAGACCATATGTCAGCCTCAGTTCCTAGCACTCCTCTCTCACACTCCAGCTTGTACCTGTTTCCCCTTGTCCTATCACTGGACACAGCTGAGAAGAGCCTGGCACTGTACTTTTGACACTCACCCTTTATGTATTTATAAACATTAATGAGGTCACCTCCTGGTCTCTTCTTTTCCGGGCTGAAGAGACCCAGCTCCCTCAGCCTTTCCTCATAAGGGAGATGGCTACTCTTTGCTGATCCAAGTCAGGAAGCATGTTGGGTGCATTTGGTAGAATCCTGGAGCTCAGTTTGGTTCATACACAGTCCTGATTTTAACAGAGCAAAGGATCTACCAAGGTTTTACCCATAGCTCATCACCAAGTCAGGTTCCCATCTAGGAGAAACAACCTTCCCTGAATAAGGGAGCGGAAGACAGCATTGGCTCAGAATTGCAAAGTCATAGAACCATCAAGGCAGGAAAAGATCGTTAAGATCATCAAATCCAATTGTCCACCCTACAACCCCTAACCACTAAACCATCTCCAAGACCACACCTACCCGTTTTTTGAACCTTTCCAGAGACGGTGCCTCCACCCTGGGCAGCCTGTTTCAAGGCCTCTCCATTCTTTTTGTGAAGACGTTTTTCCTAGTATCCCATCTGGATCTCCTAAAGGCATGCAGATGCTAAAGGACCACAAAAGTAGTTTGGGAGTGCTTCAGGTTAGTTATTTGCCTAATCTCAAACCAGCAGACAGCTCAGACCTGCAGTGAATAGTACTGAAACCCTCCAGACTGCTCACATTGCTTCTGAGATGTGAAGATCCCCACACCACAACTCTAATGGGCTATATTTTCAAATGACTACTTGGTATGAAGCACAGGGAGAGATACTGGTGGCCACAGGGCATGTTCTGCCTTCTGGAGTCCCTCTGTCCCACCCCAACACCACTGGCAGCAGATGCAGCTCAGCTGCCTGTGGCTCCCAGGCCAGAGACCAGGCAAAGGGCCATCAGCATGAGAGTTGTGGGTCTGTGTAGAGTCAGCTCATATTGAACATGTGAGACTTGACAGGCCAACAAGGATCAGCACGAAACAGCGATAAGCACTGGAGAGCCTTGTCAGAGCTGCCGGCTGGAACAGATGTGACCAGAAAGCTTTGTCCTGCAAGAGGAAAAGGGATTAGACATATCAGCCCTCAAGAGAGATACTCCCAGCTCTCATGACAGCTTTTTTCTGCTGGAGCAGCACCCTGGAGTTCATGACCAGGCTCTGGATGGAGACGTTATCTACTTCTCGACAAAGCTGATATTATCAGTATCAGAGCCTTAGCAAGAAGTTTGATGTCTGCCTCTACTCATTCACCTGGGCTCCTTGCTGTTACCACCACCTCTCCACTTACCCTCCAA
This sequence comes from Phoeniculus purpureus, assembly GCA_028565055.1. NCBI lineage: Eukaryota > Metazoa > Chordata > Aves > Bucerotiformes > Phoeniculidae > Phoeniculus > Phoeniculus purpureus. The sequence continues at coordinate 25,992,847 of JAOXOE010000441.1, forward strand.
CCCTGACCTACAGCCCGGCAGCTGTCCAAGTCTTATGGGACCAAGCAGGAATTTGGCACCTTCCCCAGTGAGTCACCTCTAGCAGAAACCTCACGCACCCACAAAGCCTGCAAGAACCCTCACTGCAGCACCATAATCCCACCCTCAACCTAGGTAAAAACCAGTGCTGAGATGAGACCAAATTTTCCTGATGCTGCCAAAATCTAGGGCAGCTACAGGCACGTTTCCCTGTGCATCATTTCTGCTGTCAGTCTGCAAGGAAATATCAAACAGGCAGCTCCTGGTGCCGCTGTTCATTCCCCAGGAAAAAGAGCTGGACCTACTTCTCTGTGTGTTTGCAGCACAGAAACACTCCGTGTGCCACTGGATTGTGCTGCTCCTGCCTGTGCACGTCAGGTGCCTGGAGCTACCCACCGCAGCCACACGCGGTTTGCTGGGTTTTTTTGAGAACATGACTCTAGAGTATTAAAAAAAAAAAAGCATAAGCTGTTGCTTTTGGCATATTAATAAGCACAATGCATATGCACAGACTATGCATAGAGAATCATACAATCATAGAATGCGTTGGGTTGGAAGGGACCACCAAAGGTCACCTAGTCCAACCACCCTGCAACAAGCAGGGACATCACTCACTAGACCAGATTGCCCAGAGCCCCATCAAGCCCGACCTCGAATGCCTCCAGGGATAGTTCTGTGTATGGGGCATGCAACACTTTCTAAGGAACAGAAGCACTCAGAGATGTGTTTTCTTACCTTTTATTTCTTACTATTTCTCACCATTTATTATTCTTCTTATTTCTCACCATTTATTGCCTACCACAGACAGGGCAGCACCCCACTTTTATAAGGACCAGGTACAAGGCAAACCTGGTTTTGTGAGTGGTTTTACACAACGCTCTTAAATCCCACCATCCCTCCCAGTACCACTTTCCCCTCATTGTGCCAGTTGCCCACTTCATAGAAGGTAGGGGAGTAGCCCATTAGAGTTAATGAAAGGAGGCTGAGGAGAGACCTCATTGCTCTTACAACTACTTGAAAGGAGGTTGTAAAGAGCTGAGGGTTGGCCTCTTCTCCCAAGGAACAAGTGATAGGACAAGAGGAAACGGCCTCGAGTTGCACCAGAGGAAGTTTAGGTTGGACATGAGGAAAAACTTCTTCCTGGAAAGGGACATCAGGTCTTGGAACAGGCTGCCCAGAGAAGGGGTTGAATTGCCATCCCTGGACGTGTTTCAAAGTTGTGTAGATGTGGAGCTTAGGGACAGGGTTTAGTGGTAGCCTTAGGAGAGCTGAGTTAACAGTTGGACTTGATCTTAAAGTTGTTTTCCACCCTAAATGATTCTATGGTTCTGTGACATGAGAGGTCACAGTGCAATACAGGAGCACGTGCACAGTGGGGAGGAAAAGGGATCTGTGACAAAGTAAGATCATTTATGCTCTTTTTCTTCTGTGTGTGTGTATTTCTGCTTCTTCCAGCTCATGAGACCTATAAAATAAAGGGGAGGGGGGAAAAAGGTCTTTATTTTATTAAACAGAAAACGTTTTGATAACATCTCCCACCTAAACCCTTCTGGAAGTCCACACCTTTAGTGCCATGGGGAGGGCTGTTACAAGCCTTGCGATCTCTGACAAAGCCGAGGAAGGGAAATGCTCCGAGTGCCAACCAGCCTGTGATGAATCTGAAAGGAGAACATCCATAAAACATGACCTGCTTCTCTTCAGCTGATAGGGACTCATAAATAATAAAGCTGTGAGATGTAGAGTCCAAAGTAGAAAGACTTTTTTCAGAGTCAGAAACAGAAGGAGAAAAGTCTCTGGGAACAACATGGGAGAAGATAATTTAGAAGCTCCTTTTGTTTGCTCAGGGCTCTTCTTCCCTTCACACTCTTCCCACCACAGCCTGTCACCTTCTCAAAGCATTAAACACCCAGCCTTGAGCATCAGCTGAGATAGAAGTGACTCCTTGAGAGGCACCAAGTACAGCTCTGGGCTCCTCAGCCCAGCAGAGACCTGGAGCTGTCAGAGCAGGACCACAGGAGGCCCCAGAAATGCTACTCTGAGGATGGAACCTGCTGCTGTCACGCCAGAGTTGGGGGTGTTCAGCTGGGGAAGAGAAGGCTCCGGGAAGACTTTCTTGTGGTCTTTCATTGCTTAAAGGGGTTAATAAGAAAGATGGGGCCAGACTTTTGAGCAGCAGTTGTTGTGACAGGACAAGGAGTGATGGTTTCAAATTAAGAGGGAGATTCAGACTAGATAGAAAGAAGAAATGTTTTAGATTGAGGGTGGTGAGACTCTGGCCCAGGTTGCCCAGAGAGACTGGAGAAGCCCTATGGCTGAAACAATTCCAGGACAGGTTTGATGGGACTCTGAGCAACCTGATGCAGGTGCAGACGTCCCTGCTCACTGCAGGGTAGTTGGACTAAATAACCTTGAAAGGTTCCTTCCAGCTCAAAACCTTCCATGATCCTGTGATTCTAAATTATACTTAGAGGCTTTTTCCAACTCTACTGCACAGCTGCTGAGCAAACTGAGCTGTAGATGCTCTTGTGTGCTGCCTATCTTGCAGAGCTTGTAATACCCTCCAAAGTCTGTGCTAGGTCACCTTGTGTGTAGCTAAACAAACTACAGGTTATTAGACTGATGTCCAAACATCATAGAATTGTTGTTTGTACCTCACAAACTATAAACGTGGTAGAGACCTTCAGAAGTCTCCACCACACCTGGCAATCACAGAATCACAGGATCATTAAGGTTGGAAAGGACCTCTAAGATCATCAAGTCCAACCTTCAACCCAACACCTTCGTGACCGCTAGACCATGTTCCATGGTGTCACATCTGCTCACCTTTTGAACACCTGCAGGGATAGTGACTCCACCACTTCCATGGGCAGCCTGTTCCAATGTTTAACTACTCTTGCACTAAATCCCTAATTTCCAACCTAAACTCCCCCTGGAGCAACTTGTGACCATTTCCTTTTGTCCTGTCATCAGTCACTTGAGAGAAGATGCCAGCACAGGTCTCCCTACAACCTCCTTTCGGGTAGTTATAAAGGGCATAAGGTCTTCATGTATCTAAGGTGTACACAGACTTTTGAGGTCTTCAGACTCTGCCCCTACTCGCAACACCCCACTTCTCCCTGCATGGCCTCTTTCTATGAACCAGCTGGATTCTGATTTTCCTCTCTGCTATGAAGGGCAAAAGTTTATCTGCAAAAACAGAGGCTGGCTTCATGCTGCCCGTGGAGAAGGACCTCTCACAAGGCCATGCTCTCCTCCATTGCCAGCACAGACTACACTGATATTGGTAGTCCATTTATAGCTCATCATAGCTTCAGATACAGTGACTTAGAAGAGGATGAATCAACATAAGAGATAACAGGCACAACCCTTGACTTCAATCATGCTGGCAGCAAATGGTCCCCAAGGTGGAAAAGGTTCAGGAGTGAAAACTGAGGGACTTTGCTTGATCGTAGATCAGAAAGTTGAATCAAATCAATGATTAACAGCCTGACTTACACAAAGATAAGATAACATGGTGCTATAAAATGTTGTATGGATGTACTTTACAGAGGGTGAAGGTTGTGTAGTGATATAACATTCAATTATCCTCAGTAGATGAATGTCTTTTTATATCTGTGACAGTAAAAGAGTTGCTGGCACTGTGTCCAGGCTCAGGTTCCTCCCAGCGGAGACCTCAGCTCTTTGCAAACTTGATCTCTGAATTTAATTTCAGGAAGATCTCTCCTTTGCTCCAAAGGATTTGCAAAGGAAGTTTTGAATTCAAAGCTCCATTTTCAATCTGAAGCTTTATTTCCTTTGGCATCAATTTGCATCTATTTGGTGTTTTATTTTCTTCTCTCCTGCTGCAAACAGAAATTTCACAAGAGGCATAACTCTGCCATGCAGGAATTGTTTGTGCCTTGCTTCAATGACACTTATTTACTAATTAGGATATATTTAACATTTTAAGCAAATACTCCTCTCTTTCCTGTTTATTTGAGAGACTACATTCTCTGGGGGTGTTGCTTGAACTCTCTGTGTTTCTCTATCAAGTCTGGAGGGTACAGCAAAGCCCAGAAGCTCTCAAAATCCAGCAGCCCATCTGCTGCTTCCCTGGTGTTTTCAGCAGTGATGGTTGGGCTCGGGCTGCAGTTTCACCATCTCTTCAAGCACGTTATTGTCTGCAATCAGCCACCTACATAGTTCAGAGCAAATGAGAAGCTGCCACCTTAGGCTGTCTTATAGTGGACTCTGGAGAGCTAGAAGCACTGTGGTCAGCTGTGCTGAACACTGAATCACAGACTGATGGGTGTTGGAAGTGACCTCTGAAGATCTTCTCGTCCAATCCCCCTGCTAGAGCAGGACAGGACAGGAGGTGAGCTCAGCTCTGCTGTCCATGTCTTTCTCCTTCACCTCAAGTGGTCAGCGACTGTCTTCTAGCCCACCATGACCACCATGACTGCTGCAAAAAGTCCATTCTCCTCCAGCTAATGATAGAATAGCTAATGTGGTCTCATTTTTCCCTGAACAGACATTTTTTCCTGCCAGAACACCAGGTTGTCTCTCTGGTGTCACCTAAGGCATCCAGTTTTCATTGTTAGTTTCATTCTTCGGCAGCTCCCCAAATCACAGGTGAAGTAGCACTGAGGTTTTGAATTTTAATGACTGCTGGAAACGCATGCAGACTTGGAGGGACTCCAGGGTTATCAGCCTGGGCTAAAAGAGGCGGCTGATATGGAAGTATGTTATCAGAGCTGAAGATGTGAGACTGGGAGCATCTTCTGTCTGTGCTGGTAAATCCTTTCTGGGTTGGGCCCTCAGCAACAAATGGGAAAGAGAATCAGCTGAGGCACCCATCCATCACCGTGACAGAACCTACGCAGACAGCACTTTTTATCTGCTGGTGCTTTATGCATTTGTCATAGTAACTGTCCCCAGAATGTGCAGTACACTTCTCAGCCTGGTATCTACACATCACCCTCAGCCCTTCCTGTGAGAAACAAAGACAAATGCACTGTTCAAAGGGAACTGGAGAGCTGGGCAGTAAAGGAGACAGAAAGCAGCGATTCAGACATCAAATCATCCCTGGAATTAAAATTCGTGCTGTCATGTGTCAATGAAGCTACACACAGCCACTTGCTCAAGCCCCACCATAGTGGGATGGGGAAGAGAATTGGAGAAAATAAAGTACAGCTCGTGAGATACAACTAAGACAGTTAAACAGGACAGAAAAGGCAGGAGAAATACCAGTAATGGTGGTAATGATAGAAAATATCAACAAATGATGCACAATACGGTTTCTTACTACATGCTGACCAATGCCCAGCCGATTCACAAGCCACCTGGCCAATTCAGCCTCAGTTGATACACCAGACATGACATCTTATGGTCTGGAATATCCACACAGGTCAGCAGTACTGGCTGTGTCCCTTCCCAGCTTCCTGCACACTCCCAGCCTCCACTGTCAGGTGAGCATGAGAATCTGAAAAGCCCTTGACTTGATGTACACATGGAACAACGACGGGAACATTAGTATGTTATCTACGTTACTCTCATCCTAAACCCAGAAGAAGCCACAAAGAGTGCAAGGCAGGAAGCAGTTGACTGAGGATGCTCTAGAGTTGCCGTACAGGGTCACCATCATTAGGACCCCTAAAGCTTTGAATGGCTTTTGGTACAACTTCTGTCATGGTTTCCTCTCCCACACAGTCCTTGTTCAGCGAAGAGTATGACTTCTCCTTTTTGTGCTTTTCAGCCCTGATGCAACCAAAGAACTAACACAGGGTTCTTTCCTAGCTCCTGGGTACATCTGCTGAAAAGTCTCTGATCGCTGTTAATAGCACTGGCTCAGCAAGGTCCAAATTCTAATGCGATTAATAGGGGAGTAACTGAATCAGCTTTATTGTGTCTCCACTGGGGACCTACAAAAACGCCTTAAGGTCTGTTGAGGCCACATGTAACTCCACAGGCTTAAACAGTCTTCCTCATACAGCCCATATCAGAAACTGCCAGAAGTTTAATCACATTTTTCTTCCCAAATTGCAGCTTCGAGGCAACGTGGTGACCTATGACTGGAAATTTTTATAGAGAGGTTCTTGATTTATTTTGATCACGATGGATAAGGCCATATTCGCAGCAGAGAAAGGCACTTCAGGATTGATATCCATCACTGCTAGATGTGTCTCTGGTATTATAATGACAGGAGCCAAATGCACTTTGAGCATCAAACAGAAAAGGGCTGGATGGAGGCTGTTTAAACCCTTTTCTGATTACATGTCGCAGGAAGCAGCTGGTTGCTGCTGATTCAGCATTTTGGAGACTTGGTTTCCTCTCTCTGGTGTTCAACTTTTTCCTTTTCCAGTTTCATCTCCACTAGTGGGAAGATAATGAAAAAAGGAAAACAAGGCAGAAACACTACAAATATTGAACCTCCACTCCAGAGTGGGTTAGCAACCGCCTTGTTGCATTCAACAGGTTGTTTTTGCTGGACTTAAATGTTCAATGGATGTTGAAAGTGTATCTATGCAGTGCATGATGAAGAAGGGCAACAAAGTTGGTGAGGGATCTAGAAACTGAGTGTGATGAGGAGCAGCTGAGGGAACTGGGATTGTTTAGCTAAGGAGAGACCTTCTTGCTCTGTACAACTTCCTGAATGGAGGCTGGAGTGAGGTAGAGTTTGGTGTCTTCTGCCAAGGAGCACTCAACAGGACAAGAGGAAACAGCATTAAGTTCTGCCAGAGGAGAAAGGGTTGTCAAGGCCTAGCCCAGGTTGCCCAGAGTAATGGTGGAATCACCATCCCCAGAGAGATTTAAAAAACATGTAGAGGAGGTTCTGAAGGACATGGTTTAGTGGTAACTTGGCAGTGCTAATGGTTGGACTCCATGAACTCCCTTGAGGCCATTTCCACTTGTCCTATTCTAATGCATCACTCTACTAAAGCAACTAGAACTTCACGAGTCGAGACCAAAGTGTGTTTAGGTTACGTCTAGAGCCTTCCCTCACAGAACACATAATTGAATCTAGAGTTTTCTAGAGAGTTTGGGTGGGGGTTTCTGTACCTCAGAAATGGATTTATAAGATCATCCTAATTGCATAAGAAGCTGCCGTTGGCTGAATCACATCCTATCAAGGAAGTGCTCCTTCCTACTGCATGAGTTTAGAAAGGACATTGAGGTGCTGGAGAGGGCACAGAGAAGGGCAACTGGGCTGATTAGGGGTCTGGAGAATAGGTCTGATGAGGAGAGGCTGAGGGAGCTGGGGCTGTTCAGCCTGAGAGAAGGAGGCTGAGGGGAGATCCCACTGCTCTCTACAATTACCTGAAGGGAGATTGTAGTGAGAACGGTGTTGGCTTCTTCTCCCTAGTGACTAATGATAGGACAAGAGTAAATGGAGTCAAGTTGCACCAGAGGAGGTTCAGACTGGATATTAGGAAAAACTTCTTCACAGTAGGAGTGGTGAGGCCTTGGAACCAGCTGTCCAGGGATGGAGAGGAGGCATCATTCCTGGAGGGGTTCAAAAATCAGGTAGACATGGTGTTTCAGAAGATAGTTTAGTGGTCAGGGGCTGTAGGGTAGATATTTGGACTTGATCATTTTGAAGGTCTTTTTCAACCTTGCTGGTTCTATGATTCTATGAATGCAGTGGAGTCAAGTGTGAATTCCTCTCCATGCTGCAAGATGATTTCAGCCTGAGCAGGACTTATTAGAGAGTCAGAGCAGCTCCTGCATGCCGCATTCATTTGTGCTCAGAGACATTCACTAGAAGTTCATCTCTTCTCCCAGCATCAGGAAAATCACTTCACTTGTCAGCAAGACAGAGCCTTTTGATCAACTTGAGACAGGGTGTCTCACAGTAACTACCTTGGTGCCTGCAGCAAGTGCAATCTGCACTGGTTTCCAGGCTTGATGTCCTTTGCCTTCCACCCTCAGGTCCTTCCTTCCAGAAAGCAACATTGCAGACTGAGACAACTCACACTCTGTTGGAGCCCATTTGACAGGCTTCTAGCCCCTATGAGTCTTTTCACATATCTCTTAATCTTCAGCAAGGACTGAGAGTCTAAGAGAGTAGCCTTCACTGGAGAACCTTTTGTCTGCATCTATCCCCAGATATGCTCTGGGCACTTCTCTGTGGGAGCTGGTGGGAATTTCAGAAGTCAGATCTTGATCTCAGACCCACACCTGGGAAACCAGCTGTCCACATTGTACTGGGATCGGGACCATTTGTTCTGGGAAGTGGAAGAAAGGTGGAGAACAGATGACAGCAACCTACTGTACAACCATGTTACTGTGTTGTTCTCCTAAATGAGCAACTCCAAAACAAAAGGAAAGGGAGTTTTCTTCAAGAGTTCAGATGTTTTGATGACATTTCTGAAAGAAAATACTTCCACCCACACAAGCTTTTCATTTTGAAAATTTCTTTAATTGCTCTTTTGTTATCTTAATGCTCAAACTTTGATCAGAGCACTTTGATTCAAATGAAATGTTTTATTCTTAGCTCAAAACATCGCTTTTTCCTAATTACTCTAATTGTGGAGTCAGGGCAATTTGCCTGCTTAGTGCAGGAGGGATCAAATGGTCTGGGAGTCAGAGCTGAGGCACCCAGGTCACCGTGACATCTCAGCCAGGATAAAAGCAGCATGCACTTCTATAAAAGTTGCTCGTGTGAAACAGGCAATGGAGATGGATGTGAGAGACAGGGTTGAACTCCAGCTCCTCTCTTTGGTTTTCTGGGTGGCATCTACCTCAGTAGGCACAATTGCCTCTACCCAAGCTCCTCACTCTATATAACATCAGCTAAGGGGACAATCTGCCTCATCCTAAAGAGAAAAAGACAGTAAGTCAAACATATGACAGAATCATAGATCATCAGGGATTGGAAGGGACCCCAAAAGATCATCTAGTCCAATTCCCCCACCACAGCAGGATGACCTAGGTCCAGCCACACAGGAACGCATCCAGGCAGGTTTTAAACATCTCCAGAGAAGGAGACTCCACAAGCCTCCTGGGGCAGCCCATTCCAGTGCTCTGTCACCCTCACCTTGAAGAAGTTCCTTCTCATATTGCTACAAATTCTTCTCTAAGTCCATAACCAAACCATAGGGGTAGAATTTTGTTGCCTAAAAGCAGGTTCTGGTGCCATTTGAGACCAACAGAGGTCTCCCATCTCAGGTCTACCTGCCACTTCAGAAGCCCTTGAGAACCTGATAGCTCCTACCATCCCCATACAGCTGTCTGACACACCCCAGATCAAATGAAAAAGGAACTAAAGACATGTGTTTAGTCCACTGAATAGAGTTGATCACAAACTTCAAGAGACAGAGAAAACACTTCCTTTAGGAGTTTCCTCTCATAAGTGAATCACCCTCACCATTAACATTTTGCTATGTTGTGTTCTTGTCCAGATTAAAGACTCCATTAGCATCCAATATTTTCCTCTTGCTGATGAAATTCTCCAGACAGAGATCAATCCCCCTATTGACTGCAGCAGGGTGGCTGGAGCTGGTGAGGTCTCACTGTGAGATCTACTTCCCAGTTCTGAAATAATTTCCATGAGTGGCTTAAAAAAAATCAAAGTTGGGCAAAAACAATCTATGAGTGGAAATGGTTTCTTAAAGAGAAATTCTTCCTTCCCAGGCAATGCACACAATCCACAGGACTTAGAATTGCGAGGGTACCACAGATTCTTCTTAAAATCACAGAATCACACAATCACAGAATGTTTGTGCTTCTTCCCAGCAACATTTCCAGCACTGGACGTCACCCTTGCCTTCAGGAACGGAACTCTTTCAGTGCCATGAAAGGAGTTTCCTCTTACCTCACATCTGCTCTTAGCTATCAGCAGGCAAACAACCAAGGTGAGCTCTCTAAAGGAGTTTCCTGTTCTTTCCATACTGTTAGCACCTGAGCCCCTGAGGTCCCCTGAAGCTAGGAGCACTGGGGAAAGGAGCTCTGCGAAACCAGCCAAATAGTTGAAGGCAAAGTAATTTGTTAATTCACCCGAACTGTTAGCTTTTATTACCGTGCTGTTGACTTCTGCAGCTTTCAACGGGAGGAATGGAGAACTTTATTACAGGCATCAGCTAATGCAGGGAAGTAATTATGTTAATGAACAAGACAAACAGATTAGTGAGGCAGCGAAGGGAATCAGCTCATGCAACACAGCAGAGCGAATTTCAGCAGAGCACTGGTGACAAATGTCCTCGTGACCAATGAACAAGGGAACTGAACCAGCAATCTCAGGAACAGAAGTGCGAGTGGTTATTAAAATTAATTTAAAAATTTACAAAGAGAGAGAAAAATAGAAGGTAAGGGCTGTAGAGTACCTGGCCAGAAATCTGTAAAACATGTGCAGTTCATGGGTCCAGCATCCAAATTTTATCCGAAGGTCACAATCCTACTAACAGTCCCACCCAACTGCCTAAGAAATGTCATCAGAGAATGAACTGGAATTATCTGCTGCTCTTGACAGATGTAGAAAGAGCCTGGATGGATAATTGAAAATTAGCAGCTCTCTCTTAAACCTCTAATATTAGGCTAAATGTGTTCCTATTGATTGCAAGGAAAGACAGCACGGACAGAGAACAGGGCTGCTTTGGGATCCAGATTACTTGGACTGGCCAAGCTTTGTACGATTTTCTGACTGACTTTTTTTTTCCTATCTGTTTTAATGAAACAGTGAAGACTTGGCTTCAGAATCTATTGTCAGTATACTAAGTCCTCCCTCATCAGAGAGCTCTTCATTCTACAGTCTGCCTGCAGAAGAAGGAGTAATCGAAACCCCTCCAGAACAGGTGCATTTCAGCAGCCTCCTGCTCTCCTCCTTTGTCAAGAGTTTTCTGACAAAGAGAATCCAAGAGAGGTCAAAACTCATACTTTTCCCAGCCTAACCCTCCACAGCAGGCACGACAGCAACTCAAGCTGATGATTGCACAAGAAGAGGACTCTGTATAAACCCTTGAACTCATCTTCTGCCAGACTGTGCCACCCAGAGCTGGACAAGCAGCCCATGATGGTCTTCCTGCCCCTGCAGCTCTCCAGCATCTACACTGGGCTGTCAGTGCCTTGAAAATCCACTTTCATAGAATGAAAGAACCATTAAGGTTGGAAGAGACCTACAAGATCATCAAGTCCAACCATCAACCCAATGCCATCACGCCCACTAAACCATATTTTCATGACCCACATCTAAGAGTTTTTTGAAGGCAACTTCAACACCTGCCCGGGCAGCCTGTTTAGGTACCTGTTTTAGCCTTTTCAGCTAAGACATTTTTCCTGAAGTCCAACCTAAACCTCCGCTGACACAGCTTGAGGCCTTTACCTCTTGCTCTATCACTACAGACTTGGGAGAAGAGATCAACCCCCACGTCTCTACAGCCTGCTTTCAAGCAGTTGTAAAGAACAATAAGGTCTCCAATCAAGTTTCCTCTGACTGGGACTCAGTTGTCTGAGGGGTTTCTGCACACTGTGGGGCTTTGAAGAACAGGGCATCTCTTGTGTGTTTTATTTTGCAGAGGATACTTGCAGGGTTCACTGGACAACTCTGGAAAACTGCACTGCCTGGTGTCACTAAAAAGCCAAGCAAGGGATTAGTCACGGGAAAGCTCTGCTCTTGATCTATTTGTAATGCATCTGCCAATACATCAGCATGAATACAAATACAATATTTTAAAGGGAACGAGTTATCAGTCCACAGTTAATTGATGTGTTCTTGGCTTGTGCCAGCGCGAGTTCTCTTGACATCTGCCCTCGCTTCACATTTGCTGAAATCTCACCTGGTCACACAGCTGATAGATGGCAACCTGTCCACAGGTCCAGCACAAAGGTTGTGCTGCAGTGAATGTCGTTAAATCCTGTTAGTGCCATAGGAATGTAGGAATAAGAATGTCAAAACAGCTTGTTCCTATAAGTCTTAATGAGGAGATGAATCATTTTCAACCCAGAAATGCAAATCTGAATGTCACTCCACTCCTACATCTTTGACTGCTGACTGACTGATGTTAAGTGGGTGCCCAACCTATTTGATTGGGAAAGACTCAAAAATCATTCTAGACACTTGGTGCCACCAGACAATGCTGGTTGCAAGAGCATACAAGTCTTAACTAAGATGGCATGTGGGACTGGGACAAGCTTTAGATCATAGAACCACAAAGTGACAGAATCATTCAGGTTGGAAAAAACCCTTGAGATCATCAAGTCCAACCAATAACCCTACTCTACCAAGCTCACCACTAAACCAGATCTGTAAGCAGAACATCTAAATGGACTTTAAACACATCCAGGGATGGTGACTCAAGTCCCTCCCTGGGCAGCATGTCCCAAGTCCTGACTACTCTTTCAGTAAAATAATTGTCCTGATGTCCAGCCTAAAACTCCCCTGGTGCAGCTTGAGGCCATAAGTTCGTAGTATCACAGTACATTAGGGATTGGAAGGGACCTCGAAAGATCATCTAGTCCAATCCCTCTGCCAGAGCTGGACCACCTAGACCAAGTAACACAGAAGAGAAAATAGAAGGTATGATATTGTATGGTGTCCTGCCTTGGCCATCTTCAGCTCTTCTAGAGGCTGGATGCTCCTACAAGATGCTCTGTCTTGGCTATTTGAGCAAGGACTTGGTTTCATGTTCATGTGTCCCACTGTTCCTAGATGGAACAACCTCACGTGGTGCTGGAGGCAGACCTTCACAAGGCCAGAGAAGTCTAACCCAGACATTGACAGGGCCAGGGCAATACCCAATGTGCACTGACCAGCCCTGGGCACAAAGGATTCTCCTGAGGACGATCACACTGTGCAGAAGCCCTGTGGTGTCTGTCTTTCCAGAGTCACTCACAAGGACACCTCAACTTTCAATGTTCATAGCTGGCAAAGAAATTGAACACACTGACATTGCTGCAGAGAAACCACTAAAGTCAGGAGTGACCTGACACCAGGCAGTGCAGCTCCTGCCTTAATGATAAAACCTCATCCTTTGGCAGGACGGATGTGAACTCTGATTTCCTGAACTAACTCCAACAGTAGAAAATCAATTACGCTGAAGTTCTTCTCATTCATCGCAGGCAAATGCATTAGGAGGTCGATGATGTCTGAGTGTACACACAGGCAGCCAGATGAAGATAAGAGGGAAAATGGGGTTGCAGAGCTTGCTTACGATGGATTTCAAAGATGTATTGGGAACCGAAAGGAGGGCTACACTAGTGCCCACCCTCCTGAGAATAACAACAGTATGTGGTGAATAGCTGAGGAAGGCTTTGGATGCATCTGGGGTTTTCACATTGAAAAAGAAGCCAAGAAGAATTAAAAGGATTGAAAATTATGTGTTTGTTGGGGGTATTGATTAGGGTAAGAAGTTGACTTTGGTCACAGCTTTCAATCCAAAAGATGTTTTCCTGTAGGGAAAACTGTAGGGATGGTGGTACCCTGGTGTGTGTCCTTTTGTCAGGAATGTGCATCAAAGCCACAAACTCCTTGCTGAAAACCAGCACCACTGTGGTCATCTACAGAGAGTATTGCTCTATTGACACCTGCCTGCAGACACCAATGACCACGTTCTTCCTTTACAGACAGGAAAGTGAGGCACTGGTGGAGTGGAGCATTCTCCCAAGGTCACTTAGGAAGTCAACAGCAGAACTTGAGAATAAATCCACATCTCCTGAACTACTGAAATCTTGATCATATCCTTTCCAGAGAAGGCAAAGGCATGAAACATGGGTAGACACCCATGCTTTGAAAATGCAGCTGCACATCGACTGAGTTTTTCTTCACATGATGGGATGACCCTGAAAGATCAGAGCAGCAGAAGCTTGTGTTGGAGCTCTGCAGCCCAGATGTGACTTAGAGGCCGAATTTAATACATTGGGCAAGAGACTGCATTCACAGGGGAGGTGAAGGTTGTGAACAGTGATCTCCTAACCCAGAAACAAGAACAATTTTATGGAAGATAAAATTAAATTCATACTAGGGAAGCTGGAAGATTGTAAGGCAAGATTTTTCTGTCACACATAAGCATGAAACAGATGCTATAGACCAGAAATGATGTCCCTGCATGGATGCAAAGAAAGAACCGAGTACCATTGTTTCTGCTTGACTTGGATTTGACAACACAATTTTCCTCCCGATGTACTAGCAGTCTAATGTGAGGATGACTAGTGATATCCCAAGGTAACGAGCTGTGGCTTTTAGGGATTTACTGCTGCACAGCTCAGAAGGAAACAGCCCCAAAGATGCAGGTGGTCAGAGGTCAAAGCCATGGGTGCACTAGGAGAACATCTGAATGTCATCTAACAACTCCATAGTCGTGACCCTTGTCAAAGGTCCCTGCACAGTGCAGCTACAAAACATCATCCAAAACTACAGGGCAGAGAGACATGAGATCACTGAGGACACAACAGATAACATTTCTGGCACTGGCTCTGCCGCTGCATCCTTGCATTGCAGAGAAGAAACCTGGCATCAAGCCTTTGCACTGCTCCTGGTAGTGATGTAGGTCGCAGGGCCTTCCAGAAAACAAAGAAATGAAGATTTGTCTTCTGGCCATGGCTATTTAATATCATTAGCAGAGCCCCGCAGAGAGCCATTCATCAGCCGCTTGCCTTTCTTTGGCATTCCAGTCAAAAAAGCCTAAAAAAGCCTAAATCCAGGCTTCGCTCCAGGGCTACAAAGCCAGGCAAATCCTCCTTGGCACAAGAGCAGTCCACTCAGTCTCCAGCTAATTCTGACAGGCTAAATCACTTCCAGACCCAAAACTGCTGAGGACAGGGGGTTTTTTCCCTACCAGCAATGCCATGGTACCCTGGACATCTTCAGCTTGAAGAGGAGAAGGCTCGGGGGGGACCTTATAGCAACCTTCCAGTCCCTGAAATGGGTCTGTCTGAGGGCTGGGAAAGACTTTAACAAGGGCAGGGAACAACAGGTTGAGGAGTCATGGTTTTAGACCAGAAAAGGGTAGATTTAGGCGGGCTGTCAGGAAAAAGTTCTTTAGTGTGAGGGTGGTGGATCCCTGGAACAGGTTGCCTAGAGAGGTGGTGGAGGTCTCATCCCTGGAGGCACTCAAAGTCAGGCTGGTTGAGGCTCTGAGCAACCTGTTCTAGTTAGAGATGTCCCTGGTTGTTGTAGAGGGACTGGACTAGATGATCTTTGGCTGTCCCTTCCAACCCTATGATTCTATGATTCCATGACATGAGCTGTAAGGATATTTCCAATGTACTTAAGATCCATGAACTCATCAGGTTTCTTCTTTGGGGTTTGTTTTGCTAAAGAAAGCAACAGAAAGACCAAGGGGAGCTTGTGAGTTTCCTATGTCAGAATTCTGCCATTCCTTATCGCAGTCACACATGTGGATGAAATGTTGTGCAACCTTCAGGAATCAGAGTCATCATCAACATTGGAAAAGACCTTCAAGATCATCAAGTCCAACCATCCAAGGAAACGCAACATTTGTTCTGACCAGTCATCAGGAGAAGTGGATCAGCTCTGCAGAGCTGAATGTGCATCCCAATTGCATAGAGTGAAAACAAGCACCTCCAGAACACCTTGGCTTTTCCAGTCACTGTCTGGATGTTTAAGAGGTCCCACCTCACTTAGGATGAGGTCAGTAACCATGTATTGGCAATCTGGGCCACTTTCTGTTTTGCTTGCAAAATGAAAAACGCAAATGGGAGCAAGCGTCTCTCTAAGAAGTCATTGACACGACCCAAAGGTCACGATTTGCAGCCAGAGGGCAGTGGTGCAGCTATTTTTAAAAGACTTGTGGGAAAAAACTATGGAGAAGGTCCAGAATATAACCACAAGGATGAGTTATGGATGTGAGAAAGTTCTTTACAAGGCTTAAGACCTGAATCAGTTCAGTTAACAAAAAGGAAAAGTTAAAAGAGACTAGAACAAGGTGTGTTTCTCTCAAGAGAAACCAGGTCAATTGTGTTCCGTGCTGCAGAGATGGCCTACAAAGCAGAAGAAAAATAATAAAAGAAAATCAGTGGTGAATAAACTTAGTGCAGCAGTGTCACACCCAACTGCATCGCTTCCTTATGTCTTTTCATAGAATCATAGAATCATTAGGGATTGGAAGGGACCTCGAAAGGTCATCCAGTCCAATCCCCCTGCCACAGCAGG
>JAOXOE010000441.1:26009048-26038324 GCA_028565055.1 Phoeniculus purpureus
TGGGGTCTTCTCTAGGAGATCCTGGTCTAGCAGGGGGGTTGGACTAGATGATCTCCAGAGGTCTCTACCAACCCAGCCTGATCTAGGGTGGGATGTCCCTGCCCATGGTAGGGGGATTGGACTAGGTGATCTTTCAAGGTCCCTTCCAATCCCTAATGATTCTATGAGTCTAACCCCACTCTGATTCTATGATACTGGAAGACGTGCAGCGCTTGCCACGTCAGAACAGTACTACAAAACAGGGCTTTCCTGATTGGCAATCATTTAATTTATATTCAGTCTAATGCTTTCAAACTTAATGCTTGAGAGAAAGCTGTAACATACAACAGGAACACATTATCACTCATTTATTGACCATGTGTTAAGGACAGCAGTTTCAAGCTGGGAAAGACAACAGTATACGCAGAGATACACAGATCATTAGGGGTTGGAAGGGACCTCCAGGGGTCATCCAATCCAACCCCCTGCCATGTCTATAAAAAAATAGAAGTCACTATTTTCTATCTATAGTTCAGTATTAGGAGCCATTCTGTCAGCTGCAGTCTGTCTGCTAAATAAACGGAGGCACAGGGCTTAATCTCTAAAGATTTTACACCATTTGTGACAAGAATAGACATTTTTGTACATTCATGTGCCCTCCTGAAATGAAATCTGCATTTTCAGCTTCCTCCTCATAGTGACTATGTATAAAAAAAACATTCTTCAAATGCATCAATTAAGTGTCTGACTTCCTGCAATCCAACTAGATTCTCTATTTCTGGTTTCCCTTGCATCACTAATTCAATAATCTACATTTAATCCATCTACAGCACCTCCAGGCCACACTCATTATGAAGGAAGCAGAATCTTGAGCAGACGAACAGTGATGCAGGTCGTAGTTCTACTAATTTTAATTGAGCATCTGTAAATGTTTCATTAAAATGTCGGTGAAAGTCACTGAAGGTCATAACATGAGACCCTCATTCACCTGAGCAGAATTCCAGCCGCTACAGACTTCAAGGACAGGATGTCTGAAGGAAACCTCACTGTAGGTTTTGATTTGTCCTGAAGTTAAGGAGCAGTCACTTGCTGGTAGCAAGGATGCAGACAACAGTTGGATGCCAAAATACCAAGATCTTCACAAAGCAGGTTGTTCACCTTGTGTGGTTTAGGAATTCTTTGTTCAGCTCACAAAATGAACCCCTGCAGCTTGATTCAGAAGGTTCAGGAAGGAACCAATATTTCTTACAGATTCAAGTATTTGGTAATCTCTTGAATTCTCAGCATCTTTACGTTAAAGGATTAATCTCCACAATCACTAATGATGGGATAGTAGGCAGCCCAAGGACTCCTGGTGTACAAGGATGTCGTTCACAGAGCTCCATGGACTCTGAGTTCATCGAGGACCTGACTATGAGCAGGAGGAACAGGAGAGTTTTCCTGGGCTCATTTTACTCCAGGGAAGTAAAAGACTCAAACAACTTCTGAATCTGGAAATTAAAGGTGGCAGGTGATCCTCCTGTGGCAGGGGGATTCAACTAGATGATCTTTCAAGGTCACTTCCAATCCCTAATGTTCTGTGATTCTATGAAACACTAACCAGACCCTAAATGAAGCCATTTAAAAAAGCCAGTAACAGAGAAATCACGAACGGGTAACTTGGATAATTCCACTCAAGGAGCGTGACACTGAGTTATGTTCTGAAGAGGCTGGGAGTTAAATATTCTGAAGCCCTGCAGATTCACGATTACCCTTGAATAGAAACCTAAAAATCATTGCAGCATATAAGGATGAAGGGAAACAGTCAGTGATAAAAAGAAGATCGCAGGTTAGTCCGAGTGCAAAAGATCAAACCTTCATCAGCACCAGTTCTGAATTAAGGTGAATTTCATACTTGATCCAAATCATTTGTGCATCTCTTCTAGGCTTCCTACTTCTTTACTCTGGCCTGCATCCTGATTTTTCTTTATTTAGGCAGTAAAAACCTTGCAAAATATCTCCAGTCCATGAAGTTATTGTTTTTCTTTTCACTTGGCTTTGCCTGCCAGCGTAGCCATGTGTGGCTATCAAACACTGCATTAAACAGCCATTTTACATGTTGCTTCTGTGCCTCCTTTCAGCCTCGAGTCTCTCACAGCATCAAATTGGACTGGAGGGATCAGGTTCCACCAGCAAATCATCTGTTGGCCAAATCTAGAGCTAAGCTATCATTTATACTGGTGGGGTTATACGTTATATCACTCACATGCTGTGCTGGCTTCTAGCATTTCCACAAAAACGGCTGAGGAATGAAACTAAGTGACTGAAACTCATCACCTTGCATTGAAGGGGGTGGTGGTGTTAATCCAAGAGTGTGAATCATCTTCTCTCTCCTCTCCCTGGTGTGACTGAAATGGCTGGTTCTTTTGGGGGGGTTACACAAGATATTGCAAAAACAGGGTGAATGTGAAGGATTCTGAGAC
The DNA here is from genome assembly GCA_028565055.1 of Phoeniculus purpureus. NCBI lineage: Eukaryota > Metazoa > Chordata > Aves > Bucerotiformes > Phoeniculidae > Phoeniculus > Phoeniculus purpureus. The sequence continues at coordinate 26,011,490 of JAOXOE010000441.1, forward strand.
AATGAGTGTGAAAATCTTACTGAGGTTGGGGGAGAAAGCTGTGGACAGCAATGAACAGGAAAGCTGAAGACAGACATAAGTATTAAAAAGCCAAAACATCTGTGGAAACATCCTCCTCCCTCTTCTTCACTAGGGAAAAAGAAATAAAGAGTTCCCAAACTGAAAGTTTTTAACTCTACAGAAGGTTTTGATTCAAGGGATGGGACTCATTTTAAGTTTGTAAAAGTTGTTTTCTCTTCCTTAGTGGAATCTTTCCACTTCAGTAGCTCATTCAACTAGTTAATCTTCAGAGCAAGTAACTGTAATGCGGTCTGCAGGAGCCCGCTTTAGGGAACTGCTTGTCTGCTGGATATTACGTGATAAAACGAAATCAAGCTCTGTGTTGGTGGAACTGATGCTACACACGGCACATGAGTCAAGGAGAGCACGGTCTTGGTCTTACAGTCTTACGCTGTTGGAGATAATCCTTTCCTTGCCAGGAAAGCGAAAGGGAAAGGATGGATATCTTCACATGGAAAGAGGATGAGGAGCAAGACTTTACCCCAAAAACCTGGGATCGCAGCTGAAGCAGAAATTACCACCTGCAGTGTTAAAGATCTTTTATTTAATACCTTCGTCCTTGTTTCTGTTCTTGGCTATTTCACAGATTTTTTTCAACATGTCGGGCTGCGACAGGTTTTGCGTACTCCCACTCTGTGAAATCCTGATCATCACAGACCCTTTACGTCTGTGCGCCTGCCTGACATTTAATAGAGTTAATCGGTGTTGAGGCAGCAAAAAGCCTTTGAGGCCCTGAGAACAGCGATAACAGTACAAACTAGGTGTTAATTTATGATCTGCTCTCTCCCGTCAATATAAAAGGTGGTGGTGGTGGGGAATGCTTTTAAATCTGTTCTACAAGCTGAAAGTTAATCTCCTTGCATGAGATGTCTGAACAAAGCAACACGCAGCCAAGACAAGCGGCATGTAAAAGCAGAATCAGTAGTCTGAACGTCTGATACAAATCTTTAAGCAGAGAGTTCACTGGAAAGTTTTCCTAATCAGAAAAAAATGTTGTATTAAATCATCATATTTTGACACCGTTTCTGGAAGCATATGTGTCGCAGATTCGCCGATGTGGAAGGCAGCGAGCCTCCGCGGATAAGAAAGCACACAAAGCACATCTGGGGATGCAGAAGTTCTGTGTACGATTCCATGAAGCATGAATGATGGTGTAAAGCTGGAATTAGGATGGAGTTGAGGAGTTTGAGCTAAAAATGATTCAGCACCTGTGGTGTCTACGACCACTATTTAAGTACTATATTTATATATAACACATAGATTTCTATATAATACCATATTTACTGTATAATAAATATATAGAATGTATTGTGTTCTTTACAACCATTATTTTAAAAATACTGTATTTTTTATATAATGTACAGACTTATACAAAAGGTAATATTTACTAGATAAGAAATATATAGACTGTATAATTATATAAGATTATATTATTTTATCAATTATATATATAATCATGCTGCAAATCTGACTAGAAATCGGCTTCTGTTGCCTCCTGAGCATAAGATGTAAAAACAAAAAGCATGCAGAGCTGTTATTTCTACTGTCATATGACAGCAGGAAAAGAAAGAAATGTGGTGGGTGAAAGAAAAAAGCTTTCTAAAAGCAATTTATGTAAAATGAATCTATGACTTTGTAGAATGACAAGCTGATGGTTATATTGTCATGTCATCAGAAAAAGGAGCATTGTTTGGGTCCCTAATTAAGCTTTCTGTGTCGTAAAGTTTGAATATTCTCCCAATTTAAGCATCATTTGAACGTCTTGAGTTTCAACACACATCCTAAGGAATGAGTGAAAAACCTGATACACCAAAGCACCCTGCTCTTTAAACTCATTTCTAGACAGGCTCAGTTTGCACCTGCACACACTATACTAAAGGTATTGAACTTACTGAGGGTCAGTGCGTGAAATAAGGCTGAGGACAGCATTTGTCTCTCCTGCTTCTCCATCTGCATAACCTGACCACACTGCGGGCTAATTCAGGTTGTTAAACCATACAAACATAAGAATGGCTGGACTGGGTCAGAGCAGAGCTCCATCTAGCTCACCTAACAGTAGATGTCTGGGGATGTTTAGGTTTGGATGTTAGGAAGCAGTTCTTGACAAAAAGGGTGGTTAGACATTGGAATGGATTGCCCAGGGCAGTGGTGGAGTTTCCATCCATGGAGATGTTTAAGGACAGACTGGATATGGCAGTTAGTGCCGTGGTCTAGATTGTGGTGATGTTAAGTCTTTCCCAGCCTCAATAATTCTGTGTTCTTCGACTCAGAACAGAGTGAGCAGTGATACTCTTCCCCTCTGCTACAGACTTCAGTAATTTACAGCTGAGGGATTCCCCACACCAGAGGTGTTTCCTTCTGTATTTCATATTCCTCAGGTGTTTTTTTTTTTTAAAAACCCAGAGTCCTGACTTATTTAATTGCTCCCTGTGTGAACACAGCTTCGTGGTGAGCCCTGCCATCACTCCCAGAATCTAACACGAGACAGAAGCAGACTGGAACTGCACGCGGTCTTCAGAACATGGTAACAAACAGCCATACAAAGAAACATAAGTGTTGTAATTGGTTTTGTTCCATTTTGTTCTCTGTTCCCTTACAAACTATCACGAACACGGGATTTGTTGTCTTTTCACTGGTACGAAGTTAATGGGGTCTTTTTCCAGGACTATTTCTCTCTTCTGTTACAAGAGTATAATACTGATACTTCTGCTTAGGAATCACAGAACATTAGGGATTGGAACAGACCTCAAAAGTTCAACTAGTCCAATCACATCTATTATAAGCCCAACATCTAACTACTGAGTGATAACAGACTTCTAATGCTCTACCTTTTTCTGTGAAAAGCCAGGACTTACCCCCTTCCCCCCTTGCTAACTTGCACTAACCTACACTGATTTTATCTGAGCTTCTATCTCAAAGCCATTCAACACACTTCGTGAACTCATTTGATGTTCTATATAATTGAACCTTATCTTAATTTCCTTCTGTAACAGAAGGATTCAGACCATCACCTCACTATTCCTCCCTTTTTTGGAGAAGACTCACTGGTGATCTCCATTTGCTGTGAAAACTGACCACTTACTCTTCCTTTTGTTCAGTTATTTACCCAATGTCAGTACTTCCCCCTTTATACACAGCCAGTTTTTTTAAACAACCTTCACAGAATCACAGAACATTAGGGATTGGAAGGGACTTGAAAGATCATCCAGTCCAATCTCCTTGCCACAGCAGGATCCCCTAGACCAAGAAGCACAGCAACATATCCAGGTAGGTTTTAAATATCTCCAGAAAAGGGGACTCCACAATCTCCCTGGGCAGCCCCTTCCAGTGCTCTGTCACCCTCACAGGGAAGAAGTTCCTTCTCATATTGATGTGGAACCCTCTATTTTCCAGCTTACACCCATTGCCCCTTGTTCTATCACTAGATGACATTGAAAAGAGCCTGGCTCCATATCCTGACACCCACCTTCACATATTTATAAACATTAATGAGGTCCTTTGGAGAAGATCGTCAACCAAAGTCTTGAAAATCCAATAGAACGATGCTCCTTGAACATATTTGACTCTCTCTGATCTCCCATAATTTGACTTCCCATTGCTTGGGCCATTTTAACTCTATCCATACTCTTACTACATTCTGGTTCCTGATAGTTTGCATAGCAGAGATGCTGAATTCCTCCCTCTGTAGCTCCTAGGATATTTCCTGAAGTAATTTTTAATAATAAGCATCAGATAAAAATTAACCTTACAAACCAACAGAATAGTGTTGGGGTTTTTTGCTCCTTGAGTTGTCTCACTGTCGATCCCTGCAGGTCCCTTCTCTGCTGGTCAGGTGAGCGCTACAGTCCAAGAACAAATCACAGAACATTAGGGATTGGAAGTGACCCCAAAAGATCATTGTGTCTGTATATAAGAAAATAAAAGGAGCAAGACTGTCCTTTCCCCTGACAGGGAGCTGTTGGTCAGCTGAGGCACTATTCAGCATATATTGAAGTAACCTGACTGATTGCAAAGGGCACAGTAAAAAAACCCAGATGAAGACAAAGTAGTGCTGGACACAAAGGGGTGTTCTGTGATCCTGGTGTTTCAGACCTCACCAGTATGGATGCACAAACAGCATAAATTAGGAGGAAAGTGGGACACAAAAGGCAATTTTTCCTCCCATGTTGTTGGAAAAACGCATGGAGAAGCTGAAGGGATGGTACCAAGCAGCAAATAAGGTTATCACATGCAGTCTGCAGGGAGGATATTCAGAACTGAGGAGAAAAAACCCTAAATGTCTAAGTGCTGTACCGCCCACGACCCCAGAAATACATAATGTTTGTCCATGTGCTACTCATTCTATAAAAGGAGGAGTCCCCATGGCTTTCATAGAGGGGAGCTGTGTCTCATAAGTCTGCCTCAACTAATGTCTGTTGTCAGTCAGCAAGTAAATGAGATCAAACTGACTGATAGAGACGGGGTGCAGAAGCCCGTAACGTGACAGCCAAAGCTGGGAAAATATACTGGAAGGATTATCAGCCTCTACTTGCTCTGTTCTGGTATGATCTTCCAAGTAATTTACTCATGGCATTGTCAGACGGAGCTCACTGGACATTTGCCCTGAGCCAGCACACGCATTCCTATCTCAACCCGTTCTCACAGAAATTATTGAAGCTGAACGTTTCAGAGGCTTCAACCCCTCTGCTAGATCTGGTTACCACTGGCAAAAGAGGGAAACAGTTAGGAAGGGGAGGGAGCAAAAGGCAGCGAGAGAGACGCACGCAGCAGGATTACATGACCCTCCTTTCTTCCCATTCCTAAACAATTCCAGCAGAAGCTTCTGCTGAAGACTTGGCGATGGTTTTAATCTTGAAACACTTAGAATTTAAAAGAGCATTTTTCACTGTCTTCAAACGCATTTGGATTTCACGATAAAAATCCCACGGAAAGCATTCTTCTCTTTGAGCAGTGTGTTCTGTTTCCTGTGACACGCACAAAAGCGAAGATCCCAAACCCACACAGTTATGATGTCTTCATCAATATTTACATTTCCCTATCTAAAGTATGGAAGCAAAGATAAGCATCTTAATTAGGGTCATCAAGTAGCTTGGCTCCTAATGTATTATCTGATCTCACGTGCATTTCTGTCACAGTTTCACATATGTTTGAGAAGCGTTTCTCTTGCTAAACAACACTGTTATTAAAGAGCAAGGAGTTCACCCGACCCCCAATTAATCTAATAAATCTAATCTGATGTATTAGATTACAATTAGATATTAGGATATGAGCAAATAGAGTTTTACCTACAAATGCCGTGCAAACCAAAACTATCCTAAGCTCTGCTCTTAACTCGTACTACAATAAGAGGTTTTAAAATCAAAACACACCAAAACTTTGGAAAATTTCATTTCCAGTTCATAGAATCGTAGAATTGTTTAGGTTGGAAAAGACCTTTAAGAGCATTGAGTCCAACCATTAACCCAACTTTCCCAAGGCCATCGCTAAATCCTGTCCCTAAGCTCCAGATCTCCAAAACTTTTAAACAGAGCTCTGCAGCTTGAAACTATTGCTAGGAAGAATTTATTGCTGGTTTGAATGGTAAATGAAGATGTAGGCTATAAATAGGTCCTTCTGTAAACTATGGCAGTCAAACACCTATCAGAGATTAAAAATTAGTGAATTTCTTTTAGCATCGTGTCCAGAAAACACTTTAATTAGAGAGATCCGTAACGGTATTTAGATAGAAGTGGAGTCAGCGTGCTGAAAGCAACTGGGTCTGAGTAAGAAGTCACAGGGAAAGCCTCTGTGGCACAGGAAGTCCTTTCACTTTTCAGAACGTCATCCATCATGCTGGGGAAACGGCAGGAAAGTAACCTACTACTTCTTAATAGGCTTCTGCATAGCGAGTTGCTTTGAAGCAGCAGCTGCCCACAGTAAATTTCACTGACCCTTAGAGCCTTTCTCCAAGTTTTCCAACTGTTTTGTCTCCTGAGTTACAACTCAGTGTTAGGTCCAAGTCACCAGCACCTGACAAAACTTAGAAGCTCCAACAATGTGAGCATGTAAAGCTTTCAGGGTTGTTGTCTTTTCCACGCAGCACCAGCAGAGAGACCTGATGCCATTACATTTACCAGTGGAGAAACTTTTCTTCCTATGAGACGGGAACTCGCTTAGAGGATGGCACTGCACTGTGCACTGCTGCAGGGTGGAGGATAAACACAAGGTTGGCTTTCTGGCACAGGAATTAGCACTCTGTCATGATACCAAGTGCTATAATTTATTCATTAAGCCTTTAACATGTAATAGTTTAAATCTGCTGTTTGCACTAAAGTGGTGAAATTAAGTGTTAACATGCAGCCATAGAGACTGGCAGAGAATAACATCCTGACAGTGTCCTACTCATACATCACTACATAACCCTTACGGTACTTACTCACTCATGCCCTGGTAATCAAATGCACTCTTGCACTTTCTGTTCCGACATCTGTGGACTCAGTGCCAGCAAACGACTCCTGTTTAACTTCTTCCTTAAACCATTCCTTCTCACCAGAGTGTGTGAAACAGAAAATGTTACACCACTCTCCTTCAAGGAAATCCTACCATTGTCTTCTCCTGACATCAAGTGTCACCTTTCTTGTTATCTGTTTCCTTTGGATTGTCTTCCCTACTCTAACTTTTCCCATAGCTGCTCCTATGTTCCCCTCCTCTTTCTTCTCCACTCAGCGTTAGCAGCCTGCAGTGGGTACTGTGTACCCCAGAAAACTACTACACCATTACATACCTGTCCTGGTGCCACAGTCCGTGAAAGGATAAATCACATCATTCAAAGCGGAGTCTCCTTCTCTGGAGACATTTAAAGCCCACCTGGATAAGTTCCTGTGCAACTTGGTCTAAGTGATCCTGCTCTGGGAGGCGGATTGGACTGGGTGATCTTTCGAGGTCCCTTCTAATCCCTAATGTTCTGTGATTTTTAAGAATGTCCATTTCTTTCCTGTAGATTATGCCAGCCAGGATATTAGTAACATTTCCCTCTTTTCTGAACCTCTGACTTCTTACGTGTTTCTCAAGTGGACTATCTAGAGAATAAACGTCTCATTTAGCTTCAGCAGTGGTGAGTAATCTAGGCTGATAGAAGTGCTTGGCACGCTGATGTTAGTGTTGGAGCTCCAGCCATTCAGCTAAAGCTTAAGGTTAGGTCTTCTGTGCTGAACTCTGCAAGGCTCAATGGAGTTAAACCTCAAAAATAGAACCTCAGCACACTACAGCAAGATCAGCACTTGTCCTTTACACTTGCACATCATAAACAGATTGTAAATGTCCTTTTAGTTCCCCATGTGAATAAAACATGGCAGGGAAGGACACAACAGCAGAAAGAATATTCATTCCAAGACCGCCTGTCCCAAAATAACAAGTGGGTCGGATAGCACAAGAATAGTGGCCTTTCTTGGAATTCTGCCTGGGTGCTTCGAAAATTAATAGAAAAGGAGAAATTTCTAACAGAATAGAGTCGAAATAAACCTGACCAGAAAAGAATAAAACCATGACGTGGATTCAAAATTCTTTACTTCACTGAGTTGTGAGTTCGTGCAAGGCAGAGCTGTCCCTTATGCACTGCCCATAAACAAGTACAGACTTGCTTAATGAGAAAATGTCTGGTTTCCCTTTCAGAACAATTGTGAATGACTAGGAGATGATGATTAAACAAGAAGAAACCTGGTAGAATGACTTTTAAGGATATACTTAAGGTTTCATGACATGCCAGCAAGCAATTACTACACGTGTTGTCAAGTCGCCTGAAAACCGGACAGCGCCAGCCTATCCATACCTTGAAAATAAGATTTCACAATGTTCCTAGAAAAGGAAGAAAAAACCCATCCTGATTGTATTGGTTTTGAAGATTCTATGTAAATCACAACTGGAACAACTTGCAAATGCACAGACTCTCGGGATTACATTTGGGTTCCCCAAGAAACAGCAATAACGTCTTCAGTAATTACTAAGATTGAAAAAATGGTGCAAAAATACATGAATCTGGAAAAATCATGAGTGATGTGCCCAAACTTACTAACCTTGTTATTGGCTGGGGTTTTGTACTTGTTTCTTCTCTTATTTGTTAACTATGGCTGTACAGAACTTGGGGCAAATGACAAAAACTCATCTAGGAAATGATGGGTAAACTTGGGTGATGAACTCATGGAAGGATGAACCCTGCTGCAGTTAGTATTTACTCCATTTTTGTTATGACTAGCTGAAGAATATTTGCATTTCAGTGCAATCAACGATGAATTCAGTGCAGACTTACTCTTCTCTACCACTGAATTACATGACAAAATGTTGGTACATTGAGAGGTCTAGAAAACAGGCCCTATGAAGAGCAGCTGAGGGAACTGAGGTTAGAGAAGAGGAGGCTGAGAGGAGACCTCCTTGCTCTCTACAGCTGCCTCAAAGGAGGTTGTAGCAAGGCTGGTGCTGGTCTCTTCTCTCAAATTATTAATGATAGGACAAGGGGAAAGGGCTTCAAGTTGCATCAGAGGAGGTTTAGACTGGATCTTAGGAAGACGTTGTTTCCTGAGAGATTGGTTGGACACTGGAACAGGCTGCCCAGGGAGGTGGTGGAGTCCCCATGACTGGAGGTGTTTAAAAACTGAGTAGCTAGAGCACCTGAGACCATGATCTAGGGGTTAGGAAGCTGTTGGGATGAGGGCTGGACTTGATCCTGGAGGTCCTTTCCAGCCACAAAGATTCTATGATTCTATAACATGGCCCAAATCGCAAAGACTGTGTGATGCCCCACAATGCTAAAACTATCAAAATATGCCCATTTGCATGATGACTATACAAACCTTGTAATTTATAAAGAGAATTCTGAACTCAGGGAAAGCCTCCAAAGGCAGATAATGTGCTAATTATTTTAAGAGTCTTGTAACTTGGATGAAATAATCCTCAAATACTTAATTTGCTTTCGATGGCTGCCGATATTGAATCCTAAAAGCTTCATTTACAATAAAAGAGGGAGGAAGAAGATAGTTTCATAAAGCCATGAGGAAGACACTGTGTGCCATCACAAACTTTGCAGATCCCCAAATTTCTTTTCAATTAAAAAAACCAGAAATAAAATTCTCAAGGAAAATAATGAAGCCTGGTCTCCATCTGGGAGAAGAGAGAATACATGAAGTCACATTAGGTGGTTCCCTAGGACGAAACAACCCCAAATTGGAATTAGTAACCGGAAAAAAAACAATTTTGAAATCACATACAAGAGGCAAAGTGCCATTCAATAGCTGATGCAGTTCTCAGCAAGTGTGGTCTGAGTCAACAAGCAGTGACAATAGTGAGATGAGTGAATACCACTCAATCAAACCCTTGCCTCTGTAGTTCAGACACACCTCACAGAAATCATAATCACCAACTAGCAAGTAAAAACATATTTTATATGCTTCTGTTTTGCAACCTTGATTCTAATTTTGAAGTGGAAAACGATGTGCTGACATCTTCTCCTTTATTGTATTTTCTTTACCTAGTCTAGAGTCAGGAGTAAAATGAGGTCAATCTGACATATGGGGATTTGATGGAGAAAACAAACCTAAAACCCCACAGTGTTACTGAAATTTTGTGCAGTACAGGAGCCTCAGACACTACAATTTGCTTCTCATCCAGCTGCAAACAGCATTTTGAGCACTGGTACAAGAATTAAGATCTTGCTCGTAGCTGGCAGATCCTCATTTTGGTGAGAACCAAAAAAATAATAAGAATCTACAATTTTTAGTGAACGCAGTTCTGTCACAGCAGCTCTGCAAATAAATAATAGCACCCATCATATAAATAATAGAAGATGTTATTATAAATCTTCTGCTCTTTCCAGATCCCTTCCAATCCCTAATGTTCTGTGACTCTGTGATCTTCTAGCCAATGCGATACCCTGTGGTCCACGCACTACCTCCAACTGCTTCTGCTTTTTCAGTCAGGGTTAAACCTGGTTGCATCCTCTGATGCACAAATTAACTAGTTTAATAATAAGTTGTTTTTCCTACTGGCATAAAGTCAAGCTGATGGTTTCTGGAGAATAAAAAGATACCCAAGCCATTTGCAACTGTGTGTAGAAAACATCTTTTCCTTTTCTTATTTGCTGGTTTTGATTATATCATCAACTTACACAAGATGTTTAATACAGAAAGTTAAGTTGTGGTAGAACACACAGAACATCCCAGGCCAGGGTTTTGTGCATTTTATTGCTTGCAGAAATAGATTGTTTCTTTCTCAAGAGGAGGTTTAAAATCAATTTTGGAAAAAAAAACAAACAAAAGAATTCCCTGGCAAATTAGTTTTGATGTTCTGAAGAATACACAGCAATCAGCAACCTACGGAATATTCGGAACAGAAATGAATGCGACTGGAACATGATATCAAAGAAGACAAACTGGATGCAAAATCTTGATGTGAAAATTGTTTGTATGCAGTGCTTAGGAAAACGCAGATATAAACTGAAATAAAAGAATAAAACTTGTGGTTGAAAGCCAGTGTTGGCTGAAGGATGAGGTACAGTTAGACTTATTGAGCTTAGAAGAGCTGAAGATACAATCCTGTGGAAAGGCACCAGAGTTTCTGATACAGGAGTCCTCTGGCCTCTGCCTAAAAAGACCAGATACAACTTAGCACAGCTTAGAAACAAGATAAAGGCACTCATACTCGACTTTCCACTAACAAATCTAACACTCTGGAGGGACAGAGCGATCACAAAGGCTCCACCTTAAGCTTCCAGGGTTGCAAAGGGTTGTGACATTCGTAATTCCCACATCAGGCTGACAATAAACTGGACTGAGTTGCCCCCAGAGACTGCTCCTATTTCTGTTGCTGTGCTGCTACTCCTGTTACTGTCTTACCCATATCTCACAGATTTTACTGCAGCCTCTCTTCTGTACAGCTGAGCTTATTTCTATGTTCTATTTTCATCTCCTGAGTGCAAACCTAATTTCTCACAGTGTTACCTGTTAAGAGTGACCTGGTCACTCTGCATAACAAGATTTGACCAGAGAGTACCTATGGAAATCATAGAAAAGTATCAGGGTGATAAATTCTCAATGCAGTGTTGTGGAGGGGGTTCAGTTATCACCTGAATTAATACTAAGTAAAATGACAAAAAGAGGCTGCAGACTCCCTTAAGCATCTCAAATTTCATACACACTTAAGTGCATGAATTGTCTGAATGTCAATATTCAAGTGAAAAGAAGAACCCTAACCAGGGAGAAATAAAGCAGAGGTAGCAAAGGAGATCTAGATAAAGTTCCCAACTCACCATATGCAGAGGTTGAACCTCAGCAAATTGAAAGCCCAAGAGCCAGAGCCTTCTATTTGCCTACAATTTTCATACAAATGGCGCAAGAAAACTGGAAATGATGATATGGGACTGATTATAAAGACCCACAAGGGAGGGGAAGAGAGAAAGCAAAGATCATGACACCTAGTAGGAGTCAGGGTCACAAAGAGAAAAAAAATATAACGCTGAAATAGAAAGTTGCAGAGAAAACATCTGCAAGCAGTGCTACTGTTGAAAGAAGACAGAGAAGCAAGCGCTCATGTACACGATCTCCAAGCAGCCTGAAACTTAAACCAACACCATTGGTATGGGATTCTTTCCTTGCAAGATCAAAAGGAAGCAGCAATGCCATCTGCTGTTTGCTTTGAAAAATGGTGAGAGCAGATGTTGCCATGTGTGGAGCCTCCATACCCTCTGCTAAGAAACCACTTGAAAAATAACAGGGGGAAGACATCTGCGTGGTACAGAGCAGACCACCAGTAGCGTAGCACAGGAAAGCCAAGAGAGGAGGAGAGAAAGGGCTAGAGCAATTCAAGCACGTCTACGACTAGGTCAGAGACAGGCGCCCCGTGGCGTGGCGTAACCTCCATGTGTATACATATGTATAACCACTCACTGGTTGTCTTTTCCTTTCGTTACTCAGCAGGAGGAAGCCAGATTTCTCACCCGCCGGACCTATGTCAGGCAAGACGCTCTGCGTGTGTAGTTAAGCCAAACGCCACGAAGAACGTCCCGAAGAACCTGTACGGCAACGCGCTAGAAGGACTGACTCCTTCCTCTCCCTTCTCTGGCCCCACCTAGCACAACAAGAATGTCTTTGGTGGTGAGGTTATCCTTATGGAGAGAGAAACTGTGAGCTTTCCACACTTCTGAAACTGTCTTTATTTCAAAGCAGACAGTTTGTATGGGGCTTTCTATGTATTCTGATAAACCTTTCAACTATACAAGTACAGTACAGGGGCCGAGTTGTTATGATACCACCTAAAATACCAGCGGAGACAGGCAGAAAGAAGATATAAGGTGCTCTGAGTGTCTTTAGTGTATCCTGAGTACATTTACCACTCCTGCAGCACTTTCAGAGATGACCACAAAACACACTACCAACAAAGAAACAACCTGGAAAACACAGATCATAAAAAAAGATGTTCTAGATGGTTTGGAGAGTCAGGCCTTTGGCTACTCTGCAGCTTGAACAAAGTTGGGCAGCTCTGGTCAGCCCGTTTCCTGGTATAGCCTTTTCAAGGTTCCAAGAACACACTATTGCATCCCATGGGCACAGTCAAACAGGGGATGTGAGGAAATGTCATGAAGTATTGGGGTCTTTTCTATCCACATGGAACTTCCCTTCCAGTTTGTGTCCACTGCCTCTGGTCCTGTTACTGGGCACCACTGGAAAGAACCTGGCTGTGTCTCCTTTGCACTCTCTCCCCTTTCAAATATTTGTAGATACTGATGAGATCCTCCCAGATACTCTCCAGACTAAACAGCTCCAGCTTGCGCTCTCAGTTTTTCTTCATGTGAAAGTTTCTCCAGTCCCTTCATCACTGTGGTGGCTTTTGCTGGACTCTGCACTGTGTCCGTATCTCTGGTGTACTGAGGAGCCCAGAACTGGACCCAGCACTTCAGATGTGGCATGATCAGTGCTGCACACATGGCAAACCTCCCTTGACCTGCTGGCAACACTCCTACCGAAGTAGTAGAGGACACCATTAGAGTCCTGATGCAAATGGTCCAATCAGAAAGTGCCTGAGATTTGTTCTGAACACCTTCTTCAGCTTACATTAACCATTCTCAGAAGGACTTAACACGCTATATCTTGTACATATTTTTCTAAATAGATGACCTTTGGAGGTCCCTTCCAACCCAACACATTCTATGATTCTATGGTCTATTGAGAGTTTTCAGAGGGTCATTCAAGCGGACTGTAATCCTCAACACAGGCTGCTCTTTCATAATCTCTTGAAGTGATTAAGTAATGACTGCTCTAAGCTAAAACAGAATTACAACTATGATTATGTCAAGATTACTCCCTATATCACCACTAAAAACACATGCTGTTGGCAAGAATAATCATCTGACGCTTCTCCCCTTGATCTCCCACAAGAGTTCTCTGGGGGTGAACTGCCTTTAGAACTTCACAACCACTTTGTGTTAAGGAAAGCACTTTCAGCTTTTAAAGTGTCTCTCTTCCAATATTTCAATTTGCAGTTTGTGCCCTAGTGCTTGTGTTTGTCTTATCAACAGCACAGAAGTGGTTCTACTACTCCATTAGCATTGCCAGCTATGCAGTAACGAAAACATCACACACAGTTCAGATCTTAAAGACACTTGAATCCAGATTTGAACTTTGCAGAACAATACACTTGTTTTAAGGCACAGAAAACACATGAGTGACTTTGAGGTGCCTGGAATTTAATGTGGCCCAGATATGTTTCAGATGGCCACCATCTGTGAGCTTCTCAAAGACCAGACACAGATACACGAGCCAGTCTTCCAAACTACAACAGGAGGCAGAGCAATGTGTACACACAAGTATCTACCCAATGTGATAAATAAAAACAATACAGAATGGTTTATTACACAAACCATTCTTCCTGACAATGCTTCCTGGTATCTTTTCCCTTTCTTTTCCTGCTTGCTACTTCTGTTCTTTCTGTTCTCTAATTCGTCCTCTTTCTAGTGGCGTAAAGTGTAATGAATCAGAATTACAGAAGGTTGTAACAAATACTTATGAGAAAGTGAGAATTTTTTATTTATATATCCAGACCTTGGTCCTCAGGCAACTCAAAACACAAGCTCCTTCCTAAATCTTAGTTGAAGGTTGAATCATTACCCACAGACCAGAAATTAATGGGCTCATTACATGTAGCAAGAAACAACAGGTTGCTTAGAAATATTTTAGGGATGTTCAGTAACCAGTACCCAAATTCAGATTAAAAAAAAATCCCTCAAAAACAATAGCCATATCCTCTCTGACACCAACACACTAAAAAACCACACTGTAGCCGCCATCTAAATGAATCACAGAATGGGCTGCAGTGAGCAAAACCTATTCTGCACCAGTCCCTAAATGTAAGCACAGATATTGCAGTCTCAATGTGTGGAGAAATAAAGTGATAAATACATGTTACAGGGCAAATGTCAAAGTTATTGATTCCTAAAGTGAATAATTTGCATTTTGCATCTTTGTTTGGCATAGATCATAGGATGTTAGGGGTTGGAAGGGACCTAACACTTAATTGTTTGGTCCTTATACTCCAATTCTGATTCAAAACTTTAAATAGGTCAATGAATGACTTGGATTTTTTTCTGTGTGGCTTCTAAAGCAGTTCTTTCTGCTCACAGAACATTACAGATTGGAAGGGACCTCAAAAGATCATCCAGTCCAATCCCCCCAACACAGCAGCATCACCTAGACCAAGTCACACAGGAACAAGTCCCGGTGGGTTTTAAATGTCTCCAGAGAAGAAGACTCCACAACCCCCCTGGGCAGCCCCTTCCAGTGCTCCATCATCCTCACTGGGAAGGAGTTCCTTCTCTTATTGATGTGGAACCTCCTATGTTCCAGCTGATACCCATTGCCCCTTGTCCTATCATTGGATGACACTGAGCAGAGCCTGGCTCCATCCTCCTGACACCTGCTCTTTCCATATTTATAAATATTCATGGGGTCACGTAATAATACTTCTTGTTCACAATAGAGTGTATTAAATAGGGAAAGAAACACATCTATGAGATCTATTTCTCTATATTGGACAATCCTTTTCTTCTACTGAGGGACCTACAGAGGTATAATGATTACTTAGGTGTGTTATAGAAGCTGGAAGCATCACTGGAGACAGAAAGCTGATTCAGATTCAGCCTAATTTTGCAATTACACACTGTATTTGTAAAATATTCTGCCTGCTCATCCCTACTGTCTATAAGAAATACTGTTACAGAGGCTCAACTCTTCCCCAGAGTCGTTAATCTGTGAGGCCTCGGCTGGGAATCTCAAACTGTGAAGCAGCTGTCAGTGCTTCAGGAGGAAACAGAGGCAGCCAGAACGAACACGAGTGCTGCTGCTTGCTTGCTCCTGCCATCGTACGACATGCGCCAGCACCACAACAGCATCAGAAATGCACAGTTAGAGCCCCTGACATGATTTAAACAGCTATTAGATTTAGCTACAACTTTCCTGTTTCTAAATAGTCTGTATCTTCAGTTTCAAGGTGTTTCCAAATTAAAATCTCCTAACTGTAGAAACAAATATTGAATCTTGTCTTTCTAGTGATATTCCACAACCTCAAAGAAAATCAGTGCTTTTAATTCTCTGAAAATATAGAAAAATTCAATTAACAAAAGGAAGATTCTTCTCAAATTGTTCTCGAATTTTCGCTCTGCTGCATTATTTTTGCTCTTCACTGGCTTACAATTCAAACAAAAGAAAAGCAGTGATTTTCAAGCACCGGTTTGTATCTTTGTGCTACAAAAGGAAGATATGTGCGGTCGTTCACTGCTCTTATGACCTCAGGTTCAGGCTGCATGTTCCTGCAATATTTTACCAGGAAATTCATCACACACTGGGCACTGAAATGCAAAACCGTAAATTCAGCTCAAATTAAATTGGCCGCATACTGTCTATTTTGTTCCGTACTCTTAGAGGCTGCCAGAGGAGGTAGAGAATACTGGACCATACCCAGAATCTTAAATTCATGAGGATTTATGTTTGTGAAACAGCATGTGCCTACAGGCCAGCGAGAGACAACGAAGGAGAGCAAGAAGCCAAGGCACTGGGAGCAGATGATGAATGTGTCTAGCTTTGCAAACAGTCACATCTGGTATTATAACTCCTCACCCCTCCACGTTTGGTAACTGAACAGCAGATATTCTTCTTAAGAATCATGATTGCAAAAAAAATACTGGTTTGGCGCACAAGTCTTTTGAAAAAGTGCTTAATACAAACGTCTGATGGCTTTAGGAGCTGAGTCAGAGATGTAACAATAAGCACACTTGAGGATCTGTAAGTAAGGTATTATCTTTTCTTGACCCTTTTCCAGAACAAAGACTGTCCTGGAAATGACTGTGATGTGATTACCTCTTCCAGTTTTTTTCCTCTGACTGTCCTACCTCTGAAGATGTTTTGCAGTTGCTGCTGGGACTAACATGAAGATTAAGAAAGCAAGGAAAGAAATCACAGAATCGCAGAACATTAGGGATTGGAGGAGACCTCAGAAGATCATCCAGTCCAACCCCCTGCCACAGCAAGATCACCTAGACCAAGTCACATAGGAACATATCCAGGTGGGTTTTAAACATCTCCAGAGAAGGAGACTCCATAACCCCCCTATGCAGTCCCTTCCAGTGCTCTGTCACCCTCACTGTGAAGTTCCCTGAAGATTTGAAAGAAGGAATCAGATGCCACTGGGGAACACAGATACAGAAGATAAGGATCCAAAATTAAAATAGTTTATTGATTCAGAAAGAGTCAATTATCTCCAAACAGCTGTCTGCAAGGCTAATTTGCAAAGTCATTATTTCTTAACTTTACCGAAAACGACACAAGGATTCACCATGTCGTGTTATGGACTGAGAGAACTAAGGTATAAGAAGGAATGCCTGAACTCTATTTGTCCCCTGATTCTCTTTGTACCTGTTTTATGGGCAGTGCAATCTCAGATTTGGTCTTCACTTACGTTCTCAGTCAAATCAGATGCACAAAAAAACCCAGAAGAGATTCTGAAAGGGAATGCTTTTTGATAAAACACAGCATTTGCTGGCCAGCTCTCAGAAAAGGCAACTATAGCTCCCACCTAATGCGCAATTTAGATGCCAAAGTTTGGAGCAATAACATCTGCAAAGAAAATTCCTGCTGAAACAAGCTAGTCATTTTCTCTGAGCAGAAAAAATTTATTCGCTTATCCAAAAATCTCAGCGTTAGCTTTATTTCTGTGCACCCAAAAAAGCTATCAACAAAGTATGTGGAGTTCTGTCAGAGCTTGGCTTTCAACTCCAGTCTTTTCTAATAGTCATAACTATCACTGGGGACAAACTTCCCCTCATCTACAGTGTTTGCAAGTTGCACTTTGAAATAATCTGCTACAGACAAGCATTTTCAAAGATGATTTTATGTCGGGAATTTGTTTGGAGAGTCTTTCCACAGGAACTATAGCGTGTCTGTTGAACGCATTCAGAGCGCGAGTCCACAGCCAGAACCATCAAACTCAAGATTGCTGGGACCAAGTCTAGTCTGCCTAATGATTTTGTCTTCCTTGTGGAGGGTTTGCAGAGATTTTCTCCATTGGCATCGTTCAGTTCTGCAGCAGTGCTTAGAAGTGTTGAGGAAGAACTCTGAAACAAAGTGTAGAAACTACGACGCTTTGAAAATTAGATCATTAAATAGCATACTAATAATGTAGTTGGCAAGGAGGAAATGTCTCTATATGCCTAGACTAGACTCGTAGGTGAATTTTGAGATATAAGGTATCTAACTAGTGATAGGAAAAGAGGGCATGGCCTGAAGTTCTGCCAGGGGAGGGTTACGCTGGATGTTAGGAAGCCCTTCCTCACAGAAAGGGTGATCAGACCCTGGAATGGACTGCCCAGGGTGGTGGTGGAGTCCCCATCCCCGGAGGTATTGAAGGACTGACTGGCTGTGGCCCTTAGTGCCCTGGTCTAGGTGATTGTGGTGATGTTAGGTCATGGGCTGGGCTGGATGATCTTAGAGGGCTTTTCCAGCCTCAACAATTCTGTGATTCTGTAATCAAAAGTAACTGAGAATCCCCAAACTGTTTGCTCCATCCTTTTCTGCAATGCGCAGGCTCCTTTTCCCCACTCAAATTACAGATTTTCTTAAGTAAATGTGCTGACAGCAGCTACTTGTGGCAAGATGCTTCAAGAATTCCAACACGCTTCCTTCACTCACAGACTTACTAACACAAACATAAGCACCCAAGCTCTCCTACCTCATTTCAATAAGAGCATTAATCTAATGCAAACCCACTTGCCCAGGAATAGGCTGGACAGTGGTTCAATTTTGTGTTGCACAGAAGGGATCTCTCTCACCTTCAGTGGACTTTTGTCTCCCAGGCTAAAATTCAGATCCTCCAAAGCTGTTTTTCTACCGACTTTCATGTTTTTCTCAGATGTAACAATATCCTTCTAAAGCTTCTGTGGTGGTCCCCAATGGCTGCCTTCAGTGGTATCTTGGTTTCTAAATGGTCAGCAGATATGTTAAACCAAATCAATCCAAATCAAAGCCCACAATGACTTAACAATTGAACAGGAAGGAGAGCTGGACGATCCACAAATTCTTTTACACTTCATTTTCTTCTTGGATACTACACATCAAGACTAATATTTTAATACTGTGAACTATTCATCTGCACTGTGTGAGCCCGATCTACAGCACCTAGTTTGAAAAGAAAAACTCTCAGACCTTCTATTGCAGTAACAAGTATATCAGAGTAAAAATTGCCAGCTACTTTCTTCTCTGACCAAGTGAGTCCCCGCTAAAAGGAATAATAAGAATGAGCAAGAATAATCTTGTTTTCAGAAGCAATCTTGGATTTAGAACTGTTTTTTCATGGAGGCACACGGAAATGGGTCATTAAGCACTTAGGATGGAGCATGATGTTGAACTAACAGGCAGAAAACAATTCCATAGACAGAAACGAGGACTCTGGCTAAGGAACTTTTCCCATACTCTTCCAAAAGCTTTTAGTTTATGTGAGAAAATACCATTGAGAAATACTTTACGAGCATCCCAGCATGAGGTATGATTCCCATATTTCCAGCAGTGTCCCTGGAAACTGTGAGGCAATTCTTCAGCATGGATCCTGAATTCCCTGTGCTCTTCTCTCAGCTCCTCCAAATTCACTACATGCATAAACCTTATTAATAAGAGGACCACAAGTGACACTAAAACCCAGCTTCCATTCTGTAGCTCATGACATTTGCCCTTCCAGTTCACGCCACCTTCATCACCCTTCTGGCTTCTTTTCCTTAGGGCCACAAAGGACTCAGCCCCTAGCACTCAAAGCATCCTCCCAACCACTTGCATTAAACAACTGTCAACCACTTCTTTGAAGCATCAGATGGAAAAGGGTATTTTCAAATATCATATTTGCACACAGTGCACATCCCAAAACAACATTTCCTCCTGTGTGCTCAGCACCATGAAAAGAAGGGGGAACCAAGAGAACAGCAAAGAAATATGAAAAACCACCATAATCTGGAGGATTTCTTCACCCAAATTGTTATCAAACATGGAACAGGCTTCCCAGGACAGTGGTGGAATCTCCACTCCTGGGAGTATGTAACAGGCAGATAGATGTAGTGCTAAGGGACATGGTTTAGGGGGGAGCTGGCAGTGCTGGGTCAAAGGTTGGATTTGATAATCTTAAAAGTCTCTTCCAACTGAGGAAAATCTGTGATTCTTTGATGCTGGGAATCTAACAAGCCTTGGGTGACAGATCAGCGGCTGCTAAACCTCCAAACTGGACAAATGTGCTGGTAAATCACAATGGCATGCTCTGCAAAAGGACTGGTCTAGCACATCATACGAGAAAACAGCAAATTGTCCATTGAAGATCTTAAAGGAAAGCGCATCTCTAGAAGCAACCTGACAGCAAGCTTTACGTTTGGGCAGATCTTCTGCAGTATTTGACAGCATGGATGGTCTAACTAGAGTTTTCGTTGTATTGCAAACTTGGTACTCGAGGAAAGTCAAAAGAAGACAAAGGATGTCATAATTTCCACTGAATAAGAATTCAAGAGAAAAAATATCAGGGCTACTAAACTGATTCTTGATTGCTGTAACATCCAATTACCCTTCTGGCAACACTGAGATATTCAGTTACACAGATACACAGATCATTAGAGGTTGGAAGGGACCTCCAGGAGTCATCGAGTCTAACCCCACCCTGCTCAAGCAGGATCATATAACCTAAGACAGGTACATAAGAACACATCCAGAGGGGTCTGGAAGGTCTCCAGAGAAGGAGACTCCAGAGTCTTCCAAGACAGCCTGTTCCAGTGCTCAGTAACCCTTACAGTAAAGAAATTATTTCTCATATTAGATGGAACTTCCTGTGCTCCAACAGACACCCATTGCCCCTTGTCCTATCAGAAAGTGTAAGTGAAAAGAGATTGTCTCTTTCTTCTTGACACCCAGCTCTCATGGATTTATAGACAGTGATTAAGTCCCCTCATAACCTTCTCCTCTCCAAGCTGATAAATCACAGAATCACACAACTTTAGAGATTGAAAGGGACCTCAAAAGATCATCTAGTCCAAACCCCCACCACAGCAGGATCTCCGAGATCCAGTCACACAGGAGTCACAGACCTTTAAAGAGTTTTCAGTTTTCCTAGATAAAAGCCTGTTATTTCCCAGCATAACCATTCTACTGTGTTCAAAACCATAAAACATTCAGATATCAAATGCAATGTTACCAGCTGAAATAAATACATAAACGCTAAATACAAATTACAAACACACACATTATAAATAAACAGGTCTGGACATAGTAATCAAAATATAGTATTTTATACCTGAAACACACATTTTTGAAATGAATTCAGAAAATAGTTGGACTCTAACCTCTACTCTTAATATTAAGAAGTTATCAAAATAAAGAAGTTTTGTGGGAGCACTAAAATAGCATTTTAACCTTTTATAGAGAAATACATTCTATTAAAAATATTTTAACAAGTTTTAGTCTGGAAACAGATCAGTTCAAGTAATCTGCTGCAATGAGTAACACAGCATGCAGAGGATTTAAAAGACTAGTTTCTGTAAAGCCCTGACTCTTCATTTCATGCTTAGAATCACAGAATCATTTAGATTCGAAAAGACTTTCAAGATCACTGAATCCAACTGTGAACCAAACTGTCCAAGGTCACCACTAAACCCTGTCCCTGAGCTCCAGGTCTCCATGACTGTGAAACATGGCCAGGGATGGTGATTCAACCTCCTCCCTGGGCAGCCTGTTCCAAGGCCTGAGAACCCTTTCCAGGGACAAGTTCCTCCTAAAGTCCAACCTGAACTTTGCCTGGAACTATTTCTTTTTGCCCTATGACTTTTTACTTGAGAAAAAACCAGCTTCCACTTCTCTAGTTTTGGTTCCACTCTTTGAATACCAATGGAATGATGAGGTTGTGGGTCTGTCACCTGCATGTAGAAGCCCAGGGGCTAAGAGGCAGATACTGAGTCTCACAGGTGACACCACCATTGGAAGGACACACATGCAAACACTGAGATAAAAAAGCCTTCTGAGCAAAGATTAAGGTGGAACAGGGCCATTTCAAACCCTTGTTGCTGCTTTCTCGGCCTAAATCTAACCAAGATGCAGTGTAAGCAGGATAGTTAGCACCACAGATTCCCATTTCATTCTGTACATACCAAGGCAGAGAAGAAAGGCCAGTTTAATTAAAGCCTCCTTCACAAAAGGCTAACATTTACCTCTCCTCCTGCAGCTTGTCTGTGGAATAAATGATATATCTTCAAGCCTACATTTTGCCTGGCCTCTAAGCAGGTTTGCCCAAAGAAACTGCTAAACTCTAGCACAGGCCTCGGCCTCCACGCTGCTGTATCTGAGCGGTGGCCAGATCTCCTGGGCCTATCTGACAGAGCATTAACATCCTGTATACTGATCCTTACCTTCATGGAGTCAGATTGGCTCAGGTTGGAAAGGACATTTGCGATTATCTAATCCAACCCCCTGCAAGGGGCAGCGATGCCTCTCAACTGGACTTGGTGGCTCAAGGCCTCATCCAGCCTGGCCTTGAACACCTCCAGGGAGGGGGCAGCCACAGCCTCTTCACACACCTGGTTCCAGAGTGTCTCCACCCTCGCACTGAAGAACTTCTTCCTAAAATCTAGTCTAAACCTGTTCTCCCTCAGTTAAAACCATTTCCCCTTGTCCTGTCACTAGATCCCCTTGAGGAGAAGTCCCTCTCCAGTCTTCCTGGAGATTTCCTTCAGGTATTGGAAATGCAGTTAGTTTGGGGAAAGACTTTCTTCACCGGGGGTGAATCCCACTACTACAAGATGCTCATAAGACACAGTGCTTGTGAGGACCTGAGGGCTGACACCAGCAAAACAGGTCGTATGTTTATATGTTTATTACTAAGCGTATCTGTTTGGGGTTTTTGTTTAGCTCTGCAGCTCAATGTTTACCCAACCCTACAGGAGAAAGCTGCAGAATCCATCGCCGCACGTGAGCGCTTGGCAAGGGGACGTCTTTCTAAATAAGACATTGTTCTATTCTCACGATTCACATAAAAGATCTCATGCTATTGTGGACAAGCGTTATCCAGGAAAATACCTAACTACACAAAAATGTCTGCTTTAATTTATTGATTCATTTTGGACCATCATGGGAAACTCAGGGCCTAAAAATATCTTACCCATAGGCTTTATGTTCCCGTTTCATATGCACTGAGAATGACTGACTGTACTGGAGGCCCTTGGTACCTGTTGTTGAAGTCTCTGTACTCAGTATTTTTCTTGGATTGGACTTGCAGCCAACTGGTTGTAATTGACCCTCTACTGGGACAAGTTAGGATAAGAACATATGCCTTTCCTTAAAAAAGAGAGAGAAAAAGAGAAGGAGAAAGGGAGAGAGAAAGAGAAATATCACCAGTATTTATTTTAAGTTGCCTTCACTTCCAACTTTTCTGGCAGGACGTCAAGCTTCTGTCACAAAGCAGAACTCCATTTAAAAGCAGCTCCTGGAAAAAAAGACTACATGCGGAAATCTACCTAATAACTAAAATATAAAAATATAAGAATGGAGCGGCAGAGTTATTTCTGCCCTGTAGGGCAGACAGTCCACCTGATGTTGCCGCAAGATTTCTGCATGCAAAGTGCTAGGCGGGCATTTCTCTTTAGGGCAGTCATTAGTCAATTTGTCATACATCGTGCAAACATAAATTACTAAATTATAACTGCAAATGTGAAAACCTCCAATGGTTCTTTACCTCAGGCCAACTATTTCTAGGCTAAACAAACTTGACACCAGGCTTCAGCAGCAATTCTAACAGTTCCACAAGGGTCTCAAGGGAATTACTAGAGTACCATGTGAAAAGACACAAATCCAAGTTAATTTTTAGGGTATGAAAAAGGGGCTGGATTTTTATGAAGCTTCTGCCTGCAGAAGAGTTTAAAAGAACAAACCTAGTGTTTGTCTGTGTTAACAGCTGTGCAACAGCCTGTAGATGGAAGCCACTATTATCTTATCTTCATTGATGAACTCACACTCAGGCTACCTTCATTGTCTTGGTATACGAAGTAAAACTGTCATCGAAATCTGCATTTCCTTCCTAATGGAACTTAGCACCTTCTTGCTACTGGCCAAGTGTCCAAATACAAGATTACAACTTAAAGAAGAACTCTTTCCCTATTTTTCAAACTGCAGTGCAACCACCTCTTCCTGGCACAGGAATGGGCTTCCCAGGGAGGTGGTTGGGTCACCATCCCTGGATGTGTTTAAAGATCGTTTAGATGAGGTGTTGAGGGGTATGGTTTAGGGGTGAACTTCTAAGGTAGATGGTTGGACTTGATAATCCTGGGCATCTTTTCCAACCAGAGTGATTCTGTGATTCCTACTAAAGGAGAATTTCTCCACATTTTCACCAGTAACGTACATCAACACTTTGAGTTTTCAGATCCAAAGGTAAATGCTACGTTGGAAAACACCAGGTGGTGAAATCTAAGCCCTCCTCAGGTAAAATTCTTTCATTTGTCACTGAAGTGCTCCAAGCTCTGCCATAAACCACCACCACAGGGAACAACCTGCACAGTCTTAGATTCCTGTGGTATCTTTAATAAATAGAAATATTTGGAGTATCTATCAGGCGTTGCATCCAAAAGAGAAATCATTAAGAAGCTCAGTGTCTCCCAATGATACTTTAGGACATGGATGCAATATTTGACAGACAATTTAACGCTTCAGTTGGTGTCCACAAGTCCTCCATCAAGAGTCATATGTGTCCTAAGTGTTCATCCTTAAGTCCATTAGCCTTCTTGCCCACAAGACCACCTTGCTGGCTCATGGTGAACTTGTTAGCTTAGAAGACTTCCATTACAGCTGAATATAAACCACTGAAGCCAATAGTATTCAATGGCTTATAATGGATTTATGAATAATGAGCACCACTTGTAACCTCACAGCTTCTAGCAGCGTGAAAATAATTGATCTTTCTTGGGTGATAAATGGCTGTTGAGCAGCAGAACAAGGAGAAGCCTTTTCCACAAAAGTGCTCGTGTGCCTCAAACATGCTCCTCACTTGACTCGTACATCTCAGTCCTGCCTCCTCTCCTGTCCCCTTGTTGCATTTCTGGACTCAGAGGAGCTGTAATGGACTTGCAAGCTATGTAATCGCCGCGTGTGACTTCAGCAGCAGCCTCGGGGTGGGGTAATATTAGACAACAACAGAACATCTGTTCAGTCCTATTTGAACTTAGCAGCCAGGCATCTTTCCTGATAGTTGTTATGAACATGACTACAGCATCACCACAGACAAAATGCCTATGAGGAATTCCTGCAGTCTGGATAATGCACAGGCACCTTCCATAAGGAAAAAATATTCACCTCACACTTCACTTTTTACACTGTTGGCAGATGAGGATTATCTGGACAAAAAAAGTTAAATGATGCAGAATGAAAAAAGTTCTCTCTCCCTTTCTCTGCCTCTTCTTTTAAAGGAGAAACTTAACCTCTTCCATGGTTTTAATGCCATAATTTGTTGCAGCCAAGAGGTTCGTACAAGCTACGTTATCAAATCTGGAATCATCAAGAAATTACATCAGAAGACACTGTTTAAGCACAAGTCTAATTACTCCAATCTTTTCCTTTTTTTTCCTTTTCCCTTTTTTTTTGGCTGTTTCCTTTCCATAGATCCACTTAATCCCATCTCTTAGTGTGGGCAAATGCTGACAGTTGCATGACAAGGAATGTTTCCCTTTGTAAAAACCTACTTCCTCTCCGGGCAGTTTTAGCCTAATTGAAATGTTTCCTATTAAGCTCAATCAAGGCAGCAATTATCTAATTACTCTGCTTTTCCAGTCAAAAATTGTGCAGCCGAGGATATTAGAGGGCTGCATACATATTTATTGTTGGTTTTATATGTCCCTGTTTAGGTTTAAGCAGCAATCAAACGTTTTTACAGTGTTTTTGGACTGCCCCAAACTCAGCCTGCTATTGTTTGCTACTATGAAGAACTGCTCAAGGTCCCAAACCCACTCCTGTGCCTCCTACCAGTTCTGCAGTAGGTAGATGGCGATTTCAGAATCAGGTTACTCTGACATAATATGGCACAAACAAGCCATTTTCATATGAATGGGCCTCATATGAATAAGTTTGCAAGGCTGAAGTGATCCAAGAGAACTTTTAGGCTGTTTATATGCATCGTATTGATCAGTAAACTTTTTTTAATAGAGGAGCTCAAGCAGAGAGGGATTTTAAAAGACCTCCATTAAAAACCCCACTATGTCTGGATGTATTTTTTAGAAACATCCCTGACATCAAGAGTATCAACACTGCAGATGATCTCTAGTGTTTGTGGCAGTAAATTAATTATATGTCTCATCAAAAGCCTTGGGAGGTGATCAGTGATTAGTGTTTTACGCCAGTACAGTAGAATTTACACTCCCCATACATCAGGTCAGTGATTTGCTACCTAGATCCAGCTCTATATAGACACAACCATAACTTTTTTAAATTTCTCTCAACAAAAATACTTGTTACCAATACGTTTCTTTATTTAAAAAATAAACTTGTTAATGCACAGAACAGAATTGCATAAGATTAGGGATTGGAAGGGACCTCGAAGGACCATCCAGTTCAAGCCTCCCAGCACAACAAGGTGTCCTAGATCAAGTTGCACAGGACCACCTAGACAGAGTTACATAGGAACATACCCAGGCAGGTTTTAAATATCTCCAGAGAAGGAGATTCCACAACCCACCTGGGCAGCCTTCCAGTGCTCTGGCACCCTCACTGAGAAGAAGTTCCTTCTCATAGTGATGTGGAACCTCCTACATTCCATTTTATACCCATTGCCCCTTGTCCTATGATAAACATCTCCAGAGAACGAGACTCTACAACCTCCAGGTCAGCCTGTTCAAATTATTTTATTATAATTTTAATTGTGGTTATTTTCTTCTTTATCTATCCTATCAAACTGCCTTCACCTCAGTGCAGGAGCTTAAATTCTTTTCTTTTCACTTTCCAATTCTGTCCCTATCCCACTGGATTCGGGGGGAGTAAACGGGTGGCTGTGTGGGGCTTACTTGCCAGCTGGGGTTAAACTACACCGCCATCAAAAGACAAGAACTCAGTAATTCTTTCAAGTTTCAAGTTACTTTATCAGTAAAGACCTCTTAAAAGTTATGGGAGTATTTAATCTTTACTTTTAAAAAAAAAAAAAGGAGGAAGTACCAAAAATGAACTTTTCATGAAAGCAAAAGTAGACCAAACCTCCCCTAATTAAAAC
>JAOXOE010000441.1:26038424-26052635 GCA_028565055.1 Phoeniculus purpureus
CCAAACCTCCCCTAATTAAAACTTGCCAGTCAGGCTGCAAGAATTAACGTCACGGAGCACGTTGCTAGAATTACAGTTGTACTATCCCCTACGCACGAGACACACTACATGTCCAAGGGCTTAAAGCACACACACGCAGCCAGTCTGGAAACACTTAGCAGCGACAGCCTGCACTGGTGGGTAGGAAACTTATCTTTAGGACATCTGGGATAAAAGCAGAACTCTGTGACGCTCATCACGTGGCCACCCTTGATTAACTTGCAGACTACAACACTTTTTTCTGGTTGTAATGTTGTGAGTATATTCTCTCGTCTGCTTTTTAAAGGGAAAATGTTCATTGTTAGTAGGATCTATAATTTTACGGGAAAAGAGTAGTCATTTCAGACTGATGCTGTCATGGTTCAAATGTAAACGGATACTTCTAGAGTCTATCATAAATTTATGAAATGCGCTGGTTTTCCCACCACCTGCGATGTTGATTCATATTTATTATCAACAAAAACACAGCTGCCTGGAGTTCCTGGAAGATATATGTGTACAGCACACATATACCCCATATATACAGAGGTAATACCCATGTGAAAAATTGGAGGGGTATGTGATACCCATGACTGCATCACCTGCCCACTAATCTGGCTCCCTGGGAGTTGCTCTAACATTCCAAACTCCTGAGCAGCTTCAAACAGCTGCCACTGGAAGAGGGGAAAAATAAAATAAAAACAATTTAAAAGCCCCAAACCTCCAAATATGACAATCAAATGCTTCTCCTTTTACTTTTCTCTAACATAGCCACAAAACAGTCCCCTAAAATAAACTGCATCCACCCCACCCCCACCTGAACAAAGCGAGTATCAGATTATTATATAACAGCATTCAGCGGGAAAGTGCTGTAAATTATCCCAAATGTATACTCCACATAATCCTTTATATTGTCAGAGAAGGATGTAGTTAGTCTCTAGCTTTATTAGGGCTTGTCAGTGACAGCACAGTTTCCACTGTCACCAATAATACTAATAATCTGGATTACACAGAATCAGATCCATTACCTCAGAGCACAGCACACTCCCTAGATAGATGGACAATGACACAACCTCCATCCCCAGAGGTGAGATAACTGGATTGGATGTGGCTTAAACAGTCTGATCTAACTTTGACCCACTTGAAGCTGGACCAGCTGCCCTTCAGAGGTCCCTTAGCACTTACCTGACTGTATTACCCCAATAATATTGGTAGTACCCATAATATTACCAATAAACTGAGTATAGAGACAAAAAGCTCCACAGGAACATGTACCCTAAAGGCAAAATATTAAAGTTTATAAATATGTGAAGGGTAGGTGTCAGGAGGATGGAGCCAGGCTCTTCTGAATGTCATCTAGTGACAGGACAAGGGGCAATGGGTGTGAGCTGGAACATAGGAGGTTCCATATAAATATCAGAAAGACCTTCTTCACAGTGAGGGTGACCGAGCACTGGAACAGGCTGCCCAGGGGTGTTGTGGAGTCTCCTTCTTTAGAGACTTTTAAAACCCACCTGGATATGTTCCTGTGCAACCTGGTCCAGGTGGTCCTGCTCTGGCAGAGGAATTGGACTAGATGATCTTTTGAGGTCCCTTCCAACCCCTAATGTTCCGTGATTCTGTGAAAACATGTCAAAATTTGCTGTGAATCAGTACACTGGGCAGAGCATCTCAAGAGTTCATTTCACTCCTCTGTTTTAGACTGCCTTTGTCTTATGAAAAGGGATCTATCGGGACTACAAAACAGATAACTATAGTTGGAAAATTCATTCCATCTCATTAAACAATCTAAATGATGCATTTGAACAAGGGTACGTTGTTAGTGACATCTCAAAAATTGAATTCAAATGCAAAGATTACTCAGATAGGAAATAAACCTGACTTCTTTGCCAATGATAGAGCTGTGAAAAATACAAAAGATCTGAAAATTTTTATCAAGTAGGTTTTCTTAAAGGTTTCGGCAGATATAGTCAAAGCAAAACAGGAAAGAAAATGCAACTAAGAGTACATTACAGCTCTGTATTCTATTCTGACACCATTAAGCGATTAATTAAAAATTTGATGCTGTTTTCATGATGCATAGTTATACTTTTTGACAGAATTTTGACAGTTACTACTGACAGGCATTGGTAAACAAAGTGTAAAACAGTATTCATCCCAAAAAATGTTGTGCAAACTGCAGAGGACAGACACAATGGAAATAAACCAAAGATTTATTAAAAATAGCTACTTCTGATTAATTTTTTTCCTCAGCAAATAAAATCAAAAGGTAGAAATGTTAAGAGCGGAGAGGGAAAGGACTAGGAGAATTAAAATCCTCAAAATCTTTAAATCACTGCAGAGTCAATAAGGCCAGTGGGGATTGAGAACATTACGAAAGTCCCAACTGCACACGTAAAATAAAAGAATGGATAAAACATCTGTAAAACGTGACCGTTTTTATATTGAAGAGAACAGGGCTTCAACTATTACCGCTCCGTCTGATTAGCAAACCGCTCGCTGTATGAGCGGCAAAGGCTGGAAATCATGATCTGTACAATTTACCTCACTGATTCTCAAGAAAAACATGATGTCAGGACCCTGACAGTAGGTGGTCTTTGAGGACAACATGTTGATTTCGCATAACACACATTCAATTTAAAGCGTACGTGGAAGTAGACAACGCACATCCCCAGCGCAAACCGCATGGCATTACCTTCGTACGCGGCTACGTAACAGCGCAAATTCCTCCAAATTAAAGGTTAAATGGTTCCCAGAGGAAGAGCCGTCTAGCCAGCCCCACAGCAATGTAATCACGTTACAGAGCTCAGAGGAAGTTGGAAGCCATCGGGACAATTGCCTTTGGACTCTACCGTAGAGCTAGATGCTGCTGCCAGTAGCCGACTTTCCACAAGCAAGAATCTGTTTTTAACAACAGCTCTAATCCATTTTGCAGCAAGCACCACAGCCTGAACAGTGAGATGAGGCAGGAAATGGCCAAAGTCTAGCGGCTACATTCACGGGGAACTCATGTTTCCCATGTTCTCACTA
Source organism: Phoeniculus purpureus (assembly GCA_028565055.1). NCBI lineage: Eukaryota > Metazoa > Chordata > Aves > Bucerotiformes > Phoeniculidae > Phoeniculus > Phoeniculus purpureus. The sequence goes on from JAOXOE010000441.1 coordinate 26,041,473, forward strand.
ATAAATACTTGCCTGGCACAGTTTTCTGTCAGTTCAGAGAGGACATTGCGACCCATTGTTCACAGGATCACAGAACATTAGGGATTGGAAGGAACCTCAAAAGATCACCCAGTCCTATCCCCCTGCCACAGCAGGATCACCTAGATCACACCACACAGGAATACGTCCAGGTGGGTTTTAAATATCTCCAGAGGAGACTCCACAACTTCTCTGTTCCACTGCTCTGCCACCCTCACTGGCAAGAAGTTCCTTCTCATATTGATGGGGAACCTCCTCTGTTCCAGCTCACACCTGTTGCCCCTTGTCCTGTGTTTGGATGACGCTGAGCAGAGCCTGGCTCCACACTCCTGACACCTGCCCTTTCCATATTTATCAACATTAATGAGGTCACCCCTCAGTCTCCTTTTTTCCCAAGCTCAAGAGATCAGCTCCCTCAGCCTTTCCTCATCAGGGAGATGTTCCACTCCATCATCTTGTGGCTCTGTGTGGGACTCTCTCCAGTAGTTCTGTGACCTTCTGGAACTGAAAGGCTCAGACCTGGACACAATACCCCAGACATATTCTACCACTTTGCAGACTGTAGGATCTGGAAATATATTTCTGCTGGTTGTTTCATTTTCACGTTTTTCTTTAACTTTCACCCAAACTGGAATTTTGCAATAAAATTCCATTAGAAAAAGTGAGAATTAATTAGAAAACTAAAGAAAATTAATTAAAGAAGAACAAAGAAAATTAAAAGTGAGACATTTCCATCAGTTTAACTTAACGCAGTCTTGTTCGCGCCCATTCGCCCTGTGGTACCCCTTTCTCTGAGAAGCTTGGGTGAAGGAGGACCCTCTACTCATACAGTTACTGTCTAGGACACAGGAGTAGGGAACTCGTGCAGCACATGGCAAGGCTGGAGATGAATCCTTTCAGTCTGGAAAGAATTCAAGCCACATCTCCTACTTTTTGTGCTTGTCAATAGCAATTATGCTACAAAGAGTGTAGCTGTGTCCTGCTCTCAGGAGAGATATTTGCTGTATGGATCCCAGCTGGAGCAAGTACTCACTGTGCAACTCTGAAACAATCTCAGCTGAAACGAAGATGGAGAACCACCGTGCTGTTTCATACCAAGCATCCCTTTAGGTACATCCAACTCACTCTGCTGACTGCCTCAAGTTGCTTAACTCTCACAACTCTGTGCTCTTGTAACACTTGGACATCTGATTTTTAGATTTTGCCTTAATTTGAAGGCATCAGGAAAATATTCTGGATGTACTCCTGTGAGGCTAAGGCTGAAGTGCTCTTCTATCACCCCCTAATGATGTTGCAGCCACACAGAGCTGTCAATGCCTGGTCCAGCTGCAGCACAGGAGAACACGGTGAGTCTCACAGCAGGACTTATAGAAGCTGTGCCTCAAAGGAAGAGGGAGAGGAACAGCATTTTGTGGTAACACCATACCAAATAGCCAGAAACAGCACATGGCTACTTCATTCTGAGTCTATTCCCAAACCTCAGTCTGCTCCTGAGGGGAATGTGTGCAGTAGTTCAACTGCTGGCAGTCAAATAATTAAAGAGAACTTTCAGTCTAGCCCTGACAAGCTCCTTCCAAAGATCTAGAAACTCACTTCAAACGAAACTGCCACAGAACTTTTTCTCTCGTGGCTTCTCATTCAGCTTGGCACAAGGGTCATCTTTTCTGTCCAATTGTTTCTCAGCTGCAAGCACATCCTTTCCTCAACTGCCAGCGTATTCATTTCGTGAGGAGCCGCCCGGCCAACATGTCACACTTTCCAACTTGCTTACAACTCAATCTCACAACACCTTCTCCTCTGACACAAGGAATCGTTAGCAGGGTTCAGCACAAAGTTCGTATTTTTGTTAGATTTGGTCTCGGCATGAATGTTTGTCTGCTAACGCAATAATTGCTAAAGCATGTTAAAACAGGGATAACCGGGAAAGAAAACACATAGATGAAGTAACTGATGACGTAGAGAAGCTTAGCGATTAATTCCCTTTTCAGCCAATAAATAAAACATATCCCCAAAGTGAAACTCATATAACTTCACATACATCCACTAAATACATCCTTTATAATGGCTTTGCACAAAGGCGCTAAGGATGGGCTCAATTAAGACAGACTTTGAGAACTCTCCATTCCAATTAATTTTAACGAGTGCTCAAGGTATTCTGAATGTCCACCCCAGTCGCTAGTTAAGGAGTGACCTCACAGTCACGCTGGAATTTCTGAATCCTAGTAAAATTATGCAAAAGAGACACACAAACTGGAATAGGTAGGTTCACCTACTTTCAATTCACTTCTACAAGCACTCACTTTCCCCATCTCTCAACAGGTCTGACCCTTTCCTATCCCTTTGCACTTTCTTCTCCCCTACTGCTACACGCTCACACAAAATAAGCCTCAATGTTGCTCCATTTTTCCTCATTTTCCTTCACTTCAGACGCTCCAGTCACTCTGCATGATACCACGCACTGAGATCTGTCTTGAGAACGTACCGGTACTAAGCAGTTGTGTGGTTTTGGAGAACAAGGAAAGAGACTGCTGTGTCAGGGGATGAGACTAAGATGATCTTTCAAGGTCCCTTCCAATCCCCGATTCTTCTGTGACCTCATTAATGTTTATAAATATGGGAAGGGCAGGTGTTAGGAGGATAGAGCCAGGCTCTGCTCAGTGTCACCTAACGATAGGATATGGGGCAATGAGTGTGAGCTGGAACATAGGAGGTTCCACATAAATATGAGAAGAAACTTCTTCACGGTGAGGGTGACAGAGCACTGGAAGGGGCTGCCCAGGGGGGTTGTGGAGTCTCTTTCCTGTGGAGATGTTCAAAACCTTCTTGGCCATGTTCCTGTGCAACTTGGTCTAGGGGATCCTGCTGTGTCAGGGGGATTGGACTGGATGATCTTTTGAGGTCCCCTCCAATCGCCAACGCTCTGTGAGTCCGTAATATTTCCTACCGAGTCAATCTTTGGATATGCAATAGGTTTCCCACTCTTCCAGCAGGATTAGAGGCAGATTTGGATTGAGAACATGAAGAATTAGAAATCTAATATTAAGAGCAAAGCAACAGAACTTTCAGTTCTTCACAAACTGCAGTTAATGCATTGCAAAAACAGGCTAAATAGGCTGTTTCCCAGAGGTAAATGAGATTTTCACCTCCATCTCTATGGAAAAGGGAAATAGCGAAGCCTTCAGACTGTTTCTTGCCTCTCCTACAGCTGGAAATAGTGAGAGGAACTGTAAACTGTGTTTTGAAGAGGGACAGACCGAGGGCATCTGCCTCGAATTATGTTGGGAGCAACTGCTACATGGTATGCTTGTACTGAAATAGATGAATTTCTGCACACTGCCAAGATTATAACTTGCAGTCTGCCTCAGCCTCTACCTCTATTTCTTTTGGCAGAACCAGAGATGCTGTGTGACTTTATAAGACTTTCCTAGAGAAATAAAAAAGGGCCCTGACACACAGCCCAGCTATCTCAACTCAGCTAGTTAACATGCACCAGCTGACCCCCAGTAACCACCGCAGTGCCCACTCTTAGTCCTAGGAATCTGTGCTTGTTCCATTTACAGGGCAGACTGTTGACAGAAGGCTCAACCATAAAGCACTAATAAAATGTGCTCAACGCTGAGCTTTCAGAGTCTGAGCTCCAATTAAATTTGAGGATCACCCGCTCCTCACTCTGCACATTAGTTTGAAGACGGATGTGGAGCAATAACACTAAGGAATATACCGCGCCGCTGCTTGCTTCTCCTGGTGCTCTGACATGGTATTTTGAGAACAGAATGAGGACCCAGGACAGGGATCCACAATTGCTCTGTAGTAAACTGAAGTTACTGCTTCGATTTACTGTTTTGGGACTGTCTCGCATGGACTTACCCACACGTTTAGCTTTATAACAATGAACAGCGCAAGTAGGACTACTTAAGTAAAAAACATTCCAAAATCAGTAGCGCATTTGCCTCACGCTGTGTTATTTATCACACAGGATGGAATTTATCTACTACCTTACATCGACATTTTGCCTAAGGAAACAAATTCCCATGCAACTAGAGCAGATAAAAGCTCCACAGCAGAACATTTGTCCCCACTTTAGATATCAATCTTAGGACAGTTTTGGACAAGATGCCTGTCACTGTGCCCTTTACTCATACAGGAAGCATAGATAACTAGCTCAGACTAGACACTGGCAAAATTACAGTTAAGGAGACCTCCAGAAACTCAAACCACGTGTGAAAGCTTCAAAACAGGCTGCCCAGGGGGGTTGTGGAATCTCCTTCTCTGGGGACAGTTAAAACCCACCTGGGCATGTTCTTGTGTGACTTAGTCTAGGTGATCCTGCTGTGGCAGAGGGATTGGACTGGATGATCTTTCAAGGTCCCTTCCAATCCCTAATGATTCTACAATAAAGTGAAGCAGGCCACTGAGTGTAGGGTTATAGCAGTATCCTTTAGAGAGCCAGGCTAAAAAACAGTCACCAAATCCACTTGTTTTGGTTCTATTTTCTGCTTTTTCAAATAGACTGTATGTGAAGTCAGTACTTCTTCAACAAGAATCATGAGCACGTATACACTGCATGCCTGTTCTTTCATTAATGTATGCTTCTGCTTGGATAACTAAAACGAATGTGGCTCTAGGAACACGTATCCCTAAAGTATTACTAAAGCAAATTCATTTCACATATAAAATTTCTCAGGACCTTGCACCCACTGTAAGGCAAGAAGAACCAATGGCTGGTTTTCTACCTACTTTTTCTCTTGTTCTTCAAAATAAAATCATTAGAATCATAGGATCATCTTGGCTGGAAAGGACCTCCAGGATCATCAAGTCCAGCCCTCATCCCAACACCTCCCTAACCCCTAGACCATAGCCTCAAGTGCTCTAGCTACTTGTTTTTTAAACACCTCCAGGGATGGGGACTGCACCACTTCCCCGGACAGCCTATTCCAGCGTCTGGTCACTCTCTCAGCAAAGAACTTCTCCATAACATTCAATCTAAACCTTGTAGATTGTTGCAGCTTGAGAGCCCCTATATTACTTCTTTAATAAGAAACACAGTGTCTGCAACCTGGTTAGTAACTAAAAAGGTGGTATTAAGGCTACTAAACATATTATATGTGAGAAGAAAAAATTGTTAGCATAAAGCTGAACTACACCACATTCCTTTTAGTCTATAGTTGTTACTAGAAAAAAAAGAGAGGTAGAGGGATATTGAAAAGGAAAAGCATCGATATACTTGACAGGCAATTAAGAATTGATCTGAGTGACCTAAGTAGCATGAAATTTGAAATTCAGTGCTGTAATGCAGACAAATACAAAAGAAATTCATGCTTCTCACAGAAGTTTTGGAAAATCAATGTGACACCCACATAAGTAGTATTTTATATATATAAATAGTAATGTGAAGTGCTTGTTAGCAGCCTCAGGGAGAGAAGCAGGAGAGAAATAGGAAACCCCTACACAAAACACTACACTGAAAACAGGTGATGGTGAGAGCAGGTTTCTAAAGGTCTGCTTGTCCCTTGCTTCTCGCTTCTCAGCTCTGCTATAAGATTCCATAGCAAATTCCAGTGACAGCACAGCAGATGAGACTTTCTCCAGCCAACATGCACACCTCCCTGTTTATTATCATCCCGTAGGTATAGAAAGTCATATTTGCAAATAAGATGAAGAATTTGTTATCACTTAAGAACTATTAGAGGATCAAATATACCAAAATACACAGAATCATCATGGCTGGAAAGGACCTCTAGCATCATCAAGTCCAGCCCTCAGCCCAACAGCTCCCTAAACCCTACACCACGGCCTCAAGTGCTCTAGCTGCTCATCTTTTAAGCACCCCCAGGTGACAGGAATATTCATTAGTATTCAATCATATTCATATTGCCTACACCCATACCCAAGAGAGATCAGCACAGAGCGAGCTGCCTTTTACAAGTTATGATTTAACTGTTCCTGAATTTGAATATTTACCACAAATTACATCTCTTCCTTCTTGGCTAGGGAGCAGGTGGACTTGGATTAGCACCTTGCCACTTGCAGGGCTGGTCTGAGTTTGTCTGCCTTCCCTTTGCTTGTTGCTCTTCTGCCCTTTTTAACAGCATAGCTTTATTCCATTTCTCTAGATACCCCAACACTGCATTAATAACACTCAAAATTAACAGGCAAACACCATCTGTGATCAAGCACAGGTGAACGACTGTCACACAGTTAAAAGCATTAAAACCTTTCTGGGCAGCAAGGACTTCACTGCCAGACTTCAGCCTGCTGTGACAAAATATATGAAGATGCTCTAAATCTCTGCCTGTCTTTGGTTGTCGTCCAACTGGAAATTGAGCTCCCATCATTTTTCTGTAGAGTTCTGGCCAACGTTTCCTTTCTCAATAAAACCAGATCTAAATGCATCTAAAGATGAGTGACAGCTACAAGCGACCTTGTGGCAGATGCCACGTTTGCCTACTCATTCCACCACCAGTAAAGGACCTTTGTGTTGCTCAGTATTGAAAAAATAGTACATAAACCCATTTTTAGTGGGCATTTATATACGAAATAGATTCTGAACCTCTGTGGTTTTGTTATGGCTGGTCCCTTAACGTACAAGCAGTAAAAGTTATAGGGATTGTTTTATATTCCCAGTTCCTTATAGACATGGATTGGCAAAGCTGTTTCCAATACTTTGCCAGTGTATGTTTTAATAGGGAAAAATAACTGCTGATTATTATGAAACAATGAGCCACATTGCAAGTAATCCAGCCAATCAGTAGAAAGGATTTGAAGCCTTCTGGTTTATATTTGCATGCAAACAGCTGTATTTCATTTTTTGGCCTCTTTGTTTTCCAAAGCTTTTTAACTTTTTTTTTGTCAGATAAAATCCCTGTTGTCATGGTGGCCAAAACACCAGCAAAATTAGGGTGGAGGAAGGGGGAGAGTTACAAGGGACTGGAAAGCCAACTTGTTGGAGAGTGTAAAATAATATTAAAAAAATAAATCACTCAAAACCTCAACAAATCCCCCCAAGAATGAATATTTAGAATAAATGAATGTATGGAATAAGAACAGAGGAGGTTTCACATCAATACGAGAAGGAACTTCTTCACAGTGAGCGCGACAGAGCTGGAAGGGGCTGTCCAGGGGGGTTGTGGAGTCTCCTTCTCTGGACACATTTAAAACCCACCTGGCCATGTTCCTGTGCAACTTGATCTAGGGGATCCTGCTGTGGCAGAGGGATTGGACTAGATGATCATTCAAGATGCTTTCCAATCCCTAATGTTCTGTGATGAATATATCATCTATAGGTAAAATATCTGCTCCAGAATCTATTACTTGGTACAGTAATGACTGGTTACTGTAATGATCTCAAATCACAGCACTGAACAGCTCACTGCTAAAAGCTCATATAAAAAAATACTATAAATATCATACAAACCTGATACGACAGAATTCCTAACTTCCTCATTTTGATAACAATTTATAACTTCCTTGGAAACTGCTTGGATTTGCTTTAACAAGGCAGCGGGGGAGAAGAACGAACACTGGAAGAAGTCCAGCTGCAGTACGTGCAGTTCTTAAAAATTAAAAATAATAAAATAATGCAACAGCTTTCTGCCAGTTTATTGCCTCTTCCGAGACCGACTTGAACGTTTAATAAGTTTGTTGCACTATAAAAACTTGAGTAGGATTTCAGTAGGGTCAAGAAGTCTAAATCTAGCTGGCACTGCAAATTAGAAAGAGCTTGGTGTTCTCAGTTCAGACCTCCTGGGACAGACGTTAGTGTCACAGAACTACTGTTCAGAGACTGTAATAGACTAGAGTGCTCCATGCACTCCAGGCACGCTGGCTTCATCAAGCCTGTATTTTAGTATTAGGGGAAGCTTTGATCAGACGAAATTAAATAAACAATAGCAGGACTTCAGCTGGTGGTCTAAAACTGCAGCTCATCAGGTTAGACAACAGCCAGAAGTCTGAGCAGAGAGGGGACTTGGTGGTAGAGAAACCACTTAGTGCCTGAACACATCCGAGCTCAGTCCCTTTCCGAAGGACAGCATCTTCTGAGAATGTGGACAGCACCCAAAAGAAAAACCCATGGTGGTAGAGAAGCCATTTAGTGCCTGAATGCATCCAAGCTCTCAGTCCCTTTCTGAAGGACAGCATCTCCCAAGAACGTGGAGAATATCCGAAAGAGAACCCCAGCACTAAAACCGAGTGGGCTAAATCCAAAGGTTTTGCTCACAGCTCTGACTTCAAGACCTGATTTTCTCACGTTAAACACAGCAGTTGGAGTAACCTTTGAAATTTGTTTCTCTCCAATATGGCCCAAGCTGACCCTCAAATTCCACTGGGTGTTTTGCCACAAACTAACCAGAAATGCAAAATGTCCTCGCTGAGAATTGTTTACGTGCTATGTAAAACTGACTTTTTTTCACTTTAATACTAAAATTTGGGCCATCTGTTGAGAAAACAAAATATTCTAAATATATACAGAGTAGAACCACTTCTTTCCAGCCTCTATCTATCCCATGGTCGATACATTTTCATCAGTGTGTTTGTCTTGCAGACCAAATGAATATCAGATGGTGGTTTTGAAGAAGGGCAGACCTAACACGGGGTGATTAGTTTCAAAAACAGATTTTAATGCCCGATAAATTATTACCAAATACAATCATCTGTTGATTGAGGATATAAAACAGATTGGTCAGACCATAAGCCCACAGGTTAAATGAAAAACGGAAACAAGAAGTTTATTTAACGGAGCCTTGCATTAAGTTCCCAGGCAGTGCAAATCTGAGGCAAATAATTAGGTTTCCAATTGGAAAAAAGAAATACATATTTGGTAAATCAGACATTTCTTGAGGTCATCTATTGCTTCCCTGGCTAGTCTATCTACTAAGGCTGAGGTAGCTGGGTCTCTTTAGCTTCGAGAGTAGCAGACTGAGGGATGACCTCATTAAAGTTTATAAATATGGAAAGAGTGGGTGTCAGGAGGATGGAGCCAGGCTCTACTCAGTAGCATCCAATGATAGGACAAGGGGCAATGGGTGTGAGCTGGAACAGAGGAGGTTCCACATCAATCTGAGAAGGAACTTCTTCCCAGTGAAGGGTGATGGAGCACTGGAAGGGGCTGCCCAGGGGGGCTGTGGCATCTCCTTCTCTGGAGACATTTAAAACCCACCTGGCTATGTTCCTGTGTGACTGCTGTGGCAGGGGGACTGGACTAGATGATCTTTCGAGGTCCATTCCAATCCCTAATGTTCTGGGAGTCTGTGATACTATTTTACTATGCTTTTCTAAGCTGTCTGGTGAAAATATTTTGCTGTTAACATTTCTGAAGAAGGCAAGGACAATTCCTGTTCAAGAATGAGTTTATGTGCAATGGGAAAGCTGAAATAGCAACAGCAATCTTTGCAAATCCAAAGAAAAAGCCATAACCCCGTGGAATAAGTCTGCTTTGTAATGCCATCTACACTTTCAGGATCCTACTGTGGCAGGGGGTTTGGACTGGATGATCTTTCGAGGTCCTTTCCAATCCCTAATGTTACGTTATTCTGTGAAAACCCGTAGGCCAGCAGCTCCGAAGCATCAGCTCCCTGTCCAGATACACTGGAGACAAGGAAATTTTGCTCTCTCTATATATCATCCACTTGCAATTCCTATATCAAGCATCAGCATCAGAGATTTAGTCACAATGCCTTGAGTGAAGATCATAGAATCATTAGGGATTGGAGGGCACCTTGGAAGATCATCTACTCCAATCGCCCTGCCAGAGCAGGACCACCTAGACCAAGTTGTACAGGATTATTCAGCTGAATCAGTTCCCGCTCCAGTTGACTTCATCACTGAGAGTGGCATCTTGTGAACCATTAAGCTAACCTGGCTCCACTTATTCTCACAAATTCCTCACAAATGTTTGAATGACCGCCTTGAGTATCTGAATGTGTTTTATCTCTTCAATACATTTCAGGTAGTCAGCATTTTCTGACGTTGAGATAATAGTTCTAGTGCTTACAGCCTTCACAGAATAGCGAAGGGATGCTCGCGACATCACGTCGCACTTGTCAAATGCTGCCTCTACTCTTCACAGAATCACAGAACGTTAGGGATTGGAAGGGACCTCGGAAGATCACAAGTCAAATTGCCCTGCCGCAGCAGGATCACCTAGACCAAGTCGCACAGGAACACATCCAGGCGGGATATCATGGAGTCTTGAGTATTTTGAACACTGAGTGCAATACATGTCCCAAATCTGTATCTTGTGGTGAGCATCAGATAAAGGCCTTGCACTTGAAAACACAGCACGTATTTCTATTAACAGTTTGTTTTCTAATAGTTTGTGTTTCAGGGTGGTTATTGTGGGTTACTACTGGTAACAAAGACCCGAGAGAAAGAAAGAAAAAAGATTGGCCAGGAAGAAGTAGTGAATTTTAAAACCCACCTGGCCATGTTCCTGTGCAACCGGATCTAGGGGATCCTGCTGTGGCAGGGGGATTGGACTGGATGATCTTTCCAGGTCTTTTCCAATCCCTAATGTTACGTAATTCTGTGAATCGTCAATCTGTTTGCATGAGAGTGTCTGGTAAGTTCAGGCCCTGGGAACAAAGAAAGTGTTAATACTCCTCCAGGCTGCTCTTCCACTGCAGCTAAGCAGCTGTGAAAAAATAGACTCTTTCAGGGCTTGAATGTGAGTGAGTGGAACTCTTCCCTTATTAACAACCCTTTTCAGAATCAGACAGGGCTGAGCAGTTTTTCAGTTAGTTGTATCCCATTCATTCCCTCACCTGTTATCTTCTACATGCTGATTCAGCTTGTAATGGCACAGGTTAAGGCTTTAGAAGTCTGATCAAAGATCGCACGCAGCTGCAGAGTGGTGGGAATAAAGGCACCTTGCCTTGCTTTTTGTGCTGTTCCTAGCTGCAGATGTTATGGCTCCGTCACAGCTATCCCTGTCTTCTAAACCAGAAGCAAAAATGCAAATTGCTCTAGGAATTGGCTGGTGTTTTAGTTGTTCAATTAGGACTAATCCAAGAAGTTATCTTGGAGCTGGGTCTCGTTAGCTTGGAGAAATGGAGACTGAGGGGTAACCCTGTTAATGTTGATAAATATGTGAAGGGTGGGTGTCAGGAGGATGGAGCCAGGCTCTGCTCAGTGGCATCTAGTGATAGG
>JAOXOE010000441.1:26081806-26141931 GCA_028565055.1 Phoeniculus purpureus
GAGACCTGACTGCTTTGGTTTCCTTTCCCCTTAAAACCTGGGAGCAAAGCAGTTTTCTTAGTTTCAACCCGTTACACCACTGCACATGGGAAGGAGGTTTCGTTTGGAGTTTGGCTTTTAATTTATTTCTTTTAAAGACAGATAACTTTTTCTAGTCTATCTGAAAGGTCGTTGCAGAGAGGTGGGTGCTGGTCTCTTATCGCAGGTGATTAGCGATGGAATGAGAAGGATGGGCTTCAAACTGTAATAGGGGAGGTAGTAGGAGGAATTTTTTCACAGAAGTAGTCATCAGATGCTAGAACAGTGTGGCCAGGGAGGGGCTGAATAACCGTCCCTGGAGGCGTTTAAAGGTCATTTGGATGTGATGTTGGGGGATCTGGATTAGGGGTGAACTTTGTAGAGTAGGGTTGGTGGTTGGACTGGATGATCCCAGGGGTCTTTTCCAACCTGAACGACTCTGTGATTTGAATGGGTGGACTTCAGGGTAAGCGCATCCTCCTTTGCTGAACGCATGGACATCCACGCCCTTACACTGCACCGTGGTTCTGCGTGTTCGTGGTGGCAGCGCGTTCCAAGCCAGGCTGCTGACGGACTGACCCGAGCCAACTCTTGCTGAGGTCTGTGAAGCGTTGCACAAGAGGTTTGAAAGAAAAAAGTTGGGGACATGTGACAGTTAATCTCTTTAGCGGTAAGACTGAAGTTTAAGCACGCTGCTGGAAATGTACTCCCTTCTGTGCTGCTCTTTGTTTGAATTCACAATCTCCTGCGTGGATTTGGAGCCTAAACTTCTTTGCTCTCTAGTCCGGTTAAATCATGTCAGCATGCGCCCCCTCCCTTGCTGTAATTGTTCAGGGAGTGTTGGATCACGAAAGGATTTGCGTGACGGGGTTCTGCAGCATTTCGTCGTCTCAATGAATTATTGCGGAGGAGAGACAACAGCCTCTTCTGACCAACATGCATTGGAATGACTCATCCAATTTGTCAGCAGGTGACAGTGAAGCTCATTCAGCCTTCACACAGACCGAGCACAACATAGTGGCAGCTTACTTAATCACAGCAGGTACGGCCTCTGGCAAACCCTCGGGAGCTCTTCAGCCTAGAACCGCAGGTCTGATCTCTCGTCCTGTGTAGTGTCCGCAACTGTATTTCACTTTGTGCTACGCAGATGTCTGGTGGCTTTTCTCCGTGGCTCCTAGAGCTGGCAACCAGCAGCCTGACCCAAGCGTGCCGAAACCTCTGCGCTCTCCGCTCTGGGCTTGAGGGCAGCTTTGTGTCTCGAAAACCAGGTTTTGTTGGTGTGTAATGCTAGAAGCGAGCAAGAATTGATTTCTGCCAGCGTGCAAAGGGGATAAAAATAGGGCATAGCTGCCACATCTCGTGTTTTTCTGCGATGCGCTCGGAGCTATCTTGAGAGCGCTCCCGGGCCACGTGTTGGGAGCAATAGCTGTGTAGTCTGAGCATGTGAGCCAGTGTCTCTGAGGGGGGTGTAAGGGGAAGGGCTGGAATGTGACTTGGAAGGAGGGAGCTGGTCATTAATAAGAGAAGAGCAGACTCCAGCTGCAGCTGTGTTTTTCACCAGTGACACGTATTGGAAAAAGCAAGGTGGAGGGTTTGGCGTCGTGTTTGCTCTCGGCGACTGTGGTTGCCTTTGGCTAAACCTGAACGGCTGTGGAATTTAGGGCTGGATTTTTCCTGTGTAAACTCTCATCGTTATAACCACAGCTGCTTCAGTGAGGCTTTTCTGAAGCACTGAGCATTACAGCAATGAAACGGTGGTGATGATAGGTCATAGGGTGGGCTCGATGATCTTCAAGGTCTTTTCCAGCCTCAGCAGTTCTGAGTGATTCTGTGACGTATCGCTGCAATCAAACCCGCATTGATAAACAGAGCAGTTGTAAAATAGGCCTTCTATACCCTTGTCATGTGTAGGATGGACATTTTAGCCATGTATTTATATCTAATATGCATTTATAAACAATTATATTTAAACCTAAACAGAATATATTATTCCACTGGGGGATTCCATTCATGTTTTCAATGTACACTAAAGAATCATGGAATCATACAATGGACAAGGTTAGAAGGGACCTCAAAGACCATCTAGTTCTAACCCCCCTGCACAGGCAGGGAGACCTTCACCAGAGCAGGTTACTCAGGGCCCCAGCCAACCTGGTCTTCAACACCTCCAGGGATGGGGCAGCCACCACTGCCTTGGGCAACCTGTTCCAGCATCTCAGTACCCTCACAGGAAAGAATTTGTTCCTCGTGTCTAATCTCAATCTCTCCAAGACTGTAACCTTTTCCCCTTGTTCTCTCACTACACACTCACGTCAAAAGCCCTATCCCACCTTTCATGATATATTATACATAGCTGTTATATTGAGATACCAAATAGAATTACTTATGTTGATATATTAAATATAGCTATTATGTTGAGATACCAAATAGAATTACTACCTCGATATAATAATATATAAGTATTATATTGATATGGTAAATAGAAGTCTTATATTGATATAGTAAATAGACACAGTTTTATATATTAAATAGCATTAGTAGATTTATGTGTTAAATACAATAATTATATTGAGATATTAAATAGGATTTATTGTATATGGTGGAAATTTGACTCAGTTTATAAGTGCTGGATTCAGTTACAGCTCACAGATCATGCCAGACATTTCGTATGTTATAAGTAGCCATTGCAATGTTTTAAAATAGCAGTAATACTGTAGGGGTTTATAGGAGAGGGTGTTTCTGGTGGTCACATTTTAGGTGGAATTGACCCAGCTCTTGTTTCATAGTGTGGACATATAATGTCTTTAAAACAAAGAAGTTGGATTACTTTGGGGTTTCTATGTTCTTTTTTCTTCTTCTCAAGATTCCACAGAACATTGGGGAAGTCTAGCTGCCCAGGGGGTTGTGGAGGCTCCTTCTCTGGAGATGTTTAAAAGCTGTTGGGACATGTTCCTGTGCGACCTGATCTAGGTGATCCTGCTTTGGCAGGGGGATTGGACTGGATGATCTTTTGAGGTCACTTCCAATCCCTTATGATTCTATAAAGCTTTTCACCTGTAGGTTGGACGTCATGAGGAATGGTGTTGACAGTGAGGTCTAGAACATCTCTGGAAGTGTGACAGCCTGCTTTACACATGTTTACACAGCAAACCTTAAGAAATCTCAAGAAAGAGATTGTGGGGCTGGAGCAGGTCCAGAGGAGAGCAACGAGGCTGGGGAAGGGACTGGAGGGAAAATCTGGTTTGGAGAGGCTGAGGGAGCTTGGTCTGTCATCAGTTCTCTTCGCTTCCCTCTGAATAAGGAAAGTAAGAGGCTATTCTGCTCTTCTGGGAGCAGTTGTCTAACCACAAGATGTTTCACAGGCCAGTTGCACCTGTGTGCTTGGTCTAGATCACAGCAGTTTGTCCCACCTGATGATTTGAGGTTACTGAAAGTTTTGGACCTGGTCTGCGCTCCCTGCTCTCCAAGAACTCATAGTATCATCAAATAGTTTAGGCTCAAAAAGACTTCTAAGACTATTGAGTCCAACCCTAATCCTAATGCTGCTAAGGCTGTCACTAAAGCCTGTCATTAAGCACCACATCTGCACACCTTTACCTCCGGGGCGTAGCTCAACCTCATCCTTTCACAGCCTGTTCCAATGCTTGATAACCCTTTAGGGATGTCCAACTGACCCTCCCTTGATGCAACTTGAGGCTATTTCCTCTTGTTCTAGCACGTATTAGAGGAGACTGATCCCCACAAACACTCCACATCTGGCCCTTACTGGCTCTAAGTGAAAGTCACCTAACTGGAAAAGCTGCTCTCTCCTTCCCAGGTTCTGTTCTCCTTTTGAAAGTGTTTGACTGAAAGTAAAACCTGCCTAGGGTTGGGTACTGCGCTGGACTGCCTTTCCTTCTCCTTCTGCGTGTGTGTTGCTGACGGGTGTCTCTCGTGAGGTTTCCTCTTGTGTTTTTGCAGGAGTGATCAGCATTTTCAGTAACATTGTTGTGTTGGGCATCTTTGTGAAGTACAAAGAGCTTCGGACAGCAACCAACGCGATTATTATCAACCTGGCTTTTACCGACATCGGTGTGAGTGGCATCGGTTACCCCATGTCGGCTGCCTCAGACCTACATGGAAGCTGGAAATTTGGATATACTGGATGTCAGGTATTGCAACTCGGTCAGAGAGGCTGTTCTGAGCACCTAAGTGCAAACTGAGGTATAACTGGAACCTGTACTTGATCATAGAATCATGGCTCAAAAGGACTAGTCTAGTTGGAGGCCTGTATCTGGTGGTGTCCCCCAAGGGTCGGTACTGGGACCAGTACTATTCAATCTATTCATTAATGACTTGGATGAGGGATTAGGGTGAACTGTCAGCAAGTTTGCTGATGACACGAAGCTGGGACGAGTGGTCGACACCCCAGCAGGCTGTGCTGCCATTCACTGGGACCTGGACAGGCTGGAGAGTTGGGTGGGGAGAAAGCTAAAGAACTATAACAAGGGCAAGTGTAGAGTCTGACATCTGGGCAACAGTAACGCTGGGTACCGGTTTAGGGTGGGGACTGACCTGTTGGAGAGCAGCGTAGGAGACAGGGACCTGGGGGGTCCTGGTGGCCAGCAGGGTGACCATGAGCCAGCAATGTGTCCTTGTGGCCAAGAAGGCCAATGGCATCCTCGGGTGGATTATAAGGGAGGCGCTTAGTAGATTGAGAGAGGTTCTCTTCCCTCTCTACCCTGCCCTGGTGAGACCACGTCTGGAGTATTGTGTCCAGTTCTGGGCCCCTCAGGTCAGGAAGGACACAGAACTACTTGAGAGAGTCCAGCACAGGACCACAAAGATGATGAAGGGAGTGGAGCATCTCCCTTATGAGGAAAGGCTGAGGGAGCTGGGTCTCTTGAGCTTGGAGAAAAGGGGACTGAGGGGTCACCTCATTAATGTTGATAAATATGGAAAGGTCCCTGCCTGTGCAGGGGGATTGGAACTAGATTATGTAGATGGTCTTCAAGGTCCCTTCCAACCCTGGCCATTCTGTGATTCTTCAGTGTGTATTGAAAACATTAATGCAATCCCCCCAACCTCCAAACTCCTTGAATCTCAACATTTACTTACCCATATGTGGTGGTTTTGTACTCTCTAGACTTCAGGATTCCTGAGGTTCACACACGCAGATTGCTTTTGAAATGTTTCCTTTTAAGTGAACCAGCTGCAAATTGCCTGCATTGGGTTAGTTCTTTTGGTACTGGCTGAATGAGATGCACCACAGCACCTTCGATTCAGCCTGCAGGTTTGTGCTTGTACCTTTGAAATATTGCTCAGAAAGGGTGTTTGTTTGTTTTCATTTCAGATCTACGCTGCCTTAAATATCTTCTTTGGGATGGCGAGTATTGGTTTGCTCACTGTGGTGGCTGTTGACCGTTACCTGACAATCTGCAGGCCTCATATAGGTACTTGGACTTCACTGGTCAAAAACCATTCGCAGTTGGGTTTCTATGAAATAAGAGTCTAACTGTGGTGTTTTCTGAGGTCTGACTACATAATTGCAGTGCTGGGCATTATCTGGTCCTATAGTGCTTGGTTAAGTAACAGCACTTCCATGGAGAGGGATCTTGACGTTCTTGTGGACAACATGTTCTCCATGGAACAGCAATGTGCTCTTGTGGCCAAGAAGGCAAATGGAACCTTGGGATGGAGCAAGAAGAGTGTTTCCAGCAGATCAAGGGAGGTTCTTCTCCCTGTCTACTCTAGTGAGGCCACATCTGGAGCATTGTGTCCAGTTCTGGGCTCCCTGGTCCAAGAGGGATAGAGACTTGATTGAGAGAGTTCAATGGAGGGGCATGAGGATACTTAGGGGACTGGAGCATCTGCCTTATGAGGCGAGATTGAGAGACCTGGGAATTTTCAGCTTGGAGAGGGGACTTAATCACTGTCTGTAAATCCATGAGGGCTGGGTGTCAAGAAGAGAGAGAGACAATCTCTTTCCACTTGCACCCTGTGATAGGACAAGGGGCATCAGTTGGAGCACAGGAAGTTCCACCTCAGTATGAGAAAATTTCTTCACTGTGAGGGTTACAGAGCACTGTGAGGGGCTGCCCAGGGAGGTTGTGGAGTCTCCTTCTCTGGAGACTTTCCAGACCCCTCTGGTGTGTTTCTTTGTGACCTGTCTTAGCTTCTATGATCCTGCTTGATCAGGGGGGCTGGACTCGATGACCCGTGGAGGTCCCTTCCAACCCCTAGTGATCTGTGTATGGATGATATTGCTTCTGAAAGTGGAAAAAGTCACAACTAGGCTGTTACCTGTTACTCTGGCTATGAGTTGTGTTTCCATGGCTGTTTCCAGTCTCTGGACGGCCACATCCGTATACAGAAGCACATGAAAAGCCTCTTGCGGTGGGAGATGTTGACCTCTTGGCAGGTGGGTTTTCCTCTCCAGTATCTAGAATCTCCACAGTACAGCTGACTGTAGCAGCTAATTCCTCCCCCTGCACTCAGGCAAGTTGTACTTGAGTGAGCTGTTGCCCAATAAGCTTTCAGGCACGGGGTTAGGGTCAGGTATTGCCTGTATGCTGGGAGTTGGAATGGATGATGGTCGGTAAGAGGTGCGAAAGGCTGGCAAGCGTGTGAGCTGGCCGTGTGCTTGCTGGAAGCTACTTGTCGTTCCAGTTTAACCCTGGAAAGAAGCAAAAGCTGCCAACGGTTTATGACTGTGTGTCCTTGGCCACAGGAAGAAGAATGACTACCCGTAACTACGCTGCTCTAATCCTTGCTGCTTGGCTAAATGCGGTGTTTTGGGCTTCCATGCCGACTGTAGGCTGGGCGAGCTACGCGCCGGATCCCACCGGAGCAACGTGCACAGTGAATTGGAGGAAAAATGATGCGTAAGATTCTCCTTTGCCGTTTCTGTTAAATCTGCGGTCTCATCGAAGGCTGAGGTTGTTTGGCTCACTGCTGTATGAGCAGAGCTTCTTCCTTCTGAAGCATAAAACCTAAGTGACAAAAACCATTTGAACACAATGGGAATAACGTGAGTCCAGAGAAACGACAGGAATTACGAACAGCCTTGAAAACATCCAGACTTGTCTTTGCTAAAAAATGTGCTGAAAGAATTGGAGCTAGAGAGATTCCCTCTGATTCCTGAAAATTTCATAACCAGATCAAAATCTTGAACCACGTTTCCTGGGTGGCTATTTGTAAGTTGCTGTGTTTTTGTTTTTCTGTCTTGTCAGGTCCTTTGTTTCCTACACAATGAGTGTAATTGCTGTTAATTTTGTTGTGCCCTTAACAGTCATGTTTTACTGTTATTACAATGTCTCCCGGACAATGAAACGGTACGCCAGCGGTAACTGCCTGGAGAGCGTCAACATAGATTGGTCTGACCAAGTAGATGTGACTAAGGTATAGTGAACGGAGGCGTGTTTTGTGTTCAAGTCTTGGGGACAAAGGGACAGCTTAGTCTTCCGAGCTTTTCTGTTTCCTACACTTCCCCTTTTCCTTTTTCACTAGACACCAAATGAAACACAGCCTGGCTTAAGGTATATCTGGGTGCCTCAAGTCTGTGGCCTTTACTTTCTTTTGTTTAACTTAAGCCTTAGGGAACAGTTCTACTAGAACCATAGAGTGTTCTAGGCTGGAAGGGAACTCTAGAGAGCACAGAATCATTCAGGTTGGAAAAGACCCGTGGGATCATCTTGTCCAACCATCATCCCTACTCTACAAGTTCACCCCTAAACCAGATCCCCCAACACTCATCCAAGTGTAGTCATCTAGTCCAACCTCCCTACACAGGGACAACTCTACCTAGATCAGGTTCCTCAGAGCCTCATCAGGCCTGACCTCAAATGACTCCAGGGATGTGGTCCCCACCAATTCCCCAGGCAGCCCATTCCAGCCATCAACCACCCTCACACTGAAGAACCTTTTTCTAATATCCAGCCTAGATCTGTCCTTTCCCAGCTTGAACCCACTGCTCCTTGTCCTATCCATACAAACCCTCTTGAAACGATGTTCCCCTGCTTTCATGCAGGCTCCCCTCAGGTCAAAAGAAGTACCCCCAGAGCCTTCTTTTCTCGAGTTTGAACAGCCCCGACTCACTCAGCCTGTCCTTGTATGAGGGATGCTGCATTCCCCTGATCATTTTAGTGGCCTTCCAGTGTGTCTACATCCTTCTTGTGCTGGGGTCTCCAGAACTGGACACAATACTCCAGGTGAGGTCTTACCAGCACAGAGTGGTATTAAGAGCCTTACCAAACATTTACCTTAGATTTTTCTCCCTGTTTATATTTATTGCTCGTGACAGCATCTCAGAGTAACCCATTATGGTGATTGTAATTCATGTTTGAAGTCCTCTCTGGCCATTTAAACGTCTGGTGGACAGATTTACCATCATCACAGAGTGCTGACTCTGCGAAATAGCAGACCTCTCAAATAGACATCAGTGTGATGTGCTGTTGAATCCCCAAAGTGAGATTTCCTTATAACTTGTGAGGTTATCTGCTTCTGAGTCGCTCTATGTCCATGTGTTGTTGAGGTTAGGAGGTCTTCATCTTCAGCTAATGCTGGTTGTGCACTTGTTCCTCTTCTTTTGCAGATGTCTGTTGTGATGATTGTAATGTTCTTGGTGGCGTGGTCGCCGTATTCTATCGTGTGCTTATGGTCTTCCTTTGGAGACCCAAAGAAAATTTCTCCTGCAATGGCCATCATAGCTCCTCTGTTTGCGAAATCTTCCACCTTCTATAATCCCTGTATTTATGTCATTGCAAACAAGAAGTAAGTACTCATTTAGTACTAATCTACTTCATGGTTTTAGCATGCTGTGGAATGGCCAGTGTTGGAAGGGACCTTAAAGATCATCTAGGTCCAAACCCCCTGCAGAGGCAGGGACACCTTCACTCGAGCAGGTTACTCAGGGCCCCAGCCAACCTGGCCTTCAGCTCTTCCAGGGATGGGGCAGCCACAATTGCCTTGGGTAACCTGTTCAGTATCTCAGCACCCTCACAGGAACATAGTGTCATCTAACTACACAAGGATCATCTGTCAAATGTGACAAACTGATTAGAGAAGAAATCAAATCAAAGCCACAGTTGATTTAACAGAGACCCTTCTGGGTAGCAAAAAATGAAAAACCATTTTGTTCTTTCCCCATTCTCTAAGTTCATCTGTTGTCGTGGCCATTCCCTGTCCTGGGATAATTGGAAGCTGCTGGGACCCCTGTTGGAGAGTCCAGCGCAGAGCCACAAAGATGATGAAGGGAGTGGAGCATCTCCCTGATGAGGGAGAGGCTGGGGGAGCTGGATCTCTTGAGCTTGGATAAAAAAGAGGCTGAGGGGAGACCCCATGAATGTTGATAAATATGGAAACGGTGGGTGTCAGGAGGATGGAGCCAGGCTCTGCTCTGTGTCATGCAGTGATAGGACAAAGGGGCAATGGGTGTGAGCTGGAATAGAGGAGGTTCCACATCAATCTGAGAAGGAACTTCTTCCCCGTGAGAGTGACAGAGCACTGGAAGGGGATGCCCAGGGAGGTTGTGGAGTCTCCTCTGTAGACGTTTAAAAACCGCCTGGCCATGTCCCTGTGCAACTTGATCCAGGGGTCCTGCTCTAGCAGAGGGGTTGGACTGGATGATCTTTTGAGGTCCCTTCCAGTCCCTAATGTTCTGTGATTGTGATTCCATGAAAGTGAAGAAGACTTGGGTTCTTTTGAATTCAAGCAACATGTATTTTATGAAGTCAATTTTACTGAAACTGAGACCCCATTTTAATACCCAGGGCAAATTTACCAGTTTCACTTTGTGCTTGGTTCTCCTGCTAACGACCTGTCCGCTTTGTCTGCCTGGTCCTCTGCAGGTTTCGGAGGGCGATCCTGGCGATGGTGCGCTGTCAGACGAGACAGGAGATAACGATAAATAACGCCTTGCCCATGAGCATGTCGCAGAGTGCACTGACAGCCTAGAACTCTACCGCTCGCCTGCACGAGTTCCACAGCAAGAAGTGAAATCTGGGTTAATCAATCTCTTGGAAGATGAATCTTTTGGAATAATAATCCACCGCAGCTGTTTTCTTTTAATCACAATAATCTCTTTAGATAGATGAAGAAGACAGAAGGACAAACCCCACTAAGTCTTTAGGTTTTGATAATGAGGTTTATTAGCTTGGTATGCCTGTCCCAAACAAAAAGCCTAGTCAAGTGGTCACTGCGGCTCGTATGGGGTTAGACGAGGTGACACAGGAGCAGGGAAAGACTGAAGCGGGAACGGCTTAGCTTCAGTAACCTACTTCTTGCACCTGTAATTCCTTTCATTAAATACTTCCCTCAACCTCCCTTTAAAGTTTTCCAGTTGTGAAATATTCTGAACTCTCCCGGTGTGAGTGTACTTACATACCAGGCGGCCGTGTCGATACGCTCCTGGAGGTACCGAAGTGCCTAGCCAAACCCTAGAGGACCTGTTGCCAGCTGTTAGGGTTTTGAAGGAATGTCGGGATGTTTAGTGTGTTTTTGAAGTGTTGGCTCATAGAACCAAATGAATCTGCAGGACAGGCAGCTTGGGTTTTAGCAGTGGGACGTTTCCGGTGCTCATGGCTGCACAGCAAATCTTGAGGACGAGACGAGAGGCACCCTAAAACCCGACTCCCGGTTTGCACAGGGGACGATGTAAATATTTATTGCAGTTTCTCGCCGATCGATCCCGTGGCTACGTAGGGCTGTTGTGTGGTTATAAAAAATACCCCTTTGGCAACGTGAGCGATGGATTTGTCCAGAGTGGAAGAGATGTGTTTGGATCTGTCTGTCAATGGCAGTACGTGCGCTCGGGGGGGTTCTTGGATTTTGAGAATAAATGTCTTCTGGTATTCTGCTTGCGTGCATCCGAACTTTGCCTTTGCAGCGTGCAGCTTGTTTCAGGTAGATCTGGGGGTTTTTTTGGTTAAAACCTGTTTTTGCAGGGTTTTCTTTTTTTAAACTTCTGGGTTCTAAGCTTCTTATTAACTAGTGATTTTAAGTATTGAAGCAAATGCCATGCGGTGTCCTCGTGCTATACGGTATAAATATGTGAAGGGTGGGTGTCAGGAGGATGGAGCCAGGCTCTTCTCAATGTCATCTAGTGATAGGATGAGGGGCAATGGGTGTGAGCTGGAACAGAGGAGGTTCCACATCGGTATGAGAAGGACCTTCTTCCTAGTGAGGGTGACAGAGCCCTGGAACAGGCTGCCCAGGGGAGTTGTGGAGTCTCATAGAATCATAACAGATTGGAAGGGACCTCCAAAGATCATCTAGTCCAATCTCCCTGCCACAGCAGGATCACCTAGACCATCACTTGCAATTTCTGTGACTGGCATTGAATCACTTTCACACAATTGCAGTCCAACTGGCTCTGCAGTTTACAATGATCAGTAAATCACTGAACTATTGAGGCTGGAAAAGATCTCTAAGATCATCGAGCCCAACCTAAAAATCACCACAATGAGCTAGACCAGGGCACTAAGTGCCACAGCCAGTCTGTCCTGAACCACCTGCAGGGATGGGGACTCCACCGCTGCCCTGGGCAGTCCTTTCCAGGGTCTGACCAACGCTGATTTCATACCTTTGCTAAGTATCTTTGAGCTTTGCTTTCGTGTATTTTCATCCCAAATGACCTGCTCATCGCCTCACCTGCAACAGCTTCAAACGTGCATTGTCATTCACCTTCCACCCACGTCAGCTCCTTTCTGTAGTCTTACACTGCCATCGTGTGGGTAGGAGAGCAAAGGAGTGCAAAGGACTACATGACTCGGGTTGAGGAAACACTTGTTACACTAGAGCCTAGAGAAATCACATAACCTTTCTTGAAAGCACTCGGGCTGAACAGGAGCCAGCAGGGTACCCAGGTAGCCAACAGCATCCTGGCCTGGATCAGGAACGAGATAACCAGCAGGAGTAGGGAGGTGATGTGCCCGTGTACTCTGTTCTTGTGAGAGCACATCTTGAGTACTGGGTGTAGTTTTGGGCACCACAGGA
The DNA here is from genome assembly GCA_028565055.1 of Phoeniculus purpureus. Lineage (NCBI taxonomy): Eukaryota > Metazoa > Chordata > Aves > Bucerotiformes > Phoeniculidae > Phoeniculus > Phoeniculus purpureus. The sequence continues at coordinate 26,093,798 of JAOXOE010000441.1, forward strand.
TAAGGACATTGAGGGGCTGGAGAGAGGCCAGAGAAGGGCAATGAGGCTGGGGAAAGGTCTGGAGAACGGGCCCTGTGAAGAACAGCTGAGGGAACTGGGTTATTTAGTCCAGAGAAGATAAGAAGAGAAGGAGACTTTCTTGCTCCCTACAGCTACCTCAAAGGAGGTCATAGTGAAGCTGGTGCTGATCTCTCCTCCCAAATTCCTAATGATAGGATGAGGGGAAATGGCCTCAAGTTGTATCAGAGGAGGTTTAGACTGGATCTTAGGAAGAAGATATTTCTCGAGAGAGTGGTTGGGCACTGGCACAGGCTACCCAGGGAGGTGGTAGATTCATCATCCCTGGAGGTGTTTGAAAACTGAGTAGCTAGAGCACTTGAGGCCATAGTCTAGGGGTTAGGGAGCTGTTGAGATGAGGGCTGGCCCTGATGATCCTGGAGGTCCTTTCCAGCCAGGATGATTCTGTGTGTACAGAAACTTGAAGATGTCTTACTGCACCTCCAGAAAGGTTTCTCTGCTTCAGCAGCTCAGTCCCCATTAGCTGATGCCAGACTAAACAACATTCAGCCAACCACTCACTTTCTCCATTGTTTCTCTTGGAACACAGAGTAGGACTGATGAGTCTGCAGCAAGATGCTCAACCCCACAGAGCACGTCAGAGCAAGGCAACAGTCAGTTTGACATTTAACAAGCTGTTTGCTGAATCTGTTGGTTGTGAGCGACTTCTGAGTTCACAGACCAACAACCTCCTTCTCCTCCCAGTTCCTACAGAAAGGGCTGAGCATACAGCAGGTGTCATGAAAAGTCAGGAAGACTGTTTTTGTTATTGTCTCTGTTATATAAACATGTAAAAGGAAGAGGGGTTTTTTGATCCTTCCAAATTAGAGAACAGGCTGCCCGGGGGGTTGTGGAGTCTCCGTCTCTGGAGACATTTCAAACCCGCCTGGATATGTTCCTGTGCAACTCGGTCTAGGAGATCCTGCTCTGGCAGGGAGTTGGACTGGATGATCTTTGAAGGTCCCTTCCAGTCCCTAATGTTCTGTGACATACTTCCTGTGACTCAAACCCTGTATCGACTGGGCTTCTCAAACAGCCATTTGAGGAACAGCCATAAAACTAAAGAAATCAGATTCCCAAGTTGTTCTTGTCACACAGTGGTTCTTACAGTTTAGAGTTTACTCTCCACTTAATTTTTCTTGCTATACATTCCACACATGCCTTTGCTTACTAATTAACCACTAGAGAAAAGCAGCTGTCCCTGCAGTTCACTGTGCTAGAAGGGTACCACAATTCCTAATGAAGTGCCCCAATTACATTTCAATCAGTGTCTTGTTCCTCACAACACCCAGACAAACAAAACCCAGTATTTTCAGTTCGGCTATTAACCTCCATTCAGGAGGATGGAAGCAAGAAAATTGCCAGCAGCAAGAACATAAACTCAGACCAAGGAAGACTTTGTTCGTATTTAAGTCTGAGTTCACCCCCAGGAGGCAGGTCCTCCAATTTGCTACAAAGTCAAATCATCAGCCACACTGAAGCCAATGCACTCCTTGCCACAAACATGAGGTCCTGTCATGCTTGACATTTTACAGAGCCATCCAAGTTTAACTTAGAAGTGCCTCAGACAGCCAATGGGATGGATAAAACTTGCATTTCTTTCCTTCAGCCTACCAATGTCTTCCATCTGATCAATCTCATAGACTAGGGGTCACACTTGATTTCTTTTTTCCCCTCTTCCCCAACTTTAAGTCCATGAATGCGTTCTGTCATCTGCCATAAAGCTCCTAAAATCCCTTTCTTCCTGCTCTGACAGCTTAGGCTAATCTTTAATCATTTTCCACTCAACCTAGCAGAATCACTTATCAGATCCTTTTGCACCAGACATGCAGATGCTGAGTTGCCTCTCATTTTACCTATGCAGACAGTATTCCCAGCCCTCCCATTACATGTTATGCTGTTCAGCACCTCCCAGCTTTCCCATCACTGTCCTGATAGAAAGATGCTCTAAGTAGCTGTCTTCAACAGTCTCACACATTCCTTGCCTTAATCATGAGATAAGATCATCACAACTTGTTAAAATCTAAACAGTAGCAAAATGGGGTTTGGGGATTACCCCACCCCCTCCTTTTCCTTCTAAATACTGGACTGTGATAGATGCAAAGCCATGCTAGGATACCTGTGACCTTCATGAGGCCAGTAAATATGACAAAGCACCTGCAAAGGCCTCAACTCCTTCTGCACAGGCAGCCACAAGCAATGTAAGGCATCTAAAGTGATATTGGGAAACTAAGGTCAGGCCACCAAAACCCTCACTATGAGAAAATACTAAGTACACTTCCAACAGCTCACATCCTCCACCCTTTCCTTCCTGCTTCCACCATTTCCATGTTGGATCTACACTTGCCTGTGATAGTTAACCTTCAGACCGAAGGCTTTGAAGCTACAGCCATCCTCTCTGAAGCTCCAAGTCATCAATAAACACACCTCTAAGTCTTAAGTCACACAGGTGTTCAAGGTCAACCCATCTGCCTCTAATTTCTCCTTGGGCCAGGTGTTTGCCAATCCCTCAGTTCAGACCTACAGAACAGCTTATTTCAAAGTCAGCAAGAACAAATGTCTGTAGACTTAAGGCTAGTGACGGAGCTCATCACTATGATGCACCTTGAGGTCTGAAGGCCATTCATCAAACTGGTACAGATTAAACCCTCCCTTCTACACCCATTGAAAGAGGCAAGTGGTAGCAAGCAGAACCTAGAACAGCTTTAGGATTTCTGAAGCTGCAGAAGAGCTACATAACCACAGCCACACAATACACTGGAAGGGCCAGAACAGCAGACCTCTCTGCTTCCACAGACGCTTCAACATATCAAAGCAGAAGACTGAAAACAAAGGACGTGAAACACTCTGATGCACATCAGTGTCAGGAACGCGTAAAAGTGGATTTAGGAGAATTAGAGGGAACAGAAAGCCAGCTCACATGTAGCTTCATGGCCACAGCACTCACCCATGGGAGAGCTTTGCTTACAGATGTCACACTGAAGCACCACATAACAGATAACAACAGCTACATGGAGTTTTCTTCTTAGAATACACAGTGTGGACCCCAAAGAGGATACTAAACAAGCACTTAAAAGCACACTACATAGTTCAAATACTGACAGGATTCACAGCTGTACATTGAGAGAACAGGACACTGTATAAGTAGGCTACAAAGATGCTGAGGGCACTGGAGCTTTGCTGAGAAACAGCTTCTCAGTGACCAGAAAAGGGGCAACAGACACCAAACCAGAACCTGTAAAATTTCACCTGAACATTCAGAGAAAGTTCTTGACTTTTAGGGTGTCGAAGCACTCAAACAGGCTGCACAGAGAGGTTGTGGGTTCTCTGCTCTGGGTAAGTGCAGCCTTCCCTGGACATAATCCTGTGCTACCTGCTCTGAGTGACCCTGCTCTGACAGGGGGCTGCACTCAATGATGCCCGGAAGCCCCCTCCAACCCCAGCAGTCTGCAAAACACTCCCTACAGTGCAGGGTGACTTGAACATTATCAGCTTATTCCATTTAAAACTCGGGAACACTTCCTTTGCCAGACACCCACACGTGCTCTGAGCGCAGTGCAAGCAACACAAGGAACTGGCAACCTCAACATCCCTGAGAGCACTAAAAAGCCCGACAGAAACGCCTCTCCAGCGTGGCTCTCGCTTCTGAAGTTTGGCAACGACAAAACATGCCCCAGTAAGAAGTCACCGCCCCCACAGCGGCTCCCGAGGGGACCCCGGCGGCTGCGGCCGTTAGTGGGGTCCCACCCTCCTCCCCTTATCATCGGGGGACCGCGGGGTGTGTTCAATTGTGATACAGACCGCGAGTTTTCCCCTCACCCCACCTCCAGTCCGGGAGACCCAGCGCTGTTCCAGCAGTTGCGAACCCCCGGGACCCCCCGCCCGACTGGAGAAGGAGCCGCAGCCACTTACCCGCCGAACCGCCGGCAACCACCTGGTTCGCAGCCTCTTGCAAAAAGCCCCCGGGGGTACGAGCCATGGTCGTCCTGTGGCCAGCGAGTGGCTGCTTGAGCTGGGGAGGAAGGAGAAAGAGCGGGAGGTGGCGGGAGCCGCGGTTATCTGCAGGGGGGACCGGGCGGGGCCGGTCGTTAGTGGCCGCCGGGCACAGAGTGGCCCCGGGCTCACAGCTGGCGGCGGTCGGGGCGGGGAATGAAGCTGCGCGATTGGCAACAGCTGGGAAAGCGGCAACTGCTGGAGCCGGACAGAATTGTTTTGGTTAGAAGAGACCTTTAAGTTCAAGTCCAACCCCCTACTGCCAGGTCACAACTAAACTATGTTCCTCATCTTAAAGCTCTCCTGGGACGAAGACTCCACCACTGCCCTGGGCAACCTGTTCCAGTGCTTGATAACCCTTTCAGGGTAGAAATTCTTCCTAACAAACAGCCCAAACAAACCCAGTTCCTTCAACTGCTCCTACATGACTTGTGCTCCACACCCCTTACAAGCTTTATAGCTCTTTTCTGGACTTCTCAGGAGGGTTTGTGGTGCTGGCTGGCTCTCAGGGTGTCTTTCTGAGGCGTAACTGTCCTTCTAGAACTTTTAGGCTTTCACTGTTCAAAGGACACTGGTGTGTTGTCATTTGGAGGGCGGCTGTTGCGTGTGTTACAGGGATCTATTGGCCCATCTTAGTAAACACAGCAGTGCCAGTGCTGGGACACAGCCAGCGACAAGGCTGTGCTTTCATAGAATCGTAGGAATCACTGAATGGTTTAGGCTGGAAGGGACATCAGAGATCATTTAGTTCAAGTCCCCTGCCATGGGCAGCAACACCTCTCACCAGACCAGGTTGCCCAGAGCCCCATCCAACCTGGCCTTGAACACTTTCAGGGATGGAGCAACCACAACCTTTCTGGGAAACCTGTTCCAGTGCCTCAGCACCCTCACAGGGAGGAATTTCTTCCTAAGATCTCCATCTCACCTTTTAGCTGAAACCATCCTCCTTGCCGTATCAAGAAAGTCCTTCATCAAAAGTCCCTCTCCTGCTTTCTTGTAGCCCCCTCAGGTACTGGAAGACTGCTACAAGGTCCCACCAGAGCCTTCTCCAGACTGAGTAGCCCAAATCCCCTCAGCCTGTCTTCACACTAGAGGTGCTCCAGCCCTCTGATGATCCTTGTGGCCTCTTCCGGACTCTCTCCACTGGTTCCATGTCCCACCACAGTACAACCTGGGGGACACAATGGGCTCACCCCCAGCACCACCAAAGGGAAGCTGGTTCAACCAGGACAACCTCAGGATGTTCATTCTAATGGTCACAGATGCTGTCTACTAGGTCAAAGAGTCTAACTTGGAGCCAGATTCAAATGGGCTACTTGGGTTAATAAACTACAGGTTAAGCACTTAATCGACAACTGAGTTCCTAAATGTTTCTCTGGATTTGGAACCTGCAAGAGTTGGAAGCAGATGTAGTATTGCAAGTGATCTTTTCTTTTCCCTGCTCTGTCTACCTCTAACCTACTTCTACCAATCAAACCCCTGGGAAACCAGCACCTAGGCGTAATGATGTCTCCACTTCCTTGTCTCCACTTCTCTCTACCCCTGAACAGCACTGGAGTGCCTCACACTGTTTCCTCTTTTTGCACCAACCTACAGCCTCTAGATCCACTGATTTTTCTTATCCCAAGGTAAGACTGGTCCAGTCTGAGCTCTACATTCAGGGGTACAGACAACCTCAGCTGTGATAGTTTGGGGGAGAAAACAACTGCTGTTGATCACAAGGGCACATTCTAAGAAGGTCACAAAACTGTTTAAGAGAGTCCAGCACAGAGTCATGATGATGATGATGGAGTGGAGCATCTCCCTGATGAGGAAAAGCTGAGGGAGCTGGGGCTCTTGAGCTTGGAAAAAGGGAGACTGAGGGGGTGACTCCATTAATGTTGATAAATATGGACAGGGCAGGTGTCAGGAGGATGGACCCAGGCTCTGCTCAGTGGCACCCAATAATAGGACAAGGGGTGACAGGGTGTGAGCTGGAACAGAGGAGGTTCCACATGAATATGAGAAAGAATTTCTTCCCAGTGAGGGTGACAGAGCACTGGAAGGGGGTGCCCCAGGGGGGTTGTGAGTCTCCTTCTCTGGAGACATTTAAAACCTGCCTGGCCATGTTCCTGTGTGACTTGATCTAGGGGATCCTGCTGTGGCAGAGGGATTAGACTAGATGATCTTTCAAGGTTGGTCCCTTCCAATCCCTGTGATTCACTGGAGTTAAGGTAATGGCTCTTGGATAAGATGATGGACTGTTTGCTTAACCATTCACACAGACAATTTGGGATTCATTTTATTCTTTTTCATTTTTGCTTGCATGCAATATCCTTACAGAGTGAACACAAGCATAGTATACATGTTCTTCCATATCTTTATCTCAAGGAGAAAGGACAAAAGCTGAGGAAAAAGTTCATCATGAAGAAAAGCACAACTGATTGCTATAAAAACAAAGACAGAAGTAGCTAAAGTTAATAGGAAAAAATAGTGATCACGAATTCCAGTGGGTGGAATTCACATTAATCAAAGAGAAAAATTGATAAATAAAGAGGAGGTGACTGAAAAAAGACTTGATCAATGCTGATCAATGCAGGCTCTTCTCAGTAGTGCCCAGTGATAGGACAAGCAACAATGGAGAACATAGGAGGTTCAATCCAAACATCAGGAAAAGCTTTCACCGTGATGGCACCAGGCTGCCCAGAGAGGTTGTGGAGCCTCCTGCACTGGCGACATCCCAAACCCACGTGGATATGTTCTGGCAGGAGGGTTGGACTAGATGGTCTCCAGAAGTCCCTTCCAACCAGGCTGAGAATCTCCTTTCTTTGGGCAAGCGGATGCTCGAACCTTCAGCATTTTGCTTTGGATTTGCTGCAGTGAAGAGACCTCGAAATTGACCAGAAGGAGCAGGCGCTGGTCACTTTCGTTTCCGCAGCCGCCAAACAAACGCCCTCAATGTTTACGTGGGGAAAAGAAAACAACCGGAAAAGTAACTTTCAGAGCACAAAGTAGCCAACAGCCTCGCACCTGCTGCTGCTGCTGCCGCCGCGCAGTATTTAAAGCCTGTCCCACACCTGCTAAACCCCCGCACTCAGTAGTCACCCTCCTCCGGCTGGAAGTCTCTGACACGGGACACCGCTCTCTTCTCTCCACCCCTCGCCTAGGGCCACCACGGCCAGGGATTCCGATGCTGGGGGCAGCCCCTCGCCCCGCCTTCAGGCCGCGGCCCCGCCGCTGCGCGCTCCCGCCCCGCCTTTGTTGCGGAGCGGCGGCGGCTGCCGGGGCGGGAGCGCGCAGGTAACGGGCCGGATCGGGCCGGGGCCGTCCCCGAGGCCTCAAGGGCTGGGCTGGGCCCGGGTCCTGCGGCGAGGCCGTTGTGGGGCTGCTCCGCCCTCCGCGGCCCTGCCCGGGCTCCGCCTCGCCTCTACCCGCGGCTTAGCCGGGGAAGGAAGTTCCCAGGGCGGAGAGGGAAGGGAAGGGGTGGCCAGGCCGCTGCCTCCCGGGGGACGGGAAGGGCACGGAGGGGTGAGGAGGCGGCTCGGGGAGTTCGGGCTGCTCCACAGCCAGTTCCTTGTGGGGACTCTAGTGTGAGGGTGAGACCGAACCACGGAGGGTGCTCCAGAGGAAAAGTAACGCATTTAAGGAACAATTAGAGTAGAAAAGCCTTGACAAAACTAAAACATCTAATCTGTGGTTTTCTATGACTATTTATGGGGGTTTTTTTAATAAAAAGCTGCTTGGGAAGTCCCAACGAGTTGAGCACTTCAGCTGCTCGTACAGAAGTTCAGTCCTAACCTGCCTTCTCTGCCTGCAGGAAAGTGGGAGAGGGACTTTGTATAAGGAGGGGTTCCAGTAATGCAACAAGGGGGATGGTTGCAAGCTAAAAGAGGGGGGATTTACATGAGCTCTTAGGAAGAAGTTCCTCCCTGTGCGGGTGCTGAGGCACTGGAACAGGTTGCCCAGAGAGGTTGTGGCAGCTCCACTGCTGGAAGTGTTCAAGGCCAGGTTGGATGGGGCTCTGGGCACCCTGGTCTGGTGAGAAGTGTTGCTGCTCATGGCAGGGAGTTGGGACTGGGTGATTGCTCAGTTTCCTTCCAACCTGGTGACCCTCGTTGCTGTTGTGAAGGGCTGTTTGGGTTTTGTTGCCTCTGGTTTGTTTCTGAATTTGAGCAGCTTGGAGTAAAAATACTGAGTGCAAGCACCCAGAGGTGTCTTTTACTTGAGACATCACACCCTCCAGTGTTTGCCTGTGGAACAACTACAGCTGAGTCTAGAAACACCTTGAAGAGGGTTGGAGCTGGGTGCTGTAGCACTTTGTTCACCCTGAGTTTGGGAATCCAGAGTTTCCTGCAGTAGCCAAGTAAGTGGTTGTTATTTTTAATATCTCACTGAGTTCTAACTGCTGCTACAAGAGCCTTAAATAATGCTGCTTTAGCCATGGAAGAATAACCAGTTAACCACAGCAATGCACTTCTGGTTCCACATACTGGTTGGACTTGATGATTTTAAAGGTCTTTTGCAATCTAGAAGATTCTATGACTCTCTGTCTCAGAGCTGCAGATTCTGTAGGCTGTGGGACACAAGGAAATGCAGCAATAGACTAAAACGATTGTCAGGATCTTAACTGCTTTGGGTTTTTAGTTTTTGAGGTAGTAAAACTGTTGAGAGGTTTTCTTAACTTGCTGTGAGGGGTTGGGAGAGGAGAGAAAACGGAGGGTTGGTAGTCCTCTGTGGAAAGAGTCATTAAATAATTCAGTAGAGTTGAAAACAAGAAGGGACACATGAGCTGAGAGTGGAAGGGGAGAGCGTCCCACTTGTTGGTCACAGTTTTGTGTAAAATCAGTTGTGTAAAGTAGAGAAATGCCCTGCTGAGTCTTTTTTTTGCCTCTTTTGAAAATGCTTAGACTGTCAAGCATATGGCAGAGGAGACTCTGCATGTTGATGACAAAGAGCAGACACTGAAAGGTTTTTAAACTACAAATTACTGCTCCGACTTAATGTGCACTTAAGTGCTGATCTCTCAAACCTGTGCAGTCTTTGCACTTGTGCATCTCTTACCCTATCTGGATAAGTCAATGTTTTATTCCTGAAAATACAGGAATAAAAAAGAGAGACAATTGCAGGCTTTTGCTTTACCTGCTAAAGCAAAATGGGTTTGAAAGGGTAATTTTGAAAGCTGGAGTTGAAGCACCAGCCATCTGCGGTCAACTTTGTGTTGGTCACCAGAAAATGTGTACAGCTGGTTTTCTGGTTCTCGTTCACCACTGCTTTTCTGTTCCAGGCATTTAAAAGGACTTTATTGGGTCAAGTGCCCAGTGGGAGGCTGTTGTACGTGTTCTGTGATACTTAGAGGGATGTGCCTGTTGGTCCTGGTGTTGGGATGAAGGGCTGTGTGGGGTCCCTGAGCAATTCTACAGGCTGTTTGCTGTTATTGCTGGTGGAACTTCCTTTTGAAAAGGGCATATAATTCTGCTGGAGACTTTCTGTGTGTGGGTAAAATCATCATTGATACGTTACTCTCAGGTTTAGCAGGCAATAAAATACATGAGACTGGTTTGTAATATCTTTTCCTTCTTAGGAAGAAGCATCTCTGGTATCTTGTTCAGTATCCCTTGCTGGAGTAGCAAACTGAGGAACTGATCTGACTTCCCTTTAAGTGAACAGCAACACTTCCACTGGCCATGGCAGTGTGGGGATTACGCTGTGGGGTTTGGAAGAAATAATTGGTAATGAATTAGTTTTTGTAGCGTGAAATCCATGGTAAATTGAGTTAAGGAGATCCACGTAACATGCTGGTAGACAAACGTTATCCTTTCTGTCATCGTATGTAAATCTGCTGAAGGCAGAAATTGATCTCTAAGTTATTCGTTCATTAAATTAGTAATAGTCCAGCCGGCTGGGTGCTGATTTAATGTTAGGTATGAAATAAATGAGAAAAATCTAATCTGCTTCCCTGTTGTAGTATTAGGACAAAAGAGGATTAACAAGCTTGGGTATTGATTAGCTCTTTGGAGGGGAGGGGGTAGCAGTTCCAGTCGGGATTTGTGGAAGGAGAGCAGGGTTGTGTCTGCTCTGAAAATGCTGTGAAAATTCCCTCTGCTGTGAGGGAATTAAACATGGGAGCGGAGTTTGCTGGGCTTGAGGCAAACAGACTGTTTTTAACTGTCTGGTTTTAAAATGTCCAAATCTAGTAACTTGTGCTGAGTTGGACTTTAGCTGATGAATAAAAACATCTGCTTGATACTTAGTGCTGAAGGACTGTGTTATGGTAGAGTGTGTGAATTATCCTGACTGGGACCAGAACTAGAAATCCTCATTAGTGGCCAGTCTAACCAAGTCCTAAACTTAGGCTGACTTGGGGAGAAGGTTAAGGGTGTTACAAGGCAAGTATGGAAGTGAAAAGCATTGCAGAGACTTTGCATAACGACAAATACGATTGTGGTTTGTTTCAGTTTTTAAAGAAAAGTTAAATAAGTCGAAATCTTTGTGTGGTGAACGTTGCATCTCTTATTTTTTTTAGATGCCCTTGACTTCTTCCCTTTTGAATTAATCAGCTCTGCTTTTGCCTTCCTCCCCTTTCACTGTTTCCAATTGTATGATTTGACCCTCTTGCTTTGTTCAATCTAAAATATTAACAAGTGAGGAAGCAGAACCATTCTTGGTGCTCATATATTACATCTGAAAGGAAATGAAATACCAGTTAGTGCTGAGGTTTTGTTGTTTGTTTTTCCTACGTATTATAGATATTAACTTCGTTTCAGAAGCTTAATTGACTGCCAAAAAGATAAGCCTAGTTAGAAAAAGAGTATCTCAGCTTGTAGCTGTGTGTAGTTAGAGAACTGAGAGTATTGAGTGAAACTGCTTTGGAGTGGCTACCGGAGTGAGAATAACTTCTCCAAAACTGTTACTGTACCGTTAATGAGAGAAATGAATGCTTAAAAAAATCAGTAGACATTTCTTTAAATACAAGTAGTCCAGTCTGAAGGTGAAATGGAAAGACAACTTGCTTTAGTACTGTTTATCACTGTGGGAGTAGAACATTTCCTTGATGAGGAAAGACTGAGGGAGCTGGGTCTCTTGAGCTTGGAAAAAAGGAGACTGAGACGTGACCTCATTAATGTTTATAAATATGGAAAGGGTGGCTGTCAGGAGGGTGGAGCCAGGCTCTGCTTGGTGGCATCCAATGATGGGACAAGAGGCAATGGGTGTCAGCTGGAACAGAGGAGGTTCCATATAAATATCAGAAGGAACTTCTTCCCAGTGAGGGTGACAGAGCACTGCAATGGGCTGCCCAGGGGGTCGTGGAGTCTCCTTCTCTGGAGATGTTTAAAACCCACTGGCCATGTTCCTGTGTGACTGAATCTAGGGGATCCTGCTCTGGCAGGTCTTCTGAGGTCCCTTCCAATCCCTAATGTTCTGTTACTCTGTGTTGTCCTAGTGGTTCACATTCCAGTCAATAAGTTTTCTGGTTCCATAGGACTTGGCAACATTAGGTGCTCAGTAGGTGAGAAAGTGTTAACTTGGTCGTGAATATCGTGTACAAAGCAGGATTGTCCATCGTGGTTTTCTATTGTGTGCTCAGATAGTGTCGGTTTTTTGCTGTTGTCTGTCATTGCAGAGTATTAGGATGTGGTTTTCCTTGCCTGAAGTTTGATGGAAGCACTGCATGACCCATTTGCTCCTTGATTTTACCTCTCACACACACTTTTAACAATTATTTTCCAGCTGCTGGTTGTCAGGATGCCATGAACTTTAATCAATTTAAGGTAGAATAAAATCAATTTAAGGTGGAAGAAAAATGAGTCCTGATGTGGTTAAATATCTCAGTTCCCATGATCTGTATCTGAAGAAAAAAACAAACAGTCTTTAATACCTCTGTATTCTTGGATCTGTTTGTAATGGTATTTATTTTCCTTAGACCACAGGAATCTGGAATTTAAACTTTCCTCTTTGCACCTGAGCGTGTATGATGAAAAAGGATGTAGTTCCACACCTATATCCTTCTCAAAAGTAGCTTGCACTGATGTCATTGTTCCTTCAGGAGACATCAGTAGCCACTCAGGTCTGCGTTTTAACCTACATTCAGATTAAAATCTGAATTTACTACGTGAAAAGTCACCTCCAGGGTTTACATTTTGCTTTTCCTTTAAGTTGAGATATAACAAGGTAAAAAGGCAATGCTCTGCTTTGGTGGTGTTAGGTGAGTTCATGGTAGGGGAGTGTTGTCCCTTAATCTTTTTAACTCTCATTTTAGAGGACAAGCTAAATGGGAAAAACAGATTCGCAGGAGGAACTACCTGAATCCCTGGTGCTCTTGTTCACCAGTTCTCCCAGCCTTACTGGATATTCCACAGGGCCTGGGGTTCATTACTCCTCACTCTGTTCCTGACCCACTTGATTGTTTTTGGCTGTTCCTAGCTAAATTATTCTCAAATTTTCCTACATGTTTTTCCTGCAGTGTGAGTGATGTGGGTGCTTCCACAATTCCCTTACCCGGTTAGTCTCATACCTCTGACAGAACTGGGGTGTACTGGTCAGCCATTAGTTGGCCCTTGCCACCTGGATGTAGACAGGCACTACCTGTTGTTCCACAGTCACCATAGTAACCTGGTTCCAAACAAGCTCAAGTAACTCCTGGCTTGCTGCACAGATGGGGAAGCACTACTAGTCCTGCTCTCTGTTCCAGCTTTTCTGCAGCCTGAGCTCAGCAGGCACAGAGGGTTTGGGGAGGAAAAGAACCTCCTGTTTTTTATAACCAGGCGTGAATTGGAGGCAGAGAGGGATTGGTAAGGTTATGGTTAAATGGCTCAAGTGGAGAAATTCTGCATGTGACAGCGGTACCCAAATTTATCTTTAAAGTGCAGAAACACAGAGCCCTACAGTCTCCTACCGAAACGTGTCTGCTCCTGTATGTTTCAAGAATTCCCCCTTTTTTTAAAGGGTAAAAAAATCACACCTTTAATGCCTTAAATTGTGCAGTTAATTTCTGTGAATTTTCCTCAGCATTTGCTTGATTTAAGGAGGACCAGTAAAGCTTTACATCTATGCTGGTCAGATGTTGCTTCTTGTAGAAAAATGATGGTTCTTAGAATAGTTGTTGGTAAATTTCATGAATATCAAAGGACTAATAAATGTTGTGTCCCCATCTGTTTCCATCCCACATGTGCGAGTGTTTATTCGCTTTTCTTCTGAACCAGTAGTGTGTTCTCACTACCCTGATCTCATTAGCAAACAGAAATGTGAAATAGCTGTTGAGGTTTTCATTATTTTCTCCTCACCAGCCCTTGCTGCAGCCGCACAGGACTGCAAACCGGTAGATGGAGCCCTGTGCCAACAGCCAGCCTCACACAGGCTGTGTCGAGAGTCCTGCAGCTTCCCTGTCCTCAGAGAGGCTGAAGATCAGCATCCATCTGTAATGTGGTTTAGCCATCAGTGAGAAATGAACCTGGGTTTAAAATTAAATGGCTAGCGTGTGCAAGTCAAGGTGGTGACTCTGTGCTGAGATGCTTAGGGACAGTTCTGTAGTGATCGTGGGGGTGAGAGGTGTCCTTGCGTGTGGCAGTGGAGTTGGAACTAGTTGATCTCTAAAGTCCCTTCCAACCTAAACCATTCTGTTCTATATGTAAATACCCTGATCCATTTAAAAAATCCCCTGGTATATGATATACCACTGATTTTTTCCCTTTTCAGGTTATTTTTGAGTCCTTGGGTGACAGCATGAAAAGCAGAGCTTGGGGGAAACTTGTAAGAAATTGAAGCAGAAGAATTTGCTTTGAAAATATAAGTTTTAGGATTTATTGTTTTTGTTTCTCCCTAATGCTGACCACTGATCCTTCTGGGACTATGAGCATTGGAATTTGTTGAATAGCACAGTTCATATATCCAAACCCTAATCTTGCATATTCCCCATTTGACCCAGTATGGGTCCACACCCTCAGCCCAGTGCAGTATTAACTCTCTGATACTCTTGTTGACTTCTCCATGGGCAGCTTGCAAACAGTTTCTTCTAGAGAGACGTTTACGTGATGCTGCTTTGTGCATAGACAAGTTATTGGAGAGTGAAATCAGCTCCTAAACAGCAAGGTGCTGATTTTATTTGAAAATGTGAGATACACTTCTTAAAAGTAAAGGGAAAACCAGGAGGATAATGTTGTAGAGATAAGACTGAGGGAGTTTTTACTCTTATTGGGGGGTGGGATTGTTGTGTTTGTGCTGAGAAGTGTATGATGGAAAAATCTGCCAGATGAGGATTATTCTGTTGCAGGTAGGCAGTTTGTCTAACCTACACCCTGTGTTTCTTATTTGGAATTCTAGATGACTTGATGTTGACATTTCCAAACAATTGGAAGGGTGTGGGTCCCCAGTGTTCTGGCTCTGACTAATATTTCTGTGTAGTAATGCTCCTGTACAGCACCTTATATCCTAAAAGGAAAATAAAGTCCTTCCCAGAGCCTGCTGGTTTCTGTATAAATACTGAGCTAAGTCACAGTCTTAAATGACCTTTGGGAAGGTGTTTTCCAACTTCTGTTCATTCTTGTGTGAAACCAGCATTCAGAAATGGGGTTAAAAAGTGGGATTCTGGGAGCATTTACTGAAAGTAAATTATTGTGTTGAGTTCTGTTGGAATAGTGTCCTTTGGTTTGCTGTGTTTGCTCTTTGGAGAGGGAGCTCTGGTCCACATTCCAGCTGGTTGCTCTTTCAGTGTGTTTAAAATAACACACACAAGTCATGGCTACCAACATCCTTGTGCCGAGGAGGGTTGTGGCAGATTGGCTCTGGCCTGCAGCTCAGCACCAGCCACCCCTTCCAGTGGGATAGGGGAGACAAGAGGAAGAGCAGAAGTGAGAAAACTCATGGGTTTTTAAAGGCAGCTGAGTCAGCAAAGAAGAAAGAAGGGGGGAAAAAACCCCAAACATGCCACAAAACAAAAACTAAGTCAAGCAAATAGTCACTCAGCACCTCCCACCCACAGGAATGCCAGTGCCCAGCCAGTCTCTGAGCAACAGCTGCTTTGGAAGGTAAACCACACACCCACTTTGTGCTTTATCCCAGTTTCTACTGCTGAGTGTGAGGTGATACGGAATGGAGTATCCCTTTGGCCAGTTTGGGTCTGCTCTGTCCCCTCCCACTCATGGGCAACTCTGAAATGACTTCAAGAAAGTGATTAAGGGGCTGGAGCAGGTCCGGAGGAGCAACGAGGCTTGGGAAGGGACTGGAGGGAGAGGCTGAGAGAGCTGGACTTGTTTAGCCTGGGGAAGAGGAGACTCAGGGGGCACCTTCTCTACAGCTACCTGAAGGGAGGTTGTAGTCAGGTAGGGGTCAGGCTATTCTCGCAGGCAACTAGTGCCAGAACAAGAGGGCAGGGCCTGAAGCTCCTCCAGAGGAGGGTTAGGTTGGATGTTAGGAAGCCCTTCCTCATGGAAAGGGTGATCAGAACCTGGACTGAACTGCCCAGGTCGGTGGTGGAGTCCCCAGCTCTGGAGGTGTTGAAGGACAGCCTGGCTGTGTCCCTTAGTGCCCTGGTCTGGCTGATTGTGGTGATGTCAGGTCCTGGGCTGGGCAGGGCTGGGCTGGATGATCTTAGAGGACTTTTCCAGCCTCAGTAATTCTGAGAAAGCTGCAATGCTGCACAAGCACTATTAACACTGGTGCTTTATCAGCACTGGTTTAGCCACAAATTCAAACTGTGATACCATATGGGCTGTTAGGAAGAAAACTGATTCCCCATTTGGCTTGTTTGAGAAGGATTTCTAGAATATTTTTTCTTTTGAGACATTCTTAAAGATGGTGAAAGGAAGCTGTAAAAGGATATGAATATATGAATTATAGAAAGATCATAACACTAAGCTTCTCTCCCTCAAGCAAAGGATTCCAAAGATTCAACTTGTATTCTGGGTAAAAGAACTTTTTCTTTGGAGAGAAGGGCTTTTTCAGGAAAAGTGTGACAACAAAATACAGGGTAATGCAGGAAGGACCAGAAATGCCAAGAAAATGACATTGCACTGAATGCTTGTCCATAGAATGAAAAGAGGAGCTTAATAATCTTGTGTGAAACATGAATGAGTGGTTGAATCAACAGGGTTGGTTTCCTGGTCAGTAAAAGGTGAGAAAAAAGGAGAAGCCTTCATGAAGTTGCCCTTTAAATCTTCCTTTTCAAGAAAGAAAACACAGAAACACTGAGTCTCACACCTGCCGGTGCACGGGGGACACCATGAAAGGATGACTGATGGTTTTTCTGAGCTCGATGCATCAGTTGAATTTGGCAGTTGCCCTGATGGAAGTGGAGGCCACCTCCGTGTGTGTTCAACATTCCTGGCGCATCAGCACCTGATTCTTCTGAGAGGTTTTTAGGTAGCGCCTGAAGCGTTTAGCAGGGAAGTACAACGCGTGTTGAATAGTGGAGGTTGTAGTGAGGTCGGGTGTTTTGACCCGCGGAAGACGAGAGAAATGTCAAGGGAGCAGTTGTGAAAGGCTTTGGGGAGAATCAGGGCTTCTGGGCTCTGCTTCCATTTGTTTGGATTCGAAAGATGTCGGGAGGTAGCTGAAGGAGATGAATTTCTAATTCTGATGGAACCACAAGGAATAGGTTTTTCTCTGGTCACACCTCGGAGGCCTGCTGATAACTGCCTGTAGCACAAGATTTCAGCACTTCTGTAAGGGGTTTTTTATGTTAGCAGGTTACAGTGACTAGGGAGGGAGAGTTTGGGAACAGATCCATTTAAAGGAAAAAACAGGAACATGGGAGTTTCCACATAAATACCAGAAGGAACTTCTTCATGGTGAGGGTGATAAAGCACTGGAAGGAACTGCCCAGGGGGGTTGTGGAGTCGTCTTTTCTGCGGACATTTAAAACCCACCTGGATGTGTTCCTGTGTGACTTGATCTAGGGGATCCTGCTGTGACGGGGAATTGGACTGGATGATCTTTCGAGGTCCCTTCCAATCCCTAATGTTCTGTGATTCAGATATTTGTGACCTTTCTAATCGAAAAAGGTCTCTTGGTGTTTGGAGGTCCGAGTGGTTGCTGAATGAAAGCTGAATGACTTTGGTTTTGTTTTATTCTTAGTCCTTTTTGTACAAGCTGAGGAGTTGTGCTGGTTTCCCCATGCAAACTGGTGTTGCTGCTCTTTATCCTCCAAGGAGGAATTTTGCCCTATCCCTAGGTACAGATTCCAGCTGAGTGTCCTCATATCCCTTTTTGTTTGTAGGACGCATTGAAGCCTTTATATCTAGGATAAGGAGATAGTAAAGCACCCCAGTACTTCCTACAGGAATTATTTAGTCTGATGGAGGAAGAATATTCCCATTGGAGCCTAGATCTCACCAAAACTTCTGACACTTGTATGGTTTCTAAAAACAGCCCAAATTGCCTTCCAGAGATCTTTATCTCGTTTTACATTGTTTGGATCACTGTGTCCGTGTATGTATTTAAAATAACAGGTGGGGATTTTGAGCTATTTTGTAGGATTTAGCCAGATTAAAACTGGACTTTGTGGCTTTTAATCTCCCCCTAGTAGAAGACACTTGTTTTTTCTTGATGTTGAAAAATGAATGAAACAAATGCCTGTACTTATTTGAGTATAGAATCTGCTGGTAATATGAAAAAGATACAACTAGAATGTTTTCCTGCCTCGATGAAGAATGCCTTTCAGTGCTTTGATAGCCTATCAATAATTTGATATTTATATATATGAATCATTATATGAGTAGGGCTTTGAAAAGCTGCTTTAATCACTTGTATCTTATAACATTATAGTTAATTTAGGAAGCAAGAGTAATTGTGTTTGTCATATTCTTTTGTGGGCTGGATGTAAATTAATCACCGAAGTACAGTGTCAGCATGAATTAATTAATCAAGTAAACTCAATGGCTGTTGCATGATTTTATCAAAATGGCTAAAGTTAGAGAAAATCTTTTGGGTTTTTTAATTGCCTTTTGAACAGATGAGCCAGAATTCATTGGGAAAAAAATCTTAGTATGTTTAAGGTAATGGAAAAAAATTGCTTTCATTACATCCTACCGAGATCCTGTTTAAAACAGCTGACAGTCTGTCACGTTCAGCAGCACATCAGTCATCAGATTTATTCTAATTCCTTAAGCTGAACATTTCATTCAAGCTTGTAGATTGGCTTGTCAAGCTCCCAAAAGCCTCATAGCTTTCCTGTCAAGCATAGAGTTGCACCAGCAGTTCACAAATAAATGCTAAGCTGCAAAAATACTGTTTATTTTCTTTAACCTTTTATTCAGTGAACTGCATGGTCCTTCTTGTTATTTTCTCCTGGTGAGTTTATCAGGAGGCATTTGAGGAAATATCTCCTGAACGTGCCTCGTCCTGACCACAGCCACTCCAGACCAAGGGCCACTCGTGTTGTTTTTACTGAGCGCAGTCTGGACCACCGTGGTTATGACATTCCGCCAGACAAAAGCCTGCTGAGCAGCTTCAGTTGCTGCAGACAGGAAGGAATCCCGTGGCTGGTACCTCCACGGTTCTGTTGTGGCCAGTTGGGCTTTGTGCAAGTGGCTGTGGGCTTCCAGGGGATTGGACTGGATGATCTTTTGAGGTCACTTCCAATCCCTAATGTTCTGTGATTCTGTGATTCTTACCCTGTGAAGACTTGGCTGCAGACAGAGTTGACTTTGAAGTCAGCAAACATATGTCTGAGGCAGTAAAATGCAGGGGAGGGTTAGCTGAATGCTGATCATTCACACTAAGAATAATCAGGTTGGTACACTTGCATTTTGTATTTTATATATATAAATATTTGACATTTAAGCCCCTGAAATTAGTCAATAAAGTGATTTTTCATGAATCCTGCCCAATGTGGTCTAGTGTCCCTATTAAACTTCTGATGCTGTGGCATTCACTATCACAGAACATCAGGGATTGGAAGGGACCTCAAAAGATCATCTAGTCCAGTCCCCCTGCCAGAGCAGGATCACCTAGACCAAGTTGCACAGGCGGGTTGTGGCTGCCCTTCCATAGAAAAAAGACTTCCTTTGTCACCTTTTTGAGCTATAGAAATACAATTCTAAGCTGTAAACTAATTTTTCAGATCTAACAACTTCAGAACTTTCTACTTTTAGTTCTTCAAAGTAACTTGTGATTTCTTCTGGTGTGTGCTTTCCTGTCATTGACATGCAGTGCTACGTTCTCCCTCCTAATCTGGTGGTTTTCTTTGTTATAAACCCTCCATTAGTCCTTTATACTGGTTTTCGGTCTGCTAAATGGCCAAGATGATGTTCTAGCAGGCTTGTTCCCGAAACAGATATTCTGAAAGACACATCGTACGTGTCTGAGATGGAGCGGTGGGGTTGAAGCCCTAGATAAAATTAAAGCCTGAGTATATAAAAAAAAAGATTGTTAAAATGTCGAGATAATGAAAAGTCAGAAAATAAATTATGGCTATTATTAATTTTGAATTGTATTCAAACAGAGAAATCTGTAGCATAGACAAAGGCTGGTTACAGAGAGATAAAATTCAATTTTACACTAGGATAATTGTTTTATGTATTTTACATTTATTTATAAGATCAGATAAAGGCCTGGAATTCTCAATATAAATCACAGTATGGTCCTGATGAATGCCAAGGTCAGTGAATGGAAACCTCTTTGCTTCTGCTGTTACTGCTGCAGAACAGACCAAGGGGATAAAGGGAAAACGATAAGCACAGTCTTTCCTACTCTGCCTTCTTTACTTGAAAGTCTGAGGGAGCTGGGTCTCTTTAGCTTGGAAAAAAGAAGGCTGAGGGGAGACCTCATTGCTCTCTACAAGTACCTGAAGGGAGGTTGGAGTGAGGTGAGGGTTGGCCTCTTCTTTTCTCCAGGCTGAAGAGCCCCATGTCCCTCAGCCTCTCATTGTCAGACCTGCTCTACATCTTCAGCATTGCAGGTATGTCTTGAAGAGAAGGAAATTTAACTCTTTTCAGATTTGGGAGGACTAGGAAATGGACTCTAGGTTATCACAAACAGGAAATAGCCATCAATACTGTGAGGAGGTGGCTCCATCAGGTACCTCATTTGAGGCTCTGTGTCATGCATGTAGCTACCTGAAATGACTCATCTTACCACAAATATTTAATAAATAAGATGTGACACATCCAGTGACAAGTTTTTCCATGGACCTTTTTAGTCCTAGGGCGAGAACATAGGGACTCCTCACCATGGCATCCACTTCACAAAGTGTCAGTAGAGCTGAGGAATTCCTTGATGGGGATTTTGTCAAGCTGGCTGCTTTTCAGAAATGTTGGCTTCCAGAGCAGGTCTCGATCAAGCTGCACTTACTATACAGAAACAGTGAGTTCTGCATCTGAGGCTTGTTGCAGACATCAGATTCTCTGGGCTCTTGTCAAAGTACCAGTGGCAGGGAGGTCAGGAATTAGCCTTGCCAGAAAGTAGCTGTGGTGAGTAGTGATTGAGCAGCACTAGGGGACTGGTCTGGTGTTTCTGAAGACCTCCTCTAGGTAAGTGCTGATTTGTTCATGACAGCATAAAAGACTGGAGTGGCCATGAAGGATTCCTTTGTCATAAGTGTTGTGGTTTAGGGTGCCATGGATGTATCAAGAGAGTCTCTTACCCTGGGGTTTTATAGCAGCCTTCCAGTACCTGAAGGGGCTACAGGAAAGTTGGAGAGGGACTTTATGTGAGAGACTGTAGTGCTAGGACAAGGGGGATGGTTTCTAGCTAAAAGAGGAGATTTAGATCAGGTCTTGGGAAGAAATTCCTCATGCCAAGGGTGCTGAGACACTGGAACAGTTTGCCCACAGAGGTTGTGGCTGTTCTAACCATGAAAGTGTTCAAGGGCAGGTTGGATAAGGCTTTTGGCAACCAGATACAGTGAGAGGCGTCAGTGCCCATGGCAGGGGGCTGGGACTGGGTGATGTCTGAGGTCCCTTCCAATCCCAACCATTCTGTGATTTTTATAACCAACCAGTTAAAGGTGGCTAATTGAGTTTTCTGCACTCCAGTAGCATAGATGTAGAGCGATATAAGTATTCCAGGGAGCAAACTTGAGCTTCTTGCTTTTTGGCCTCGGAATTTGATGGTAGCAAGAACAAACACAGTAGTGGGGTGTGACACTTCTCCTCTCTCTGTACTGAAGGTGACTGCTGTGTAGGTGTACAAGGTAACTCTAATTAAAACAGTTTCCCCTTGAAATGTAATTTTGTTCCTCCTCTTCACTATCCAGTGGTAGACTAATATTTGTCTCCAGACTGTTTTTCCAGGATCTGAAGTGGAATTACAATATCTGAAGGTTACTAAATATTAGGCAAAAATTAGAATTCTCTTCATAGTTTAAAAGTATCTTTCGTATCTCAAAAACCCTCCTGGATGTGAAATTCTTTTGGCAAACATTCAGTGTCTTGCACTTAGGAGAGGAAACTCACTAAAAATAGTGTCCGCCGCTTCATACTGAGGTTCCCCTCCAGTGGTATCTGCCCAGTGGCTTGTTTTCTACTCAATGTAGGAATCACACTTGTGAATTTATCTCAGAAGTTGCAAAAATAAAATTAAACCAGATATTTGATGGAGCACCCATTTCGAGTTCCATACTACACTATCTTTCCAATAGTCACAGTCTTTTGGGTTGGAAGAGGTCTTTAAGGTAAGTCCCACTGTTAACCCAGCACCACCAGGCCAGCACTAACCCACGTGCCCCTGCACCACATCTCCACGGCTTTTCAATCCCTCCAGAGATGGGGACTCCACCACTGCCCTGAGCAGCCTGGGCCAGGCCTGGACAACCCCTTCAGTGAAGACGTTTTTCCTCATGGTCTACCTAAACCTCTCCTGGTGCAACTTGAGGCCGTTTCCTCTTGTCCTGTTGCTTGTTCCCTAGGAGAAGAGACTAATCCCTGTGCCTCATTCCAACCTCCTTTCAGGTAGTTCATGAGAGCAAGGAGGTCTCCCTGAGCCTAATTTTCTCCAGGCTGACCTGACCCCTCCCTAGTTCCCTCAGCTCCATAAAGCACTTGTGCTCTAGACCCTCCAACACCTTCATCACTGTTCTCTGGGCGCATATCCTGAAGTGTGCCACTCCTCTGTGACTCCCTCAATTCTCCCTTTTCAAGGATGAAGTTACTGTTCCATGTCAGTGAATGCATCTTCTTGCTAGATTTAATGAAAAGCTGAGGAGAAACTCTACGGTCAGCGAGGCAGAATGTGTCTGTGTTCACACTTGAGCAACACAGTGTGGGACCCGTATCCCAGTGATGTGGTTCTCTTCAGCAGCTGGTGTACGGTGTTGAGTGGATAAATAATTTGGGGTAGAACTGGAAATGTTGGTTTACAGTAGCACTGGATGTGTGTTTGTGATTTCACGCTGGAAAGGTTGGCACGTTGTGACAAGTCTGTGCACGTTCAGTGCTCATGATAGTTCTTGGTCAGGCTCCGATAGCCACCCTGTTTGTAGTCTTTATGGTTTTTAGTGTGTTTGCTCCCAGGAAAAACAGCTCCATTTGAAGGCACTTGGAGAAATGTGAGCTGGCTGGATATATTGAGTTGCTCTGCCTCGGTGTGGCTTGATGCTGCCTTTTATTCACCAGGTCCCTGATTGATCTTCTGTCTTTCTCTGAGCAATTAAATCAAAATGCTTTGGGCAGGAGAATATGATTTCTGCTGAAAGCTCTTACTTATACCAGTGGTTTATGAATCTGGCACTGAGCTACTGCTCCTCATTTTTATGTGTGAATAGATTTCTGTGACTTTATTTTTTGCTTTTATGGTAAAATCTGGGCTAGTACCTTATTTCTGTGGTGAATTATGATTTGGGAATTTCAGGATACTGAATATACTACACAATGGATTTTGTAGACTCTGATCACAGAATCACAGAACACTAGGGATTGGAAGGGACCTCGAAAGATCATCTAGTCCAATCCCCCTGCCACAGCAGGATCACTTAGACCTAGTCACACAGAAATGATGTTCCTTGACTCGTCTCTGTAGCTGTCTGTGGAGCTCTTTAGACACTGACTTTTTCTAAAGTTTGGGGTAGGGATGGGTTTTGTGGGGCTTGAGGCAAATGCTTTCAGAATGGCTGGTGAAATATCCATATCAGTGGCCCAGCTGTGATTTTTCTGAAGGGTGGTGTGTAAACCAGCGTTAGACCTTTGGCCAAAATCTGCATCACCTAGTGGCAAGGGTTAGGGCTGGGCTGGCCACTAGACAAAAGGCTGATGGTTGGGCTTCACTGTTGGGGTTTTTTTTCCCTCTCAGCTCTGCTGCTCTGCTGTGTAAGGCAGAAAGCAGCCCAGAACAGAGTGTAGTGTAGGAAGGCTAGTTCTGGTGGCTTGGGTGTATTGCAATCCTTAGAATAATAGATGGCTAGGTAGGAAGTGACCTGTGAGTGGGCTGACCAGGGGGGTTGTGGAGTCTCCTTCTCTGGAGATGTTTAAAACCCATCTGGACACGTGGGCAAAGGACAGCTAGAAACTGGGAAAGAAGAGAACAGAGCAGGGGGATGATTGCTTAATAAATATAAACAGGGATAGTTATTTTGGTCAAGAATGGGTCAGAGAGACTGTAACACAGGAGTGGAGAACTGGGGCTGGGGGAGCTCTGATCCACATAAAAGCCATTTCCTGGTACAAGTGAGGAGAAGGCTGAGCTCTGAAGTTGCTGAACTAATAGCAGAGGAAGACAGACAAAAGAACATGCCCTTTATCCAATGTAATTTCATTTGGGGATAGGTAGAACCTGTTGTAAACCAGCTAAAACAGTTGTGTTATGCCTCCTCTCCTGCCTTTGTCTAAAGCATGATGTAGGGAGCGAGCACTGGCTGACTTAGTGTTTGTCATCATTAAAAGCATCAGATGGAAACGATTCAATGCGAACGTGAAGGACCTGCTGCAGAAACACAGTGAAAATCCCTGAGCCCTGGTTCTCGTTTTCTTTCCCCATTTCTGTAGGTTAGTTGGAACCAACTGTGAATGTCTTGATCTCCTTTTGGGCCAAGAATTGGTAGTGGAATAAAACCAGGGGATATTCCATGACTCTCTGCTCTTTAGGAATGAATGGGCTGCCCTGGGGGATTGTGGAGTCTCCTTCTCTGTGGACATTTAAAACCCACCTGGATGTGTTCCTGTGAGACCTGATCTAGGTGATCCCGCTGTGGCAGGGGGATTGGACTCGATGAGCTTTCCAGGTCACTTCCAATCCCTAATGTTCTGTGATTCTCAGAATCACAGAAAGGTTTAGGTTTGAGGTGACCTCAGAGATCATCTATTTCCAATCCCCTGCCATGGACAGGGACACCCCTCACCCAGACCAGGTCATAATAATGACCTATGATAATTATCAAACTTCCAGATGATGGAGATCCTTCTACAAACCAGATTCTTGAAGTCTTGTAGCAGTGATGTAGCTCCAGATTTGAAGTGCTGCTCATGCTGCATTCATCCACTCAAGGGGTTAATCCCCTTACCAGTGTTTTATATTCTTTTAAAAAGAAACAGTCTGTTTTGCGTGAGCTCCCTGTATTCTAAAAGCATATAAAAGCCCTGGAGTACCATAAAATAAGTTCCTCTGCAATCAGATATCAAAGCAGGTTTCATTCCGCAGCTTTCAAGTGCCTGACAGCTGGCTGTTACCCCACATTTGACAAATATTTGAAATGGCCATTTGGGTTATTCTTTGAGTAGTATTTTTATAACTGCCCAAAGCTCATTTTCACTGATTTGGGGTTGTCTTAGATTTCTGCTTTGCCATTTCTTAAGGCAGCTACAAGACGTCACTCTTTTG
Organism: Phoeniculus purpureus; assembly: GCA_028565055.1. Taxonomy (NCBI): domain Eukaryota; kingdom Metazoa; phylum Chordata; class Aves; order Bucerotiformes; family Phoeniculidae; genus Phoeniculus; species Phoeniculus purpureus. The sequence continues at coordinate 26,118,569 of JAOXOE010000441.1, forward strand.
TGAAGGAGCGTCACGTTGGATCAAGACTTGACATCCACCTGGGCTGAGGAAACTGGCTCTTTGTTCCCCAGGGAAATGCCTCTAGAAAGTTACTGGTTTTCATGTCTCGTGCCCTCCTAAATCAAGGTTTTGTAATTTTACTTGCCCTGAGGCAAAACGTTTCAGGATAGTTTAGGAGATCCTGGTACTCTAGCTAATCTTAGGAAAATAGCACTCAAATTGATTCTTTATTTCCCCGTCCATGAAGTACGTGGAGTTCTGTCTCTTATCTCCATCCCTGCGCTCTCAGTGCTTGTCAACTCCATCATTAAGATGGACAGCAACTCACTTGGTGCTGTTGCGAGGGGTGGTGGGAACAAGTCTCTTGTTCTACTAGAGGCAGGGCAGGTGGGGTAACCTTCCTTGTGGAAAATCTCTCTCAAGACCTGAGGATTTTTCGTGAAGAAGAGGTGGATTTGGATTTGGTCGACGTTAACAAGCTTTCTCGTCCTGTTGCAGCAGCGAAGGCCATGGTCCAGTAGCTGGCTTCCAACCAGGCAAGGCAAGACCAAGGAATGGGGGATTTACAGTCACAGGGGCTCAGATGGGATTTTAGGAAAAATTTCTTCCTGGAAGGAGTGGGGAGGCCTTGGAACACGCTGCTCAGGAAGGGAGTGGAGGCACTGTCCCTGGAGGGGTTCAACAAACAGGCAGACATGGTGTCTCAGGAGATGGTTCAGTGATTCAGGGCTGTAGGGAAGACAATTGGACTTGATGATCTTGAAGGTCTTTTCCAACCTTGATGGTTCTTTGATTCTATATGGAAAGGTCTCAACAGCCTTTTGGTTCCTGGGAAGAGTGAGTTAGCTGATCTCCAGCTTAGCAGCTGGAATTCCCGATCTCCTTGGCCAGGAAGGGAAAGCACTGGCAGCCACAGCAGCCTCTCGCTCATCTAAACTGACCTTGGGTCAACATCTCTGCTCAGATGGTTGGAAGCCGGTGTCATTGTGGGGTGCTGCTTTGTAGTGTACATTGTGCAGACTCTATGAAGAGGTTTTTCCTCTGGAAAATTAGCGTGAAGGCAGTGCGATGCCCTTAGTTTTCCATCTTTATCTGTTGTAGATGTAAATAATTCAAACATACAAGTGTGGAAACAAGCTGACAGTTTGAAGCTCTGACTGCCCAAGTCTTGTAGGGTAACGTTAGCATGTCCTCTGTGCTTCCATTTGACGCTCCTTAGGAAAAGGTTTGTTTTGCTGAAGTATAAGCCTCAAGCTGACGCTGTTTTTCACCGGGAGCTGGGACGTCCATGTATTTCCTGTGTACTTTATGTAATTAATCATCCACTATTAGTTTTCTTTGGGAAATACTTGTGCCATTCAGTGCTTTATTGAGAGAGTTAACATCGTATCATCTGTTTAAGGTAAGGCTCAAGTCAGAAATTACTATTATTGTAAAATAGATTTTTAATCCTTTGTTCTGCGGAGTATTGACGGTTTCATTAGAGTTAAAATATGTTGCGTGTTTACAGAGAGCCGGAGACCTCACAGTGCGGTCCCATCGATATTAATTATTCGAATCCTTAGAACCTCTAATTTTTCTGCTTTAAGGGTACATGAATGTACCATTGAGTCTGTTTTTTAAGGTTTTTCTCCAGTTTAATGTCTGAATCCAAATTCATAAAGAGTTGGAAAAATGAGATGTCTGAGCTATAGGATTCACAGGGATTTTATATGAAGCCTATTTAATCAGGATAACACTGTTATTAATATTCATAAAGTCAGCTGGAACACAAATGACAGACTATGGAGCCTAAAATTTTTTACTTGTGAATTTATTAAAAGCAGCTTAAAAAATTAATGGAATTTAAGTAAAGTTGACGAAAATGAAAATCTTATGTTAGCAGAAAAAAATCTTTATTAGAACTTTCTCTAAGACCATCTTGCATTGATATCTTTGACAGATTTCATTGGTACTTAAAGAAGAAAGATGTATGAATGGTCATTTAAAAGGATTTAAACACATTGGCACATTAATTTTTACATGAATAATAAGTAGTTTCCAAAAGCAATTAACTTACAGTGTACAAGATTGGAATAGAAAAATAGGACTGTGACATCAAAGGGCAAAGCAAATGTGCTGCACATTTTAAACTTTTAATAGTACCGCTCCTCAAAAGAATTGAATTCACTTTCCACCAGTAGGTAAAGTCCCAGGGAAAGTGTTTGTGCACAGATTGGTTTGGAAACGCAGCGAGATCTGGAGCTAAGGGCTGTTTTGATGCCCAAGTGCTGTTGGTAAAGAACAATTTCAGGCTTTGGCGGTGAGCGGGGGCTTTGGAGTTGAGGTTCTGACAGTTCCTTCATGGACCACAGCAGATGATTTCATCCCACTGGGAAACACTTGGTGTTTCTGTAGAGGGCAAAACAGGTAGTCCTGGGATTTCTGTCATTAGAAGGAAGATGCTGGTTGACTTACATTTCTGGGTGGCTTTACTATTTGGCGTTTTACATGAATATTGCCCGTTCAGCAGATACAGACTATTGATTCTATTTTATTAGCTTGCTTTTGCATGATGTTCAAGTGCAGCGATAACCCCAAAGCAGACTTAACAAAAAGACAGTCGATGAAGAATTATCTCTCAGTTTAAAATTGCCTCTCGATTTTTGGGTTACAGTTTTATCTTGTGGCTTCAGTTTTGTCTCCGTCTGCCCGTATACTTTAGCTCCAGCTTTATTTTCTTTCGATTACTAGATTGATCATTAACCAATTGTCTTCAAAAGGAAGTAAAGAAAAGCTGTTAAGTAACTCGATTTCACTTTTCTGCTGGTTCCTCCTGGGAAAACCTTCATGGCCAGCTTCTGATTGTGGTCAAGTCTAACACTGAATAATGATGATGCTGTCAAGTTTTGGTTCTAAACATAATTTATATTCAAAGTACCCACTGAAAGGGAGTGATTTACAGAAATTGACTGATCTATGTAACTGTTGGGCAAAATTCAGATACCAATGGCAGCATTTGTGTCCAGAACAAGCGATTCACGTACTTTATGTATGGTACTCGAGTACTGGGGGCAGTGCTGGGTCCCTGACCTCAAGAAAGAGATGGAGGGGCTGGAGTGGGTCCAGAGGAGCAACAAGGCTGGGGAAGGGACTGGAGGGAAAGTCTGATGAGGAGAGGCTGAAGGGACCTCAGGGTGTTTAGCGTGGAGAAGAGGACATGCAGAGGGAACCTTCTCCCTCTCTCCAAGTCCCTGAAGGGAGGTTGTAGTCAGGTGGGGATTGGGCTCTTCTCGCAGGCAATCAGCAAAAGGACAAGAGGACCTGAAGCTGCATCAGGGGAGGGTTAGGTTGGATGTTAGGAAATCCTTCCTCACAGGAAGGATGATCAGACCCTGGACTGGACCCAGGGCAGTGGTGGAGTCCCCATCCCTGGAGGTGTTGAAGGACAGACTGGCTGTGGCACTTAATGCCCTGGTCTTGGCTGATTGTGGTGATGGGCTGGGCTGGATGACCTCAGAGGTCTTTTCCAGCCTCAATAATTCTGTGGTTCTGTGAAAACTTTCTTTTTGCTGAAATTTTTATAACAGAGAAGTAAGTGTCCTGTAAATCCTAAGGACCCCCCAAGATCACAGAATCACAGAACATTAGGGATTGGAAGGGACCTTGAAAGATCATCCAGTCCAATCCCCCTGCACAGCAGGATCACCTAGATCCAGTGGCACAGGAACATGTCCAGGCGGATTTGAAGATGTCTTTGCCTTTAATAAAGAAGTTACCTTAATCTAGTGCCACCAATATCTGTATTTTCTCTATGTGTAAAGCAGAAACTTCCTATTCCTCAGCACCTGGGAAGACCAAGTCTGTTGAACGAGCCTCCTGCTTCGTGTCTCCAATTGTTGTCTCCATCTGAGCTGTTATTTCCAGGAGAGGGCAGCATTTTCCTACAGCAGGTCCAGGAAGGCACATGCCCTGCTCAGACTGTCAATGTTTCTTGTAATTACTCCCAGTATATTTGTTGCTTGCTTATGAATTAACTTGCATTTATGGAACTAAATCATTCCAATCATTTAATTACACCTGAGGAGCTGAACTATAATTGCTTGCTTCCAACTAGGATCTGATATGGCTTGAGCAGTATTAATTTGGTGTTTACTTTTCTGAGTGCTAAAAGCATTAAAATGATTGTGCAATGGGATTACATTTTACTAATTGCTGGCATTCATTAGCTGGGTAAATGGCGAGGAAGAATGACTGTATATTGTGGAGGGATAAAATTATGGTTTTAAATAGTATATTACTAGGCACATTAATGCCCTAAGACATGTTTTAAAATACTCCAGAGGTTATTAAATACCGTATTTTCTCCATGTCTTGCTATATGAATATCTTATTAAAGTCCCGCAATTATTATGAAACCTTTTTGGGCAATATGTAGGGAAATGGCTTCATTGACAGGAACCTATTTCTGGATATTAATAACCTTCTATATTTTCAGCTAATCCAAAAGTAAATGAAGAACTTAGGGAAAAGATTGCCAACTCCAAATCAACACGGTTACACAGAACTGGGAGAGAGGCGTACGGCTTCATTTGAGGGATTTTCCACAGGAACTCCACGTTCTACAGTACCAGGTGAAGTTGTGATTTCTTGTAGGTAAGACCCCAAATCACGCCCTTGTCGTGCACATCTATCGTTAATGACAAACGAGAGCCAAATAGGTGTTTCTTGAACACTTGATGCCAATGTCAGTGTTAAATCTGAAGTGTTAAATCTCAACTTTTCTTTATAATCTCCAAGATTGTACAAGATGAAAACACCTACCCTCTTTGCTTTTGTGTAGGACCAGAATTTCTTCTGCTGCTTTCTTAGGTAGAGCATATGGCTTGGTGTAACACACTCACATTTTAAAATGCCTACTTAATTCTTTCATTTCAATTCTTGGCTCTTAGCACAATGACAGCTCTGGGTAGTGACACTCGATGACACCTCTTGTGTCTTTTCCATAAATGTAGAAAAAACATAGCAGGGAAAACACTGAAAATAAGCACAGCCACATAGTTAAAGGTGATAAATCGTCCTTTGTTCTATAGGAGTAAAAGAGCTGTTTGAGTAGAAAAATTTATGGTAAGCTTATTAGCGGCATTACAAATGTATTTAGATTCCCTTGGGGTGTGGAATATAGTTGAATTTTTAAAATATAAGTAAACTGACCATTTAATTAACTATTTAAGTCTCTGTATATTATATTTAATAAATATTAGCATGTTCATTTACTATTACCAGATAAACATAACATTTGTCTATAAGTCTTGTTTTTGAGTATCGAGGGTTGTTCCTTGAAGATCTCTGATTATCTGAAATACAGCAGCCGTGCAGTGAAACAACAGGAGTGCAAACGTTACGGTCCCTAATTTAACTGTTCAGAAAAACCTTAGAAGAAGAGTTAGAGCGGTCATGGGCCACTTTACCTGGGTTTTATGCAGGATGTTGAGATGGGAGAAAGAGTGTTGTAAAGTGAAGTGCACGCCACCGTCTCTAATCATTGCCGAGGTGAGCAGTCTCGTTGCCTCTAGCGGGACCACTTGGAGTGATTTGGGTAGTGCTCAGCGTCAAGACCAGACTTCAGAACAAGAAGATTAAGTTAATGTTTCCGTGAAGGTGAACTCAGCCGTTTTGAAAATCGGATGCATGAACTACAACTACTTCGCTGAGAAAGAGAATTTAACAGTGACAAAGTACACAGACCTTATTGTCCTGTTCATACAGATTTTAAAGTCACCTAAACTCGGGTAAATTTTCTGCCAAACGAAGGCAAAGTGTAGGTGTGTTGCGATATATTGCTGCTAGTTTATTTATCTCAAGTTTGCTTTATTTCAGCTCTGAAATCGTCAAGCCAAAAGTGGACTCGGTGCCAGATCAAACAAGTTCAGAAGAACAAATGGAGAACTGGTCAAAAGGTAAGGACTTTTAAGATATTCATAAGGAACCTCAGGTGTTGTAGCAGTGCTAGGCAGTGACTGGAATGTGTTTGTTCTTGCTGATATATGACTGGCTTGGGAAGAAAAGGAAGAAAAGAATCCACCCACAACCAGAAACTGCCTCTTAAAAAGTCTTTTGGGTAACTGAAGAGCAGCTATAGGAATGTAAATCACCGGCTCTGTTTTCTGGGTTATTGAAAATGGTTTTCAGTCACTTTGGGAAGTTTTTTGTTTAAATTCTTGGTCTACCTATTGTACTTTCCTTTCCAACCTTTTTTATTGTAATAGGTTAACAACAGAAGTCTGTCTGTCCTAGGTTAAGGGTTAAAGGCAGCTTATTAAAATCCTAACCCATCACACTGCCTTGGAGTAACTTTCTTGGTTATTCATGCCTGCCTAGAAGCCTGACCATGTTCCTCTGCAACTTGATCTAGGTGATCCTGCTCTGGCAGGGAGACTGGACTAGGTAATCTTTTGAGATCCCCTCCAATCCCTAACATTCAGTGATCTACTAATATTAATTAGTTTCTCGTTATCTCTTCAACAGAATAGAATGATAGAATCTAGCAAGATTTATACATTAGAGACAGTAAAAGTGAGTTGGAAGTACAGGGGACCTTGGATAACTTGGAACTTCCTTCAGTGGCTAAGGGAGTTTGCATCTCCATCAGGATCTGTATGAATGACCAAAACCTTGCTCTTGGATATTGTTCTTCCATGTTTCATGGCAGAAATGGAAATAAAACGAAAAAAAGACAAAAGAGCCCATTTTGTGATTGGCTGACTTTCAGAAAAGAACTGGCAGCTAGTGGCTTGTGAGTAGCTAATAATGTGTGGATTGAAGACAGGGAAAGGCACAGTAAGGAGACCTTTAATACATCACAAATGGGTAGATTTTTTTTTTTCAGTAAGTGGCTGTATCTAGGTTAAAAAAGTATGAGAAGTAGGTCTGTCAGCATCAAAGATGCTGAGTGGAGTTTAAAAAGTTCTTGGATCGTACCCTCTGAAAATAAAAAGCCATGGTGGATGAATTTAGTGGAGAATTGTATTCTGACAGTTACAGTGTGTGATGGCTTAATCAGACGTTTTTAGACCTTTAGGGGTCAGCATACCCTAAGAATGGTTCAAAAGGTTAACTTCTCCAAAGTAGGCAAGTGACTCCCACAGACTGATTCTCTGTGAAATATTTTCTGTCTGCTTACAAGACATGGCTTTTTTTGCTCCACAGAGGTGCTTCAAAAACCAGGAAGCCACTGAGTTTCGTGTCTATTATTTTTCTGGTGCATTAAATTAGTATTTTGTGCTGCTTAGGAAACTCTTCCTTCCAAGCTAGCATGTACTGGTGTATCCAGCACAAGTTCTTATATAGATAAGAGTAAAATTGGAACACTTAGCCTGAGAGCAGTCGTCGATAAGTCATGTAAGTCATGTCCTTGTTCCTGCATTTGCTTCTCAGGAAGTTTACAAATGAAGTTATGGATAAATCTCACGTCGTCAGACCAGTTTGGGTGAGGAATTTGGTTTTCTTATGGTTTTATTTAGGTATTAACTATTAAATTCCAGTTTCTTACCATAAAGAGATACATTACTGTGACATAATGTTCAGTATCTACTCCTAGTAGCATTCTGCTGCCTCTTCTCATTGAACTACTAAACCAAAGTGAGTTTTAGTCTTCTGTTTAAAGGTTGATGTGGAAGGATTCCGCTTGCTTTGTCATCTGTGGTACCTTCCCTTTTGGCAGCTGGTACTTGGACTGTGTCTAGTTGCTCTTTGCTTGTAGATGGGAGGTTTAAATCCCCAGTAGTCGATTAGATTATTCGCCAAAAATAAAGGACACCTAAAATTAAATGAAGCTGGGAAGGTGCAATTTAGGCCATGCAATGAGAATTGAAAGAAAACAACAGCAAATACATTAGGGACTGAGAATGGTTTGTGGTGGCTGTGTGGGATAATGTGTGACGTGGTAATAGATGATATAAAACACAGTACTCGAAGGAAAGGTAGTACTTGAGGAGAGTTTGTCCGAAGTCTTCGATAGTCGAGGTTTTCTTTTTTAGCTTTCTGCGTGGTTTGAAATGTTAAGACTGCTGTTTGGATTGGAAAGAGCTGTGCTCGGCTGTATTAGAAGAATTAAAGAACGAGCTATGGGAAATACTTCTCATTTTGGGGTTGTGCCGCATTTAAATGAGCCATTTACATCCACAGCACCTCAGTTTTGATAGGAGGATGGTGAGTTTATTCCATTCTCTCTAGAAGTACGTGACAGAAAATGCCAGGAGCAGTGGCAGCAGGCCAACAAAGACTGCAGCTTCCAACATAAAAACATTCCAGATAGAATTCAGCTAGAAAGCCCAGGTGTCCATTATAAAAATAGGAGACAATAGGACTCAATAGGAATCAATATGTCAGATTTCCAGAAGAGTGAACAGGGTAGGAGAGCGGCGAGTGTGCAAATACTGGAGTTAAATTTGCGTCTCATTTGACTCCTATCATGCCCTATGTTTGAATGGGCGCAGCCACTCTTCTGTATTAACTCACTCTTCCCCTACTGTTGCTTCTGGGTTTTTTATCTACAGTTTTTAAGGACAGGCCAGAAATTAAGTGAAGTCATAGAATATCAAGTACTCTTTGGTGTGTTTTGAGACCACAAGGAGAATTTGGCTGATTCCAAAATGAAAAGCATTTCAGAATTATTATTTGGAAGATCCTAGAGCAAGGTAATAGGTTGATCTAGGTGATCCTGCTGTGGTGGGGGGATTGGACGAGATGATCTTTCGGGGTCCCTTCCAATCCCTAATGTTGTGATTCTGTGATTATTTATAATGGCAAAGTGTTTTGCTTGCTGAACAGGAGGTTATTATCTTGTTTGAGCATATAAATACATATGTATTTATGTTCCTGAACCACGACTTAAAGCACATATTGCAGTGTAAGTCCATGAACCAGTGTCACCTGTAAGAATTTGATGTCATCTCTAAGTCATGGTTCTTGTAGACATTTTCACTGTGACTTGTTCTTCAAAAGAATGTGGAGCTTGTAAAAATGCTTAAAAATTGCACGTCTGGATCCTGCAGCTCAGAGGAGACTCTAGCTTGAACGTGATAATGAGCAGAGTGAGTTGGAGCTGAGCTGCAGGATCAGCCTGTGCAGGCAAATGTGAAAAGCCGGTGTTTAACGTGGCGATGAGCTGCTCTTCTCCAGCCCTGCTGCCTACAGGAACAAACGGAATTGGAGAGCAGATATGCAAACCTACTGAACAAGTGATGGCTATCTAGCTGCTCAAACACATGTCTGTGTGATAAGCTTCCACGTAGACAATTGTCTTAATTGCATTGTGTGTTCGTGCATGAACTCTGCCTTCTCAGAATCTGGCTTTAGCCCTCCTCATGTTGCCATGGTCAGGATGTGCATATCCCAGCATATTCCTTACATCATAATTTTGGAGTACTTTTGCTGCATAGTGAATAATATTCAGGCAACAAAAACTTTCTATATTTTTGCACTTATTTACTTTCATTTATAAACTCTATTAGTCATTTTCCCTGGCTTCTGCGTTCATACTGCTCGAGGCAATGTACAGGTTAAGGAAAATGAGTGATCTTTATCTGCTGACTTCCTACAAGAGCAACTCCTGCTCCTCACCATTTATTTGGAGACTGTTTTATGACAAGTAGGAAGTTTCTCTGTTGTGTAATGGTTTTAATGTACTTTCTTGTTGGGTTTGGTTTTGTAGTAGTAATTACAAGGACTGTTATTGTCTGCAGTTGCTGTTGTGTGACATTAAACCAGACACCAGCACACGAAGATGATGGGATGCAGAAAGCTTTGAGAGTTCTGAATTATAAGAACCATTCATCTGATGCTTCAGTAGGGTTAAAAACCAGCTAATTGGCTAAAGGCTGTAGTAGAGGTAGAGTAAACGATACTTGTGGTATGGAGGTCTCTTTCTTCTCTTGCGTGCCTCACCAGGAGATACCATGAGCCAGTTCCTCCTTTCCTTCCTTCTCTCAGCAATAAGGAATGCTGTTTACCCGGGCAAGAAAGAAGACCCGGATATTGCAGGGGGGTGTTTGCAGAAGAATCTACGTGATTTGCTGAGCAGCCGAGTCCTCTTCACGCTTGTGGTTCAGTTGATTAGTGTCCTTCATGTGTGCTGTACTTCCAGCATCAAACTCACTGTGTGCTGGCTTTCAGAGATCCCCTGGCAGCGCTAAGGGTGATTGCAGGGGTCTCTCTGCATTGTAGGAGACAGAAGAGAGGTTGAGAGGATGATCTTGCATGAGCCAAACATAGGTTGCTAGTAACTGTTGAGCAGAAGTATGGAAAAGGAAGAAAACATTGGACTAGATGATCTTTCAAGGTCCCTTCCGATCCCTAATGATTCTATGATTTTGGCAAGGAAAAAGAGAGAGTAGTGTGTGCCATCACTAAAAGATAGAGGGAACTAATGACAATTGAAAAATCATTAAATACTGCCTGGTCTTTCCCATAAATATAGTCACCCTTCCACACAGAGAAATTCTCATTTCTCCAGTTCCATCCCACTTCTTTCCTTGTACGTGTTGAACAGTTAACTGCAGGGCGTCCATGGCCAGGCTGAATGCAGAAAGGGTCCTCAGCAGCAACAGCAGCACAGTTGAATGTCCAGTATCTGCCAGACTCCCTGGAGTGTGTGAACAGGACTTTGTCAGACCCTTTACAGCACCCTGCAAATGCCTGGTGCCTTATCTGCACCGGGTACTGCGGGCACTGGAGGTGGGGAGAATGCACTCCTCCAAGTGTGTGGCACTTTGGAGTGTCTGAAGTATGAGCACAGCCAACTTCAGAATCGTGGAGAGCAGCACTTAGTACTACCGCAGCGATTTGTATGTAGTGCTTGGGAAAGAGCTTTGGAGAACCTCCAGCGCAAGAGCAAGAGGAATTTGGTTATTTTCTTCCGTTTCTTTTTTTTTTTTCTAGGAGAATAACAACTGTAGAAAGAAGCTGAAGTTCAGAGAGGACAGAAGGGATTTATTAAAGAAAGGTTCTGCAGGGAGACTGGTCTGTGAGTTCACCTGCATCTTTAGTAGACCGTTTACTCAGAGCAAAGAGGGAGCGGGCAACATGTCCCGGTGGCACTTTGTGCACGGTGACCTTTCTTTTATGTCAGACACTTGAAATTACAATATTTCTCTTCACTTCTAAAGCTGTCATTTTTCAGGGGTTTTGTTTAGGACTCGAATCTAGCAAAGCCTTAGTTGTTTGTTTGCTGTAGGGGAGGTTGAGTACATTTGGATAAGAGAATATTCGCTATAATTAATGGGCATCAGGAAACATGACCCTGCCTAGATAAAAGGGAGTTCTGGATCATTAAGATTTAGATAATGGCAGGGGTTATATGTGAAAAGCAGTTGTCTGGGATGACAATAGCAAAAGAAAAATGGGGTGGGAAGGTTTACTTTGTTTTTTTGGCTGGTTTAGAAAACATAAACACAGCGTGCTTAGTAAAACTCCAGCGGACCCTGTGTTTGGAAATTATGTAATAACTCCATATAGGCTGTAATGATATCCTGAAACCCCATATTTAAACTAACCTGAATTACAATGAGAGATAAACAGAATATTTACCCATCCCTTATGAGCTGCTGCTGATATGTAAATTTATTCTTCTACTTTGCACAAATATACTTTTGAGCTACTGCTTAAACACTTCAAGGTCCTTAGCCAAACAGTTTTAATGATGCCTCCAATATTATGAAAGTGTGACATTTGATGAATGCCTTGTCTAGTTGTGATATCGGGGAGAGTGTCAACAAAAACCGCGCATCAAGTCATCGTGCAACACCTAGATAATTTATAATTTTACTGTTTATATCCATCTTGACATTTTTTATCTGCCAAAGGCAGGTTTCATTTGGAATCTTAATCTGAGATTTATTTGGTGGATCTGGAAATCATAGCTGGAGTTCCCACAGGAAATGGTCCATCTACCAACAGATTAAATGGCAGTCCTGCAGTTGTTAAGGGAGCTCTGCATTTAACACACACGCATACTCATTCAGCCAGCACTGTGGAGAAAAATTAAAGTAGTAACCCAGGTTTAGGAACAATGTAGCTAAAAAGTCCCATATTTGCTGAATGACAAAGGGTTATATAGCAGCATTTCATTTTATTATTCGTGCCTGAATTTCTTGTTTGCTTTGTTGAGTCTGCTGACGAATACTAATAAATGCCTGCAACAATCCAGACGAGAGATGCCTGGCAACAAAGCTATGCGGTGGACCTCCCTGATCTTCTCCAGTTCACAACCTGACCTTTTGAAAAATTGGCTGGGCTAAGCTGCAGAATTTGGGTGTAATGGTTATTGTTAACTCCAGCTTTAGGATTTATTAATTTGTGTGATCAAGACTTACCTATACTTCAAAGTTTCAAAAGACCAAACACAATCATCCATCCATTAGAACTAACATTGTGTTTCAGGGAATCCCACTTAGGAGCTGCGGAGAGATTCTGCTGTTTTGATGCATTTGGAATATAAAAATGCTTTGGGCTTTGGGTTTTTTTTCCTCCCTTTCAAGTGTGAGACCAATCCAAGGAAAATCTGGTGTCTTCTCGGAGACTAATATTTTAAAATAACAATATGTTAATGAATTGCAAACGGAGAGCGCCATGGCAGAGGGAAATGCCTGATATTTGCACATTAATAAATGCATCACGATTAACTGCAGTGAATACCAAAACAACCACTGACCGGCTGTGTTAAGGGCTTAGGAGCGTTTTCCTGTTTGAAATATTCACCAGTTTGTACACAAATGCTGTGTAGATGTAAAATAGGAGGCAAAAGACTAGGTGAGAGAGACGGGCAGGGGGAAACATCATTACTAAAATAACCGGGGTCCTCAGAGCACCCTAAAAAAATTGCCTTTGCCAGAATACCTCCAACTGTTTCTTATCCTCCTCCTCAATTTCTTTCTTTAGCAACCCGGCAACACCCCTCATACACAAGTACAGGTGAATAAAGGATCATTCAAAGTAACACAGATGTCCCCCTGCTTAAACAGAATGAATCCACTGTTCTCCTCAGATTCCTTTAAGGACTAAAAAGATCCCGAACCATTAAACTTCTGAGTTTTGTCTGCGTTTTAGCAGACAAAATATTTTCAAGCCTTTTTTTGTGTGTGTCTCTGTGTGTGTGTCCTACAGATACAGAGAAAGGAACCTATACTGGGTGACACAGAGAAAACCAAGACATTAACGCAAAGTACAATTCAGGTTATTCTTTAGTTGCAGACTAAACTTTCTCAGTGAGGTTCCAACAAGCAACTCATTGTTCTCTTTGATCATGGGTATGGACAACTGAAATGCTTTGCTAGAGCCAGAGATGAAGCATTTCAGTTGTATTGTTCTGTTAACCTCACTGACTTTTAAACCAGTTTCAATAGTTTGGAAGTTTTCTGTGTTAGAATGATGGTCACAGAATCAGAGAACACTAGGGATTGGAAAGGACCTCAAGAAAGTACCAATAAAGTCAGCTACTTTCTTACTCCTTTTATCACAGTTGGTTTGTATACACTGTGCCAGTCTGTCTGCTCATGTTAAAATGCTGTTACTTGCCAGGTGAATGAAAGGGATGGCCGTAAAGGGTGCAAATCGAGGTTTTTGATTGCGTAAATGTTAATTTACGATTCATAAGGAACAATGGTTTGGGCTTGTTTTTCACAGACTCACAGGATGTTAGGGGCTAGAAGGGACCTCCAAAGATCATCCAGTCCAATACCCCTGCCAGAGCAGAATCACCTAGACCAAGTCACACAGGAACACGGCTAGGTTTTAAATGTCTCCGGAGAAGCTGCCCTGGGCAGCCCCTTCCAGTGCTCTGTCACCCTCACCATGAAGAAGTTCCTTCTCATATTGATGTGGAATCTTCTGTGTTCCAGCTTGTACCTGTTGCACCTTGTCCTATCATTAGATGCCACGGAGAGGAGTCTGTCTCCATCCTCCTGACACCCACTCTTCACATATTTATCGACATTAATGAGGTCACCCCTCAGTCTCCTTTTTAGCAAGCTCAAGAGACCCAGCTCCCTCAGCCTTTCCTCATCAGGGAGATGCTCCACTCCCTTCATCATCTTTGTGGCTCTGCGTTGGACTTACTCAAGCAGCTCTGTGTCCTTCTGGAACTGAGGGACCCAGAACTGGACACAATATTCCAGATGTGGTCTCACCAGGGCTGAGTAGAGGGGTAGGAGAACCTCTCTCAATCTACCAACCACCCCCCTTCTAATTCACCCCTGTGAGACACCGAAAAGGTGGTTTTCAAGGTTTATTTCAATGCATTGCTATCATCTGTTTCTTAAAACAAGAGCAGATCTGTCTCAGTGGAAAATCCAGGAATTCCCTGTGAGTTGATGGTTCTCATTGTTCTGAGCTGACCCGTGGAGCTCTAAACAGAGCCCATGGTTACGTATCATACAACGCAGCCACATGATGATTTCCTCTTCGTTACTGCCAGGGGCTTGGCTGGCTGGGTGGGGCCCTGAGAAATAAAAGGAGCTAGCTCTGTATTACAAAACTCCTCAGAGCTCAGTGTTACCAGATTCCTGTGACCACTGTGATTTAGTGAGACCTTAGTCCTCCTGAATAGCCACCTTCAAGCTTTGCCAGTTTTCTTTCAATGCTAGAAAAACTGGGTTGTGAAGGGTCAACCCTTTACTCTTAGTTGCAGATTAGTGGTTCTCATACTGCACTGAAGGAGCCTAAGTAATTACTATGCATTTACTAAACGTTAGTAAGGCTGAAGATGGGTAAAGCTGCTCTTCTTGTTTCCTGTATAGTGACCTCATGCTTGTTGTGCTGAGCTGTTGGGATTGTTTTCCAGAAACAGGAGTTACATTGTTCTTGAAAATGAAGTGCAGCATCTTTTCTTTGGATTAACTCTGATTTTCTTTGCAGATAGGGGGGAAGATGAGGTAGTGAGGAAGGAGTCAAAAATAATGAGCTTCCTCTGAGATGTTCGTGTAAATCTTCTGTGATGCCTCTGTGTCTACTCAAGTATAAATGAAAAAGGAAAGAATGGGCATTCTGAAACTGCCTGAAACCTAAACCAACTCTTTTCTTTCAGCTTAAACCAGGCAATAGGAGCAGATTTCCTCCAGCAGCCTCATTTTTTGTTTCTATGCGTATTTATACTTATAAAATCCTTCTAACTTTGGTTTCCCACTCATTCTCAGGATTTATGTCTTTTAATCATTCAGTGGCGGGTGAACTGTTGAGCAGTCTGGGGGTTTCACAGTCGTTCTGTTTGGTAGAAGTTCCGGTGGTTTGTACAGCCGGGTGAATGACTGTTTGTCTTTGACCAAAAAGCTGACTCATCATTTTCAGCTCATGAAGGAATATTCAGCCATGGTACTAATTCACACAGAATCACAGAACATTTGGGATTGGAAGGGACCTCAAAAGATCATCCAGTCTAATCCCCCCCAATATAGCAAGATCACCTTTTGCATCGTTTCAAAAGTTGGTGGCTATCAGGTTCAAGAGTCCTGTCAGACTTAACTATATAATTTTGATTTCCTTACTTTCTATACATCAAAGCTTTATGTCCGGTAGCTTTAGATGTTATAGACTGCAGTCCATCATCCATTTTTCTCATGAAGCTATTAAAATTGCTTTTTCTAATTAATACAGCAGCTGGCAGCCTGTTAGGACACTTGCAAGTGTGCGTGTGTTGTCCTGCACACAAGCCAAAAAAATCATCTTTGCAGAAATATCTGTAAAATTAATATTAATTTAATATGAATGTGCAGAAACATCTTGATAACTTGGATGTCAGTAATAAAGACTAACAGTTGGTTGAGTGAAAATGAAAAGGTGGAGTTCACAAGCCACACTGTTACACTCTTTATGGTTACTGCAGCACAACCAGGTTGATGCATGGGTTGCAGGTAGGGGGAAAAGGAAGTGTTTTTAGGTTGTAGGAAATGTGTCCTTCTATTCAAGTGGGCATAGTACAATAGAATCATAGAATCATGGGGTTGGAAGGGTCCTCTAAAGGTTGTCTGGTCCAACCATGCTGCAACATGCACTAGACCATAGCCCCATCAAGATTGGTTTGGTGGCTAATTGCTTTGATAGTTTTGTTGGATGCTGGATATTCCTTCAAGTCCTCAGTGATTCGAAGGTGTTGTTATTGCACAAACACTAAAGAAGACATGATTAATAGTAAATTAGAGTTTTTCAAGCACTGAATTTTGGAGGCTTTTAGCAATTGAGGTTGCAGTTAGTTCCTCAAATAGAGCAAATATTTTTCTCTGCTTTTTTTTTTTCATGTGGTTTTAGTACAACAGTGTGACATAAGAGGAGTGAGCTGCTGAGTGATGCTCCTAGAGCATGTGTGGGTCATTCACCTCCCGCCTGGTTTTGCTTTTTTTCCTGTTCTGCCTCTGGCATCTCTAGGGGTTCCTTCAGGTAGTGTTTGCCTACACAAGAACATGCTGCATCTGTGCTACAGCCCAGCTTAAAACACCTTAGGGAGCTAGAGGTAGCAATTGGTGAGTGCTGTTCCACTGGAAGCAAGTCTGGAGCACCAAGCGCTTCCCCTTATTCATCTGCAGGCAGATCTGCAGCCCACTATGTGTTTTGTCCTGCTGCATGCATCTGTCATTGGGGTTTGCTTGTTTTCCTTTAATATGAAGATCTTCTGCAAACCTCTGAGCTGATGGGCATGGTGTGACTAGTGGGGTGTTGGAAGTCTATAGACACGGGGAAGGGGGTGCTGGATGACAGGACTGCTGTGTATGCTGAGTGGCATAGCAGAGGGAGCCCACTGCCTCTGCAGCCTTCCAGGGCGAGCTGCACCTCTGTGCACTCAGATCTCCCACAGTTCTTTCCATTTTAGCAGTGCTGGTACAGGATTCTCTGTGCTTTCCCTGATCTCAGTGCCAACCCCCCGCTTCTGAGAAGCAGCTATGAGAAACAGTGGCTGCCTGTGAAATGTGTGAGGTTCAGTGTTTTTACTTGACCTTTTTAACCACTCCCAGCTTAACAACATTGAATTCTACTCTGCCTTCACTATTTCAAGCCATGACAGCATTATCTTCCCCTTACGTCCCGCACAATCAATTCCCAGCTTTAATTCGGGTGTCTTTATAGTCCTTCTTCCTAACATTTGCTTTTCTTTCCCTCAATGTGAACAAGCTATTCATTCAAGATAAATACATACAGAAGATCAGCTGTTCAGCTTCTCCCTATAGTGAAATATTAATCTGAGCCGCTCAACTTGTTCTGTTTTATATGGAAAATAAGTTGTTTGGTTCTACTGAAGAATCCGAATGAATAGGGGGTGATACTACTTAATGAAAAGTGTGGCATGGGCTGATTCTTTTTCCCCCCCACAGCTTGCAAGGCTGTTTTACCCTTTCTCTGATGTTCCTTGTGCAGCTTGATTATTGCAAATGCTGCTTAGTCCCCAGTGTGTCTCTGCAGCCTTGGTAATTAGTGCACAATACAGTTTGCAGGAGGCATGAGGGAGAGCACTGCAGTGCGTTGATTAATACTGCCTCTTCATTTAACAGTGAGACAAACCGCCAGTCTGGAGGACCAAGCCCTTCCCATGCACCAAGCACTTCCCCTTGCTCATCTGCAGCCAGATCTGCAGCCAGATCTGCAGCCCACCATGTGTGGCCTGAGTTGTTTGGGGTCGAGGTTGTGACGTGGGTTTAAAAATTTAAAAATTCAACGAGTTCAAAAATAATTTGAAATCAAAAAGCCCGTGCCCAGCGTTCACAATGTCTTCTCCAATGCATTGTACTGGTAGATTTAGCACATTGACCAAAATATGAATGACAGCAAAGCAAGCCGTTTTCTTTACAATGAGGCTGTGCAGAGAGGTTGTTGAATCATAGTGTCATAGAGTCATTTAGGTTGGAAAAGACCTTTGAGATCATCCACTCCAGCCATTACCCCAGCTGTCCCAAGGCCACTGCTAAACCCTGTCCCTGAGCTCCAGATCTCCATGACTGTGAAACACGTCCAGGGATGGTGATTCAGCCATCTCTGTGGGCAGCCTGTTCCAAGGGCAGAGGACCTTTTCTAGGAAGAAGTTTTGCCTCGTGTCTATCCTTGAGTTTCTGCTTGTGAATCTGTTCAGATGTAACCCTGTGATTATAATAGAATCACAGAACATTAGGGATCGGAAGGGACCTCTGAAGATCATCCAGTCCATTCCCTCTGTCACAGCAGGATCTCTTAGATCCAGTCATAAAGGAACATGGCCAGATGGGTTTTAAACATCTCTAGAGAAGGAGACTCCACAACCCACACTGGGCAGCCCCTTCCAGTGCTCCATCACCCTTACCATGAAGAAGTTCCTTCTCATACTGATGTGGAACCTCCTATGCTCCAGCTTAGATCCATTGCCCCTTGTCCTATCATTAGATGCCACTGAGCAGAGCCTGGTTCCATCCTCCTGACACCTGCCCTTTACATATTTATATGGGCTTGGGCAACTTGCTGTGGTTGACTCTGATCATGGGGGGCTCTGGAGGTTCCTGCTGAGATTCTTAGATTCTGCGAGAGTGGATTGAGGTGGGTTTGTGCTGAAGTGGTTAGAGTAGAGGTGAGAAGCAGGTACAGTAACTCAAGGTGGTTGAGTTCCTGTCTGTGGATGTGTTTAAATATCATTTAGATGTGATGCTTAGAGACCTTCTCGAATGGTGAACTTGGTAGGGCTGGGTTACTGGTTGGACTGGATGATCTCAAGGGTCTTTTCCAACCTCGATGATTCTGTGATGCTGAGGTAGTTTTGTATTGACTCCAGCCAATCCACAAGACATCTCTCTGTGCTCTGGGGATGTTCCTTGACTTGTTGGCCCTGTCTTTCCTTCTTTAAGGAAAGAGTATAATCCATTGCAATGGATTTTACAGACAACGTTCAGTGTTTCTGTCTTGGAATCTGTGCATGGCACCTCGATACTGATTGATGCATATTTTTCAGGCTAATTGTAGATGATTTAGATGTATAGACAGTTTCTTACTGGTTTTGCAGAGGAATAATAAGTTGGAATAAAAAAATTTTATCCAAAATATTTTGAAACACCAACTTTATTAAATGAGCAAAAGCTCCAGTGTTTGTTCTCTACTAATCTTCATGAAAGAATGAAGAGCATAGGCACTTATTTTCCCTTTGAAGCTTTTTAATTCTTCTTTTTCATCATTTTTTAACATAGTTCTGTAATTAAAACTTACTTGTTCTCCCTTTATTAAAGAACATTTATGGTGTGTAGACCTATTCTTTTATTTAAATACTTTGCTATCAGAAATATGTCCTAAAAAAATCTAGTAGCCAGTCCTAAGAGAACCATCACACTCAACATTTTAATCAGATAGTTTCTCCCTTTGACACTGTTTGTTCTTTGCGTTCTTCTAGTTCTTTAGTTGTAGGACCCTGTACCTTAGACTCTCCAGGAGTGCATAATGGGACCTTTAAATTGGTTGTTGCTTTAAATCTTGCTGGTACTCATTTGGATGATACTTCTCCGTCTACTGCAGGTGTTCATCATGTCCGGATAGGGTAGAGCAAATTGTTGTGATAGGTTGATAGATTGGTACATAGATAGATTGATAGGTAAATAGAGAGAGAGAGAGAGATAGACACATAGACAGATAAATAAACAGATAGATAGAAAGATAGATAGATTGATTGATAGATAGATTGATTGGTAGATAGACAGACAGGCAGGCAGACAGATAGGTAGGTAGGTAGGTAGGTAGATAGACAGACCTGCAGATAGATAGATAGATAGATAGATAGATAGATAGATAGATAGATAGTTAGTTAGTTTCCTAAGGCTATTGTTATTTTAACCAGTCATTTAAGGACAAGAAAGATTAGGAAATACTGGTGAATTTTTCAGGTTTTGATAAGAACAATCCAGCAAAGAGGTCATAACTCCTATATGTGTGTGTGAGAGATTAGGAAGCTGTGAATCCACAGCTAGAGAACTTTCTCCTTTCTGCTCCACATACTACAAAAAGCTATTTTCAAGTGAGAGAATCATAGAATCATTAGGGATTGGAGGGGACCCCAAAAGATCATCCAGTCCAATCCCCCTGCAACAGCAGGATCACCTAGACCAAGTCACACAGGAACTCATCCAGGCAGGTCTTGAATATCTCCAGTGAAGGAGACTCCACAACCCCCCTGGGCAGCCTGTTCCAGTGCTCTGTCACTCCGTCACTTTTGAGAGCTCAAAAGTTTGTTCTTCTTTTTGCAAAAAAAAAAAAACAAAACCTGTTTGCTTCTGTTCCCAATTAGAACCCCACATCCAGGAGTGGAAAAAAGAAGACCTCTGTGCTGAGTTTGAGTCTAGTTGGAATTCTCAGAAACACCCTGAATTTTTCATCCAGGCAGAAGCTGGAGCACTGGAACTTTTAGATTTACCAGTAACCAGTCAAAGAGGAAGAGCCCCAAGTTATTGTGTTTCCAGCCCTGAAGAATTGAGGTAAAAAAATATGTGTGTCCTTATTTATGTGTCCTTCTCTCTCTGTCACATGCAGCATTTTATGGGCTGCGTAAGCGGGTCATGGAGTCTCCTTCTCTGGAGATGTTTAAAAACTGCCTGGATATGCTCCTGTACGACTAGATCTAGGGGATCCTGCTGTGGCAGGGAGATTGGACTAGATGATCTTTTGTGGTCCCTTCCAATCCCTGTTGTTCTGTGATTCTGTGAATGACTGTGAATCACAGAACATCAGGGTTTTGCTTCCCTTTTATTTATATATTTATGTATGTTTATGTTTATGTCTTTGTTTTGTTTATAGGCTTCATAGCCAATTTCTATTTGTCTATTTTATGCCTTAAAACTGTATCTGAAATATTTACTATTCCAGATTTGTATCTTTCTCTCCGAATTGCAGATTAAAGAAGTGATAGCAGGACCATCCCTTTCCCTATTTAATACCCTTACAGTGGTTAACAAGGTTTTGACAATTTAGCTCTGTGTATTTTGTTTCAGGAGTTTGGCTAGGGAGAAGGCGGTGTGAAGACTGATCTGGAATTATGTTTATTCCTTTTTTTTCCTCTCCTAAACACAGCACCATGGAAAGGAAGACTGACAGGATGCTTCCTGAATTTACATCCGCGTGGAAGGACGCCTCCGATTTGGGTGGCAAAATGGAAACTGCATTCCTTTTAAAAGAACTGGACACTCTGAGGGCCAAAAATAGAAAGGTACGGCTGAGAGATTCAGATCACACTATTTGCTCTTTTATGGTTGTCTTACAAAACGTACATTTTAAACTGTTCCTCATTTAGTTTTGTTATTTATTTTAGTGCTCCAATCAATAGCTTTCTTGTCTTTTTGGATTCTTAGTGTCTGCTTAACAACTGCTGCTCTGGCATTACAAAAAACCTGTCATCCTACCCTTTAACCTTTTAAAGCAGCGACATAGGTTCTTGCACCGTGGGTGTAAATCAAGGAGGACCAAAACCAAGGCCAGAGTTTCATAAATAAGATCTGGATCTTGTGCTTCTGTGCATGTATTTTCTTTTGAATATTCAATGGCAAGAACAGATTTAGTGAATTTCCAGTGAAAAGAAAGGCTTTGAGATTATAGAGTCATGGAGTCACAGAATGGCCAGGGTTGGAAGGGACCTTAAAGATCATCTAGTTCCAACTCTCCTGCAAAGGCAGGGACACCTTCACTAGATCAGGTTACTCAGGACCCCATCCAGCCTGGCCTTGAACACGTCAAGGGATGGAGCAGCCACAACTTCTTTGGGCAATGTGTTCCAGCATTTCACCATCATCACAGGAAAGAGTTTGTTCCTCATGTCTAACCTCAGTCTCCCCTCTTTAAGTTTGGAGCCCTTTCCCCTTGTCTTCTCACTACCACCAGTGTAAAAACCCTCCCCCAGCTTTCTTGTAGCTTCCTTCCGAGATTGGAAAGTTGCTAGGTGGTCACCTGGAAGCCTCCTCTTCTCCAGGCTAAACAACCCCAATTTGCTCAGCCTGTCCTCACAGGGGAGATGCTCCAGCCCTCGGATCATTTGAGTCGCTGTCCTGACGGCTGATGTGGTACATAGGAAAAGTTCTGCATTTGCACCACTATCTCATCACTGCAATGTCAGTGCTCCTGGTCGGAGCTGGGTTATTAGTGAAGATTCCACCTGCGTGATAGTCTATGACATTCTGAACTCCCTTAGCTGGAGGGACCACAGCTGGTGAGAGCTGGAGAATCCCAAGTAAAAAGAACACGCACACATTGCTGCTGAGCAAGATAGGGAGACAATCTAACCCCCATATTTTTAACACCTGCTCTTGACATAAATAAATAGAAAGAGTGCGAGCACTGCTGTGTGGCTACAAATAGTGTTTGTATTTTATGGGTAGGTAACTCTTAGTTAAAATTTCATCGCGATTAAGAGAGCCGCTTGACCATTTCCATCCAGATAAGAATCTTCCTGTCCATTTGTTCAATCCAGCTTCAGGTTAAGCTCTCGGAAAAGGACAAGGAGCTGAAGACAATAAAACTGGACTTAGAACTGCAGGAGAGCGCTACAGAAGCGAAGATTGCAGCAAAGATTGCAGGTACAGTAGGCGAGCGCTGAACAGATGGCTGTGTGGCTCCTGCAGTACCTGCGGTTGCTATATGACGTGGCCTGCTGAATGTGCCCTGTATTTGCTAAAGGAGGGAAGATTTGACTTTTTTTTTCCTCTTTTTTTTTTATGTATGGCTGTTTAGAGTTGCTTAGAAAATAGGTGGCTTTAACATCCTGGTACTGGTATTAGCAGGAGCTTTACCTGTATTCATACTGATTTGGGCATTAAATGCATTGTTAACACCATGTCAATCCAATCACAAAAAGGTTGTTTGTTTTGTTGGAAGGTCCTGAACAAACAAGGGGAAATAATGATTACCAGTGCCTCTACCTTTCAACCAGCAGTTCAAATACCACTTATTGTTTTAGCTCGTTCAGAGCAATACTACTCCCCTCCCCATCTATGGAGATCGTCACACATTCACCTCAAACAGAGACCTGCTCTTTTCTTGAGAAATCTGTTCTTCGGGCGGTTCTAATGGATTTCTGTCTGATGATGGCATGTCTCCAGTGAATGAAGTTCATACAAATGCCCTCCATGAAAGGTTGAAAGTAAATGCCTGTTTATATTTGTTCTTTATTGTTCGTTAGGTAGACGCACAAGAATGCAGGCAGTTTGTACTCCACCGTTTCAGACATTTCTATAAGTAATGAAGCCATTTATTATTGAAAAGTGTGAACAGTGTGAAAAAATACTCCAGGGTTTTTCTCCAAGTGTTTAAAGACATTAATGGGGCTGGTTTTATCACAGAACATTAGGGATTGGAAGGGACCTCGAAAGATCATCCAGTCCAATCCTCCTGCCAGAGCAGGATCCCCTAGA
>JAOXOE010000441.1:26152046-26164061 GCA_028565055.1 Phoeniculus purpureus
AGGGCAGTGGTGGAGTCCCCATCCCTGGAGGTGTTGAAGGACAGCCTGGCTGTGGCTCTTAGTGCCCTGGTCTGGCTGATTGTGGGGATGTTCGGTCCTGGGCTGGGCTGGATGAGCTCAGAGGTCTCTTCCAGCCTCAGTGATTCTGTAACACACAACAGTGAAGTAAGAGCAAATGAAGGTGTAATGGCAACGGAGTTGATGCCATCTCAGGCAAGAATGGAGGCATAAAGTCCTGGGCTAAACTGACCAGGCAGGAAGCCTTTCTCTGAGATCTTAAGCAGTGGTTCAGAGAGGAGCAGAGGGTTCTGAAGGGGGTAAGAAGCCTAGCAGCAACATTTTAATACAGAAGGTCCTGGAGAAATAAATGGCCAAATCTGAAAGTGTATGGAGTGAGGAGCCTGTGGCTGAACACCAGCTTGGCAGACTAGAAGGGGAGCACAGGGAATTTGGGAACCTGCAGGCCTTGGCTGAGTTTTTTTGGAGGTGCCTGTGGCCATCTGAGAGGATACAGGGTACCTGAGCTTGGAGTGACAGCGAGCTCACTGTGGTATCCTGAAAATCACAGTATTCCAGTATCCTAGTAGTCCAGGTTGGGAGGGATCCCAAGGATCATCCAGTACAACCCTTTACAGAATCACAGAACGTTAGGGATTGGAAGGGACCTCGAAAGATTTTCGAGTCCAATCCCCCTGCCAGAGCAGGATCACAGAAATCCAGTTTGAAGAGGCTGGCCCGGCACTCTGTCAAGCTGAGCCTTAAACTGTCTCAAACTGAGGAATCTACCACTTCCTTGGAAGACCATTCCAGTGCCTAGTTCATTTCCCTCTGGAGTCCAACCAGATTCTCCCCAGGAGCAACTTGTGTCCATCACTCCTTGTCTTTTCTATGGGACCCCTTGTGAGAAGGGAGTCTCCATCTTCTGGCAGCCACCCTTTGTTTACTGGGACACAGGGATAAGGTCCCCATACATTGCAGCGGCTGGGTTTTATGGCGTCTGCGAGGAGAGATTTGCAGTATTGCAGAGGGAAATGATGAAAGAATGAATACAAAGATTTGGAGTGGAGGCAGGGTGGAGGTGAGGATCCTGGCGGAGTGCCAGAGATGGGGTTAGACATATTGACAGGGGAGAGGCAGGGAGAAACCATAAGCTCGGGATGAGGAATGACTTGAAGGTGTTAGTTTGCTCCCAAGGATAGACAGTAAATCTTAGTTTATTGGCACCTAATGCTCCAAGGTCCATGTATGCCGTAACTGATAATATAACAGTATATTACACAATAAAGGGGAGGCTTGGCAGAGAAGGAGAGATGCCAGCTGTGCCACTCTTGTGATACCCAAGGCAGACTATGAAAATATTAATATATTTAATATTTAATATCAGCGTGCCACCCCGCTAGGAAGCAGCACGATGCTAGAAGTCACTTTTATGGATCGTTGCTTTTAACTTTGTGACCTAGAAGAAACCTACTGGTGTCTCAGATGATCCTGAGCTTTAAGAATTACTTTTCCATTAAACAAGCATTGAGAATGCAAAGCAAATCCCTTCCTTGCCCTGTTTGAGTCTACAGAGGTGAATTCAAAAACACGTGGCTTTGTTTCATTCCTTAAAATACTTGTTCTAGCAATCAACGGCCATGGGGTGTTGTGTCTGGAGAGTGATACAGACCGTACCTAGGGTAACCTGAGAGCAGCGGAGACATGTTGATCCTACTCGGTGCTGGCAGAGGCCCATGTAAGAGCATCGGATAGTGTCCTTCCCTGTCAAAATTGTTTGCTAAACACACTTGTTGCTTTTGCAGCTCTGGTGGAAGAAGTGTATTCTGCGCAACGGGAACGTGACGAGGCTGTCATGGCAAGGCTTAGGTTGGCCAATGAAGAGAGGGACGAAGCATTTCTACGAGTCCAGCGCTTAGAAGAGTCTCTCAGAGAGTAAGTACAGAGTTCCCGTGACTGCCATGAACTGCTTGACGGTGGTTATAGAGGAAAACTTGGCCCAAACTTCTCTGTGATGAAATATCAGGGGTTAGGTAGCGCTAGTCTCCCTGTGCTGTTGGGTAAGACTGTGTTTTTCTCTGGAGGCTGAGAGCAAGGTGAATAATTTTGATCACAACAATTAGCAATATAATGAAAAGCTTTGCTATTGATTTATTCATGGGTAATAAGACAAGTGCGACATTTAATAGGAATCTTTTGACAAGGAATACCCGCGTGTCAGTCAGGAGGTGCAACGTATAGGAAATCAATGGAGCCTTTAAGCCCACTAGCTATTTCCTTCAGCAAAATTTCGGCTCGTGGTGTGGGTGACGTAGTAAAACTATGTGGGGCTTTTCTTATCTGTAGCGTAGGAACAGTTTGTAAGGCAATAAGGGTATAGTGAATACTTGGTAGAGTTTTAATTGTGCTGTGTTAACGCGCGATAAATAGACAATCTCAAAGTTGTTAAGTTGGGAGGGGAAGATCAAGATGATCTTCCTGATCAAGAAAATCTGTATTGCTGCTTTGCAATACAGGCAGCTTTGAAGCTCCGTCTAATCCTTCTCCATTCAAGTTGCCGTCATCTTAGCTGCCATGTATGGTATTCCCCCAAAGGGTAGTCCCACTACCTCTGAAAATCTCCCTGTTTTTCTGCCAAGAGAAATACAAAGCAAACAGAGATGCTTTTCATGGGAGGAGACTGAATAGGTGCAGCTGTTACTTAACTAAATGGCAGGCAATTATGTTTTAAATAATTGATTCTCCTAAAGAGCACTTTTTCCTCTTTATGGCCGAGAACCAGTCGTCTTCTTTTGGGTATTCTTGTGGGTAGGGCCGGAGAATGTTTAATAACCTGCACATCCCTGTGCACCATTACCCTGTGGAGTGTCCAAGTTCCTCCAGTTTGTCACAGCCTGTATGACTCAACAGCAAGGTTAGGAGATTCCATTCCCACAAGAATTAGTGCATAGTTTGTTAGAGGAGGGCTCTCCAGAGCCAGTCATAGGTCTGTGTGCATCAGAGATCTTGCTCTGAGAAGCAATCTGAGGAAATTACCAATGTGCTTTAAATCCCCACAAGGCATCATAACCATGAGCTTAACTCTAGTCTTTCCAGTTTCTTCTAATTCTGCTAATTCTGTGTGTTCCAAGAGTGAAGAAAGCAAGAAAGCTTTGGGTGGCCCCAAACACCACATGAAGTTGTGTGTAAGCTATTAGCCTAAACTCAAGGTCTTTGGTTAAAGTAGTCAAGCCCTGCAGTGAAATAATTCTTCTGGTCAACAGAGCTGGTCAATAAGTTTTGGGTTTCTAGAAGAAATCACTGGTTATTAAGTGTGTCAGAGGCTGATTGCTGCTTTTTCTGTGGTAGAATTCATGTGCTCTTGGCACATGAATTCTCAGAACAGCATCACTTGTTTTTGAGAAGGAACGTCTTCACAGGGAGGGTGACAGAGCACTGGAATGGGCTGCCCAGGGAGGTTGTGGAGTCTCCTTTTCTGGAGACATTGAAAACCCTCCTGGACATGTTGCTGTGCAACTTGATGTAGGTGATCCTGCTGTGGCAAGGGGGATTGGACTGGATGATCTCTCGAGGTGCCTTCCAATCCCTAATGTTCTGTGATTCTGTGACTGTTTTCCCTCCAAGCTCTCCTGTGTGTTTGGTTCATCTACTGGAGACCAACTCAGTTCTAAGCAGAAAGGTAAGAGAAAAGAAAAACACCATTACTTGGAGAATGTTTATATGGCCTTCCCCAAAAGAATGTCATTGCAGGAGGCACTGGGTACAGTGGTACTGACAAAGAAGTAGTCTGTGCTGATGCTATATAGAGTCACCTGATCCCCTGCTGCCCTTCACAGTCTCAGAATGGGCACAGGAGATTCCCAGTGGAGACCACTCCAACACAGGGAGAAACTGAGATGGGCTAACCAGTTGGGAAGAGTTATACTCAAGTCTTTGTGTCTTGGGTCATAGGAATCACTGAACAGATTAGAAGGAACCTTAAAAGACCATGTAGTCCAATCCCCCACCCAAAGCAGGATCTCCTAGATCAGGTCTCTCAGGAACAAGTCCAGGAGGGTTTGAAACTTCTCCAGAGAAGGAGACTCCACAACCTCCCTGGGCAGCCCCTTCCAGTGCTCTTTTGGGTATTTTTGCGGGTAGGGCCAGAGAATGTTTAATAAACCATCCTCACTGGGAAGACGTCACTTCTCATATTGATGTGGAACCTCCTATGATGGTGTAACCTCCTATATTCCAGCTCACACTCACTGCCCCTTCTATCATTGAGTGCCACTGAGTAGAGCCTGGCTCCAGCCTCCTGACACTCACCCTTTCCATACTAATCAACGTCAATGGGGTCACCCCTCAGTCTCCTTTTCTCCAAGCTAAAGAGACCCAGCTCCCTCAGAAGGACCTGTCACTGAGGGCATCCTGGATGTCAATAAAATCCTCAGGCAGATCCCAAGCAGGTTTCTGCCTCTTGCAGGGCACAAACCATGTTACCTGCTTTTATTTTCTTGGATGGTTGTAGTGTCAGTCATCAGAATCCTAAAACAAATCCTAATAGACAAAAGCCGCACGAGCAGAGAACCCAAAGGCTTCCCTTGTTCTCACTGTTAATCCGTTTGTTAATCATCCATGCAGCATCAAGTACTTGATGGTAATGAGTTATTGGGCATTCACTGGCATACGTAAACCCCTGAAAGAGAGAAAAACTCATTCTTTACTCCTTCCAAAGAGCAAAAGTGTTTCTTCTTGTGATTACTGGCTTGGTAGGGGTTGTGGTTTTGGTTTAGGGGTTTTTTTTATGAAAGACTTTGGCTAGTTTTGAAATCTTCTGGCTTTGCGGAACCAGGAAGGCAGAATCGCCTCCATCAGGTTCAGCTGCTTTGTCTTCTGGCCCGCGTACTTTAAGCTTCCAGGATGCATCTTCATGCAGCCATACGCTTGCTAACAAGAAGGGTTTGAGTGGAGCCAAGATTTCCTGCTGGAACACCAGCCTGGCTCCAGCACGTGGGTTTTTCAGAACTCTGGGCATTGTCACTAGCTGTGATAACAGCCAGGGTGAGAGGACACACATTTCTACGCCAGCCTGAGCGCCTGGGTTTTTGCAGTGGGGAGGAGATAGCCAGGACTGTGACTGAGAAGAGTCAAACTGAGGTGCTGCGTTCTCAGAAGCAGAGTCAACCCCATGAGGAACTGGCTTTACTCAACCTCTTTATTCTAAAGGCGTTTATTATTGTGGCTGAATGGAAATTTTACACAGAATTATTGAGGCTGGAAAAGACCGCTAAGATCATCCAGCCCATGATCTAACATCACCCAACCAGCCAAACCAGGGAACAAAGGGCCACAGCCAGGCTGTCCTTCAGCACCTCCAGGGATAGGGACTCCACCACCGCCCTGGGCAGTCCATTTCAGGCTCTGATCACCCTTTCCATGAGGAAGGGTTTGCTAACATCCAACCTAACCCTCACTTCACGCAGCTTCAGGCCCTGCCCTCTCATCCTGTTGCTCATTGTCTGGGAGAAGAGTCTGACCCCCACCTGTCTACAGCCTCACTTCAAGTAGTTGCAGAGAGGGAGAAGGTTCTCCCCGAGTCTCCTGTTCTCCAGGCTAAACACCCCCAGCTCCATCAGCCTCTCTTCATCAGACTCTCCTTCTAGTTTTAGCACTGTTCACCTCCCCACTCCACTAATCCTTTGGAAGGAGCAGAGATGATGCGATGAGCCTTGAGGGACCTGGGTTTGTTGATTTAATTTGGGGGTTTCTTCTAGAATCTTGGAACTTTTCCAACTACCAGCCTTAATATTTTCTTCCCTGATGCTGGTTGTTCAAAAGGTCAAGTCGTCTGTCTCAGAGACAGAGCACTCTGCGGTTTGGGATTTTTGTTTTAAAGAACGCTGGCTACTTGTCCCACAGTCATCACACTTGAGAGCACAGGTCACTCCTTCCATCTGCTCTGGACTTGTTCCAATCAGGGATCTTTACAGGAGGGCAATACTGAACAGCCTGACAACCTTTATCAGGAGCTTTAATGCTTCCTTTAATTTAGCAGCTGGAGCGATTCTGTTGTCCTTATTTAGCTGTAACAACCAGTCACGGTTGGAGAGGGGACAGAGAAGGGCAACTGGGCTGATTAGGGGTCTGGAGAACAGGTCTGATGAGGGGAGCCTGAGGGAGCTGGGAAAGTTCAGCCTGGAGAAGAGGAGGCTGAGGGGAGAGCTTACTGCTCTCTATAGCTGCCTGAAGGCAGGGTGTAGTGAAGCAGATGTTGGCCTCTTCTAACTAGTGACTAGTGGTAGGATAAGAGGAAACGGGGTCAAGTTATTCCAGGAGAGGTTCAGATTGAGTCTTAGGAAAATGTTCTTCCAGGAAGAGTGGGGAGGCCTTGGAAAAGGCTGCCCAGGGAGGGAGTGGAGGTGCCATCCCTGGAAGGGTTAAAAAACTGAGCTGACATTGTGTTTCAGGAGATGGTTTAGTGGTTCAGGGTTGTAGAGCAGATGGTTGGACTTTATGATCTTGAAGGTTTTTTCCAACCTTGATGATCCTATGATTTCTTCTATCCTCTTGACCCTTGGGCTTATATTAGAATGAGGATAGAAATGGGGGAAAAGGAATCTTTGGTTACTGCTCTTTAAAATCCTGGGAGATTTAAGGGTCACTTACTGGCTGCCAACAGCATGGGGAAAGGCAGTGGGGCAGATCCACAGCTCTGGGTGCTGCTTTTAAAATGCGTGGTCACCTACAGAGGTGTTTGCACACCTACAGATGGACTTCTGGTGGCAGGAATGGCTGAGGTGCCCCACAGAGGTCACCTACAGAGGTCTTTAAACACCTACAGATAGATCCCAGATGGCTGAGGGGCTACCCATACGGTAGAAGTCCCTGCAGTCATTCCCACTCCTGGTTCTCCCAAAGGTGTCTGACTTTCCCAGCCTGCTGGTCGGCTGGGCAATGTTGTTGACCCACACTCTGAGCAGGGCAGAAGTCCTCTGGAGGAGCCAGGTCAGCCCTGCCAATTTGCTTTGACAAACACCATTCGTCTCCTGGTGAATGCAAACTAGCTGGAGATCAGATCTTTAAGTCCCGCATGAAGCGGCGCTTTGAGCAATGTCAAATCCTAAAGCAGCAGCTCCGCGAGGAGCCAAGGCCAGGATCTGGTTCTGAGAACTTGGACTTATGTTTGTGATTTTATGATTTGTGTTACCGTGTGAATACAAGTTAAACCCAGCAAAGGCCACTTCTCCTTTGTTGTGGTGAGTTCTGGACATTGTTGGGGTACTTACTGCCGGGGAATCCCATATAAGTGCAGCAGCTGCTGTAGAGCACATTCTGAATTAGCTTCTTATTTAAAGAATGAATTTCTGTGCTGGTTGATTTACTCTGGTTTATTACTTTAACGCAAAAGTGTGCTGTCAAGTGATGTGATGGGAATCAAGTGCTCTGTGATGTTCACTGGCTAAAATCTGCCACCAGAGCAGCACCAGCCCCAGCACTGTTGAACACAGAATCACAGAACATTAGGGATTGGAAGGGACCACGAACGATCATCTAATCCAGTCCCCCCACTGCAGCAGGTTTTGTGTTGTCTAGTGGATGCCTAAAGGTGCTGTATCTGTGTTAAAAATATCACTCACTGGTACCAGACCTGTTTTATCACCGCGAAGTAGGTAGCAGCGGACTGGTACCGTGTGCTTAACACGCTCATTTTTCCACGAAAGGATCTTTCGAGGTCCCATCCAGTCCCTAATGTCTTGTGATTCCATTTTAAATTGCACAGAAGAGTTTAGAGTCATTCACTGCCCCCCACTACTGACTTGAAGTGTAGCCAAATTCACAGGACCCCGTTCACTACATCTTTTGCTTTTGCACAGCCAACCTTCGGTGCTCTATGACTCTAAATTCCTGGTATCATCTTTGTATTTGACAGGTCAATATATGCTCTATTGAAATAGAAAGGGAGGAAAGAGCAGGGAGGGTTTGTTCCAGAATTAAATAAGGGCTTTCCAAGGAATTGCCTTAGCTCGCTGCCTTATGCAAGGTAGAAAATCAAACTATTTTCAAGTAAACTTCAGCTAGGTGTGGGGGGATTTTCACTCGGTTTGGAAGAGAAGTAGAAAAAAAATTAACAGGGAAAAAACCCCCCAACTCTCTGTTAAAGTCCCATCCTGTTTCATTTGGGGTGTGGTAAAAACAACAAAAACAGAGCGTTAGGTAAAAGTTGTAAGCCCAGAAATAAATAAAATAAGTGCATCAGTCGTTTCTATCGCTGGGGAACTTTCTTCATCTAAGCACATATGAACAATTGATCCTTGTAGTCATATATAGCAGTAAACATTAATAACTTAACAGTCTGAAGTCAGTGCTGAAGATATGGAGCATTATTGAAAGATGGAGTCGAGCAGGTGGCACTTTAATATGTTCAGTGTCATGGTTGACTCTAAAGACTAGTAGAATGAAATTACTTGAGGTTCTAAAGATTTAAAAAGCGAACTCATTTTGCTGCACTAAGGAAATGCTACTGATCAGGCTTTCTATGTCCCTTTTTTCTAGGCTAGAAAATATTAACCCTGAAGAAAATGACATGGTAAGCCATTCTCTGAGGAGATTTCTTGATGTCAGTCTTATATCTTAGAGGCTTAAGTTCAATTGAGTGGGTTTCAAGAACTAAGATGTGGGAAAAAGAAGAATTGACACACTAATAATGTACATCTTTGCTGCAATATGAAAATTCAATAACTTCGCTCAGTCAATTTACAATTCACATGTGCCTATTAATTAAAACCCTATATTAAATAAAATATATTAAAACTTCATGTCTGACTAACATATAATGCTGTTGGTAGACATTACAGGAATTACTGAACAGAATAAACAATGCAGACACTGGGATAGATATCTTGAAGAACGGAGCTATAATTCTGAACCGAATCCACAGGACCAAAGAACGTAAGAAGAAAATAATAGCGGAGGAAATGAACGCGGTGATCGAACAACGGGATGCTGCTTTGTCTCAAGTAAGTCTCTGCAAGTGTAGAATCACTCCATACCCAATTTCTTGTTTATTTTTATCTTCTTTCTTTCGGGGAAAGAAAATCATTTCATTTACTCCTTGCTGTTGAAAAATCCCTTGTGATTGATGTTTGTCCCTTCCTTCGTGGGAGTGGTGCAGGTCGAAACGGCACCGCACCGGGGTGTTTTACGATAAAAGTTATCTGGGTGTTTTCTGCACCTGATCAGCAGCTGTCTCCTCCTTTTTGAAAAAACAAAGCAGTTTGCAGTGTTATCAACCAACCTAAAAAGCTCTTCAGGGGTTAGTTTTACAGTGTGTGCTGTGGTGGTGCAAGGCACTGGGTGACAGGTAACTGGGACTGGAGGATTTGTAAAGGGTTGTAAGAGGCCCAAGTACCCATTAAAGGAAGATAACAGTATGCAGTGACCAAGCAATTCCTCCCTTTGTTGCTTCACGAGGGGTGACCTCGTTATTGTTTATAAATATGTGAAGGGTGGGTGTCAGGAGGATGGAGCCAGGCTCTGCTCAGTGGCACCCAATGATAGGACAAGTGGCAGCGAGTGTGAGCTGGAACAGAGGAGGTTCCACATCAATATGAAAAGGACCTTCTTCACAGTGAGGGTGATAGAGCACTGGAACTGGCTGCCCGGGGGGGTTGTGGAGTTGTCTTCTCTGGAGATGTTTAAAACCCGCTTGAATATGTTCCTGTGCGACTTGATCTAGGGGATCCTGCTGTGGCAGGGGGATTGGACTGGATGATCTTTCCAGGTCCCTTTCAATCCCTGATGTTCAGTGATTCTGTGAAAGTCAGGTTTTAGCAGTTTTTGAAAGTCACCCTGGATGCTCACTCTCCCCACACTCCTTCCCGCTGACTTCTGTGGGAAATGTTGACCAAGCAGTTCAATAGTTTACAGAAAACAGAGTAGAAAAGTTGCTTTGTTTTGCCTTCGTGCTCTAGGATTGGTTTTCTTATCTGAGAGTCTATGCAAACTCTTTGCTCCTCTGCTGAGAGCACAGTTTCTGTCTGCTAAGAGGGCTGGAAGGAGATATGAACCAGGGAACAAAAACCATCTGATCCCAAACCCTCAGCTGCCTGTCCTGGCTCTCTGAAACAAAAGCTCATAAAAACTTTGCAGGCTGCACTAAGGGAAGGGGTAGTTCTGTGGCATCTATGAAGAGGAGCCAATCAAACAGAAAGCAGGACATCATCTCCTTTTTTCATGCTTCTGTGCTCTGACTATAGAGCTCTGAAGAGCTCTGAATACAGTAATAGCTCTATGGGTATGTGGGCGGAGAGGAGAGACAAGCGTAAGACAGGAGATAAGAATACTCAGTTCAAAAGGAAGAGAGAGGGTAAAGATGAAGGTTGAATGGTGATGAAAAGGACTGTCATCTAGAGGGAAGAATATAGTCTCACATCCACAAGGAGCCAGGCTCTTCTCAGTGTTACCTAGTGATAGGACAAGGGGCAATGGGTGTGAGCTGGAACAGAGGAGCTTCCATATAAATATGAGAAGGAACTTCTTCACGGTGAGGAGCACTGGAACAGTGCTCCCTTCAAATCCCTAATGTTCTGTGATTCTGTGAAATGGGAAGCAGCACTCCCTACTTCTACATATCCCTGCCTGGGGATGCAGTAGCACAGAATCAGAGCATTACGTATTGGAAGGGACCTCAAAAGATCATCTAGTCCAATCCCCCTGCCAGAGCAGGATCACCTAGATCTGGTCACACAGGAACATGTCCAGGTGGGTTTTAAACATCTCCAGAGAAGGAGGCTCCACAACCCCCCCGGGCAGCCTGTCTCAAAGGGAAGACATTAAGTTCTGCTTTCCCCTTAGAAAAGATGGTGGTCAAATGGCAAGAATCAAAATACAATTTAAAAATCCATGAAACTGATTTTCTCCTATGCTGGTGGTGCAGGAGAGCAGCTACCTTGGAGCTGTGGAGAC
Source organism: Phoeniculus purpureus (assembly GCA_028565055.1). Taxonomy (NCBI): domain Eukaryota; kingdom Metazoa; phylum Chordata; class Aves; order Bucerotiformes; family Phoeniculidae; genus Phoeniculus; species Phoeniculus purpureus. The sequence continues at coordinate 26,162,991 of JAOXOE010000441.1, forward strand.
AGCCTGTCTGCACATCCCAAGGCAGTCTGGGCTGTAAACTTGCAACAGCCAGAGATAACCATTCCCATTTCTGCTGGTGACGCTGTAGGGGTGGCAGGGGAAATTACTGAGTGTGGATTATATCGATTTAGATAGCACATATTGCCTTCCTTGGCCTGAGCCTCTGGAATGTGCTTTGATCCTTAGGTACATCCAAGGTCCCAGCTGGAGTCACCAGTCTTCCTGTGCTTTGCTCCCCAGGCTCAGTGGCAGGGGGTTCTGGGCTGGAGCTCGTATGCTTCCTTCACTGAGTCACTTAGTCACAGCATTGTCTAGGTTGGAAAAGACCTTTAAGATCATCGAGTCCAACCATTAACTCAACTGTCCCAACCCACCACTAAACCTTTTCCCTGAGCTCCAGATCTCCACGACTGTGAAACACTCCAAGAATGGCGATTCAACTCTCTCCCTGGGCAGCCTGTTCCAAGGGCTGAAGGCCCTCTCTACAAAGAAGTTTTTCCTAGTGGCCAATGTAAACTTCTGGTGCAACTTCAGGCCATTTCCTCTTGTTCTATTGCTTGTTCCTCGTGAGAAGAGAGCAACCCCCACCTCTCGACACCTGGCCCATAGGCAGTTATAGACAGCAATGAGGTCTCCCCTCAGCCTTTTATTTTCTCCAGACTAACCATCCCAGGCTCCTTGTGCAAATTATGCAATGGCAGGGGGACTGGACTAGATGATCTTTCAAGGTTCCTTCCAATCCCTAATGTTCTGTGGTTCTGTCATTTTGGGTCACACAATGACTCAGTGGGAAGCTGTGGGGTTTACTGCTTTGAAAATAATTGTACAAATTCTTATTGAAGTCATAAATCATCATCTGATTAATTTGCCATCTGCTAAGCCTCAAATAATTAATCTCAATTTACTTGTGTCAAAGCATAAAACCTCTGTCTAGGAATCACAGAATCACAGAACACTAGGATTGGAAGGGACCTTGAAAGATCACTTAGTCCAGTCCCCCTGCCACAGCAGGATCACCTAGATCCAGTTGCACAGGAACACGTCCAGGTGGGTTTTAAACATCTCCAGAGA
>JAOXOE010000441.1:26197399-26232511 GCA_028565055.1 Phoeniculus purpureus
AGTGCTCTGTCACCCTCACTGGGAAGAAGTTCCTTCTCATATTGATGTGGAACCTCCTCTGTTCCAGCTCACACCCTGTCACCCCTTGTCCTATTATTGGGTGCCCCTGAGCAGAGCCTGGCTCCATCCTCCTGACACCTGCCCTGTCCATATTTATAAACATTAATGAGGTCTCCCCTCAGTCTCCTTTTTTCCAATGGAGCTCAAGAGCCCCAGCTCCCTCAGCCTTTTCTCATCAGGGAGATGATTCTGCTCTGGCCAGGGGGATTGGACCAGATGATCTTTTGAGGTCCCTTCCAACCCCTAGTGTTGTGTGATTCTGTGTGTTTATCTTATTGCCTGAACATGCTGTTCATGTGCAGTGGTGATAGTGTCAAGCTGCTAAGCAGCCAAATTTGCAATTTAAAATTAGACTCAAAGACCCAAATGTCATTTTGTAGCTAGACTCAATATATACAGAAACCTTCTGGGACTTTATTTCCTGAACTGTGTTGGTTGATATTGGATTTTCCATCTCCAGAACGGATTCTCCACTGAAGAATGGATGTCATCTTTCAGTTTTACTAGACAGATATCCAGATAAATATCAGATATATATTTAGGTTCTGTACAGCTTCATAAATCATCCATTTCCTTGTGGATCACAGTCAGGTTGGTTAATAAATAAATGAGCATTGAAATAAAGACATACCTGCTCTGCTGGAGGGGTTATTCTAATGGTGGTGGTACGACCTAGGCAGATTTCTACTCTTACAAGTATCTTTGAAGTATTAAAATATTCCTGGCATATTTAAAGTATCAAATAGTTTGAAAAGTAGAGATTATTTCTTTTTTAAAAATTAATATCCATTTATCTTTGCATTAGACACGGGCTTCTTGTAAATTGGTCCAGTCATGACCAGGACACTGAAGCTGGTCTTGTGGATCAGGGCTGGTTCTGTGCAGGTCTGAAGCAGTAACTGCTGCAGAGCGCTCCTGCAGATCTGAACACTTACGGTTGTAGGATCTGAATTGTAAGAAGTGACCTTTTTCTTGGCTTGTTCTTGAAGCTTGTGACTGCTACGTGCCACTATGATTTAATGGCACTAGATCCTGAATCTGTGAAGCTTTAGACCGTTTTACGTGTATTGAGGCTGCTGTGACAACATTGAGAGATCAGAGGAAATTCTGCTCAAATTTGTTTTCACCAACCACGTGTCTTATGTGGTACAATAAGCGCCAAGAGGACATTGATGCTTTGATAGCTCTTTTGGCAGAGCTCAGGCCAGAAGACATTTCAATAGGGGAAAAAAACCAACTCTGCTCATGGTAAAAGGATCTGTTAACCTTTCTCAGTGAAGAACATCATACTTCAAAGCCTTTCCACCCACTATCTCATGAGGAGCACTTCTACTTTAGCCATGCATCATACTGAGTTTTCTGGAAAAATTATCAGTGAATTGTAAACTACTCCATGGCCCTGGTACTTTAACCCTTCATCCATCTTCTGACAGAATGAAACTATTTAGCACAGGCTTCTAGTTTTACAACATTGAACTGTTTTCTCTTACTGGAGTGACTGGGTTGAATACACAACTAGGTGTCAACTAACTGCCTTTTGAAAAGACACGGGTTTTGATCTTGTCACAGAATGGCAGAACTATTATGGCAAGAAAAGACCTCTAAGATCATCCAGCCCACCCTAGGACCTAACATCATCACATCAGCTACACCATGGCACTGAAGAGCTACATCTGGTCTGTTCTTAAACACCTCCAGGGGTGGGGACTCCACCGCTGCTCTGGGAAGTCCATTCAAGGGTCTGATCAACCTTTACATGAGGAAGGGCTTCCTCACATCCACCCTGGCAGCTTCAGGCCCTGCCCTCTCATCCTGGCGCTGGTTGCCTGGGAGAAGAGCCCGACCCCCATCTAACTACAACGTCCCTTCAGGTAGTTGTAGAGAGGGACAAGGTCCCTCCTGAGTCTCCTCCAAACTTCTCCAGTCTCTTTCTTTGCACATTTCCTTGCACACAGAGGAGAGACTTAGTGTAGCAGGCATTTATTTTTATTACTGTGTTAGAATTGTGAGCATAAAAGAACTGGTTTACACTGATGATCTGCTCCTGTTTCTTACTGTCAAGCTGTAATTGTCTTAGATGTTGCAGGAGACAGTGTCTGAGTGACATGTTCCTGTGTGACTGGATCTAGGTGGTCCTGCTGTGGCGGGGGTGGGTTGGACTGGATGATCTTTTGAGGTCCCTTCCAATCCCTAATGCTCTGTGACTCCATGAAATGCTGCTGATGGCTCCTTCCGTTTGGAATTGCCATCCGGCAGTAAGAACACGACCCACTCGTTTTCCAAGCCTGATAAAACCAAACCTGTTTATCTAGCCTATTAAACCTGGGTGCCAACTCTCCAGCAGATGCAGTTTTAAGCTCTGTAGATGCTAAATCCGGAAACGTTTGGTCTATAAACAAAAAGCTGACATCCAATACAGCGTTGCTGCTAGACATGGCAATGGTGGAGCATAGGTGCTGCCCTCCCACCAAACAGGGGAGGATTGCTTTTTTTTTTAGCGTGTTGCTTAGGGTTTTTCCCCTATGTTGGGAGTATTAAAACAGATATTAAATTTTATCGTTAATGCGGTGCGTGGTCTCTCTTCAAATCCCCTTAATTACAGATTGACTCCAAGGATTACACAGCGTGGATTTTAATTTTAACTGAAACAAAAAAGAAAGCTGCTTAAAAATGATTCTTGCCGAGTGACTTGTTGGGCCACAAAACAATTTTTAACATCTTTTGGACGAGCGTTGTCGAGTTGAAAATATTCAGGGCACCCTCGAACTCCGACTGGATCACGTCTACATCACACACGTGTTTTACTCACTCTGTCCTCACAAAGGGATGTCTGCTTCTCCTGGGTGTTTTGTTTGCTCAGTTATTCTGTAGGAGAAAAAGCCTCGCAGCCTTGCTGCGGTGTGTTTGAGTTTGAAGAGAGTGACATCAGGCTTCGTAGTTCCCTTCTCTGGCAATTTGAGGGAAATTACCGAGCGGGGTTGATGTTGTAGCAGCACCCGCGTGTTGTTTCCCTCCTGACCTCTGTCTTCAGGGCTTGAGAGCTCTGCTCTGAAAGCGCCGTTCCAGCCTGACACTTAGAATAGCAGCTCTGAGTCCAGAAACAACATTTTCACAAACTGGGGCTGAATCGAGTCAGCCTCGTGCAAGAAGTCACTCCTCTGAGTACCTACTATTCATCAGGTTTGAGTCTGTTTCCTAGGGGAGTCTTTTTCCTTCATTTTTTTAAAATCAGCTTCCCAGTTTGTTCCATTAAGTAAAACTCATTTTTCACATTTAAATCTATCTCTTTTTTTAGTTTTACTATCTCCTGCTGGTTCTCAAAGACCTAAAAAGGTCAGACGTTGCTCTGTGCAACTGCATCAAATAATAAATTCCCAAAGCTCGGCGTCCCCAACCTCTCTTGAGCTTCTCCACTGAAAGTGCCCCTTATCTCTCCAAACGCAGATGCGAGTTTCTTGCTTCAAAAATCTGCTCCTTTTGTGACTCTGTAATAACTTTCAGTACAAAAGGCTAGGGGAATGAGAAATGAGCTTTTGGCCGGGAGGTCACTGCGGTGGGTGCTGAGGGGTAAATCTATCGCTGCTCTTTACTGGTAGTTAGTGGTCTGATAAAGCTCTCCCCACACGCTTTGTTAGCTTAAAACAGACTTTCTGAGACTTCACACGTCTGCAGGTAAATACCTCCCTTATTGCTGCCTCTTTGTATGGAGTGGAATTCTTGCACTTGAGGTTATTTCAACAAGCTTTTCTCTTCCTCTTTTATTATAGATAATTCTTTTTAGCTGTGTCTGAACTGTTGCTATCAGGATGTTGAATGGTTTTCTCCACTGGTGTGTGCTTGTACTTGGGGTTTTTTTAATGGATCAGGTTAAACCCTGGTGCTTTTTACCGTGGCCAAGCAGAAAGCCTTCCTGTTCTAACAGAAGAGAGTATTTCTGATTCAAAACAGCTGCACAGCCTCTTGTTCCATCTCATTTGCCCATTACATGTAGTAGTCTCAGCATTATATGACTTTCTAGTCACGTGCATAATGCAGAGACCAGAAAGAGCAACAAATGAGGTGAAACAGCAAATGAACCAGCGAATTCACCTGCTTTTTGTGCCTTTTGGTGCATATTTACGTTAATAAGCATGTTTGGGTGCAACGACTTTTCAGGGTTCCACAAGGTAACACACAGCACCAGAGTGATGCTGGCTGCTGGCATGAGGCTGTTGCTGTACATTCATCACAGCTCTGTTCTCTTGGTTTCATTCTGTAGAGCTTTAACTGTGTTATTGGTTAGACTTTTACATTAAAAGTATACAAAATACACTTTTAAAAAACATATATTTGTTTGTGTTAAATATTATTAAGCATATACTTTTATAAAAACATTATTCATATAGAAATATGTTTTGTTGTTTAGCTTATGTATGTATGTAGCTTATGTGTGTGTAGAGATCTATATGTAAAATATAGATGAAATACACTCGTGTATTTAAAATTATACGGGTTTTTATCAAAACCAAGACCAAAAATGACTGACTTACTTTTTAATGTCAAGTTCAGTTCTGCAAATCTACTGTGGAGCCCTGTTTAGTGACATTTTGAAGTGTCGTGGGTGCCTGGTAACGTGAATAGGGGGATGAGGAGGCTCAGAGCTGGTCACACAGATCCTTTGATAAATAAAACTGTTTCTCTACCACACGGGATGAAATCTGGAAAGAAAAAAAAAGAGGAGACTCCTGGTTGTGTCCTAACATAAATAAATGTGTGCCTGAGCGCGGTCTGCCTTACGAAGTCGTTGGCGTTTGTTTAAGTTGGAGCACAGGACGCACACAGAGTCTGGTGTCTGGTTTTATAAACCCGGGGTGTGAAAAAGAAACTTGTTCTGGGATCTGAAAGCCGCGTCTGACAGGGCAAATCATCCTTTCAATAAGTAAGACCTGATTTTGACCTCTTATCTTCTCAGCAATAGCTGCCTTACGTTGGTTTCTGTTAATCTATTACATGGGGGTTGCGCCGGCTTTTCTCTCTCCCTTACACATCAACTGCAGAAGTGAGGAGCGACTCCGTAGTTCCTGGGGAGTTCTTCTGCTTCTGCTTTCCATACTTTTCTCCTACCTAGTCCCTGCTTCATGGCTGTTAGACAGGATGTGCCATTTCCTGGAACAGACTTTACAAGCAACTAATTTTTCCACTTTTCCCCTTAATTTTGCACAATAATCCAAAACCCCAAGGTTTGCTCTTTTGGTTTGGTGCCTCTGTGGCTTCCTTTTGTTATTCTTTTATCCTCTTTTAACGTGTTTATTAAACACTTTAATAAATTATCCTATTGATGTATTCTGTTATTTATTCATTCTTTTATTTACTGTATCATGCTATTATTTATTCATTCCTTTATCTATTTATTTATCTTATCCTCTGGATTACATCTTGTTTCAGTGTGTTAAAATCCCCTCGCTGTCTTTTTTCAGTCGACCCCCCAAATAATGAAAAATTGGTCTCAATTATATTAGAGGAAGGAAAACTTCAACTCGAATCTTCGGTGCTCACAGGTAAATGAGTGGAAAATAAGAGAATTAAAAATAGAGGGACTCGGTGGTTTATGTGACCGATTTGGACTTGGCTACAGCTGGAAAGAAATGGACAAAAAATAAATGATCTCTCTGCTTGAGATGTGCCAAACAAAGCCATAAGCTCAGAGTTATGTTGAGGTGGTGAAAGGTGAAGCATTCGACTTGTTCTTTTGGGGCAATGCTTTAACAGATAGGGGGGAATAAAAAGGAGACGGAGGGCGGGCGAGAGGCGCTGCCACAGCAGTTTGAGGGTGTTTGTGGTTGTCCATGACAGCGGCTCCAGTTTGAAAACACCTGTGTTTGCTTTCCAGCTTTTCTCAATCGGCCTCAAAGTGGCCTAAGAAAGGCACAGACAGACCTGTGGGATGGCTCTGCTGCCTTTGCAACACACACACAGAGAAAAGAAAAAGGCAGAGATAAATCTCTTGTTGTGCAGCTAATCATTAACCACATTTCTGTGCCTGGCTTGAAAACACTTGTGACTTCTTCTACATTTTTATAGCTCGACAGACACTGCCTGTTTGTGGTTTTTTTTCTTCATTTGTTAAGCTAGATTTTGATCTTTGCCTGGTTTATTTTCTAGCAAAAAATGTTGTGTTCCCTTTAGTGGTAAATGATAACAACAAAAATGGGTGGGTTTGTTGCAGAGAGATGTTTTATTCCAGTACTTGGAAATCCCCCTGTTTACTCCAGTTGCTGTGATAGATGTAATTAAAACTAAGCAGTAGGCAGAGCTCTGTTCTTTAAAACAGGTCAAACCAACATCTTACAACTTTCTTACTGAGTGGAGTTGTGCTTTACAAACCCTGCTTGATGTCTATTAGCTTTCCGAGGTGTGTGCGTGTCCTGCAGTGGTCTGTGGGGTTCAGTCAGGTGTCAAACCCTGAGTAGTGGAGCTCGAATGTCTTATGAAAGAATACAGAAGCTGAGAGATCGCATTTTTGGGGCTTCCTTAGAAATTTCAAGTAACTTGTGGCTCGGTGTGGCAAGAGGCATCTGATGAGAGCCAGAGGTTTTACTGCTGCTGCAGATGGATTTATTTATTGCTGCCTTTAAGATTTGTTTTAATTAACTTCTTACAGGCTTTTTGTTATTTTTTTTGTTAAAACAAGTTGGTTTTAGCATCTTACAAACATCTTAAGCTCTTGAAGAAAACTCAGCTGCTTTCTGTTTTATATTTTTCTACATATTTTTTAATCGATGAAACATCTTTTCCAGCTCCTGCACCAGATGATGTGCCCTGGCTTTGCTGTTTAGGAGAAACAGGTCTGCTGCATCATGAAGTTTGTTTTTCTTTATGGATCACTCAGTATAGGTCAGGTTTTGTTTTCTGGAAGCAGGAAAAAAAAGGGGGGGGGACGACACAAAAGAAAACACAGCCCTGATCCTGGAGCACAGGTGACTTCTGCCCTTGACTGAATCCTTTTTAGAGCTTAATAGAGAGGATTTGGGGTTGTTTTATGGAGATGAAAAACGTCTTAGCCAAGATATGTCGCTTAACTGGTGCGTGATTAGTCTAATACTGTTGTCTAACGTGGTGACTCAACAGAGCAAACTGGGAACATACAAATCCCCTGCAGAATGGGCACCTTTAATAAATGGAGAAATCTTGTGAGACAGCAGCCACCTCCCCACAGCTTTCCCAAGGGGTAGGAGAAAGAGGGGCGAGTGCCTGCTCTGGTGGAGCTGCCTTGCACAAAACATGCAGTAATTCAGGAATTTGACTACAGAAACCTGTAGGATGATCATCTGAATCAGCTTTAAACACAAAAAGCTTGTGAGCTGGTTTCTCACCTGACTGTCTTTGGAGTAGCATCACGGAAATCCACACAGGGGTGCTCTCTCGTATTGGTGAAGGACCTCAGCTAAGACACGGTGGGCAGAGGACACCTAAAGAATTCATAGAATTGATTGCAGGGGGCTGTGAAGGTGTTTAAATGCTATGTCTAACAGATGGGGCAGTTGGTCCATTTATTAAGTCCCACAAAATTACCCATCTTACTTTTGAAACACTTCTAATTTCATGTCAGTATGTGAAAGGGGAAGGAGAAGCTTGGTGAACGTAACTTCCTGAAGGCAACACTGAGATCTCGATCAGAAAGAGGTGAACAGGGAGCTAATAGTCAAAGTTTGCCAAGTGGTTTGGATGCCTACATAAGATTTCTAATGATTTTTAGATATCTAACCCACTTAAGTTCTTTCAAATCCCACTAAGTACCTGTCCTGTGCTGCTTGAGCACCTCTAAAGATATGCTCACCTGTTCATTTCTTGACCTTGTTAAAATTGCTCCCTGTAAAAGCTGATGGTTAAATAAGAGCAAAAATTAAAGACTTTTTGACAGTTTTCCAGCAGTTAAAACTTGAGTGACCTTAAAAACTTGCCTCTATTAAAGATACTGGTTGAATTTGTGCTTGTGAGCATCTAGTACATCACCATAGCTGTCACTTGAGGATATTTAGCATCTTGAGGGTGTTTTAAAATCTCTGAAACACCACCGACTCTTTCCATATTCATTACAGATGTAAGACCTGCACGCACAAACAGTTGTTCAGACTATCCTTGGGCTGGCTACCTCCGATCTGGGTGATGGAGCAGTTCATTTGACACTATAACTGAAGTGTCATGGATTTCCCACCTGGCAAACACTTCTGTCACCCTCAGCACCACCTCTTAGTGTGTTTCCAGGGGATATCACATCCTCAGAAGAGTTTCTGAGTCTCAGGCAGGGGTAACCCTGCTTCTCCATGGACCATGTGGCGGTGTCTCACCTGGTCTGACTCAAGGTGCAGTTTATTTGCCTTGTTCCTAAAATATATCAGCATCTGAGACTTGCAAAGCAATTCTTACTTGTAAACATCATGTGATGGATTTGCTTTCTCCATTCAGTACTTGGTTGGGAAAGTTGTCTTCTTAACCACCTGATACATCAGCTAGTAGCTCTGATCCTTTGCCACCTCCTGCAAAGTCTTTACTGGTCTATATAGTTACCTTAGAGAAAGCTACGAGTCTCCCACTCACTGTAAAAGCTGCCAAATCTCTCTGCCTTCCTCACTATTCAGTCAGAGCATCAACAGGAGTAAAGAGTTGGAGAGGTTCACGTGCTCCACTTGGAAACAAGTCGTGGCTTGCAAAGACAAGGCTCATCTTCATCTTCTTGATGCCCTTTCGTTGTTCTGCTCTTTTCCTGTGTACCAAAGGGACTGGGAGCCCTCTGTGGTCTTGAGATCGTGGTCTCTTCTGGATAGAAAGGATTTCTCCAGAGAGCAGTGTGTGAAAATGTACTCTAATTTTAATACTAAAAAAAAAGGTTTGGTGTGAAGTGCCTGGCAGGAAGGTTTTTCACCCTGATCTCCTTAAGAAAATACAGGAGATACCATTATGCAGCCTTTGTTTGCACCTTCTGATTTTTTTTTTTAATCTACTTGGAACCAAATCTGAGAGAAGAATAATGATTGGACCCCTCCCAAGGTTTCCCTCTTCTGCTCAGTTGGCAATTTTGACGTGAAATTCCTCATGTCCCACTGAAGCAGAAGTCAAGAAGGTTATCAGTAGCCATTAGCATTCAACAAGAGATCCTGTTCTACGTGCAAATGTGTTAATGTCAATAAGTAATTGGTGGTGGCGGTTGAATCACCATCCCTAGATGAGTTTAAAAGATGCTTAGATGTAGTGTTGGGCGATATGGTTTAAGACTGAACTTGTAGAGTAGGGTTGATGGTTGGACCAAGGGTCTTTTCAAACCTGAGTGATTCTATGACTCTTTTTTTCCTTCTGTATTTCAAAATGGAGCAGAACTGCGGAGTTTAAATCTATCAATAGCTGCATGGCTACGCTGAAGAGCTTCAATCATTTCTCTCTGTTGCTCTTTTTATGCTACGCTTAAAGCGATGACATTAAGCCTTTAAAAGGGGTTTTCACTTACCAAATTAGAGTCGGTGCCTTTCATTACGGTTTAATAGCACGAACAACTGAGCTCTGGCAGTTGTGGGGGGAGCAGTGAAAATTAAGAGAGATGTTGTGTTCGTTAAGTTGATTTTTGAAAGGTAGTGCTTGTCATCATTTTAAATGCATCCGTTTTTGTGGTCAGAGACCTATCCAGTGGCACTCCAGACTTACAAAATATTGTTTAAAAAAGCTTTCAAAATCTTTTTAAACACAAGAGAAGGGAGTCTTGTTTGCAGATACTTGGGATAATGTCATTTATTTCTCTGCAGAAGAACAGCTCATTTAATATGGCAGTAATGCAGCTTTTTTAGATGCATGTTGCATGGGTGAGTTCTTCAAAACAGAAAGGTTGGAAAAACCTGTGTATTAAAAAAAAAAAATCACACACTTTGTCACACGAAAGGAAATGGGGTAGGCAGAAATATTTACCTTTATTTTTAGTCTCATCTTACGTTCTGCTTCCATCTTCTGACTCCTCTCTGAAAAACACATTGAGCTTTGTGTTCCTCTCTTCCGTGTGTCCCTACGAGTTATTGCTTCTCGTGTGTTTCCTGATCTTAAAGGTCTTTTGCAGCCTAAATTGTTCTGTGATTCTGTGATCTTATATCACACCTTCAGCATTGCGTGGGGTTCTTATATTCCCCCTTCTCAAAACTGTGTTCTTTTGTCTGCCCTCATTGTTTTCCTAACTCTTATCCTTCGTTTTTTCAGGCTGCACATATTTGTTTCTTCCTCGTCTGGCTCAGCCACTTCATTGGGCCAACAAGAGCCCCAACATCCCCAAAGACCTTTGTTCCATGCTAAGAGCTGAACCTCAGACACTGGTACTTGGGGGTGTGTTGGCTTTAGTTGTTCCGTGAAGCAGAAAGATTACTTCAGGTCCCCACTAATCAGGCGGAAAATGGATGACATGAGCAAGATGTGAAAAGCCCGTTGGTAGCCCCCAGAGAAGCCTTGCATTCAGTGCTGACAAATTGCAGGGGATTTAAGGGGAGTGTATGACAGGGTAGGCAACTGGTGTTGCTGTCAGCCAAGTTATTCAGCGGAGCGTAGGTCTGTTTAGGAGGGCAGGTTAGTGAGTGCCGTGGTACAGTGACACTTGTCTCGTGTGCTAAAAGCTGCGCTGAAGCGGCTGGTTAATCGAGAGTTAACCTCAGTTCTGGCATTTCCAAAGCATCTTCATTTACTCCCCTTTCCCCTGAAAGAGCATGTTAACATTTTTCATGACAGGACGGTGTGTGCTTTATTTCACAGCATTGCTGCTCCACACAGTACCCAGAGCACAGCCAATCAATAGATTTTTTTTATCATCTCTGTTCATTATGTGTGCCAATCCCTTGTTTACTGGCTACTGTTCAAACCTTTTCACTGAAAACAGAGTTTTGAGCAACCATCAGGGGGGTTTTCTATAGTATTAACTGTCACAAGATCCAAAGGTTCTATGATTGTTAAATGACCTAGTGTTTTCTTCAGGCTTCTTGGGGAAACTGAGGCATGAAGAAATTAAGGACAAAAGGAACCCACAAACTTGTCCCCACTTCTTTAAGACTTAGAAGACATTTCCTTTTAGAATACTTCTCATTTATAAATGCCTAGTGTTTAAGGCTAAGACTAGTAGATATGTTCAAGTCATTTAATTGATCTTCTGAGCATCACTGGTTTCACTGGTTGTCCCTGTATTGAACCCACCAATTTATGTTCACAGAATCATAAAGGTTGGAAAAGAGACCCTTGAGATCGTTGAGTCTGATCATCAACCCTAAACAAGTTCACCCCTAAACAAGATCCCCCAACAGTACATCTGAGTGTGTTTTAAACTCATCCAGGGATGGTGACCCAACCACACCACCCTGGGTAGCCCATTCCAGTGCCTGACCACTCTCTCTGGGAAGAATTTTTTGCTCATGTCCAGTCAAAACCTCCCCTGTTGAAGCTTGAAGTCCTTCCCTCTGGTTCCGTTGCTAATGACCAGGGTGGGTTTGGTTTTGTATTCCAATTCCTAGCAGAGATATTCCAAACTCAGGGTGGGTTTACAGAGTCATTTTTCCTCTCATTACAAGAAGTCCTTATTACCTGTAGTCCTGCCAATGAAGCATTTTTTCCTTGCAGCCTTTAGCTACTCTTATCTCTTGGCACCGCTTCAGGATTTCCACCTTTTAGGACATGGTTGTCCTTTTTTTCCTATGTGGTTTGGTGACTTCTCATCCTATTTTAGCTCTGTTTACTCTCCATATGAAACAGGTGGTCAACTTGCAGTTGGTTGTGAGGCCACTTACTTTTTTACAGCAACCCTTGAAGGACTCCCCAGTTCTTTACCATATTCTTCTGTCCTTTCCTCACCCAATTCTGAAGCACTTTGTATATTTGAGTGTTTCTGTGCATGATTCTGGTTAGTTTGAGCATTTCTGTGCATGTAATGATTCTGGTTGGGTTTTGCCCCCCCCCCTGTAGAATTCAAATAGTTTATTACCACTTAACTCTCCATCATTTATCAGTCTCCAATAGAACAACTAACAGCTCTTGTGTTGTAGTGAGTGTTTACCTCATGCTCATAAATAGTATCATCCACTTTCAAAACCCAGATAGTAGTTTAGAATGGAGTTCCCTATAGCATCTTTTTTCCTTCCAAAGAGGCATGGAGAAAACACTTGCTCTAGTTAATTTGCTGACCAGCGAGCCTGCCTTAAGTTATGTTAAGTTAGCATATTGACCTCCACTTATTCAAGAGCTGTGGTCCTGGGTTACTGATCACTCTCAAAGGAATAATGGCATGGGGTTTTATTTTTTGGAGTTATCCTGTTCCATTATCCTTCCTGTTAATCAGAGATTTCAACATGTTTTAGTAATGCTGATTACACAAAATTTGCTCCCATCACTGAGAGTTTCCTCTTGCTGCTTACTCAGAAACAAGTGAAGAGATTCTTTTCATTATGTTCTTTGCCACATTGGTTCAACTTGCTCGTTAGGTGCTGAATTTGAGCATGTACCTCATTTGCCTTCCAAATAACCTCCCCTTGTGTTGCTGATTTAATATCCTGGCTGCTCCAGCTAGTTTCCAACTGAGAAGATTAGCCTCCTACTTGTGTGGTGTAGGCTGTCCTGTTGATACCGTCCCTTCTTTCACTGATGTGCTGTTTCACAGATCTGAATCTGCTGCTTTTCACTCATGGATGACAGGCAGAAAATGCTGGAAATGAACTTTCTCACTTATAATAGCTGTGGATAGTCACATGCATTTAAATGTTGTTAATGTAGTTGTTTGCAGTTGAGGTACTTTCATCTGAGGTCTGATGCAGAGGCATTACATAGCATTTAGGTTCTGTGTCCCATTGACTTCAGCTGCAGCTGTGAGCACACGGTGCTGCTGCAGATTAGACGTGAGGGATTTATCACAACTGCGAATCCCTCTGAAAACTTTCAGTTAATTTATGCAAAGGTGCCTTGACCAAAGGACTTGGAGGTTCTGCTGCTGCTGAGCAGCATTCAGCTCGTTAAATATGAAGTGTATTTGTTCTCTTACTGCGGTCCCATGCCCGTGGCTGCGACAAAAGGTACAGGAACAAGCAGGTATCAGGCTCTTTCACTGGGCAGAGATGATTCTCGCTCAGGGATAAGTCTATTCCATCCAACGATCAGAAGTCTGGAAAACAAATGACCATACAGTTAAAAGTGGCACTGCGATGTGCTTGTAACTGGTATCATACCTCTGGCGTTTCCAAACGTCTCTGTACTTGACCTCCTGACCTTATTAATGTCCTGCCAAGGAAGAGGCTCACTCCCCCATGTTTAGCTTGGTGTGGGGCTCCAGTTTTATAGTCCATGATGTGTCACCCCAAAGCACTTATTCCCTAAAGAAGTCCAGTTCTGTGCCACTTAGTTCAAGAGGGATGTGGAGCTGCTGGAGGGAGTCCAGCATAGAGCAATGATGATGATGAAGGAAGTGGAACATCTCCCTTATGAGGAGAGGCTGAGGGGTGACCTCATTAATGTCTATAAATATGTAGTTGGGTATCAGAAGGATGGAGCCAGGCTCTTCTCAATGTCAACTAGTGATAGGACAGGGAGCAATGGGTGTGAGCTGGAACACAGGAGGTTCCACATCAATATGAGAAGAAACTTCTTCCCGGTGAGGGTGACCGAGCACTGGAACAGGCTGCCCAGGGATGTTGTTGTCTCCTTCTCTGGATACGTTTAAAACCCGCCTGAATGTGTTCCTGTGCGACTTGGTCTAGGAGATCCTGCTGTGTCGGGGGATTGGACTGGATGATCTTTCGAGGTCCCTTCCAGTCCCTAATGATTCTACGGTTCTGTGTTCTCTGGAAGTACCTGGTTTGTTTAAACAGGAGGTGGCTGAAGATAGGGGAGATAAAAGCATAGTACAGAGTACTGCGTTTCTCCTCCACTTAGACTACTTCAAAATAAATCCTAGATGAAGCCTCAGGTTAAAGTTGGCTTTCTGCATTGAGCTACTGAATGTGGCCCAAGTCTTCATTTGATGGGACCTCACCGTCCTGTTTCCCAGATCATCTTGATGACACGGTGTCTGCTCATAGATGCAAGATGTGGAAATGGCTCTCACTGGTAAAAAGCAGCTTTGCTTTGCTTTGCTAGAAGTGTTCAAGGCCAGGTGGGATGGGGCTCTGGGCAACCTGGTCTGGTGAAAGGTGTCCCTGCCCATGGCAGGGGATTGGAACTAGCTGATCTCTGGGGTCTCTTCCAACCGACACCACTGTATGATTCTTCCACTACAAATGAGCCCAGAACTTCAAGACCTGGTGTGCTTAATGAGCTTCTCTTAAATGTTTGATAATCCGGTGAACAGTGAGAAGTTGTCTCAGATTTGTCCTTCATTGTTTACAACAAAGCAGGGCAAAGATGTGTTCCTGGAAATCCAGGGGTATGTTTATTTCTTCCTTAATCAGTTGCCATCGATGCCTATATTTTAAGATGGGTCTCAGAGATAAGACTGACCTTGAGCCAGGTTCCCTACCACTGTCCTTCCTTCTCTTGAATGTAAAAACATTAAGTGTGAAGCCTTTACTTTTTACCCTCTCACTGAAATGTTCTTCATAAAATTAACTTCCTCAAAGGCATGTTGAGCTTTAGGAGATTTTTTTTATAGTCAATATTCTTGATTTAATAGTTTTCTTAGTAGTGCTCTTAGTAACTAGTAGTTCTTAGTAACAGCTTTTAGTAGTAGTTGTTTCCTTAGTTTTTATCCTATAGAGGAATAACAGCAACACACTCATGCTGTGTGGAAGACTATGGATGGCTAAACTACTGTATGTTTTTAAACATATATTTTTGATAATAAGTTGGTTCAGTGCAGCACTAGTGAAATAGCAAGATACTTCTATTATTAAATAGACTTTGGATCTGTCAATCAGTATTTATTTGTTGTGTTTTTTCACCAAGCTCTTGAGGTTTGTTGTTGTGGATACCAGCAGTTAGTTTTCAGTGTTGTAGCAACAAATACCTCAACACAGATGCTAAACTACAGTAGTGATGCTGCTGTTTGTAGCTACTGGGAAGTGGGAAGCAGTTATTCCTGACCAGAGTTCTCTAAAATAAGGAGGGTTACTAAAAAATCCTTAACAATAATAGCTCCATAAAATAAAGGTTGTTTTGAAGAGAGTAGGACAAGCAAAGGGGTGAGCTAGTAACTCAGCCAAGGACAGACCTTTTGTTTGATACAGAAACTGGCAATGCAGCTGCCATCTGGTTGATGTCAAAGTAAGACTTTTGGTGGAAGGTTATCTGTCGCTGAGATGCTGGATAAAGTTCTCAGAATTGTTCAGAATACCACAGTGCAGTAAATGAAAAAGAAATCTAAGTTGTATAATGTGTTGTATTTTACATCTGTGTCACGCCGTGAAGCCTCAGCAGACAGCCTGAGTATTAAAACCTTTGACTGCAGAAGTACCGTTTTCTTGAAGCCTGAAAAGCTAATTAATCTTGGTAGGAAATAAGTTCATTAATCCTTGCCCACAGTGACTGCTGGGAGTGACTGGAGCAGAAAGCAACCCCTCACCCCACTGAACTGGCTGTGACAACTTCTACTGACTTGGACTGGGTGGTCTCCAGAGGTCCCTTCCAACCCCTACCTGTCTGAGAGTCGATGCCTTTGGTGGGAGCAGCCCTGTGTGATTAAGTCCAGGGAACTGTAAATATTCCTATGACATGATCTGGACAGTTACAGTTCTTTTTTAATTACTCACACTGCATAAGTTATCCCTAACTCGGTGCTAGACCTTATTTGGTGTTTTGAAAAACCATGGCCCGTTGTGGGGACTGCCTTTGGGCTGCTGCTGACATCTCCCTAAGATCCGTGAGGAGTTAGTCCTTTCTCACCCCTCAAGAGGTGTTGCATCTGAGGAGGAGGAGGCTGGGAGAAGTCTGTCTCACTGTCATCAACAGCTACCTTAAAGGAGGGTGTAGTGAATGTTCTAGGATGGAAAGGACCTCTAGAGGTCATCTAATCCAGCCTCCCTACACAGGGACAACTCTACCTAGGTCAGGCTGCTCAGAGGTGGGGGTTGGTCTCTTCTCACAAGGAACAAGGGACCAGGCAAGAGGACCTCAAGTTGCACCAGGGGAAATTTAGGTTGGCCATGAGGAGAAGCTTCTTGCTGGAAAAGGTCATCAGGCCTTGGAAGAGGCTACCCAGGGAAGGGGGTTGAATTGCTGTCCTTCAATGTATTCCACAGTTGTAGAGATCTGGAGCTTAGGGACAGGGTTTAGCAGTGGCCTTGGGACAGCTGGGTTAATGGTTGGACTTGATGATCTTGAAGGTCTTTTCAAGCCTAAACAATTCTGTGACTGTATGGCTGGGTTTCTACCTCGGAGCAATGGTGGGAGTTAAGCATACCCTCACAAATCATGACCTGAGGCTAACTGCCAGCTTCCCTGAGGGGGAAAAACCCATTTGGGGCTGAAGTTGCAAATTGCTTAATTGTGTGAGTTACCAGTTTCAGGGTCTTTTGTTTCAGTGTGTGAGTTACTCATTTTATAAACTCAAATGATCTTTTGAGGTCACTTCCAATCCCTAACGTTCTGTGATTCTGTGAAATACTTAAATTTAGGGAATATCTTCTGTAGAAAACAGATTTTACCAGCTGCCAGGGTCCTTCTCTAAGTGATTCTGCTCTAGCAGGGGTATTGGACAAGATGATCTTCAGAAGCCACTTCCAACCTCCTACTGTTGTGTTGTGATTCTGCATCTGGGCAAAACAATATTGGTGCAAATGAAACTGTGGTAGTTGATATCTTTTAATATGAAAATCAGAAGTTAATCATATTATGTACCACAAAAAAATGTTATTTGAGGAAACAGGTCTTGGTTTCTTAATGTTTAACTTTGACTTGTAGTCTCCACAGTTTTTCCTGCTTGCTTTGACCTCGAGCAGCAGTGGTGGTGGATATGAAAAGTCCTTTTCACCCGAGGCTGTTGATAATTTAGTCATCCGAAACAGCTTCTTCTAAACAGTGTCTCTAGGATGTAGATCCTCCCTCCGAGGGGAGTGGTCCTTTGTTAGATTATGGAAATCAAGACACTCATTCATTACCCCAGTGTCGCTAGTTCCTGCCTTAACCTGCAGAACCAGCACTTGCAGACAGACAAACACAAGGAGCCACCGTTCCTGCAGCAGCGAACGTTCCTGCGTTTGCTCTCGTTTCTTGGGGGAATTGGGTGAGAGGAGATTCAAATCAGCGAGGGATTTGGTTGTCAAATTGTGCAAATCAGGCTGCAGAACATGGAGTTTTAGGGGTCCCTTTCAGCTGCCCGAGACCCCAAACTTCGCTTTGGTTTTCAACATAAGCTCGTTCCGACTCTTTCAGTCTCAATTTGATCGGTTACTCAACCAGCACGAGTTTATACTGAAGTCTTTCCTTTGTCCCCTTTATCCCCCGCTCACCTTCTCATTCTTTCCAGGTCAATCATTAACACCATGACGTTACCTGTTGCTGCAGTAACTCTGTTTTGGCGCAGCTGTTGCCAGGTGGATTTTTTTCGAGGGCTTCACTGTCACATTGACCAAGATTCTGGGAGATACTGGAGGAGTTTGGGTATGGGCAGCGATCCTCAGCTTTTCTGTCTTAGGGGGCCGGCCTGGGCTGCCTCTGGATGTTTAATTTGGACACGAAATAGGAAGGGAAAGGCGCTGAGTGTTTGTTTCAGGTTCTGTGTGGTGAGTTTTGTCAGCAAGGGAGATACCAAGATGTTGAAATAGATTGGATAAAACTCACTGGGAGAGTTTGCTGTGGCTCTGGTTCAGCAGAGGCTCTCCAGGGGCACGGCAGACAGAATGTATGTGATTCTTGTGTTAATTCAGATCTTCTCAGGTCAGGGTTTTGGCTGGGAAGTGCAGCTGTGGTAGATGGTGAGGCTGCGTGTTACCAGACTGTGGCTGTCGCAAGAGGGGAGACCAAAGTCCAGTTGCTCTCAGCTCTCTGATAGCGTGCCAGTGGCCACGCAGGACACACCCTGGGCTGCTTTTCTGCCCTTAGAGTAGGGGCTAATGGTGAATTCTGCAGAGACACGCTTCCAGTCAGAACTTCAGGTCACCCCAGCTGCAGGATCTAGGCAGCAGAGACCCTTGGTGTGCACATGCAGTTCAGAAGTTTCCTGGAGTGTGTCCTGGCTGAGGTGAGACAACGTTCACCGTCACTTTCTTCATCAAGGCTTTGAGTTCCTGCATTGCTCCATGGTGGTTTCTGCCATGGAAACCCACATGGAACAAACAGCTCTGAAGAATTTCCAGGCTTGCCCTGAATTTAGTTACTATCTCTCCACGTTGGATACAGACCTTTCTTCAGGTCTCTTCCCAAGTCAGACTAGTCCTGTGCTGGCCATTGCTCGTGTCAGTTCCTCATTGGCACAGTTCACACATTCATTTTTCTGTTGGTAGACCAAAACTCAACCACTCTCCACCTCTCCTCAATTCCACCCCCAACTTCACTCATTCATGGGTGACAAACAACAGGCAAAGAGCCAAGTGTTGCCTTCTAGGGGAAAACCTGGTTGTAACGGCCTGAAAACACTGCAAGGGTAGAGAGTAGTAGCTGGAAAACAAAGACAGAATAAAAATCAAGTGGAAAGCTGTTGCTTAAACCTAGTCCTCCTTATTTCCCTTCATAGGATGCTGTGGATTCCTGTTAGCAGATGTGAGGATGAGGGCATAAGAGCCATGTCCATTTTCTTGCTGCAGTAATGTGTTTTTATTCCTTTGAACCTGCACTGGGAACAGAAAAGTGCCTTAATTTTATTTCCAAGGAAAACATACTGTAACCTGCAGCGATCTCTCTTAAAACACATCCATCAGGCAAGTATTGATGCCTTTTTACCCATCCCCACTGAACCTTTGGGGATACTTGGTTTCTTTACACATCCATTAAAGCAGCGGTAGCTCCTATTAATTGTCCCAGTGCCTACTGGTGAGCCCAGATCTGATTGTCAAGCTTCCCTACTTAAAGCAGAGAGAACAAGCTGCTTATGATGACCCAACAGAGACATAAGGGTGGTCTATGAAAGGGAGAGTATTCAACCAGCCTTAATCCTTGTTTTCAGCAAGGCAGTGTCTTTAAGTGCAGACTAATTAGTGAATAGACATGGTTGTAGATTCTTGTAGACATGTCTTTTGTTGGCTTGAGATGAACTGAGCAGCTAAATAGAAATGGTTTAAGATCTCTGCTTTGCTTTCCTTTTAATGCACTTTAATAGGGAATGGAGATGAGAAAATATAAATCAAAGCCAAGAGCAAAAGTAAATACGAATCGTGCAGCTACCTATGTTAATGTAGTCCATTTAGATATGGGCAGTTATGTTTGGGGCTCCCATTTGTGGAATTCTGGCTCTGTACTTCTAAAAGAATTTATAACCTTGGACGTATATCAATGCTAGAAAAGCGTTTGGATTTCCACCACACACGTACACACCACCACCACCCCCCCCAGTTCAGTAATGTATTGTGCAAGAATTACTTTACATTTAATTAGTGTGTTAAAGTCATCAATCACAAAGTGATCGATCGAGATAAACATTGTTCCCCCAGTTTAGCACCGGGGAAACCAAATTCCAAGACTTGAAGTGAATTTCCTTAAGAACCGATGGTATGCTGAGAGGAGAGTATAAGCTGTAGAGGGACGGCCCCCCCTCTTTTTAATCACTTGTTTATCGTATCTTAGTACATCTGGTAGAATACAATTTCCCGACAGGTAGGAGTCTGCTCGTTAAAAAGTCACTGATGGCAAAATCGAGTGCAAGGAAAACACACGGGGGAACTGAGGTAATGCTGCGTGACATCTAGTTATAGCCACTTAAAAGAAAAAACATTCCTTAAAGATCAGCAAGATGGTTGAAACATAGAAAAAGGGTTAAAAACATGTTTTTGTGAAACATGGACGAGGTTTTTTTACTTCTATTTCCCCTATTATTTGCTTATTGCTTGATCTTGACACAACGCAGCTAGAAAGCGGAGGCGGCAACTTGCTGCCCTTCGCAGTTTCTACGGAGAACCCTCAATTCCCGTGCTGTCGAGCAGCGGTACCTTAGTTATTGATGCACAGAACCTTTTTGCTGCCTTTTATCACCTGTATGATCGATAGGAGATAATTACAGCAAAGCAGCTGGCTGGTGGCTTTAGAGAGCAGCGATTGTTCTCCTGGCCCAGCTGTTGGCTAATAAGGACAGTCAACACATCTGCTTCAACAGCTGTTAATTAACAACAGCCTTAATTGCTGCCGCTCTTCAACAACAAATCTACCAAAGAGTAGGGATGGGGAGGAATATTATTGACTCTGTGCTCTGCACTTTCTGCAACCAGTTTCTTTTTTTCCCTACTTTGAACACCGCTGCCTTTGTCTGACGCGTTGAATGGCAGGAGAACACAATATGGTAATCCAGAGCTTAAGGTTTTCAGATCTTTGTTGGTGTTTCTTATTGCAACATTTCTTTGCTAAGTTGCGAGAGAAAATGGATCAAAAGCGTTTTGTGGGGTTTCCTTCCAACAGCAGCGTGCCCACGCAATCCAGAGGAGGCATGAGAGTTTAATAGCCCCGTGCTCCTTCCCAAAAGGTGTCGCCGTGTTGAAAGTGGTGGTTTTATGAGGGATTTGCCTACTGTTGTTCATATCTTTTGAAAAAAACATGTTGCACAGGCAGTGTTCTTCCCTTCCCCTGATGAAACCTGCCTACGTTGGTCAGTGTAAAGGTAAATGCCAGGTGGCACCTTGCACTGGACAAATCTCTCAGAGCTACTGCAGAATTGGAGAGGCTTCTGCACAGTGTTCATCTAAACATCTGCATCTGTCTCATCAGCCAGCAAACACACCAGGACGGTTCTTGTAATCAGACTTACTCAGTGCAGAGCCACAAAGGTGATGAAGGAAGTGGAACATCTCCCTGATGAGAAAAGGCTGAGGGAGCTGGGTCTCTTGAGTTTGGAGAAAAGGAGACTGAGGGGTGACCCCATTCATGTTTATAAATATGGAAAACGTGGGTGTCAGGAGGATGGAGCCAGGCTCTGCTTAGTGACATCCAATGATAGGACAAGGGGCAATGGGTGTGAGCTGGAACAGAGGAGGTTCCTCATCGATATGAAAAAGGAACTTCATCACCATGAGGGTGACAGAGCACTGGAAGGGGCTGCCCAGGTGGGTTGTGGAGTCTCATTCTCTGGAGGCATTTAAAACCCCCCTGGATATGTTCCTGTGTGACTGGATCTAGGGGATCCTGCTCTGGCAGGGGGATTGAACTAGATGATCTTTCGAGGTCCCTTCCAACTCCTAATGTTCTGTGATTCTGTGAGTGTTATCCTTCTGTACAGCACATGTGTAACAGCAAAACTCTTGCACTGGACAAATACCTCACCATGTTATTGCAGAATTGGAGAGGCTTCTGCACAATGTTCATCTAAATCAGCCAGCTAACACAAAGACATTTCTTGGAATTAGACTTACTCTATGTGTGATCCTTGTGTACAGCACACGTGTAATTGGAAAACTCCTCACTAAATGGGGGGAATGGGTGTGTACAAATACAAGGAAATGTTAATCCCGTTGAAGTCAACAGCAAACTTCTGTTGGTTTCAATGGGACAGGGTTTTCCCTGCAGACCTGAACTTTCTTAAAAGCTGAAGACAAATTGGGCTTTCATTATGCTACCCGTGAAAAGAAAGCGTTCAAGTATTAATGGAGCTATTGCCTGAAGTATTATGCAAGTGAGGCACGGCTTGCAGATTGGGTGAATGACTGTGTCAATAAAGGTTTCTAAGAAATGGCATTCAAAGTGCTATTTTGATGTGGTAAACAGATGATGGGGCGGGGGGGGGGAAGTTTTGATTCTCTGCTAAAAGTTAGTCAAGATCACTTGATTAAACTTGTCTCACTCGCATTTCACTTGGCGAATATTTCTATACAGAGAGTTGTTAATTGTCTGCTGGATCTGTTGAAAGGTATAGAAGAAATTCTACCCAAGTGCTGCCCACCGACAGAATGCAGATTGCATAATTAAAAATAGTCTGGCAAGCCAAGTTCAGTTCAACAGGTGTTCAGGTGGAGAAGTGCGTGTCATAGGTGCAGTGAAGAAAGTATAAGAAACGCTTTGAACAAATGAAAACAAAAGCACTGGCTAAAGTCTAACTGTAAGAATCGCGGAGAAGTGTTTGCTGTCTGGCTTTAACGGGACGTGGGTTTTGTACACAGCAGCCTTTGGTGATTGAGAGGGTTTCTTTTGTCTTTCACACATGCACAAAAAAGATCACCTGCGTTAAATGATGCTGTGGGAAATTGCTGAAGCGTTTGATAGATGACAAAAACGTTTGGCTTTTCAGGAGGCTGGTTTTGTTTTGTTTTGCAAGTTATGATTTTAAAGAAAATGGCTGTGGGTTGCACATCACCCCTCTTATTCCCTTACTTTCCTCTGAGGATTACAAGAGTTGTCAGACTTCGAAAGGGTCATCAGGCCTTGGAAGAGGCTGCC
Organism: Phoeniculus purpureus; assembly: GCA_028565055.1. NCBI lineage: Eukaryota > Metazoa > Chordata > Aves > Bucerotiformes > Phoeniculidae > Phoeniculus > Phoeniculus purpureus. Next base: position 26,219,942 of record JAOXOE010000441.1, read on the forward strand.
CAAGGAAGGGGGTTGAATTGCTGTCCCTGGATGTGTTTCACAGTTGTGGAGATTTGGAGTTTAGAAACAGGGTTTGGCGATGACCTTGAGACGGTTGGGTTAGTGGTTGGACTTGATCTTAAAGGTCTTTTCCAACATAAATTATTCTATGTACGGTTACCTCCTTTCTTCCAGTTGAACTGTAGTTGAGTCTGAGTGAATTGCAATTAAAACACAAACTTGTATCACAGAATTATTGAGGCTGGAAAAGGCCTCCAAGGTCATACAGCCCAGCCTATGACCTCACATGTCCATAATCAGCCAGACCAGGGCGCTAAGTGCCACAGACAGCCAGGCTGTCCTTCAACACCTCCAGGGATGGGCACTCCACCACCATCCTGAGCCGTCCATTCCAGTGTCTGATCACCCTTTCCATGACAAAGGGCTTCCTAATATCCAAACTAACTCTCTCCTGGTGCAGCTTTAAGCCTTGTCCTCTCTTCCTATCACTGGTTGCCTGCAACTATGCACTAGAACTTGGGTAGGAAACGAGAAGTGCTTTTCTCCAAGGCAAAAATGTAACAGAGTCCAATCAAGTAGATATGTGCTGCATGGAAATACAATAAGGTCGTATAAAATCTAGTTAATAACTTTTTTAACAGAAATGACCAGAAATCTTTACTATCAGGACTTACTTTTGACTCCCAAGTGAATGTAACTCACTGTATCAAGAGATCTCGTCCAGCAGTGTAATGTCCATAACGGTCTGTGGAGGTGTCCGTCCCGTGCTGTTTTAACAGGAAGGGATTGTCCGTTGAATCCTCTTCTCTACTTTTCCATTAGGCAAGTGGTTCCTATGAAGACTTAAATGTATATTCTTTTTGAACCTGAATGAGTCCATGATTCTCTCTGTTGGCTTTTCTTAGTTTGATTTTAAACCCTTAGTGTGAATTCTGCTTGGACGGAAAACATACCAGATGAACTTACTAGCAATTAGTTTTCCATACGGTGAAGATCACAAGATAAGGACTGAATATGAACTCAAGCTTTTCACTTTCCTGCCAAATCCTGGAAGAGATATCGACTGAAGCAGTCCCACCGAAGTCATTGGGACAATTTATTTTCAATAGTTTAATTCTAATAAGGAGAGTAGATGCTGCTACAGCCTCCTACAGAAGTGGTGTCTGTCAAGAGGTACCCGTCATGCTGTCTCTTTGCGTGAAAGGTTATAATTTGGAGTATGTTATCTCTGAGCCATCAGTTACAGGCTTTGGAGCGTAAATTCTTAACTCCATTTTTTGCTCAAGTTACTGCCTTGCGTGTGTTTTTCTGGCGCTTCTATGAAGCATGAATGATTTCAATGTGCGTATTCTCTTACGGAAGAGAGCCCTGTCAAACGCTGCAGAGCGTCTCAGTTGGACTAGTGTCACACTGAAACCAGTGGAGAGGAACTGAAATAAGTGAGTGTCTCGTAACAGAGAAACCAGAGGGTAACTAAGTCCAAACAGCACTGGAAGGGCCTGGTCAGTGGCTGGTCGAATGTCAAAGCCAAGGGCTTTACTATAAGAAAGAGTCTGCAATTGAGTCATGAAGCAAAGTTACAGTCAAGTAGAGAAGGAAGGTTAGAAAGATTGATCCAAGCAAGAATTCCTCCTGTGTGCTTGGAGAGGAGCTGTAGGTGACAGCTGTAGAGCAATCGGCAATGCCTCATCACCTGAGGAGCAAGAGAAGCAAACTGCCAGTCAGACTCATACATGAATCAGATTTATCAGTCTTGGTCACATTTACTGCTCTCTACAACTACGTGAAGGGAAGATGTAGAGAGATAGAACTCGCTCTCTTTTCCCAACTACTCACTAGCTAGAGAACAAGAGGAAATGGCTTCAAGTTGCACCAGAGGAGGTATAGGTTGGGCTAAAAGGAAAAAAATCTCTTCACTGAAAGAGTAGTCAGGGACTGGAATAGTCTGCTCAGGTAGGTGGTGGAGTCAACCATCCATGGAGGTGTTCAGAAAATGCCTAGAAGACTGGGAAGCGTGGTTTGGTGGATGTGTTTGGGTTGGTTTGATGATTATGTTGGCCGTGGAGTTGGGTTGGTGATTTGGCTTGATGGTCTTGGAGGACTCTTCCAACCTTAATGATTCTAATGACTGCAGTGGTCAGTTTGGGGTCTGTTGAAGGAGCCTGAAAATGTACCAGATGGAGAGCCCTGAGAGCTCACACAGTTTCTGGCTGCAGCACAGATAAAACACGTCTGGCCGTAATACGAACTTTCTTCAGTTCTTCTGCCAGGCCAGTTCCGCCCCAAACTGGATAGGACACTTTTGAGGCCGAGGGGAACGTTGTTTTTATTGAATAGGGTCTTTGTTACCGCAAAGCTTCTGAGACAACATTACAACACTACCTTTTGGATCCCGTGCTGACAACTGGGTGTTTGTGGCACATACTGACTCCGTATCGCGAGTACCCGGAGTCATGTGTATAGACAATGGGTTTATCGTGGGTGCTGACACCTGAAGCTTTCCCAGAGTAATCTGCCAGTAGGTCTTAAGCCATGAGATGCAATGGAATAATTAGTAGACATTGAGTTTTCTCTTACTTTAATAGAGAGAAACCAGGTGTGTACCAAGTCTGGTCAAAAATGCTGTTAGATCCTTTTATTTTCTTTGACAGAAGGGTAAAAAGATCCTTTCTGAGCTTTCAGTGGTTTGATTTTTTTTTTTTTTAAATTGAATTTTAAAACCTATTAAAAACTATTTTTACATGTATCATTAAATTACTGTTTTAAAGCCATATTTTTCCTCATTGCATGATGTGCATAGTATTTGGTGCAGCCTTTTGCTGTCACCCCAGTCACAACAGGACCTTCCGGAGATGAACGACCACCCAAGCAATATTCGTATTGACGATGTACTCATGATTCCTGGGATCCTATGTTCTTACTGGGGGATTTGTTGTTGTGATGAAGAATCTCCACCTCTGATAGCAGCATCTTTTACAAATATTCTGACAAGCTCCCTGAAATTATAAGATTAGGGAGAGCATAAAGAGACGGGGCTGGAGAAGGTAGCGTTAGACTTGAAGAGCACTTATTGAAAATGATGGTTTTGTTTTAGAATAAAAGGGAGATTAAGGTGTTACCGTTTAAAATTGCAGTAAGAGGAAACATTAAGACATTCTTTGTAGAGTAGCTGTAAAAGACTCTTGTATAGGTGCTAAAAAGCCGGCGTTGATGCACTTGCCGTTAAAATATGTGAAACCCTGCTTCCATCCTGAGGTCATCTGGGCGCCCTCAAACATCTTGGTGGCTGGTCACAGGAGTTCTGTCTGGAGCTGGTTTTCACACACTTAACAACTTAATTAAAAGCTGTTTGGGCCAGTAGCGGAGAGAGGATTTAGGCCAATGGAAGTCAGCAGAAGCATGAGTAATTCACATGACTTTAGGGCAGGGGAGTACACATTTAAAAGTTGTTGAGATCTGGAGCTCAGGGACAGGGTTTAGCTGGCCTTGGGACAGTTGAGTTAACGGTTGGAGTTGATGATCTTACGGCTCTTTTCCAACCTAAATGATTCTGATTTGTTGTTTCTGTTCTTGCTATTGGAGTTAACACAGGAGCTCCACATTAGGTTTCTGCATCCAAATCAAAAACCCTGAGCACATGGCTAGAGAGACGCTCTCCTGTCAGAAGTCTTGCCTGATGGTCTGCAGAAGTACTCCAAACCAGTGCATCTTCACAGGGTGTTACTGTTCCGGTGACATGATGCTTTGTGTTAAAAACACAATCTCATTAACTGATAGTTATTCTGACCAGCAGCTGTATCAGATTGTAGAATAAAATAATACTGTGGTTAATCGTTTGATCCTGATGCAAACTCCTAAAGGTCATGTTTGCCGTTGAGATTCCATTCCTTGGTTTTCAGAGGGAGTGTCAGCTCCAGTGTGGTTGTGGTGGGGTTCACCCTGATAGCCAAGCACAACCCTCAGCTTGTTCCTCAGGGTAGTTTTTCTGGCTGTCCTGACCATCCACAGCAGCTCAGATCTATCAGGCATCAGTAATAGAGTTGTTTCATCCGCTTTAAGTTACAACAGGTTTAGTAAAATCTATTTTGATTAGACCAGAATGCGTTGAGGATCATCTGTCTATGAATTTCCCTTCCAACTCAAGTTTGTCTCAGAGGAGTGTGATATTTGAATATTTGAAGCTACATTTCAAACTTCAAAAATGCAACAGGACACTTTCATTTTACATTCACATTTTATATTTGTTGCCGTTAACTGTGGATTTCATGATGTGTCGATAATTTCTAACACCTCCTGCAGCTCAGTTCTAGGCTTCACTTCTCATTTTTAAAGTCATTAAGGGCAGCTCGTACTGTAGAAGCACTTCATCTCATTTTCTAGGTCAGTGTGTCCCGGTTTGTACTGTAATGAGGCGGTTTGACACGTTAGCTCTGTGATTTTAAAAAACAAGAGGATCACTTAGGGTGGTGTTGGAGTGCTGGGCATTTTCAGTCTCCTCCTGTCAGCTGGAATCTCTTCCTTGACCCTGAAAACCTCTGATCCCTTAATTAATAAGACAAGTGCTTATATTTGTTTCTGGATCAAAAGCGTCACGGGCTCCCATTGTTGGTGGAAGAGTTTGATACGTTGACACGTTGATGTAGGAAATAAGATGAGCTGTTTTAATCTGCACTAAGAAGCCACTGCTAATGTAAAAATAACAGAATGGCTAGAGGCTGGGTGTCAGAATGTGTCACAACATGACCCGCTCTATCCTGCCGTAAGTGCTACTCTAACTGGTGTGATGTGTAAGATGTGAGAGCCTTACAAACAGTATCAAATCAGGATGTTTCTTCAGTTGTTTAGAAGCATTTTTCCCCAGACTTTTTTTCCTTTGGTTATTCTAATTCAGAATGAAGGATTGTTCCTCTCTTGCTGCCTTGAGAAGACAACCCAGCTCTTACTGCCCAGCTGGCATGCTGATACATAAGGGATTGGAAGGGACCTTGAAAGGTTATCTAGTCTAATCCTTCTGCCACAGCAGGATCCCCTAGATGAAGTTGCACGTGAACATGGCCAGGCGGGTTTCAAATGTTTCCAGAGAAGGAAACTCCACAACCCCCGGGCAGCCCCTTCCAGTGCTCTGTCACCCTCACTGGGAAGTTCCTTTTTATATTGATGGGGAACCTCCTACTTACACCCATTGCCCCTTGTCCTGTCATTAGTCACCACTGAGCAGAGCCTGGCTCCATCCTCCTGACACCCGCCCTCTCCGTATTTGGAACCATTCATGAAGTCACCCCTCAGTCTCCTTTTTTCTAAGCTGTACAGACCTGGTTCCCTCAGCCTTTGCCATAAGAGACATGTTCCACTCCCTTAATCTGGCCCATGAAAAATCGAGACAGTTCTCAGTTGTTCATTTCTCAGTAGATTCCATTTGAGATTCCAGTTAACATAGGACCAAAGGAGCAGAATTCTTGTTGCTGTGGTGGACTCATCGTCCCTAGAGGTGTCCAAAAACCATATGAATGTGTCACTAGGAAACATGTTTGGTGGACGTGGTGGGATTAGGTGGAAGTTGGACTTGATTCTTGCAGATGGTTTCCAACCTTAATAGTTCTATGATTCCAATGACAGGAAATTAGAAGAGGCAGCGTCTATATTTAGATGTTTTTTATATATATCTATTTAGAAAGGCAAACTCCATAACTCTGATAATTGTAGGCCAGGTGGTCTTTATTGTGAGGCTTCAGATTAAATTTGGAAGGAAAACATTTTTGAAAGATGGATCCATCAACAGCAAATCGAAGCGCAGCTTTCACCCACGTAAGATCACGCAAGAATTCTTCTTTGGTATGATAACTGGTTATTTAGACAAGGAGACTTGTGAAGTGTAGGCTGACACATGGGCTTATGTGTGGTGCCACATGGAAAATTATTAATTACAGCGGGGAATGTGTAGGTTGTTGTTTTACAAGCAGGCACAAGCCTCGTGTGGGAAACGCTGCCTGCTGCACACGGGCTTCACCCAGCATCTCCTGTTGGGAAGGATGGGCACGACGACCTCACGTCTGTCCACAAAACGTCATGTACCCGTGAAGGAGATGAGGGATTAGTAAAAGGCAACGAGGAACTCGTGAGCAGGAAGGCAACAGCAAACAGCTTTGAAAGGAGAAACGTTAAGGTCCAGGGATTTCACTAGTGGAATTTCTCTCCCATTTCTCACCAGTTGGTGCTGAACCAGTTTGCTTTGACGCTGTCATTGAGAACCTTTGGCATGAAGAGCAACAGCAATGAAGTTGCTGGGTGATTGCAGAGCTGAGACATGTTATTAAGACAAAGTGGAGATCTTAGCGATGCAAAGTTCAGGCTGCCTTACAGAAAGATTGGAATGACCTCAAGTGCTGGAAAAATAAAAGCAATGGAGTGGAATTCCGTGGTTTAAGGTATCGTTATCTCCAGACCAATAGGAATTTCTGTCTTTACCTGGGTGATACCGGTGGGCAGGAGAACACAGAGACACCAGAGGGTGAGTGTGAGCAAACGAGGTGTGAGACTGTTATCCGGTGAGATGTCTCCACTGGAGACTTGCTGCTGGGGTAGGACTGATGAGTGAATCAATCAGGAGAACAGAGAGCTAGTAAAAAAGGTTGTTTAGGCTGTGTAAGGAAGAAAACAATGTGTGTTCTTTATAAATACATCTAGTGGTGGAAATCTGTATGGACTCTATAAATACCTGAACAAAAAGAGTTGAGTAAAAAAGCTTTCTAGCTTTGTTTTTACTAAGTTTGTTGAAAAGTTACTCTCTTTCCTTCTGTCTGACGTTGAGAAACATCACAAAAGCCACCTCTCACCCCTAGGGAACCTGGCAGTGTGGGATGCTGCTTGTTCGTACCTCTTCGATTTAGCTGTGAGTGCTCCGTTCCCCCTTACAGGACTTAAGAAAAGAGAGAAACTAGTTTTGCCCACTGTTTCCCTTTGCTAAATTGCTGTGTTTTTCCAGCCTCTGGGTTAAGAAAACATATAGTGCTGGCCATTCAAATACTCTGAAACAAAAACAGCAGACAAAAGGATGAGTGATGAGGTTTTCTTAGTCAAGGCATGGCCATTTGAAGTCACTAGGTAGCAATTAGCTCTTCAATTTGATTGGGAAATTCCAATTTTCAACAAGTAACTGCTAAAATGCAAAATGGGAGCAGTGCAGAAACAGGAACAGTCTTTTGCAGGTATGTGAGGTGAGAGACAGAAGGGGGACGATCTGTCCATGTTAAACCAAGCGTGAAAGCACAGGAGGAACTTAGAGACAAAACAGAATTGTTAGAGACCACATCCCAGCGCTGAGAAGACCCTTTCAGGCACCTCACTGAGGATGACCCCTCTACCAAACCATACCCACCTCACCTCTAAATTAACCTATGTAGGGGAAAACCTCCTCTAGGGGAACCTGAGCCCAGTTATGTTTCTCCCCATTGCTCCTCCTTGACCGCATCTTCCAAAAAAACCCGATTCAGCGCTGCTCCGTTTCGGTGACAAGTTCTGATTCTCCACAGCTTGATGTTTTCCAGAGGAATAATATTTTGTTTAAAAGTTCCTGAGCAGCTATTGTTATTTCTAGAGGTGAGCTCATGTAGGATTCCTGCCATGCGCGCTGTGGAAGGGTTTCAATAGACATTAGAGGAGGCTTCCAAACGTTTTATAGTGGTGCAGGCACCATTATGTGACTGAATGACTTCGCTTGGTCATGGGAACTGTTTCAGTTTCCTCCTAGTGAAGGGAGACAGCTGTCTTTTGAGAGGATATCTGAGTCTTTGGCCTGTGTTTAACACTCTTCAGGGTCATTTTGAGAGATCTGGGGCTCTTCAGTTTGGAGAGCAGAAGGTTTGGAGGGGACCTACTCGCTGTATAAATCCATGAGGGCTGGGTGTCAAGAAGAAAGAGACAGTCTCTTGTCACTTGCACCCTGGGGTAGGACAAGGGGCAGTGGGTGTCAGTTGGAGCACAGGAAGTTCCACCTCAGCATGAGGAAGAACTGCTTTTCTGTAAGGGTGACGGAGCCTGGAAGGGGCTGCCCAGGGAGGTTGTGGAGTCTCCTCCTCTGGAGACTTTCAAGACCCATCTGGATGCTTTCCTGTGTAACCCATCTTAGGTGTGATGTTTCTGCTCAAGCAGGAGGGGTTGGACTCAGTGACCCTTGGAGGCCGTTTCCAACCCCCAATGATCTGTGTATCTGTGTGTTCCCGCTTTGCTGTGGACAAAAACTCCCGTGCTTGCGTTTTTGTTGGTCTAATGCAGCTCCCTGGCACCAGCCCCACCATGTGCTGCTGAGGAGGTTTGAAATGTGTATGTTCAGTCACAGAATCGTGGTGGACCAGGTTGGAAGGGACCTCAAAGATCATGCAGTCCAACCAGTTAAATTGTTTGCTTCAGTCTGTGGAGTTGTGGGGTGGGTTTTTCTCAACCCAAAGCACCTGATTCTGCTTTTATTTTTACTGGTGCAAACCAAGTCAGATCAGCAGAGTTTTCTCCACCGAAAAGCCGACAGAAATAAGAGTCTTCAGCCTCGTGTGCCTCCTGACTTTTGTCCTGAAAAGCGAGTGGAGCAGGAGGTGTGTTTTTTATGATAGCTCTCCAACGAGAGTAGCCGTTAATCTCCCTGTGAGTAGGTGTGTCAGCTGCAAACATTTCCTTCCAGTCTACCATTTCAATCACACTTCACAGTACACTGAAAATTGGCCAGGATGTTAATTATTGGCCTCCAGAACAAACCACCTACTTTGATTCCAGCGTGTTTTCCAATTTTTAAGAATGTTGTTTCACCTACAGAACAGTATAATTACAGAAAATAGCTCGGTTTGGCTGACATCCTTGTGTTCTGCGAGTCCTGCTTGCACAGCGGCTCACCTGCAGGGGATTTTAACCTCTTGCTGGCAGGACTTGGGGCCAGCCGGCATCGAGGACATTGTTTTCGGTATCAGAAGCCCTCAGTCACTGTCACTCAGAGGTTAAACATTAACGCTTTCTGCTTTTAAAGCTGAAGGAACCCTCCGCAGAGTAAGAAAAGTTTGTTTTTTATTCTCCGGGGAGCTTCCTGTTAAAGTTTTATGAACGTCTGCTCCAGGAGCCGTTAGAGCGGCGGGTCCTGTGCCCAGGCGATGCGACGTGACGCAGCCGGCAGCACGGGGCAGACACGGCTTGTGGAGCCGCGTTTGTGCAGCGCGGCGCTCGATAAAACGTGCTAGGAGTCAGCCGGTGTATCCAGGACATGATTAATCAGCCAGCAGAATAAATTGCCCATCGATGACTGGGAGTTGACAGTAAACAGTCAAACACCTGCCTCGAAGACTTAACAGTCTTCACAGACAACAAGGAAACAGGAGCAAGCGGGAGCCCTGGTTTAGGAGAGAAGTGTTGGGGCGTACAGAAAGCTGTTCATGACTATAAAGCGAGTTTGGCAGAGCTGGAGGCTGAGCTCTGTGCCTCTCCCTTCATGCGGCTGTAGTCCGTGTAACAGGTTTTTAAACACCAAGAGAGGTTTTTTTTTCCACCGCGCCGTCCCAAATTGCTGGCAGAACCGGCCGTCAGCATCTCTCACACATGCGCCTCTTGCTTTGCTCTTGCTCTGGGGCTCGACGATCTGTACAATTAATAATTTACACCATGGATTAAAAACATTGGAGAGCAGCCCAAGGCGCGGGCTCATGTGTCAAAGAATTGCTGTGCGAGCCCGGTCTTATTTGTTGTTACAACAATTAATCATCCGCTGATTTTAAGGTAATTTATGTGGTACCGGGGCTCTCAAGGGAGTCCTGCAGTGCTATTGAGAATGGACATATTAAAACTGATGGTGATTAAGCCACAGAGCAGTGTTGAATGTACAAGGGTACTTACTCCTCTTACTTCTTCTTGAAGGCCATGTCAGGGCTGGCCACCTTCGTGACTTAAGAGCCACATGCCACAATTTCCATCGTGGCTCTGAGTCACCAGCCCTGGGTAGCAGGGTGTGAACAAACACCCAGACAGGGAACATCCGGGAGGGTTCGCTGGTGGGAGATGACAGCAATGGCTTGGGGATTCCTTCACTGCATGATGAAACAGATCATTCACTGTCTCTGTGCTGGTCAACAGTTTTGCATTATTGGGACCGTTGCAAGAGGAAGTGGCCTCAAGCTGCACCAGAAGTTTTAGGTTGGCTATGAGGAAAAACTTCTTCCTAGAAAGGGTCATCAGGTCTTGGAGTAGGCTGCCCACGGAGGGGTTTGAATCGCTGTCCCTGGCTGTGTTTCGCAGTCATGGAGTTCTGGAACTCAGGGACAGGGTTTAGCGGTGGCCTTGGGACAGTTGGGATAATGGTTGGACTTGATGATCTTAAAGGTCTTTTCCAACCTAAACGATTCTGTGATCCGTATGGAATGTGTTTGCTGGACTGAAGAGGTCCAGCCATGAAAGAAGCCATACAAAGCATCATTCTGCTGGGAAAAAACCCTCAAAACAAGTGCAGTGTGCAAATGTAAAGGATTTGTTCATAAGAATTGAGGAGGCAGTACAATTATCTTAATTATAAAATAGTTATAATATCAGATGGCTGAAGTGAGCAAACAAAGGGTTGTTTTCAGAGCAAATGGATGTTCTGAATTTGTATATCATTTATGGTTTCACAGGCAGAACTGGGAGCCTTGCAAGAGGAGAAGGAGGCTGCTCTTCACAAGTGCAAGCAATTAGAAGAAGAAATGCAGGCGTTGCGTGTTTATTGCAGGTAAAATAATTAATACTAATATAAATCAGTGACTCATAGGGGAAGTTTTCTGTACCTTGCCTGGCTGGGAGCAAGGAAATGGCCTTATCAAGTAGGTATTTGTTGGAAATGTGAATACATCAATGAATCAAGACCTGCATTTCTGCTTTGCTGCTCACCAACCGCCTCTTTGAAATAGAAGCCCTTTTCTTGTCGCCTAAATTTCCTTGTAGTGTTTTTTGAGGGAAGGTTTCTAGCAGCTGATCCCCAGGAAAACGAGCACGTTGTGTTTACGGCAGTGCACCCGCTTCCAAACAAGAAGACAAAAGGTCCAGTTGACGGAATTTTCTTCCCAGGTTGTTTGCACATCCCTACAAAAAAAAAAATCAATAGATTTTATTCTTTTAGAATCTATAATTGTAAAATTCTTTTTCAACCCTAGTGTCGTGTGTGTGTTCTAATCTCCACGTTCCTTATGTTCTGTAGCAGTAGATGGGACAAGAGAAATGACTATTAATTTAGGTGGGCTGCGCTGAACATTTGCATAGATCAGTGGCTTTCAGTCCCTAAGGGAAAGCTCTGTGTGGTCCAAGTGAAGGAGTTGGGTTGTTTTATGGAGTGATGCTGGGTTACAGCTCTCATTTCATCCTGACCTCCTGTGTGAGAGGGGATACAGAGCTGCCAGCAGGTTACAGGCAGGAGAACTGGCATCGACACAGCAGAAAATTGTGAATCCGAAGGCTGAATGTCTGTGATGAGGGATGTGGGCTGCAGAGGTAAATAATAAATGTAGTGTGAATATTATGTTCATTGGAAATAAAGAGGGCTAGTTAGTTATGACTGAAACACATTTGCAGTAGCAGAACTGTGGGTGTTTTCAGCATTTCGGCATTTACAAGTGAAAAACCTTCGGGTTTCTCGAGGTTTTTGGAGTTTCCCCTTCTCATTAAGTTTATTAAAACCTTAGAGAGAACTTTCAAAACAAGCTTTTGTCCCCAAATCTCATAGGCATTCAGTTAAGGCCTGTTAATAGTGAATGGCAACCCCAAGCAATTTGCGCTTATTGCTTGTAATGAACTTGGTCAGCGTTCAGCGCGTGCACAAATTACGGCATCGTTTACCCAGCTAGAAAGAATTTATTATATAGTGCCCCTACGACTCGCTTCGGCGCGTTTTGGAGAATCGTTTATAAGCTGAAACGCCGTCTTTTTGCGTTGGTGTTTTACCAACTTAGAGCTTGCTTGTGTTTGTCTCTGCACGTTGCAGGAGGTTTTTAATTGAACTTTTAATTTGTTTTGACTTTTGAGTTATATTCTTGACTTGATATCAAGTTTGCTCTCTACCGTATGGCATTTAACAAGGGTGGTAGGCAGCAGCTGCAGTTTAGTCCTGTAAATACGTTAAATCTCAGCGATGTTAATGATAATGACTTGCAGGAATCACCATTAGAATACTTCCTGTAATTAAATTGTGGCCCTTAATTAGAGCAGGGGAAGCTTCACTGTAAGTTTGACGATGGCGTTTGTGAGACTTGGGTCTAAGGGGTGGAAACGCTCACCTGAATGTTCCATAGGGCAAGGATTATTGTGTCACCAGTCAGTTATACAAGCTACATCCTAATTCAGAACATTGAAAGTGGTGGTATCTCCTACCTCACTACCCTTGGCACATGAAGGGAGTGGAGCATCTCCCTGATGAGAAAAGGCTGAGGGGGCTGGGTCTCTTGAGCTTGGAAAAAAGGAGACTGAGGGGTGACCTCATTTATGTTAATAAATGTGTGAAGGGTGGGTGTCAGGAGGATGGAGCCAGGCTCTGCTTAGTGGCATCTAATGATAGGACAAGGGGCAATGGGTGTGAGC
>JAOXOE010000441.1:26233406-26244660 GCA_028565055.1 Phoeniculus purpureus
CCAGGCATCTTCTCAGATCACATCCTACATGGACAGTGGATAGCAAAGAACCAGACTCTGGACATCAGTGCTTTAAATAAAAAAGAAAGACCCAGGCTTCATAAAACCAGAGTCCTCAGCTTAGAGGTACCTGCCCAATAAACATCGCAAGAAATGCTTCCGTCATGGCTGTTGCTGCAAACAAGCCTCAGAGAGAATTTTACCCAGCACTTCCTCCAAGTTTACCTTGCAAACAGACATTTCTTTTTTCTAAGCAGAGAAGCTGTTAATAAGAAAAACAAATCTGAATCTCCTGCTGGGTCTAGTTTTTATTTTCTCTTTTTTTCATTTCTTCACCAGGAGCATCTTGTGAACCAAGACAAACATGGGAGCCTTGGGCCATGACCAGCAAAAACACAGATTCCAAATATCCGCAGACGGCAAGCAACCCTGAGTTCTGCTACTGGTCTCAAAGTGTTTGCACAGGACTTCAGCTGGACTCTATCCTATTTCTTACCTTGAGTAAGAAACTGAACTTGATCAATTGAAACCTCCCATTAGAAGATCTGCTTCTCCCAGGCAACTAGTGCCAGGATGAGATGGCAGGGCCTGAAGCTGACAGGGGAATGTTAGGTTGGATGTTAGGAAGCCCTTCCCCACAGAAAGGATGATCAGACACTGGAATGGACTGCCCAGGGCAGCTGTGGATTCCTCAGCCCTGGAGGTGTTTAAGGACAGTCTGGCTGTGGCCCTTAGTGCCCTCGTCAGGCTGATGTGGTGATGTTAAGTCCTGGGCTGGGCTGGATGAGCTCAGAGATCTTTTCCAGCCTCAATAATTCTGTGATTCTATGAGAAGACACAATACTGTCACCTTGCAGAAGTAACATATGTAGAAAGGATACGATCTTCCCGAAAAGCTACTACTGAGCTTATAAAATAAATCAATAGATGAATGAATAAATAAGGACCAAAACCAAGCAAAATAAAACATGAGGTTTTTTTATTAAAAGTTTATCAAAAGCTGAATTTCCCCACTCATCCCACCACTTCAGCATCCATTAGGACCAGTTAAATGAAGCCTAATGGGACAGCAATGCCCCCATCCAAACAAAGCGTTTTAGTGTCAGCCATGTGCAACAAAAACTTGGTGACTTTGCACAACATTCTCCTACAAAATAAACTGGAGCAATCTACCAGCACCAACCTACATACTGGTGTGGTATTAACAGAACCTTGAAGCCTTCAGCTGGGAGACAAACTCAGCTATCCACTAACTGGGTTTTATGAAGTCACTTATAGTTTAGTAATTTCCCTGAATTTAATCATGGGGCACCCAGAAAGATCAATTAAAGAACAAGCTCGGAATTTATTAGAACCCTGTGTGAGACAGGGGAAGGCAATGACCTCAACAGCTTTGCCACAAGATTTTATGAATGAACAAAGAAAGGATTTAAAAGGTAAGTTAAACCCATCTTGTGTTTCCTTGCAGACCTGTTCATCATTTTTCCAAAGGTGTGAGTTTATGAGATGAAGTAAAAGTAGTAGAATTGTGTGTTGCAGCGACTGTTTATCGGACAACTTCATGTGTACACGAGCTTTATGTGTGTAACTTGAACTGCTTCGTTGTTTCTAGCTGTGTCTTCTTTTATATTGCAATAAAAAGGAATGGAAAATCAGAGGAGGATTAGATTCCTTTACAGTCTTGAACAAGCATCACAGTATCAGAATGAGTAAGACAGAGTTCCTTCTCCCCCTCCAGCAAAACAACTCAAATCATCATTATTAAAATGGTCCTAAGAGTTTGTGATACAAAGACAGATAAAGTGTCACTCTGGCCACAAGAACCTACAATTTCCCTCATTTCTTCATTCCTTTTCAAGTTTTTTTTACCCCCACAACTCAACACAATGACATTTCTGCTTTCCATCACAGATTTTTACAAAACCAGAAAGAAAATGAGTTTTATCTTATTTTCATGGTCAAGCTGAAATGAAACAAGATTGCACTGAAAGGATCTCAAGAAGTAAGAATTTTTGGAGTTCTACTAAACTCTGTTGTTCTCAAACATAATGTAAATATGAAAACTACTGAAGGTATCCGTTTGGTTTTCTGTATAAAGACAAGCACCAAACTGTATTCATGCATGTTACATACTAAAACAGGGAGGAAAAGAATAAAAGGAGATTTGCAGGCACAAGTACTCTCTAAGAAAGCACAGAACATTCAAGTTGACGTTCTGCACCTAAATCAAAACGATGCTTGATTTCTTCAACCCCATTTTTATCTGTCGAATAGGCATATGTTCTGACTTACTGGCTTTGTGCTGACTTTGATGGTGGTGATGATGAACGCTTCAGGAGGGAAGACGGAAAGCAAGTGTATGGGGAAGTGGATAGGAAAGAGATGGAAGATTCATGTGGCTGCTGATACAGTTTTTCATGATTCACAACCCTGTCACATAACTCAATAAGAAAAAACTCCTAAAATCATTTCGGTTGGAAAAGAGCATCAAGAGCATCAAGACCATCAAGTCCAACCATCAGCCCAACTGTCCCAAGGCCACCGCTAAACTCTGTCCCTAAGTTGCAGATCTCCACAACTGTGAAACACAGACTGGGATGGCGATTCAACTGCCTCTCTGTGCAGCCTGTTCCAAGGCCTGAGGACCTTTTCCAGGAAGAATTTTTTCCTCATCACCAACCTAACCTTCCCCCGGTGCAACTTGAGGCCATTTTCTCTTGTCCTGTCACTTGTTCCTCAGGAGAAGACACCAACCCCTACCTATCTACATCCACCTTTCAGGTATTTGCAGGCAGCAATAAGGTCTCCCCTCAGCATCCTTTTCTCCAGACTAACCAGTTCCAGCTCCCTCAGCCCCTCCTCACAAGGTTTGCTCTCCTTCAGGATCTTGAAATTCTCACACTTCCTTGGATGTCTGTGTGAGCACTCAGATGACAGGAGGTCATCGGCTACTGGAGCAGCTCCATTCTGCAAGAACAATCAAATATTTAAGGCAAGAGATATGGAGGAGGAGAAGAGGGAGAGCAAAACCATGCTGTTAGCTGAGAACACTTGGGATACAGCAGAACCGAAGTGAGGTCTGTGCTCTGCATTAGAACAAGATGTTAACAAATCTGCCTCTTTGGGGTGGGGGATGAATTTTCAAGTCCCTCGCTGCATCCGGAGGCAGAACAGAAACTGCATAATGGGAATCTACACACCTAGTGCTGCATCTGCACCAACAGCTTCACCTGCCTGAGTTCACATCTCCCCTCAAACACATTAAGTCCAGGGTTTCAGTGTTCATTACGGAGCATGTGTATACTGATTTTCTGCTTCCTTCTCTCTGTAGGGAATGGGAGCACTTTTACATGCCTTTTGTTTCATCTCTTATAGGCTTATTCAGTTTCTTAATAGATTACAAGGAACTTACTATGCTGCTTACAGAAGCAAATTTCCCACTGCTAGTGGAAGTTTTCCCCCAGTAAGGTCAGCAGATCTGCTCTCAAGGGAGTGACCAGATCTTCAGGCATCGCTACCCTGAAGATCCAGCAGAAAGCAAAACAGATATCATCTTTGCTTAAAATCTGCTCCTCTATCACATCCTTCTCAACAGCAGCATCCAACACAAACAAGGAGGAACCGTTTTGCTGCAATAATCCACTCAATTAAGGCTCCCATTACAGTGGAACAGCTGCTCGCTACAATACATCTTTGTCATGGAACTGTTTATTTCCCAGAAAACGTTTCTGTAGTTGTCAAGACGGATGCAATAAACCAGATCCGTGGAAGCAGCAGCAATCAAAGTGGCAAGCAAAGGCTAAACATCCCTGCCCTGAAAAAGGGGATCCTTTCTACAAGGGTCACAAAAAAGCCCTCTGAATTTCAAGGATGTCTGGTGTCTCACTCTCAACATCAATGAGCTACAACTGAAAATACAGCTTCAGACCTCACACATTCAGCACTGAAAAACAACCTACTCCAAATCCTTGTGTCCTGCTGCTCAGCAGTGTTTGCACTGGCCCTTAAAAGCCTTTCAGAATGTCCATGGGATAAATATTTGATAGATGACCTCCTGCTTAATGACAGTCTGGGGCTGCTGTTGGCATGTAAAGACACACGAATCTGCACATTGGTTCTGCCCCCCGTCCCACACACACGTGCTCACACACAGCCCCAGCCCCAAGCAGCCCACTGGATGCTTTTTATTTATCTTACTAACAAGCCCAACTCACATCAGTTGTCACCGGAACACAAACAGTGGTGACAAAAAGCATTTTCGTGAATAATTTAAACCAAGCCCTGTGAGTGCCTGCAAATGAGCAGTTTTCTAGCTGGAAACTCAGTTCTCATGATATCAGCTCCAGGCAGCTTATCTGTGGTTCAGAGAGCAGTGGTGGCAGGAGGGGATGTTACTATTCCACCTACATGTTTTCAATGGTTTGGAAACCTTCCTTTTCAACTGTGCCTCTGAGAGTGACCTGCAGTTAATGTTGCACAAACCAGGGAAATTGAGAGAAACGCCTTCAGGTGAGAAGCTGGAGAGGTGATAGGGTACTCTGGAGGAGCAAGACACTAACAAAAGCCAAGACCAGCTCTATGTTCCTGTCTTCAGGCATGGGATCCAAATACAGCTCTCAGCTCTTAGCCCATATAGACTAGAGAGAATCTTAGGCTGTGGGGGTACCAGATTGATACAACCTATGTAGTTATTGTCCGGAGACAGCTGAAGATGCCAGGGCTTGTATCAGCATAGTACTACAGAATTTCTCAGAATAATCAAAGTAAATAGCCCACCACTAAACCACAGCCCTAAGCTCTAGATCTACGAGACTTCGAAACACATCTAGGAGGACGCTTTGAGGGGGGAGATTATCCAGCTTTTAACACTTCAGCATTGATGGAGCACTAGAACAGGCTGCCCAGGGGGGTTGTGAAGTCTCTTTCTCTGAAGACATTTAAAACCCACCTGGCCATGCTCCTGTGTGACTTGATCTAGGTGATCCTGCTGTAGCAGAGGGATTAGATTAGATGATCTTTCAAGATCCCTCCCAACTCCTAATGTTCTGTGAGTCTGTGATTTAAGGTTCTTGGGACTAAGCTCCCCCTCACATGTGGTACTTTTACTTTTTCCAATCATCTTCCCAGCAGGCACTTTTGCCTTTGCAGCACCATCCTTCTTCAAGTTACGGCCGTACCTCAATAGCATTCCATTCCTACTTCATCTCTATTGTATTACCAGCAGCACTTTTCATTAATTTACATTCGTATGGCTGAACATCTTTTTATTCCTTGGTTCAGTTTCCTCCATAGAGTCTATCTCAGCTTGACTTCTGGAAAATTGATCTCTAAGATGATAGATTATTCCACTTCTATTCATTCCTTGCAAACACTGTTAACTCTTCCTGCTCTTTGTGGGAGTGGTTGGTCAGCAAGTCAGGTCTGGAGTTCACCCCTAAAAGCCACCAGTGCTTAAGATGGGATTTCTAGAAAGGTTGCTACGTTTTTAACTAAAAAACATCACCACATTCAAATTCTTGAGCTCTTCACTCACTGGCTGGTTTCCCTAAACTGTTTTTTGCACTTAAGGTTAAGAAAACATTAGAGTCTGTTCTTTGTTAACTTTGAATTATGAGGATAGTGATGATCAACAATCTGTAAGATCATTAGTCCCTCCTAAAACAATTTTAAATACCACCGGTTCTTCACAGGTCAATGATTGCTGGAGCTGTTTGCATTAAGGAAAGATTTGGATGGACAGTCAGTAGGATCACTCATTCTCTAATCTCAGAGAATCAGAGAACATATGGGATTGGAAGGTACCTCAAAAGATCATCTAGTCCAATCCCCCTGCCACAGCAGGATCACCTAGACCAAGTCCCACAGGAACATGGCCAGGCAGGTTTTAAACATCTCCAGAGAAGGAGACTCCACAACCCCCAGGTACCCCGTTCCAGTGCTCTGTCACTGAAGAGCTCTTTTAGTTAGAGCTTTTAGGAAGTTAGAATCATAGCATCATCAAACAGAATAGGATGAGAGGAAATGGGATCAAATTATGCTGGGGAGGTTAAGATTGGATCTTAGGAAAAAGGTCTTCCCAGAAAGAGTGGGGAGGTCTTGGAACAGGCTGCCCAGGGAAGGGGTGGAGGCACTGTTCCTGGAGGGGTTCAAAACAGGTCAGCCTGGGTATTTCAGGAGATTTTTTAGTGGCTCTGTGTTGTAGGGTGGACAGTTGAATTTGATGATCTTGAAGGTCTTTTCTAACCTTCAGGATTCTATGATGTGTTACTCATCTGGGATGGGCAATTCTCCTGGCATAGGTGCGGAGGCTGTTGATTTCTAGAGAGGGTAAGAACCGACCTGGAAGTTTCAGCCACAGCTTTCCAGTGAATGAGTGGCCCTGCTGGGACTTGCACAGGCTGAGCCTCTCAAATATATGAGAAAACATAATGGATTAATCGCTGTTCTTAAAAGCTGCGGTTCACACAGTCATGGTAGGAGGGAGGACTGGTACAGAGCAGCAAGAGTTTTCTCCTGACACCACCATGGAAGCCTGTAAGCCCTGGTACTGAGGGTACAGAACTGCCCTCTCCCTAGCAGAGACTCTTTTCTGGCTGTGAGCTTGGAAGAAAAAGCCACGGGAGCAGAGGGAGGCGGTCACGCCAAGTGACTCACCAGTGGGGTATTTTCTTTGACAGCAGAGTGAGCTCAGAGCAGCTCTTCCCCTTCCTGAGCCACTTCACGTTTTGGTTTTGTCCTCTTTTCATCTGTGCTGTAGCTGTGATGCAGATGAGAGTGTGGCCACCCACAGATGCTGTCACAAGCGACACAGAAGTGCTGTGTTTGTTTATTTCTTTCTCTCACCCTCCTCACACTGCTGAGGATGAAGGCTAGTGAATTGAAAAATGCACTGAGCTGCTTCTGGCAACTGATGGTTTCGCTCCCGACTGAGTAACAGGGATAAAAATCAGATCTCTGCAAGTCCTGTAATCTCAGGGTGACTATGGCAATTTAAACCTCTTTTTCTTCGTGCTTGACACAGTTGTTGTTGCTTCCAGGCTTTGAGGGTTAACAGCATGTGTCTGCACTACAGAAGCTGTAGAGACACTATAGCAGCTGATGTAGACACTGATCCCCACCAAACAAGCTTCGAGGTACCCAAACCATTTCAAGAGTTAAGAGTACGACATAAGTACTGCAGTAATTAGCCATAAATTAATACGTTTTAGCACTATAAAGCTGTAACTGTAAGGGGTCTTTCCCTTTTCACTGTGAATTCATATCCAGTGATGGCCAAACAAGGCTCATACATGCAATCAGTATCTGCCCAACAACCTAAACAGTGAATGCAGTGGATTGTTTCGGGTCGGTTTCCTCGTCTTCTGTATCTTCTTTTTTTTTAAACAAGCAAAACAGTAGGAAAACATCAGGGGGAAAAAGGAAGTCCTGATTTATTGTTAGTATGGCTAACAGAATAAATCCATAATAAATATTTCTGGTGCTTGCAGCAGGGAAATAAACCCCCCCCCCATCACCCTTTAATTTCATTTATCCGTTCATTTCAAATGGCTTCGTAAGAAAGAAGCGCTGGGTAGAAACAAAGCGAGGCCACGGTTGACTGCTGCGAGATAGGAGATGACAATGGTATCTCTTTGGTGTATCTTATCTGCGGGCCATTAAATCTAACGATGTGCCAGATAATAAAACCGGCTTTATCGCACCGTGCGAGGCCTTGAGTTGTCTGGAAGCTGCTGTGCCAGCGGGTTCCCTTCACCCTTCGGAAAGGGTTTGGAGTCGGTTTGGTTCAGAGTGCGTTTACGCGACCAAAGCTCTTTAGACAGATGGCTGCTAGCACTCGAAAATGATTAAAATATGTTCCGAGCAACATCAGTCTGCGGGCTTGGGGGACCCAACCTTTCATTAGTCAATAAAGGGTCTTGCGTTCTTGAAAATGAAATCTTTAAAAGCTAATAAGGCTGCTGGTTTGCTCTGAGCCGTTTCTTTGGATTTGCGGTTGTGGATTGGACTTGGGCCAGTATCTGCCCAATAATGTGAGGCTTTGGGGAAAAAAAGAGAGAAGCTGGTTACGAGAGGCCTCCCGGCAGATCTGCCTGTTCAGTAGCGTGGCCAACATTTTCAGTCGCCGATACGTAGGTTTTAGGCACCTGAATTTGTGTTTGGGGAGCTGGGAAAGGGTCGGCAGATGCCCCTCTGAAAAGCCAGTTGCTCGCTGGACTGTGGTTGAGCTGTAGGCAGCAAAGCTTGACTTAGACTCTTATATTTTTAAGTCTTTATGGGTTCCCCCAGAAGCATCTGTGGAATACTTTTAGCGAGGTTTTCAGAGCTTCTAGAGATGAATGGTGTGACTAACAGCACTCGTCAGTACGGATGTGCCATGGAGTAGTTCAGTGCTACAGAACAGTGTGGTTTATCCTCTTGCCCGCACCTAAATTGTGAGAGCCAGAGCAAGGGGCACAGGATCGTGTCCAGGAGGAGTCTGAATGTCTCCAAAGCAGGAGATTCCACAGCCTGTGGCGTCTTGAACAAACCTGGTTGGTTTTGCTGTGACAGACTGTTTCAGATGAGTTTCTGCTCTTCTCTAGGAGGGGGGATTTACTTGACGCAAGGGAACCCCTTGCCGCTGGATGCTGACGTGGTCTCACAAATGTCTTTTGGTACAGTTCTCCTTCACCTGGCTCCTTCTTTCCCCTTCTTTCACCTCCGTTCTCTGCAGTTTTGCATTGCAATTCCCTTGCTTTCTCATTCCCAAATGCTCTCAGTGCTTGTCGAACTACGGAATAGTTTGGTGCTACAGCACAGTTGGGTTTATCCTCTTGTCTGCACCTTGTCTGTGAGAGATAGCAACTGGGGTTTAGGTGACTGAAGTGTCTGTCTGGATGAGGGCAGCAGCAATAAATGTCTGTCTAATCAGGTATTAACAAGTTCAAACCTTCTGTTTCCTTTTCTTTCTCCATGGTGGAAAAAACCCTGCTCCCACAATTTGCAAACTTCTTAACTTCTTTCCACACAACTCAAATTCTGAAGATATGTAAATTCTCCCCAAGATGCCTCAAGATGTAACCCACTGCCATAGAATGTCTTTTAAACCCCATCAGGGCTTTGACATACACCAACAGAAGCAAAGCAAGTCATGGTGATCCCATTAGCTCGATGTGATCCCATTAGCCGAATTGTTCAGCCTGTCTTCTTTCACCTTGGGAACAGCTCTCGCGTTCCTTTTGTCAAAACCTGATGGGGCTGGCAACTGAAGTTCTTCCCCCCCACACACACCCCATAGTTACTCAGAGAATGTCATACTACGCTTCTCTTTCCCATAGTCTCGCTCTGAAGTCTCTTCAGTTGAACAGCCACTGAATTCTGTTCATCATAGATGCAGGCAAGTTGTCCTTTGATAACTGTACCCCGATCCTGGGTGCTGATTGTTTTGGTGAGACGATACTTGGTTTTGTTTGTGTAAAGTATCCGGGTTGTGTGTCCCAGAGCTTTCTGTCCGTGATCCAAACGATCCTGTCATCTACCCTCCTCCTACAAATGACTCCAGAACTGGGTTGCACTCTCCCTAGCTCTAGGCAAAGGGTTTTAACACCCTGTGAAGCAGTATTCTTCTTCAGACTCGTTTTCCTCGGAGAATCAAAACAAGACAAAAGCTCAGGACGTGGTGAACAAGCTCCTTTCTCTTAGTGTCTCCATTCCCTATGAACTGATATATTTACCTTGAACCTGGGGGTTCACCCATTGACTGAAGGATGCTCTGAAGTGCTCCTGTGACTTTCTATTACTGTTCTGCCTCCTCAAATTTAGGAACTTGACCTAATTGCTTAAACGAATCACAACTTCAGAGTAAGTAGCTTCGCGAGAGTGCTGTGGTTGTCGTAGAATGGCTTAGGTTGGAAGGGACCTCAGAGATCGTCCAGTTCCGACAAGGCTTGATAGATCACGAAGGAAACTGTAAAGAACAGATTTACAGCTCCTTGGGAACAGAATTTCTCTCCTTAGGAATTATGTCTCTCTTTATACGTCCTAGGGTGTCCCAGTCTTCAGATTCACCACTTGCCCCTCTACTCTAGAGCATCATGTAAACTATTTCATTACCCAAGCCAGCATCCTACACAGTCTGCATCACTTTTATGTTTTGGATCATCTTTCTGAGCTCTGCAGAAGCTCCATTTCCAGTAATGCAATGGGAAGGTGCCGCCGAATGCTCCATCTCTATCCTCAGGCCTGAGGTTTGCAGAGAGCCAAGTGAGACTTCATGAGCAATGCGATTCTGGAGAAATGAACGCTCCTGCTTTGAGTATTTTGATTTGTCATTGATTTTATTTGGAGTCACAAATCCCTGAAGCTTGTGAACACCCAAGTCCTAAAGGTCTCCGTTTGAGGAGTGGAAATGAAGGGCCTCTTTTGGAATGTTTTTCTTTTGCCTCTTGATTCCCCTAGCTGTAACGAGTGAATAGTGCTACTCATGCCCTTTTTGGAAAATACATTGATTTAAGTCTTCGTTATTAGATTCTGCTAAACATTAAGTGGCGTAAGTCTAAACTTATCACAGCGGCTATTGTATCGCAGCAGACCTTCTGAAACGCAAGTACAGAACTGCCTTCTCCAGGCAAACCATCCGCCGTGAGTGCCCCATTAATGCATTGAATGTTTAACGACCAACTGTTTCTCCTGCTTTCTCTAAATTACTGTAAAGTTACTATTCCAAGACGAAAAAGTAGCTTTTTATTCTGGAGAAGACTGTGGCATTCATCGCTTTGAGTGAGAATGTAATTTCAAGCGGTTCATAGTGCTTTAAAAGGCAGCAAGCGTTTGGAAACCTTTGAAATAAGGATGAGGCTGCAAGAGAGGAAGAAAAAAATGTCTGCCGTCCAAGTAGGTCAATCTAGATGTTGTGTTAGATCAGCTTTGGGGTGGTTGTGTTGACCTTGGGCTTCTTCTTCTTTAAATACATAAATTTAAATATCGTTAGTTATTATAGAATGTAGTTTATTATCAAATATATAATTTGTAATTATATTTGTAGTTTCCATAAAGCCTATATATTCTATATAGTCATAATAATGTCTGACCTCAATATATAAGATATAATCCATTATTTTATCAGATATATAATTTATAATGCTTGTAATTATTTGTTGATGTTGGGGTTTTTTCTTTAAATATAGAATCATTAGGGATTGGAAGGGACCTTGAAATATCATCTAGTCCAATCCCCCACCATAAATTTTGATATTATTAGATATTATATAAGATA
>JAOXOE010000441.1:26253235-26263619 GCA_028565055.1 Phoeniculus purpureus
TTGAGCTCTGTGGTAAGGGTTGGACTTGATGATCTATTGGGTCCCTTCCAACCCTGGTAATACTGTGATACTGTGATCTAGGGGAGACCTCATCACTCTCTACAATTATCTGAAAGGGCATTGTAGAGATGTTGGTGTTGGTCTCTTCTCACAGGTCATTAGTGACAGAACTAGAAGGAAGGGCTTCAGGCTTCAACAGGGGAGGTTTAGACTGGACATCATAAAAAATTCTTCACAAAGAGAGCAGCACTGGACTGGGCTGCCCAGGGTGGTGATTGAGTTCCCATCCCTGGATGAGTTTAAAAGACGCTTAGATGTCGTGTTGGGGGATTTGGTGTAGGGGTGAACTTGTAGAGTCGGGTTGATGGTTGGACTCAATGATCCCAAGGGCCTTTTCCAACCTGAATGATTCTGTGTGTGGTCTGCCCAAGCTCTTTCAACTAAAGAAAGGATCTTCTTGCAGTGGTGCAGCTCAGAGCACTTTGCAGAGGTGGTGGTGTGATTATGCTTTTTTAAGACTCAAGGAGGAAAAATGTCTTTGCTGCTGGCCTTTACTTTGTGCCTGTTGAAAATGGAAGTTTGAGGGCGGATAACTTTGACTGTAGATGATGAACCTGTGGCTGAATTCATCTAGTGTCCAGGCTCTTTGGAGCATTGTACAGGTCACAGGTTTCTCTAGATTGTTTCAGAAGAGAAGGCTGAAACCCAATCTGCTGCTCACTGTGGATCCGTAATCACTTGTGATTGAGTTTGAATGGTGTGGACATGCATGGTCAGCGCTAACCTGTCAACATGTTATCCTCTAAATTCCTGAGCTTCTCACCCCAGCTACCACAGAAGAGGTGGTGAGCCCTGTTCAACAGGTGCTTACGAGTGGCTTTGGTGAGAGAAGGCAAAATAAAGAGGATGCCTGAGCACACACAGCGCTGCGCTGGGCTGTGACAGCAGGAAGAACGTGCTCTGCGTTACCCCACCGAGCACTGCTGTTAGCTGTGGTCTAATGTGGCTGCTGCTTTTGGTTGAATTAATGGGATGTTTGGGAAGAAAACAACATCCTCCTAACTCATGCAATCGCAGAAGAAGGAAGGCTGGAGAAATATTTGTCAATGGTAGGGCGATGCCACCCCGTTACCAGTCTGCCAGCTGTCAGCCTCCTGAGTCACGAGTAATGCAAACTTGGCCATTTTATATCCTCCATTTACAGCAAAAAGTCAAAGTCCTCTTGGTCTTACGGGCTTTTTGTTTTCAGTATTGTCTCGCTGCAGCGTTTCCTGAGAGCCCCTCTGAGGGAGCGTTTTCAAGGTATCATTGGTACCTGGCCCTTGAGGGCAAGCAGTGCTGTGAGGGGACTCTCTTCAAAGCCATCCTGAGCGCAAGGTGAGAGCTGAGAGGTCTCCAAACCTTGAGTGTCAGAAACATGTGTGGCGAAAGCCAAGGTCAGACCTTCAGAGCACTGAATATGTTTTATCACTGAGGTGTGGACGGAGGGAGGGGATGGATAGAGAATGTTTGGGGTTTTGCTGGAGTTTTTTTCATCCTCTGGGTGGACGCTTTCTCTGTTGATCAGTCATCACTTCAGGTGGAGGATCCTTCCCCACCTTGCAGCAGAAGCATGCCTGGCAAGGAGAGAAGTGTTCTGAGAGCAGCACTTCGTCCAGTTGATTTTCAGCCAAAGTCAAGGCTCTCTGGGAGTGGTTACAACTGGTGAAATGTTTTAGGAGACCCGAAGCTGCTCTGCCTGCCTCTCTGCCTATGCACAGTTAAGGTGGGCTCTTGAAGACATCAAGCCCAAGCTGGAGCAAGAGGTCCATGCTGCCTTAGTATAGTGAAAGGCGTAAAGAATGCAGAACACGTGAATATCTTGAAGAACTGTTTGAACACTTCGGTTGCCTGTTCTTCAGGCCTAAAGCTCACGTTTATTCTTGATTTATAACATCAATATCATTTGAATAAACGATCTTCAGGATGTTAAGGAAGGAATGTCAGGTTAGTAAGTATCAAAGGGGACTGAGAAAATTGTTGTAGGAAAGGACATGCCGCAGGAAGTCTGGTAATTGGTTGCTTTTGGGAAAAAAGACCTGAAGGTTGAAAGGAGTTAGGGAGATACTGGGATGAAGGCTGGACTTGATGATCCTGGAGGTCTTTTCCAGCTGTGCCTGGCTCTGTCGCCAAAGTGGTGTTATCTGGAGGCTATTTTGTCAAATACCCATGGCAGAATCTACTGATCGCTCAGATAAAGTTGTTACGAGTGAAAACGTGAAGCAGCCTATTGTCACTGTGGTGTTCACGGCTAATCTTTGAGCAGGAACCCAGCTGTAGCCACGCACAGCCAGTGTCGTAGGATCTAAATAAACTGCTGGGTTTGCCATGCGTTCTGTTACAAAAACCCCAACTCTCAGCCGCTGTGAACAAGTCAGAATATTCAGGCGATTATTTATTATTTTTTTTAACCAGGGACCCATAGATTAGCTGAGCAGTTTAACTTCTCATCTGTCTCTTTTTCCCTTTTAATCTCGTGCCAGGTGTTTCGGGAGCGGGCAGCGGCCGCGTTTCGGTAGCCTGCTTTCAGCAGTATTTACATACCTTTGTATTTTTCCATGCTCGGCCATAGCCAGTAAATTTTATGTGCAACTGCTGAAGTAATTTTCTTTGTAATGAGTCTGTTCTAGGGATTTTTAATGTCCCTTTATAAATATTTATATTTCCAACATGTCTTTGTTTGATGGAGAAGTTTCTTCACATTATTTTCAGACACCTGTGGGTAGAAGCTATAATGACACATCAACACTGACCTTTTAGCTCCTGGATTTCTATTAGTTCACTCACATTTGGCTTGTCCATGTATGTTATATTTTAGTCTTTATATGATTCTCCGCTACGGGCTGTTGGAACGAAGGGAGTTTTCCATACAAACACCTTAATAAACCAGGAAGGAAGAAAACAAACTATTGCATGCCTGCAGCTCTCTGGGGTATTCTAATCTGCTGCTAGAGGTCCACTCTGAAATAAGGGTTGGCATTTGCGTGCTCGTCAGTCAGAGGGATGGTCTCAAGTTGTGTCTCACCAAGTTACTTTGAAATGATTTCAGTTCTTTCTCTGAAGAGCACTGTGCATGGGGATATCCTCTTGGCATCACTTTTGGTGTACAAGTGTTACTACCGGTGTGTTTTTCCACTGGTGTAAGGTTCACCAGTGAGTTATGGCTGTGGGGAGGTGGGAAGTGATCATTGCTAATTGCACAGAAGGCTCTGCTGGTGCAGGCTCCTCCTCTGGTAATCGGCTGTTTGTGTGGTCCTACCACTGCACCGTAGTACCTCAAGCAGCTGGCAAGCCACCGATTCCTTGGAAAATAATCCCACAGTCAACAGGCTTCATTGAGAATTTTTTTAGCTGATGAACCACCTTCTTGACTCTGCTTTTTTCAATTTCTTCTCATTGTTTATCCTCCTTTTTAATTACTTTCCATAGTTGTAAGCTGATCCGAGTGTATTTATTCCTTTTAGCTTCGTGGATTTATTACCTTAAGACCCTATTTGATTTCATTTTTAATTTGTGATCTCACTTGAGTTTGTCCAGAACTTTCTGGCCCAGAAATACAAAGAGTGTGGTGGTGCATCCTGGTTTGTGCAGTGAAGGAGACATTTGGTTTGTGCTCTATTTTCTGTTTGATAACTCTATCAATATCACAGAACATTAGGGGTTGGAAGAGACCTCGAAAGATCACCTAGTGCAGTCCCCCCTGAGCAGCAGCATCACCTAGGAACATACCCAGGCGGGTTTTACACGTCTCCAGAGAAGGAGACTCCACAACATCCCTGGGCAGCCTTTTCCAGTCATAGACCTCAACATTGTTTAAAACTTGGTGGATTGGATATACACCCCTGGCACTTCAGTGTGAATTAGATGGGGAATGGAGTGAAGCCAAAACAGTGAGTCAGAAAGGACCTTGCAAGAAGTTATGGTGGAGGACACTGCAGATATGCCATGATAAAACGCTGATGCTGGCAGATTACCCAGCTCTCTGCTGCAGAGAGGCTGTGTAAGTCCCAGTATGTTCCAGTACAGGTGTTCCTAGTTTATTTAAACCAGTGTCAAGAAACGTTTTACGTTTCCTCTCACAAAAATATTAACCAGAAACCTTTAGGATGGTTTAGCCAGTGCAAATAATTTATGTTTCTGAGTAATCCTGCTGATTTAGTGACTCTGATTTTTCATCCTAGCAATTTTTTCCTTTCGTTATATTGAAAAATCTGCAGTGTCACAGAATCACAGAACATCAGGGACTGGAAGGGACCTCGAAAGATCATCCAGTCCGATCCCCCCGCCACAGCAGGATCACTTCAATAAACCCCCAGTAGCTGGTGAATCTGCTTGCCAAAAGACAGTCCTGCATGCCACGAGTTCACAACACATCAGTAATTGACACTAATTAATTCAACTTCGTGTAAACCCCACTAATAACCTTTTGCTGCAGCTCAAATGTGGCCAGGAAGCTGCTGCAGCTGAGTGGTGCTGCCTTGTGAGTTTTTGTTGAGTAAATGGTTGACTTTTAAAACTGTATTCAGTACTTGTAGAAGAGCCTTGTGGTAACAGGATGTTCTTTTCAGTCTGTGTCTTGAAGTAAAACTTGCTTTGGTGTTAGGATGTGTGGATCTATTTCTGCTCATATCAAACGTACTAATTAAACTCAGCGCAGTGTTCTTGCAGTTCAGCCTTAGACTGAAATTTAATAACTTGTCTCATTTTTGTTTTCCCAGCTCACACCAACCTTCTTCTGAAGGAACCAGTCAGAAGGACTGGCTGAACCATCCTTTTGGTACCTTTGAAGGTGGACGTCAGTGCAGGGAGGATGTGGTGACCCTTACCTATGGCCAGGTTGAAGATCTGGCAGCTCAGCTGCAGCAGGCTCGCGCCGAGCAAAAGGAGACTGAGCAGAAGCTCCAGAAAACCCTGGAGGCTTCACAGGAGGCCAATGAGAAAATTCAGAAGTAAGTCACTTGCCTTTTTTCAAGAAAAATTGCAGTTGAAAACCAGCTAAGACCTTTCTTCTTCTGGTGTTTTGTTTGACTGAAAGTGTCCTCAGAAAGCTGTGAGGCACAGGGAAAGTGCTTCCATCTCCTGTGGAAGTTATTTATGTCTTGTTACCCCATGGCAATCCTATGGCAGCAAGTATTTCCCCGTGTAATTGCACAGTAGAACGTGAAGGGTCTCGGTTTTGGTCCGTTACACATCTGGTAGGTTTCACACCACCGTAAATGCTCATGGGGTTGTTTAAGGGAGGCTTCAACATCTCACTGAAACCAACAGGATGTCTCTGAGTTCCTGAACAGGGATTGTATCCTTTTTCCCATCGTCATCTAATGATAGGACAAGGGGCAATGGGTGTAAGCTAGAACATCATCATCATCATCATCATGGCTGGAAAGGACCTCCAGGGTCATCGAGTCCAACCTTTATCCTATTATCTAGACCATATCCCTAAGCGCTGCGTCCACTCCTTCCTTAAACACCTCCAGGGATGGTGATACCACCACCTCCCTGGGCAATCTATTCCAGCACATGGACTATATGATCTTTTGAGGTCCCTTCCAGTCCCTAATAGTCTGTGACTCTGTGAGGTTCCATGTTAAAAGGTTACTGAACTCCAGAACCCAGAGTTCATCCCGGCTGAGGTCCTTCTTGTCGTGTTTGCTGTTACTGGCACATAGAATGACAGAATCATTCTATTTGGAGTAAGCCTTTGAAAACCTGGAGGCAGAGCCTCTTCACAGTCTGGCACTTTGCATCTCTTCATACATTTATCAGCTGTGAGAATGATACCCCATTCTCACTCTTCCAAGGTGATCGATGCTGAGCTGATGGAAATTTTCCCCTCAGTCCCTATTTGTCTTCAGGCTTAATGTCTGCAGTGTGTTTCTGGTGTACCACAGAACGTTAGGGGTTGGAAGGGACCTCGAAAGGTTACCTAGTCCAATCCCCCTGCCACAGCAGGATCATCTAGACCAAGTCGCACCAGAACATATCCAGGCGGGTTTTAAACTGGCCTTCAATATATTAGAAGGAAGTAAGGGGTTCTTCCTGCTGAAAAAGGAATCATCCCGAGTCTTCCTATTAAAAGTTATAGATATATCTATGTTCTTAATTTCTTTCTAACGACTTACAACACGGTTAGATTTATTTATAGGTATGACAATACCTATGTTGGGTCGTCTTTAAAACCTCCAGTGGCTGGCTGAGAATCGTTCAGACCTTTGTTTTGAACACTTAGATGTATCTGAAACTTCAGCACATACAAATACACAAAAAATAACTGCAGCACCTTCAAGGGCACATTGGCCAAACCTTTCTGGACTTGGTTTCATAATGTTATTATTAAGAATTTAATAGTGTTGTAGCCTGTTATTTAATTTTATTTATAAGCATTGACTAACCAGAGATATTTAAGTGAAGGTTGTTTACTTGTGGGGGTTGGGTGGTTGTTTTTAGCAAAACCCTCTTGTTTAATCCCATGTAACCAGGGTGGTTAGAGGAGAAGTGCAGCCACAGTCGGAATTAAAGTGGTGGTGATGCGCCGCGATAGGGAAAGGAGTTTAGAAAATTTAATGCGTTCAACTACTTGGGAAAATTTTGGTCAGGTTAGTTTTCATTATTGCTAAGATCAGAGCACTGAGCCTCTAGGAAAACTAAACAATTGGGTGAAGCCTTTTGATGACAATAGCGTGCCCCTTTTGCCAAGAAACTGTGGAAATGCTGTGTGCGTCTTCCCAGCACCCGGAGTCATCCACCCCCATCTTATAATTCAACCTGCAAACAGATTAAGCAGCTGAGTTTGTGGAAAGTGTGTTTACTCTGAGCTAAGAACCCTTGTGTGACACTATAGAGATTCCTCTGACACCTCTGGGAGAGCTACACAGACAGTTCCTACCCATCAGCAGGGAAACCGGGCTGAGAATTCCCAATTTCTTTGTAACCCCGACCGCTTCACACAAATCCGTGTTTGGCAATTAGGCAGCAGCTCGGCTGTTAGCTCAGCAGTTTATTCTGTAGGACGCTCCACATCTCCAAAAAGGAACTGGCAGTTTATAAACCTGCCGAGGGGGAGGCTTCTTGCTATTAATTACAGGAGTGTTAATTATTAGCACTGTCTTGAGCAGATGCTTGTTGTAATTTAAAGCGTGACTCTGCGATTTGTAGCGTAAGTAGGGTTCTGAAGCATCTCTTTCCTTGGCTCCTTTTAAATGCTCAAGTACAATTGAATTCTGATGCGTGAGGAGCTGTACAAAGTAGTTTCCTCAGTATTCTTCAGCAAAATATCTGCATAACACAGAAACAGTTAAGAATTCAGAGGTGGGAAGCGATGCTGAGCGTCGAGAACAGAATGAGGCTATTTAAAATAAGGTTGAAGAAAGATGCTCTTGGGGTCTTTGTGCCACGTGATTTAGTGCCGTTCGCTGCCCCTTTGCTAATCTGCTCTCTGGCAACAGTGGAAGAATTTTTTAATATGTTTGAAAACTTCAGTGTTTGCGTTCAGCACCGTAACTCAGATCTTGGAATAAAGATGCGACTTCTCCACAGCCATTTGGGTGCCCACCTGCCGTCTCTGCTTTTCCAAACATGAGGTCTGAGCGGGAAGAGCTGTCCTGTCCCTTCCATCAGGATGCAAAGCATCTAAAAAATTGTCTGGATCCTCTCCCACATGAAACAGCAGCTGGGAACCAGAAGGGGGATATGTTGGAATCTGCTTGGAGTGAACTTGGACAGAACAAGATGCTGTTTACACTGAAGGAGAGGGAGCATCTCACAGCGCGCGATAGGGGCGACATGGAAAATGATGCTCAGACAAGGACCGCGTGGATTTCGTGGAACTTGATTTGAGTCTGAAGCGTTAACAGGATGCTTGTGAGGCTTTTAAGAGAGCCCTGCTCTAGCTGATGGAGCAAACACGCGTACGTAAACACAGGGGTGCACGCGC
This sequence comes from Phoeniculus purpureus, assembly GCA_028565055.1. NCBI lineage: Eukaryota > Metazoa > Chordata > Aves > Bucerotiformes > Phoeniculidae > Phoeniculus > Phoeniculus purpureus. The sequence goes on from JAOXOE010000441.1 coordinate 26,261,208, forward strand.
GGAGCACGGTGCGAATTTATTCCATGAGACATCGCGATGAGCTGCACCACGCGTCGTGTTTTTAACCTGTGCTCTGCACGATGGCTCTGCCTGACGCTGCCGATGTTTTAATGACTGTTTCTAATTCTAATGGCTACAAACAACGAATTAGGAGAGCGGCAGAGAATTCACCAGGAGCGCTGGAACGCTGCCACAGACCCCCTGCAAGTTGGTCCTGCTGGAGAAGCCGGGAGCCAGCTGGTGCGGCCCCAGCAGGGAGATAGGGCTGACCTGGAGAAGGTGGCAGGAAAAGCCTGTGAATTAATTAAAGTCTCAGCCAGCAGAGGAAGCAGGACATCTCAAAACCCACCCTTCCCGCTGGAACCTCTGGGATTGAGGAGTGGCTACCGATGTCAGCAAGATCAGCGGAGGTTATACTGTAATACCAAATCAATATTAGCCAATTATCAGTAAAGGCTGAGGCCGCTTTTGATGTGGGTTTGGGGGTTGTTTCTTTTCCAGGAAATGTTAAGAAAGCCCCAGCCAGAGGGAATTTTAATGCAATTTGTCTAGCGAGGGCTGGTTTTCTCACCATTTAATGACCACTGCGTAGCTCTCTGCGTGCGAGCCCAATCGCGCTCACAGAGCAGTGTAAGGTGGCAGCGGAGGGGCTGCCTGTGTAGGGGCTCTGTGTCATCCTTGAAAAGTAAACACAAACCCACAAAACAGCGGTGCAAAAGTATCTGGGTGTGAAAGAGGTTCTCCAGTGCTGGCTGGAGGGTCTAATCTTTCCGGGAATGATCCGAGCGGTGCAGTTCAAGAACAAGAATGAGTATTTGAATAATCACACCACAATGCGAGGTGACCCTCCGACGGGGGACTGACCAGATCCACATATGGATTTGGGGAGGATGCTCTGATGCTCTTTTTTAACACAGCTGTGAGAAGAATGTGCCCGAGACCCAGTAGCCTTTCTGGAGTATAGCTGGCAAAGGAAACCATGAGGAGAAGAGAATGTAACACATGGGTGTAAGGGAGCCCGCTCCATTGATGCGAGCTGAGGGGAATGGCTAATGACTGGAAGAATCAAACTTGGCAATGAAAACACAAAGCTCTTTTCATCAATTCAAGCTGCAGATGGTTACCTCCAGCCTGGCCTATTCAGCACGGGGCTGGATGAAATGGCACTTTGGTGAATACTAATAGATCAAAACAAAGATTTAATAACGGAACGATGTGGTGTTCCTTTTTAGATGAGGATACAGGTCAGTGTCTCAGAAAAGAGCGCAAGGAGTATCTTTACGTCTGGGTCTAAAGTCCCGGGAGATTTCTCACTGCAAACAGGGTATCTTTAGTGTGCAGCTCGTGCTCAGCGCAGCTATGCAGGGAACAGGCTAAAGCAAGGCTGCGGAATCATCGTCCCGACTGAGCCTCTTTGCAGCACGCACATGCCGTTAACTGGTCATCTCCCCTTTAGAACCGCGCCGAGGTACCTTTAGCTGAACTACACATCGCAGCTACTGTGCGTCCGGACACTCATCATAGATGAGAGTGGAGCTGGTTAATTAGAAACTGCAGGCAGAAGTGCTGCACAAAAGAAACAAGTTGGACCTTTACTGGGACTTAAAGCTGTTTGTTTTGGAGGAGCCACCCAGTGTCAGTGAACCCTGCTGGCTTCACATGTTAGAGATGCTTCTTTGATTTTCATCTCTCAAAGAAATGCCTCTGATCGTGGAATCACTCAGGTTGGAGCGTTTGATTTCTCACTTTGTTTATTAAGATGTTACCTTCAGATGTTCAGAGTTCCCTATGAAAAGCACTTTTTTTACTTATAAAGCTGTCTTCTGGTGCCAGATCAACACGTTTACCACTGGAAGCGAAGAGCAAAGCTTTGTGGATATTAAAGGTTTCAGTGGTTTGTGTCAGTGAGTAACCTAGGAATTGTCCAGAGTGATTTTGCTTTTAATGAAATCTGTGGTGCTGCCTGCTGCCGGGGCTGAATGGCTGGTAATCTTCTAATATCACGTGGGGAATTATTTAATTGGTGCTGGCATTTGGAAATGTGAAGTAGGTCCTGGTGACTTGTGGAAGAATGTAGGTGTACAGTCGTTTCTTAGGTACAGCAAGTTGGCTTAGCTGCGTCGCACCGAGGCACAGTCACTTGTCCCTGTCAAGGGCAGGACCTGTCATTTACTGAGAAGCAGATGCTGCTGGGGACACACAAGAGATGAGCGAGCAAACTGCTGTGAGTCTTTGGCAAGTTGCAGAACTCAAGCATAGAATCATTAGGGATTGGAAGGAACCTCGAAAGATCATCTAGTCCAATCCCCCTGCCAGAGCAGGATCGCCTGGACCAAGTCGCACAGGAACATGGCCAGGTGGGTTTTAAATGTCTCCAGAGAAGGAGACTCCACAACCCCCCTGGGCAGCCCC
>JAOXOE010000441.1:26278499-26294648 GCA_028565055.1 Phoeniculus purpureus
GCTCTGCTCAGGGGCACCCAGTGACAGGACAAGGGGCAGCGGGTGTGAGCTGGAGCAGAGGAGGTTCCACATCAATACGAGAAGGACCTTGTTGGCAGTGAGGGTGCCAGAGCCCCGGCAGGGGCTTCCCGCGGGGGGTTGTGGAGTCTCCTTCTCCTGAGATGTTTAAAACCCTTCTGGCCATGTTCCTGTGTGACTGGATCTAGGGGATCCTGCTGTGGCAGGGGATCCTGCTGTGGCAGGGGATGGGACTGGATGATCTTTGGAGGTCCCTTCCAGTCACTAATGTTCTGTGATCCTGTGCACGTGTCTCACCAGTGTGTCCTTCTGTCTGCAGGACCATTTACTCTGCTATTTGCATCGAGATGGCTTCGCAGGGCTTCCTCGTGGCTGCTGTGGAGCACAGGTGGGTACGTGGTGCAGGTTTGCGTTCCACTGTCTCACACCGGACGGACGGGCATTTACTCTGAAGAGGAGCTTTGTGAAAAGAAAGCACTGGCAGCACTTCCTCAGCCCTGCCCACACCCCGCTGTTCGTGTAGCTCAACCCTTATCTCAGGAAAGGAGTTGTGCCTCGATAAGCCCTTGACTGAGGAGGCCCAGGGTAGACACCCTTCAGAGCTGCTGGTTTCTCTCTCCTGTTGACAGAACGTGAAGTGTAGAGGGTGTGGGAGTGCTGGTGGCGCTCTGGTATGGCTTGCAAAGTCTGCCCACGCTCACCACGGCAGCGCTGGCCAGCAGCTCCACCTCGTGAGGTGAGCGAAACCTCTGACTTCTGCTGACCCCATCCCACACCAGACAGAGCACAGGCACCCCCGCGGTCCGCGCCAGTCCCCGACGTTCCGTGGGTCCGTGAGACACCCTTGTGTTTGTGTCGCAGAGACGAATCTGCTTCTGCAACGTACTACTGCAAAAAGAAGGCCCCTTCGGAACCCGCAGCCCGCGTGGAGAAGGAGTGGATCTACTACAGGAAACTCAAAGCCGGAGAGGAGGAGCGGTGTTTGCGCCACAAGCAGGTGCTGGCCCGGGTCTGCTCTAGGAAACGGGGCGGGAGGGCTGTGCTTGGGACTGACTCGCAAACCTCTTCCCTTGGGCCGCGGCTGGGCTGTACCAAACGCGGCCAGTCCCGTGCTCCACAGGTGGGAAGCCGGCAGCAGCTCTCTTCAGATCACACACGACTTCCCCGGCCGAGCTTCGCTTAGGCAGCCATTCCTGCTCTGGTTCCGCTCAGCCCCTGTTTGTTCCCGGTGCCTGCCCCTTTTGCTGCCCAGCCCAGCCTTGAGGTGACAGCGCTGGGTGCAGCCATTTCCAGTGTGGGACAGCAGGATGGATCTGCTCCAAGGGGAGATTTTGCTGCTTCATCTCCCAGACACTTCGGTGTTGTCCGGGGCCGCGTGAGCAGTGCAGGCTGCCTGATGCAGACACCGTGCTGGGTGCGATGGGGCCGTCCTGTCGGGCTCCCCTGTTCCAATACAGGAGGGTTTTCTCCCGGCTACTGTCAGCTGAGCCAGGGAGGGGTCTCCCTCTGTCTCCCTGAGCCACACAGCAGTGTCCTCTCCTCTCCCGTGCGCACACGGCCTCCTGCTCGGGAGGCTAAACGCATCGTGTGAGCTCGACAGTAGCTTCCAGGAGTTGCCTGCAGACTTCACCAGCAGAGAAGTCAACAGAGAGAGGCTCCTTTGGACTCCGGTGATGCGCAGGCACCTTGCTGGCTGCCTCGGCGCGGCAGTCCCGGGGTCGCTGCTGCTCTTTGGGTGTTGTGGAGGATCTGCTGACAGATTACCCTGGGCAGCCCATCCCAGTCCCTGAACACTCTCTGTGGGAAGAATTTCTTCCTCATGGCCAGTCTAACCCTCCCCTGGTGGAGCTGGAAGCCCTTCCCTCTGCTTCTGTCACTAACTCCCTGTGAGCAGAGCCCAGCACCAGCATCTCTGCAGGGTCCTTTCAGAGAGCTGCAGAGAGCGATGAGGGCTCCCCTCAGCCTCCTCTTCCTCAGACTAAACAGCGCCAACTTTCCCCATCTCTTAGTCTCATCACATTGATTCTCCAGGCCCTTCCCCAGCTCTGTTGCCCTCCTCTGCCCTGGCTCCAGCACCTCAAAGTCTCCCTCGGGGCAAGGTGCCCCAAACTGGACCCAGTACTGAAGGTGCAGCCTCCTCAGTGCTGAGTCCAGGGGGACAATCACGTCCCTACTCCTGCTGGAAGTAGGTCTTGGCCCATGTTATGGGGATAAATTTCCTCACGTGCACAGGATCCACACCGGAGTCTCAACTCCTTGTACGTGAAGAGGTCGGTTTTGTTGGTCAGATCTTGTCAGGGTTGCGTTTGCCAGCCCGTTCTGCAGCTCAGAATGTGCCAGGGAGAACAGGGATCAGATGAAGCCTTAGAGCTTTCTGAGAACTGCGTGCACTGCTCTGCCTCAACACCTCTTTCTCCCCAGGTGCAGCAAAGAGCCCACGAGTGCATCAAAGCTCTCAACCTCATTCTTAAACTCAATGCAGGAGAGGAAGTGACAAACGTCCTACACTCAGACTTTGACTGGAGCAGCCTCAGGGTGAGTGAAAGGGGTGACTGCTTTCTGTTATGCACCTCATCATGCATCTGGTCTCTCTCTTCCACTTCTAAACCCCTTCCCATGGACTGTTGTGAAGGTCACAGTCTGGACTGCGAGTGTAGCCTTGGATCACTCCAGGCCGGATAGCGAGCAGCGGAGCTGCAGTGATGCTCTTCCTCTTTCAGTAGGGCCTGTGGCCTAAAACAGCTCCTTCCCTCACACAAGAGTTTGCTGAAGTCTAGATGTTCATGCTTTACAGCAGTGGCTCTCCCTTGGCAGGGCGCTGTTGATCCTGGCCGAGTCGCTGTGATGGGCCACTCGTTCGGCGGAGCCACAGTCATCGAGAGTCTCAGCCGAGAAGCGAGGTTCAGGTGAGCGTGCAGAACAGGGCAAGAGACAGCCGGTGCTTGGTAGTCTGGAGCAGGGGGCCCTCCCGGAGATCCTCCAACTACTGGTTAGCTCGTGAAGGTGGACTAGATGGTCTTTCGAGGTCCCTTCCAGTCCCTGATGGTCTGTGATTCTGTGGTGTCAGTCACGCTTCTTTAAACTGGGGGGGCATGGTGAGGCACAAGGGCTGTATTGTGTCGAGTTGTGACCCCGTGGGACCCTGCAGAAGCTGCTGTGCCCTGCGCTGGGCACAGCCAGGGAGACCCACAAAAGCAGTGATGGGTTAATTCTCAATATCGGGGTAGATACTGAAACAAAGTGATTGACTGACCTGTTTGGCTGATCAGGATACAGAGCGTTTCCCTTTGCCGTGTCCCCTGCCGATCCAAGCCTGCGGAGAGCATCCACACGAAGCCTTCTGCTTCTCTGCAACAGCACAGAGCATCAGGCATTGGAAGGGACTCGAAAGATCACCCAGTCCAACCTCCTGCCACAGCAGGATCCCCTAGATCCAGTCATTAGGGGTTGGAAGGGACCTCCAAAGATCACCCAGTCCAATCCCCCTGCCACAGCAGGATCCCCTAGATCCAGTCACACAGGAACAGTCCAGGCAGGTTTGAAACGTCTCCGGAGAAGTAGACTCCACAACCCCCCTGGGCAGCCCCTGCCAGGGCTCTGTCACCCTCCTGGGGAAGAAGGTCCTTCTCACACTGATGGGAAACCCCCTGTGTGCACTGGGTTTTGCCAGGTGTGGCGTTGCCCTCGACGCATGGATGCTTCCGGTCGGTGATGCCGTTTACCGAGACAGCGTCCAGCAACCGCTGCTGTTCATCAACTCGGAGAAGTTCCAGTGGGCTGATAACGTCGTGAAGATGCAGCAGCTCAGCTCCAGTGACGCGAACAAGAAGATGATCACCATCAAGTAAGTGTCACGGACCCATCGTCTCTGTGGTGGGAAGGTGAATCTGCAGGCAGCCCTCGCTGTGTGTTTATAGTGAGCAGCAGGGTGCCGCCCCCGGCGGAGGCAGGGAGCTCCCTGCAAGCAGCCGGCAGCCCCAGGTGAAGGGCGCTCCAAGGGGCGCAGGTTCTGCTCTGGGCCTGGGCATCGGCTGCGTCTGAGCTCTCGAAGCAGCCTCTGGGGCGCAGCTTTGCTCTTGGCCAAAGCGCTGCTCAGGGAGGGGAGGGCACTGTGAGCTCCCTCGGAGCAGAGAGACAACTTGAGGGGAAAGTTTTGCCAAGCCCACGAGTTGCTGCCATTGGCACGAGAGCGGTGAACCCTTTCCTCTGTGCTGTGGCTGGGACAGAGCTCACCGCTGGTCTGGAGCATTCGCGAGACTCCCCTGTTTTATCTGCGGGCGCAGGAGATGCTGTGAGGTGGCGACCGTCTCCGATGAAGGCCGGCACCTCCTGATGGCTGCTGGTCACTGCTCTCTTTGCAGGGGCTCGGTACATCAGAGCTTTCCTGACTTCACCTTTGTGAGCGGGGAAATCATCGGGAGGCTTTTCAAGCTGAAAGGAGACATCGATCCCACGGAGGCCATTGACATCAGCAATCACGCCTCGCTGGCCTTCCTGCAGAGGCATCTGAGTGAGTACCTGCTCCCGTCACTGCGCCACGGGGACCCCCGCGAAGCTTTTCCTGTGAGCCCGCCTGTGGCGAGCAGGACCCAGAGCGGGCGAGTCAGGAACACACGAGGAGGAAAAGCCAGAGTAGCTTGTTGGCTGCTTGCGTAACTCAGAGGAGGGACGTGGCCGTTCCGGTCTCACACGCAAGCGCCCAGCGCTGGCGGGGCTGCCCTGCTCTGCCCCGCTGGCTCTTGTGGCCGCTGTTTAGTTCTGCTGTGTGGCACAAACCCGACTTCTCCACGTCATCGCCGCTGGGGCGTTTCTCCTTCCCTCCTGCAGATCTTCGGAAGGATTTCGACAAGTGGGATTCCCTTGTGGACGGCGTCGGGCCCAATGTCATTCCCGGGACCAACGTTGACTTATCCCCCGCGGAGCCCGAGTAGGGAGGGCGCAGGAGGAGGTGCCGCAGACGCCAGGATGCTGCCGTTGGCCAGACAGCGCCGGTGCCACCCGCCCCCAGCTCTTGGGGTGTGGAGCAACAAGTCTGACCTTAGTAGGAAAACGTAGAGAGGTTCTAGTTCAGATGAGTGGGTGGGACTCCCAGAAATACTTCCAGAGCCAGACTTCTGCTTTGCAGACCCTCAGGGTAACTGAAACGCTCCTTCTGGTTGTGACTTAGCATCAGGCTGCCTGAGGTTCTGCTCCCAGGAACTCAACCCGAGTTGTGCTTCCCGAGCTCTGAGCCAAGGAGGCCAAGAAACCAGTCGTGTTGTCCAGTCACTTATTTCAGCTGCACTGCAGCAGCAGCGGAGGGTCGGAGCAGCTTTTGCTCCTTCTAGTCACAGAGGTGCTGCTGAAAGGTCTTTAGAACCGTTAAAGACAGTCAGCTGCACGTAAAGCTCCAGGGACTAGTTGGAGATCCCAGCAGACAGGTGCTTGTTCAGCCACAGAGCTGCTCACCGTGACCTTACTCCGCAGCCACGGGTGATCTGGACTGACTGGCAGAGGATGTCCCCACTGGAAAAGGCGCTGCAGGGGTCACGCTGGCAGCGACCGCAGTTCTGCGAGCAGTGCCCCCCTTCGTCTCTGGATCACCCCTGGCACGCACGCAGCTGCAGGTTAAATCAGAGAGAGCGGCTCCTACCAGTCTCTTCACAACAGGGTGTGTGAGCACAGCTTGGGCAGCTTGCTGGCTCATGGTTGCCACACGCCCCAGCCCCTTTCTGTGCAGGTACCAGCCTGTCTGTAGCTGTCAGTGTAACCAAGTGACTGGCTGGCTAAGGAAGGCTCCGATTTGTAGAACAAAGGGCGATTCTCAATAAATGAACCTTTCAGAAGAGGGACTGCTTCTAACTCTCCAGAGAAGGAGACTCCACAACACCCCTGGGCAGCCCCTGCCAGGGTTCTGGCACCCTCACTGCCAACAAGGTCCTTCTCACATGGATGTGGAACCTCCTCTGCTCCAGCTCACACCCGCTGCCCCTTGTCCTGTCACTGGGTGCCCCTGAGCAGAGCCTGGCTCCATCCTCCTCACACCCACCCTCCCCAGCCCATCAAAAATCACCACAAGATATGCAGGGGGGGCTCTTCTTCCTGAGCCCCAGGGTCTCCACCCTTTGTCACCTCCAGGCAAAGGACATCCTTTGTTACTCCTCTGCACCCCAGCACCAACCCAGCACTGGGAGGAGGGCTGCTGGAACCAGCAGCCTCTTGCAAAGTGCCGGTGGGACGATGGGGAATAGGAGCAGTGGCAGCTCCTATCAGTGTAAAAATCACAGGGTGTTCAATAATGAAGCTGCCCCTCTCCTCATCCCAGCTCAGGTCCTGCCTTTCCCCCCTCCGGAGTCTGTTCCATTAGATCACTCAGCGCCTTCAGCGCCGGAGCCTGTCGGCTCTGAGCACCGGTGATGAGTTCACGCGCTGCTGCTCACTGGGGCTGCACAGAGCAGGAGGCTGAGAACACACCAGCAGTTCAGTCTGAGGGCCTGTCCATAGCCTCCTCCTCAGCCCCATCAGCTGGGATGGAGATGCACAGCAGGTTTGGAAAGCTCTGGGTACCAGCGCCGGCATCAGCCCGTGATGAAGGGGGCTACTTGCACAGTCCTTCCTGTTTCCTACTGCCACCCCAGTCACAGCAGTGTGGGACCCAGCCCAACGGGCAGCAAACAATGGCAGAGCCAGCACGGAAACATCCTTCTGAGTGGCCAGTGCGCGGCCACCTGCAGCCTCACAGGGGACACGGCGACCCTCGGTGTGAGCAGCACCGCCCAAAACCCACCGAGTGCCACCAGCGCCCTTCCTGAAGGGGCTTCAGGGAACAGGGGCTCTTGGTCTCCTCACAAGAGCTGCTCCACCTGCAAACATCAGCCACTCTGCAAACAGGGCCACTGGAACCTACAGCTCTGGTCCGAACTGTTCTGCCGTGGGACTTTGCCCCAGTAGGTCAACCCTGCAGTTTTGGTAGCCCTGTTGGCTCCTGTGCAGACCTGAAGGCGAGGGGCAAAGCCAGAGCAGGTCTGCAGGAGGGGAGAAAGGCCCCCGACGTCTGTGCTGCTAAGAGCCCATCTGGGCTCCCCTAAGGGGGCAGGTGGCGAGGGAGGCTCACGCTGACCCTGCTAGGGACCCTCTGCCTGCCCAGCCCGCCAGTGCTGACAGACCACAAGAACCACCACAGCAGAAGGTCAAAAGCCACCAATTACTTAGAAAAATCCATCAAAGGTGACAAGGAGCAAACTGGTCGCCCGAGCAGCCAACACCAGCAGAGAGCCAAGGTCACAGGGTCCCACTCCAGTGGCCTCCCCAGCAGATGGGCTTCTGCAGGGGCAGCTGTGGGATGCACAGACCCCAGGCAGGCAACAGCAGTTCCTAGCACAGGATCATTCAAGGTTGGAAAAGACCTTCAAGCTCATCATCCAACCATGAACCCAACTATCCCAACCCACACTGGACCCTGTCCTGAGCTCCAGAACTGTGAAATGCGGCCAGGGATGGCCATTCAACCCCCTTCCTGGGCAACCTGTTCCAAGGGCTGAGGACCCTTTCCAGGGAGAAGTTTCTCCTTGTGGCCAACCTCAGCGTCCCCTGGTGCAGCTTGAGGCCATTTCCTTGTGAGAGGAGACCAACCCCCACCTCTCTGCACCCTCCTGTCAGGTAGTTGCAGACAGCAAGAAGGTCTCCCCTCAGCCTCCTTCTCTCTGGACCAACCAACCCCAGCTCCCTCAGTCTCTCCTTAGAAGGTTTCTTCTCCAGACCCTTCCCCAATCTTATTGTTCTTCTCTGGACCCTCTCCAGCCCATTAATGTCCTTCTTGTACTGAGGCTCCCAGAAAACCCCTTTTGAGCCCTTCTACCTCTCCATGACTTCTGCCAGAGCCTGCACCACCTGCCAGACCCCTGCTCTCCCTGCAAGTGCCCGGAGCCACCAGCCTAGCTGCTCCTACCGCTGTGTTCAGGCTGCATCAAGAACAGATGCAAAAAAGAAAGAGGAAAGGGGTTCACAGAATAAGCCAGATGTCTCCCTTGGACTGAGGTGCCCAACACTGGCCCCAGTCCTCAAGGTGCAGCCTCTCCAGTGCTGAGCGCAGGGGGACAGTCCCCTCCCTACTCCTGACACGCAGTGTCTGATCCAGGCCAGGATGCCACTGGGCTTCTTGGCCACCCTGCCGCCCAAGAGATCATAGAACCATTAGGGATTGGACGAGACCTCAGAAGATCATCTTTGGGTTCATTGAGATCCACCACCAGCCAGGCTCTGCAAGAGGAAAGAGCAGAAGACTGCCCAGCACGTGTCTCCCCTCCCCAGCTCTGAGCCCTTCACTTTCCTCCCACTTTCCAAGAGGGCTTCCTGCACAAAGCAAAAGCTCCCTCTAAGCTCCTTCTCTCCGAGGGCAGACTCTCTCCTGACAGTTTCCATGTGTGACCCCTGAGAAATGCAGAGCCTCCTGCCAAGAGCCCCAGAGCCCTGCACAGACGTGGGGGGTTCAGAGCCAAACCCCTCCCCTTCCCCCTGCTCAAACACGCAGCTCGAGGATGGCTGAGAGCATCGGTGCCAGCTCTGAGTGCCCCTGTGGGGCACAGGAACGACAGCAGTCAGGTGCCTCCCCTTGCCCCAGCACCCAGGGCTAAAGCTCAGCACTTGCTCCATCACCCACAGACCATCCTTGGCTGAGAGAAGAGGGGGTCAGAGTGCAAGTGGAAAACCATGAACCCTTTGCACTTGCCCACACACTTCAGAAGTGAAGCCAGTGAGGTGCTGAACATGATTGTAGTCTTTGCCTTAAAACTAAGAGAGGATTAGGCGCTCTTGGTCCTACTTATCTGGCCTTAGTTTTCCTGTGTTTATAATAACCCCGTGGGCCACCTCCAGAATATCATCACCCACATCCTCACAAACTGGGCTTGCTGAGCGTCTCACAGAAGGTCTGACATCAAACACGTGGGGTTTGAAGGTTTACATTTATAAACTGGGCAGTAAGTAATCTGTTGGGTAACGTGCAGGGTGTTGTCTAAGGGGGCAACAGCAACTGCATCTTGCATCTAACAAAAGCCACGGAGCTCCCATGTGTTTAAAAGTACAAAACTTGCATGGCCTGCTTACACCCAAGTGTGCAAGTGCCACGGGATCGCTGCTGCGCGGGGTTCTGCGTCACTGCCTCACGGGGACCTCCGATACTACGTTCACCACATAAGAGAAGTGAGTGGATAAACACCCCGGGCTGCAGATGGGTTGGGTTGGAGGTTAAAAAGTTTTCCGTGAGTTGTCTGCGTTTTCCTTCGTGTCTGTCTCTTACAGTAGTGCTTTGTTTGGGAGCGTGACCACCACCAGGACAGCTTGGTTCAGTGCAAACACTGTCTCTTTCAGCCAGAACATTCCTAACGCTAGCTTCCTTCTCTTTTTTTTCCCCCCCTCTCCCCTGCCCCCTCTCTCTCTCAGGTTGGAAAGGCTGGTGGATGTCCTGAGGAAGAAGGTTGGAGCAGGGACCATTCGGACGGTGATCTGATTGAAAGCTCCAGTCTAAGGAAGCATTCACATCTGGTGACCAGGCTGCTTCATTCAGCACTGTGTAAACACTGAAGCCTTAACTTAGCAAACAGTTGTTAGAAGTGGGACACTCCAGCGACATTCCAAGCTGAGATAAAATCAAATCATAAATGTTTAACTACTTTGCTGCTGAGTTCTGTGATTTGTTGAAATGTTTCACTGCAAACAGATGTTTGTTTTTTAAGCAGATGCGTCGCGGCGCTGTGTGGACTCTGAAGAAATGATGTAGGCGCTTATTTTAACAGGGGGTTACCAGACGCCAGGCTGCTGCTCGGTCGTGTTTTAGGGTACTGCGGGCTTCAGGTGCAGTTCCAAACCAAAAGACCCCCGTGTTGTTTGTGAGGCTGCAAGAAGCCCAGTGATTCTATGTTAAATGTGCTAGTTGATAAAGGAGCTTCATAGTCAAGACATCTCTGGCTAGTGGAGATTTTGTTCTTCCTTGCGCATAACCCATTGAGCTGCACCTGGTGACTGTGGCTACATCTGAGGGAAGGGCACATGCAGCTTTGTGCTACTTCCATATAGTGCTCTGTACTACTTATAGTGCTCTCTACTACTTGTAGTGCTTTATACTGCTGCTGGTACATTGCCAGTGGTCATCAAAAGGAAGTGTACAGTTAGGTGTCACTGGAGGTACCACCTCATTCATTGCAGCGTGAAAGCCTTGTGACCTTGTACGATATCTCAGATAGTGCTCTCCTGGATTGTTTTTAGTTCACTTCTCTGTCCTTTACTCTGAAGGAAGATTTCTCAAATATTCAGAAGTCACCTAAGAGAGTCAAACTTTACCTTTTTGGCACAAGGTGAGTCTCTCATCCCTTTCCTGTGTGACTTCTTGCCTGCTTCTTCTAGACGTGTGATTAATTTGCAGGGCATGAGTACCACCCAGGTTGGGTTTGAGGCCAGAGTGCCAACCCTCTGAAGTGCCCTGGAACGGAACTGAAAGGCTGAACTCCTACGGGGAGAGGAGAAATCGAGGGGTAAGGAGGAAACTTTGGAGCACACAGACATTGTAGACCTTGGAGACACCTGAGTGTTGACCCTGGAGTTACCTTTGTGACCCAGATGTCTCGCTGTATCAGGTCTGACTGTCTCATGACGAAACGTGAGCAGAAGGGTCAGGGCAGCACTCGTACAAACCTGCTCAAGAAGGCAGCCATAGTCTCTGAGCAGCACATTAGTCTCAGGGGTGTGGTGGCCTTTAAGCTCCTGCCAGAACCAGCCAGCTCAGGCAAGGTGGATGTAGCTCCTAAGGCTTCCACTCAGCTGCTCTTCTTTGTGTCTGATGTTGGTTTATTGTCTTCCGTGATTCCCTCTTACTGTTTGCTCGCACAGATGTCACACTAGGGCAGACCAGATGAAAAAAGGAAAGTTTAGTTTTGAACAAGGTGAGGAGCATTTCAGTGCCTGTTTTACCTTGCAGGCACTTCCATGTTAAGCCTTAGTCTTCAGCTAACCTAAGCTCCTCCTAGCTTCCGTTGACCAAACCCAACCCCTTGCAGGGAGATGAGCAGCATTCTTCCAAGTCATTTCTAGGACTCTCTGAGATGCTCTTTTTTGACCTTGAATCAATCCTAAGATAGCCAGGTAGTCTGGAGTCTTTTCTCACACCTACTCAGTGGGAAGAATGTTTAATGCTTCCAGATCAGACCCCTCCATGCACCATCTCCTCTGTGCTGCTGTCCAGCACTCGGGTGACTCAAGTGCTCTTTTTCCTACCATCCTCACTGAGCACTGAGTGAAGGACAAGATCTCCTCCGCTGTCAGTGCTGTTGAGCCATTTCTGCTCAAAGGAAGTGGTGAGACAGGAGTAAAGATTTTAAAAAGCAAGGACTGCTGTCCATAGTGTGCTAGACCAAAGGTCCAGCTAGCCCTGACACTGCCTTTGGCAATAACCAGTAGAAGAAGCCTAGGAACGGGGGTGAGCTCAGGCCTGCCCTAGTGCCCTTCCTCAGAGTCTCCCAGAAATGTGGTGTTTAGGGGCTTTTTGACCCTCAGGTGGTGTCTTGATGTTTAACAGCACTTTTTTTAATGTCCTAGTTTCATGTCCTTTCAAACTTCTAGTATCTACCAGTTCTCGTCACGAGGATGTATGCAGTGAATGATGGATTGAGTGAAGACATATGTCATTTTGTGAGTTATGAGCCAGCTCTGTTCATTTTCTATCACCTGGTTTTTGTAATAGACAACTGGTGAACAACCACCCCTTGAGGTCCCTTCCAATCCCTAATGATTCTACGATTCATATCGTTCCATGTGTGTGTTTGGCATCCTTCCCCCACTACCTCTTTTCCAGGGAGAACCCCTAGTCTCTTGTAAAGAAGTTTCTTGTGTTTCATTTGCCTTGTTCTGCTAATCTCTCTCTTCTCCAGTTCTGCAGTGTTTTGCCTGAGATACAACCAGGTTTGTGCTAGGTATTCAAGATGCAGCAAAGCTGTGCCTGGAGCTGTTGTAGCAATGGTGTTGCCTCGTTTATTCTCTGTGGTATCTGCAGTCATTTGTAGCATCGGATTTGCTTTTATGTCAGGCGATTTCTTGGGATTAATGTTTCTGGAACAACTCTAGATCTCACGCCTCAGTTACAATATTGAGCTCAGAGTTCCTCAGAGGGTCTGTGAAGATGGAATTTGTTTTCTCAGGGCAGAACTTTGCATTTGTGAGGATGTTATCAGCTGCATTCCCTGGTGAGTGACCAAACTGTTCCCTGTACTCAGAGCTCATCTTTACTACTCACAGTTAGTAGCATCATCAGCGTTTCCATGTGGAGCGTTGTGCTGAGAAATGCCATCATCTCCACTTTAACCCCCTTTTCAATGTGATCTCTGAGTTAAGCTGAATGACGTGAGCTGTGGGACAGAGATCCCTCTAGGACAAGAAGGTAACTGATGATACATTGGTTTGTGTTGTTTTCTTCTCACTTTGAACAAGTTTTCCAATGCAAAGATCTTCCCTCTTACTCCCAGGCAGCTTTTATCAGGAAGCTTATTTCTTACTCTGGCAATACAAAGGACTTTCATGCATGAGTGTGCTAAGTTCCTCCTTCCCCTAGGAGTACCCACGGCTCCTCACCTTCCCCCAAGGCCTTCTGCCTCTGAGGGAATAATCTTGTGAGTACAGGCTTCCTACAACAAGACTATTTGACCTCCAGCCTCTAATGTCTGCTGGCTTTGTTTGGGAGGGTAGGATCAGCTAAGCAAAAGCCACCCAGCAGGCTTGATGTCAGATACAGCTGGGTGTGGGTGATGTTTGATCCAGTAACATCAGGGGATCATTTTGCCCCATCGTGTTCCTTTTGACACTTTATACCCCAGGCAAAGAAATATTTCCAATGTATTGTACCGGGTAGCCTGAAATTCACTGAGCTTTTCATAGGTAGGGTTGGGGTTTTTAATCATCCTGTAGATGAATGACTTTGAATCGTAATTAAATTAAATGTTGATTTTTAAAATTCAGCTGGAAGTGTTTGTCTTCTTCAAAAACGACCTTGGGAAATTCACTGGACTGAGAGGCAACAATTCAGGAACGGTTGGGTTCTCCCTCTTCCTCGCTAACAACCCGGTGTGTGGTCCTTGCCAAATCCCATAGTGACAGCCATAAAAGCTATGCAGCCCTTGAAGAGGTGCTCGGGCTCCTGGGGGCAGCTTGCAAAAGCATCTGTGTGGCTAAATGTCAAAACACTTGTGCTTCTTCACCAGCTGAAGTAAACAGCAGAAGTCACACAGATCTGGTAATGCCCAGCCTTTAGTGCCCCAGAGAGACTTTCTGGCCCTGTTGAACCTGCTCTGAGTTTTGCCTTGCAGCAGGAATTCTGGTCTGGTGAGTAGAAATAAGTGATAATGGTAGCACAGACTTTTATCATCTCACTTATGCAGGGGGATTGGACTGGATGATCTTTCGAGGTCCCTTCCAATCCCTAGTGTTCTGTGATTCTGTGATGTTCATTGAGTACTGACCGATGTCTCTGCAGAGCTCTGCAAGTGAGAAGAAGCCTTTTCCTGCACCGCAGACACATGCAGTTGTCAGCTCGGTCCGGATTTCTGAGAGAGGGATGAGATTGCATCAAATTGCCTGCCAGGAGCAGCGATTCTTTTGCCTCCCGGTGGAGCAGCAGCTCACGGGGAAGGCGGCTCACCATCGGCAACACGTGCGGTGATGGTTGTAACTACTGGTCAGATTAGCGTCCCTGGTTTGAAGTGCACTGAGAAACTCAGAAGCATCCTTCCTCTGTGAGGTTTTATGTTTCTCTCGATGATCCTGCAGCACATTATGCACTGGGAGCCGTTTCGGGTATATGCCAGGGTAAAATATGTAAATAGCATCGTGTTGGCGCGGGATAAGAGTGTTATTAATGCTTTTCGGCACGGTAATTATATTCATCGTAAGCCTTCCCTAAGCCCTCACTAATTAACAATATTGTGACAAATCAACTCTAAAAGAACTGTGGACCTTCAGTCATTTAGAGCTGTTTTTCATTCAGCCCACAGCCCAAAACATGGGTTGTCTCTACTGGTGTTGGGAAAACTGCTGCTGCTGTTTGAAAAGTTCGGGGCCAGCTCAGTCAGTCGTACCAGTGGAATCCTGTAGATGAAGCTGGTTTGGTTCCTGTTTAAATATATCCTAGGATGAGAGGGCAGGGCCTGAAGCTGTGCCAGGGGACGGTTAGGTTGGATGTTAGGAAGCCCATCCTCATGGAAAAGGTGATCAGAGCCTGGAATGGACTGCCCAGGGCAGTGGTGGCCAGGGCAGACTGTAGCCCTTGGTGCCCTGGTCTAGGTGATTGTGATGCTGTTAGGGCATGGGCTGGATGATCTTAGAAGTCTTTTCCAGCCTCAATAATTGTGTGATTCTGTGAAAGTAGGACTCATTAGTTAATCCGTAGCATAGGAGAATATTAAAGCTGCTGATGGCATCAGCCATCATGTTAAAGTAGTTTGGGAATAGCAGGGTGTTGTCAGGGGAGGGTTGACCTCGTTAATGTTTATAAGTATGTGAAGGGTGGGTGTCAGGAGGATGGAGCCAGGCTCTTCTCAGTCTCTTCTAATGATAGGACAAGGGGCGATGGGTGTGAGCCTAAACACAGGAGGTTCCACGTAAATATCAAAAGGAACTTCCTCCCAGTGAGGGTGACAGAGCACTGGAAGGGGCTGCCCAAGGATGTTGTGGAGTCTCCTTCTCTGGAGACGTTTAAAACCCGCCTGGATGTGTTCCTGTGCGACTGAATCTAGGTGATCCTGCTGTGGCAGGGGGATTGGACTGGATGTTCTTTCGAGGTCCCTTCCAATCAGTGAATTTTTTTTCACTGAAAGAGCAGTCAGGGACTGGAACAGGCTGCCAGGGAGGAGGTTGAGTCACCATCCCTGGAGGTGTTCAAAGATTGTTTAGATGTGGCGCTTGGGGATCTGGTCTAGTGGTGAGCTAGACCAGATCTAGATGGTAGAATAGGGTTATTCATTGGGCTTAACGATCTCCAGGGTCCTTTCCAACCAGAATCATTCTATAGGCACCTTCACTGATTTATTTGTTCCAAATCAGGACGTTTCACAACACACCTTGATTTTTAAATTAAATGTCTTTGTGAGCACTCTTACCAGGTCACCAAGAGCTGTAGTATCTATAATCTCCCCACACAGTTTGCCACCTAAACCCCAGGATTTCTCTATGCCTTTATTTTTAGAATAATTCCACACAAAGGCCACTGGATTTGTTGATTTGGAGGTGGATTTTTTCTTTTCCATTTGAACCTCAGTAGATTTTTTCTCCCCTCTGTGCAAGCGTGAACAGCAGGAGTGACCGGCGGCTTCTCTGATACCTGCGCTGCCTCTTATGGGGCCGCGGAGCTGGACTTTCTCTGTTTGTTCTTCTCAGGCGCTGGTAAATAAAACATATTCCCAAGTCCAAAAAATACCCACCCCAAGTGGGGTTCTCATATTGGATTGCTTCGAAGTCAGCTGTTGAGCTCGGGCGGTCTAAACATTTCATTCTTCGGGTTTGTCAGGAGCACACGTGTTCTGGGAGGCTTTTAAACAAATACTTGAAATGGTTGAAAGATTTACATTGCCAGCGCCTGGTGAAGTCTGTAGCCTTTAGAAAAGACCTGGTTTGTTTTGGCACCGTTCGAAAAACTCAGCTATTCTAAACATTTGTTAAGTTGGAGCTTGCACACTCGGACGAAAAGCGCGCATTCCCCAATCGCATCTCGGGTTGCCTGTCTCTCTCTCTTTTGTGTGTTGTAGTCCCTTTCATTAAAGTGGACCACAGAAAGGAGTTGGCCGCGGAGCGCCGCTTGTTAGCCTTAATTGGGAAGTATTGCCATCAACCTCATCAATTTTGGGGTAACGTTTGCCTAGTTGCTCTGTTCAACTCCACACCAGGAATGCAGAGCCAGGAGTGGATTCAGAATTTAGGGCTTGGTGTTGGTAGCCAAGACTTGGTTGTAAAACTAATCGAGCGGAGGAATAGTGGCCAAATCTTGCAGTGCTTTACTCTTAGTCATACAGTGTACTGTGATGAGTAAGTACTAACCGTGATCACAGAACATTAGGGATTGGAAGGGACCTCGAAAGATCATCCAGTCCAACCCCCTGCCACAGCAGGATCCCCTAG
>JAOXOE010000441.1:26294748-26305478 GCA_028565055.1 Phoeniculus purpureus
CACCCTCCCGCTCCCTTTTCTTCTGAGCCCCGCTCGCTAATTCTAGATGAGTATTACTTTGCTCTTTTCGTTGGCCAAGCACAATTGTGTTATTGGAGATAATGAATTCAATCCCCATCAAAGAGTATTAGGAGCGCCCTGGCCCTGTAGTGCCTTTTTTTTTTAAAGTTTTTTTTTTTCCCTTCAAACCGGGAATGAAAAGGCAGAGAGAGAGAGAAAAAATTCTCTGGGGTAGCCTCCGCGCTGGCAGCTTTTGAAGTGAAGGGAGCCGGGCATTGTTGGTCACATTTTTGTCCATACGGCTGAAGAAAGCCCGGCGGCTTTTGATGAGGAGATGAGAACCGCCTCGTAAGTTGAGCAACAAGTTAGATGGCGAAGCCTTCCCGCTGCCCTACTGCCTGTGGAGAACATATGTCCCGCATTAATAGGGGCTCAAGGGAACAATGCCCGGGGGGGTGGGATGGGGGAGAGCTCTCTGCTCCGCATCGACTCGTTTTCTTCCCCCTCTACCCCATCCTCTGGACACCGATGTCCCCATGAGGATGGTTTTAAGGGAGACCCGAGGAGATGCTCTATGGCTTTTGGTTTGTTCGGGTAACGGCTCCGGGCACCAGATAGGGGACCCTGGTGGGGAGGTGCGGGGTCCCCTCCGCTCGCAGTTTCCGATTGTGCTTGCGATGTAAGTTGTGTGTCTGGATCTTAGGACAGCTTCATTTTCTAAACAGGACTATTATTATCATCATCATCACCACTATTACTGCATTTTATTGCATTTTGTTATATTTTATTGTAATTTATTATCTTTTGTTGTCTTTTATCGTATTTTATTTTTTTAGTATTATCATCATTATTCCACTAAATTTGGGGTCGGGGCTTCGTTTCGTTGCTCTTTTTGTTTTTAGTTTGTTTGTTTTCTTTTCCCTTTCTTCAGCCCAAGGCAGTGCCATACCTGAAATTTGTAAATCACTTCCTCAGATAAAGCAACCAGGCAAGGGGGGGAAAGAAAAGAAAAGGAAGGAGGAGGGAGGGGGAAAGTCTGTTGGTCACATCAGATAACCCCAGAACTAGAAAACTTGTTGCATACATTTGAATAAGTTCAGACTTGCTCTTATTCCAATCTCCTGCCCCGCAGTTCAAAGATTTCCCCGCCCCCGGGGCTTTCTTATGCTAAGAAGGTCATTACTGGGAGTCACTATGGAGAGATCCCAGCTTGCAGAAGGAAGGAGGCCCAGAACCTCCTGGTTACCAACGTGTTTACATTTTCCTCCTCTATAACTGGAGGAAATGTGTGTTAGCAACCCGCCGGGCAGGCTCGGGGAGGACAAGAGAAGGAATAAAGGGGGGGAAAGAGATTTCGCGCAGTAGATTGCCCATGTAGATGATTCATTACGAAGCACTTAGAGGTACTGAGCACAAAGGCGCTGTTTCCCCCTAGAAATGGTCGCTGTGAGAGGGTCGGATCCCATTCCGGTGCTGCTGGCTCTGCCGTCGGGATTTGGGCCGGATGGGAGAAGCTCGACGGGCCCCCGGCGGTGCGGACGCGCTCTCGGGCTCCGCTCGACTGCTGTGGGACGGAATGGGGCTGGTCTCACGCTCAGCGATGAGGGGCAGCTCCCGGAGCCCTCCAAAGTGGATGCCAGCCTTGGGGGACGGGGGGTACCCCCGGCCTGATTGCTGACGGCCCCCGGGTTGCCCCGTCAATGAAGGGGAACCCTCGTCCGCAGCTGATGGAGTGGGTTTTCCCCCGACAAACCCTTTCGCCGCCGGGAGCTGTGAGGACGGGTTGAGTTTGGGGAGCAGAAGTGCGTTCATGTGAAACACCTCCACGCAGGGACCCTCGCTGTTCCCTCCGAGGACCCAGCGAAGGCGAAGTACGGGGGTCAAAAACGCAAAGCAAGGACGGGGCCACCAGGGCCGGGCAAGGACGAGATGGGGCCGGGTGGGGAGCGCAGCAGCATCTGCACCCCGCACCCTGGTCCCGACCGCTCTCGTATCACCTCAAAGCAAAGGGACCTCAGGGATCCTCGAGGAGCCCCCAGGGCATCTGGGACATAACAACAACAACAACAATAACAACACGAACAATAATATTAATAGTAGTAATATTGTAATTATTATTAATAATAGTAATAACTTATTTATTTTAAAAGAAATCGTATTTTGTCTGTTGCTCTCCCTTGGAATAACGAGCAGGTGGATGAACGTTTCATGGGAAAAATGAGATCACCAAGAGTAAAACCAGCAAAGAAAGCAGCGTCCCCTAAATGAGATCCCCCTAAAACGAGGTTTCCCTAAAATAACCCGCCTGGGCAAAACCCGCTCCGGCAGCACAGCGGAAATTCGTTTCGGTGAATTCAACTAAGTGTAGGAGTTTTGAGGCGAGATAAGAGAGGAGATTGCAATTTTTGCACCGCTCATAGAAACAGATGGATCCTGCCATGAGCCTACATGTGTTTTAAATCCTAATGACTGGAGACAAAGGTGAGCTCTGGCAGTCTGATCTGTCCAAAGTTCAAAGATCTGAAATCTCAGTGAGTTTCTGTTTGAGGTGAAGGGGAGAAACACAAACATCGTGGCACGGCTTGGCCCACAGAGTTGCCCGGTTTGGGAGCGAAATGCGAGGTTATTTACACTAATCTATCCTTAACTGCGACTTTGTCACAATGGGCAGAATAATTAGTAGAAAATAAGCAGCGAGAACAAAGGCAGGTTGGCTTCTTATCGCCTCCCGTTTTCAACTCTTCTCCCCCCCCCTCAATTATTTTCTCCCGCTGAAATAAAATCTAAAAACAAAGACCTTTCGCCCCTGCAAATCGCAGAAAATGCACAGCCCGGGTTGCTTTGGGGGTTGATGTTTTCCCTTAGTTATCCCTCTGCCTTTGCTACCCGCTGAAAGCCTGGGGTTGCGTTAAGAGAGAGGAAAAAAAAAGAAGAGAGAATTTGGCAGAACCGCCCTTGACGTTTAAATAATCGAACTAATTGCATTTTTCTTTTATCAGTTGACCGGTGTCCCACATTTCCTAAGATAATATCGCAGCGTGGGAGTTTTGCGAGGACTTACGTGTCCGCCCCGGTCACTCGCTGGGCACTATCGTGGGGTGATTTTTGTTTCGCCTGTGGTCATTGTGGGTTGTGTTTAATTGCCACTTGTCTCCCCTGGAAACAAATGCATATTAATTATATCGATGTTAATATAGACAACGTGGGCATTTATTTGCCTCCCGAGAGCACTTTCTACCCCGTATTTAGATGAGAGTTTGCTTCTTTCACGAACTGAGATGATGGCGAAAAACTTATGCGAAAAAAACCCATCGATTTCTTGAGTCTCTGCGTTTAAAATCATTTCTTGCAGAGCGATTAATCGCACTTAGACGCCTGAATCCCGCTTTATTATAACAGAAAAGAAATCATTCAAGGGACACTGTGATCGCAATCGAGCGCTTTATCTGCTATAGCGCTGTAAAATTAAACTCGGGTCTCTTCTGAAGGCGTTACAGCAAGGGAATTCATTTATTTCGGGTTTATAGTGAGGGATCAGAAGCCACTCAATATCTGCTCAGCATTTCAAAACCATTTTTCAAGCCATTGCAACCGCAGAACTGCTTCCCTGCTCTGTTCTTTTACGATTTACTGATGTTTTAATGACACGACCGAGTTTTAGAGGGAAAATCCAAAGGGGAAATATGTTTATTTATTATCATTATTATTATTATTATTTCCATTATCTTGCTGTTCGGAACATTTCAGATTCATTCCTTCCAAAGAATGGTCACCCTCGTCCGCTTGTTTGCCGAGCTAGGTGTCAAGCATCATCCATTCGCACTAAGAAAACAACCGAGGAAGGTGTCTGTGATATTAATCCTCCCCCCTCGATTCTGGGGGAGGGCTGAGGTTGTTTTTATCGCATCGACTCTTCCCTTTCCCTCCGGGAAAGAGCTGCTCGCAGGTGCTTCCAGGCGGTACCACTGGCAGGAATCCTCCGAGCCGCCTCGACGGTCCCCACGACAACCTCCCCGGCGTTCTTCCTCCTCCTCTCTGCCCCGGTTCAGGGCCCCTTCGCCACCCAAACTCGGTGTAAATCTTTACAGGGATCCCCGCCACCCTGAAAGCCTCCCCGCTTGTGTCTGATGACACTAAATGAGCCGCTCTGGCTGCTCGCACGTGGCCCGTCGGAGCTAATTGCCGAGTAGGGAAAGGCGAAGTTCCCCTATAAATTGCTCTCACACTTTGCCCGTGTCCCGGGGCTCAGAGATCAACCCCGACAAATAGCCCCCTCCGCACCCATCAGCTCATTCCTCCCTGCACGGAGCCGAGCGGTCCGGCTGGAAGGAGATGCTCGTAAGCTCCCCTCTACGTCTTGCGGGGCGAGGTGGGGGGGTGGTAGTTCATCCTTTTCCCTCGGAGCCCACCCTCTTCCCGTGGAGATCGCTTTTAGCTTATTTTCTGTGGCTTGGTAGGGGGCTTCCAGAGCTCAGAAACGGGAACGAGGCTCTTCCCCTCTTTTGGCTTCCAAGTCCCGGCTGACTCCGCCGCGGGGGGACCAGCGTTTTGAGCAGCAGCCGCATCGCTGTTGCGCCAGCGGGTCACTGCCCACCGCAGCCACATTCAGAAGGAAAAAACAAGGGAAGGGACATAATCTTGATGGCGAGGGTATCGGTGACAGGCTCCGTTCCTTATCTCCGAGGGGTTTGGAGCCGCGTCAGTACCGCTGAAGCCCTTTTTTATTACTCACGCCCCGAACATTTCCATCACCTGCTTTGGGATCCCCCGCTGATACGCGGGAGCTGTCGCCTTATCGCTGGCGGTCGATTGATATTTTGCTGTGTGCGAGCCCAAGGCATTAAATCAACGTCTCCACTCGGTAGATGCTCCACAGGCTGTGGGAGGCGAGGGAAATCCTGCTGCAAACGGGCTTCATCCTGCCTCGGAAGCTCCTCTTGGCAGGAGATGCGGGACTTGACACCGAATCCACCTGCCCGCACTTGGTGCCGGGCTGGTCCCAGCTGCAGGGAATCTCCCGGTGTTTGTCGGTGTGAAGGGGCCGCACAGACGGGTGAGGGCGTTCCCGATCACAAACACCTTGTTTTAGTGGTTTCCCCCCACCCCTTCTTTCCTTGTTTTCTCCCGTTTTTCGCTGGAGGAATGTTGTGGGGTTTCTAAGATTGGCTTTTCTTTCCTAAATCGACCTAAATCACTTAGTTCGTCGGCGCTGTCCCTAACCCTTCACGGGGAGGCGATTAGCTGATAATTACGAGAATGAAGCAGTTCTTTTATCTGGTGGCCGTGCACAGCGACATTTGTCGCGTTCCAGTCCCAACCCCGGCCACGACGCCTTTTGCTGGGGACCAGCGGGGCTGCGGTAGCCCCCCACCGCAAAGCACCCAGGAGGTTGCACCACCTCGGGTGGCTTTTTCCTTCTGTTCATCCTTCCCTCAACCAACCCCGGTACCGGGAATTTAAATAACAAACAAACAACTGAAAGGAAAACCCGCCGTGAAGAAGAGTCTCTTCTCCCCACCGCATCCACAGCCGCACCCGGCGGTGCTACCGCAGCCCCCCGCAAGCACAGGAATCGTGAAAGAAGCGAGCAGCAGCCTCTCATTGTTACCATTTGATTTATTTAAAGTCCTCAAACTGCGAATGATCAAAACCATACTTCACGCATTGAATTCTCAGTCATCGCTTTTAAATCAAAATATTTTCTTTTTTTTCCATTACAATCACATTTATAAAATTAACCAAAATTTCTTAAATTCACGAGTAATTTTTTTTTGTTTTTTTAACTGTCATTTAAAGCAATTTCCAGCTGTAAAGAAAGGAGAAAAAAAAACCCCAAAAAATATAAACCATGCAATAAATTAAGAACATTGAGACAGCGAACAGGAACAATAATAAAACCCGTGTGGCTACACTAACACCGTGTAAAACTGTGGAAAGTGCATTAACACTGGATGAAACAAGCTAACGAGGGCGAGAATTAAGTGGCCACAACAAATAATAATAGGTTTGGTTTATTTTTTTAAAAACCCTAAAAAAAAAAGGGATGTGGAATTTATTAAACAAGTTGGAAAAGGGGGAGAGAGACGTCGCTATCCCCCGTTTCCAACTTGTTTAATAAATATAAAGGGAGAGGTTGGAATCTTTCTCCCCCTTTTCCGGGCGTCAACGTTTCCAGGGAGGGGTCGGGGAGGAAATAACCTTGTTATAGATGCACACAGTCGTAGCTGGGCCGCAATGAAGACACTTAAATTAAATAAAGCAAGTCATCCACTGGTGAGGATCGTCCAACCCTCATCATGCTGGTGAGGGCTCCTGATGAACGAGAATCTTCAGTAACAGATGGGAAGGAGAAAACAAAACCAGGTAGATCTATAGATATAGAAACTAAATCCAAGTGGCTGTGACCTCTTGTAACTTCATGTTACATCCCAAGACAGGTAACACTCGCAGAGAAAAAACAAACTCAAGCTAAAATACCGAACCGAGGGTCGCATCCTGCACTCCAAAAGCTCCAGCTGGTCCCCTCGGGAGTGCAGGATCCGTGTGTCCCCCCCACCCCCGCAGCATCTGGGGTGGACGCGGGTCGGACTAGCCGATGTTTTGGGGTTTTTTTTTTTGGCAAGTATCAAAAAAAGGGATGATCCGAGAAAGTAAATAGTTCCTCTTGTTGCTTAGAGATTCTCTTTAGTGTTTTGCTACTTCACAGCAGTATTGTCCTTCAAAGCCTTTTTAATTAAAACAAAACAAAAAGAAAAGAGTCTTAAACGTCTGCTCGCTTCTTCATCTCCGTATTTGTCAAAGTATTGCCACATACCTGTAAACTTACACGAGATTATAGAGCGCGGGAGGTGGGGGGCCGCGGGGCGAGGGCAAAGCACGGACAAGGAGTTTTACAAGCTCAACACATTTTTTCTGCTTTTCTCATTTTTGTTCTTTTTTTTTCTTTTCCCTTCTATATATTTTTTTTTTAAGAACAACCTGCAAAGGCTAAAAGGGGCATCTCCGGTGGGGAGAGGGGGTATGTACAAGTGGGACGCGGCAGGGCTTTTGCAGGAGGAGGGTGGTGGTGGTGGTGGTGGAGCAGAACGACACCCAACGCGTTGCGAGAGAATTAAGAAGTAACAGTCCTTTGCGCGCGGCGTGCGGAACACCTCGGTTTGGTAGGGAGAGGGGAAAGAGGGGAGAGAAGCTGGGGCGAGGAAGGAGTTTGAGCGGGGAAGAGGGGGTTTTCTGTGGGGTTGCAGAGCTAGGAGGTGTTTAGCACGGGTCTGGAATACACACCTTGGTAGTAGGAGGGCTCTAGGGCCGAGGGCTCGATGCTGCTGCGGCCTGCCATGGATGCGCTGCCCAAGGGCAGCCCGCCGGGGATGCTGGCCCCGTACGAGGAATATTGCAGCGCCTGCTCATAGGCTTTGAAGTCCAGCTTGTGCTGCTGCTCCGAGGAGGACATGAGGTTGTTGATGGAAAAGGGGTGGTTGAAGGAGTAGTGAGGGTCACCCTTGAGGTGGAGCTGGGGTTCGTGGGTTAAGGAGTGAGGGGGGTGCGGGACGGAGGCCAAGGTGGGGACGGAGCTGATGGTGGAAGAGGCGGCCGAGGACGAGGTCTTTAGATCTGAGCTCGATCCGCTGTGGTCCATAGATTGGGGGCTGGTGGACGGGTTGGAGCTGGAGAGGGAGGTGGCCGTTTCCAGCTGTGCGGGTTTGTTGTGGCCTCTGTGTAGGGGGGAGTTGGAGCTGGAACTGGAGGCTCCGGCCTGATCTTTCCTGCCCTCCTGAGGGGTTTTGCTGTTTGCCGGCTTCTCACACTTGAAGCGCTTTTGCCGACGGAGGTAGCAGCCGTTTTCAAACATGTTGCCGGAGTCGGGGTGCAGGGTCCAGTAGGAGCCTTTGCCAGGTTTGTCGGGGGAACGGGCCACCTTGACAAAGCAGTCATTGAAGGAGAGTGAGTGGCGGATGCTGTTCTGCCAGCGCTGCTGGTTCTGCCGATAGTAGGGGAACAGGTCCATGATCCACTGGTAGATCTCGCTCAGCGTCAGCATCTTGCTGGGGGCCTGCTGGATGGCCATGGTGATCAGGGAGATGTACGAGTAGGGCGGCTTGGCGTGGGGGTAGCTCCGCTTGAAGGTCTTGGCATCCCGCGTCCTGCCGAGGTTGGACTGGCTGTAGGCCATGGGGCTCATGCAGGGGTTCATGCCACCGTAGGGGCTCAGCCCGTTCATGGGGGCCGGCTGAGCAGACATGGCGTTGATACCACCAGGGCTCAGTGCCGTGCCCATGGTGGTCATGCCATTCACTGGCCCCGTTGAGCCTGCCGACATGCCAGCCACGGCCCCGGGGCTCAGTCCGGCCCCCAGCCCCGGGTTGGCGTAGGACATGTTGAAGGAGCTGGAGGTCATGTTGCCACTCGTCGTCATGGTGTTCATGGTCATGTAGGTGTTCATGGTGTTCATGGAGCCCAGCCCCGAGTTCATGTTGCTCACGGGCACCGAGGAATAGGCCTAGGGCAGTGAGATGGAGAGAAGGAGGTTAGACTGGGGGAGAGGGGAGGGCAGGACCGCAGTGGGGCTGAATCTCCCCGTCCAGTCCATCCCGACCGAGCAAACATCCCGCCGGCCGCTTCCCCCGCAGCCGGGAAAGCACTTCCCAAAACCGTGGCACGGAAAGGCCTCTGGCGCGATGAGAAGGCTCCCATTCACTCGTTTTCGTGTTTATAAACAAACACCGAGGGCAAATCGCTCCGTCCCGACGTTTTACCAGCGAGCCGCAGCTCACACCCGGGACCCACGGACCGACGGACCTGCGGGGCTGCGGCTTACTCTGCCCGGGGAGGAGGTTTTATCCCCCAGTGTTCGCGGCGTTTGGCTGATTTGGGGTCCGATCTCGCTAGATAAATATTTAAATTCGTGAGATGATCGACATTTACGGGCGGACACTGTCTGTGCCGAGGAGAAATCCAGCCGCCTGCTCTTTCTTAGAAGAATCTCCCGCATCTCTCTCACTCCCCGCACGGATTTGAATTTTACGTTCTTACACAAAATGCGATGATGTTTTGTCACAAAAAAACCCCCCCAAACCTCCAAAATCCCTAATCCACAAAGCTCACGTACTCGCCCTTCATCTATGGAAGGGTTTTCCCCTCAATTGCGTTTCTCCCGTTAGTCTTTAATTTAAAGTTTTTAAAAAAATACCCAAACTTTCCCAAAGTACGAAAAGACTTGAGATTTCCCTGCCTGAGATTTTCCACAGTTGCCCGACGTGTAACAATTGCAGCACTTTCCCGTCTAAACCCTGAGGTTGTGTCATGTCGAACTGTTGATTTGTTGGGTCAGGGCACCTATATTTATTTTTTTTTCCCCTTTAAAAAGGCAGAACCTGGGAGTCTGAATTTGTGCTTCCCATTGTGGCACCAGATCTAACTGGAGAGCAAAATACGTTCCCAGTTTACCTCGACCAAAGGCACTGCAGGCTAGAAAATGATGTTTAGGCGACGGTATGAAAGCCTAAACTGCTGCTCACTACAAACTCCACGAGCTTCCAAATGCGCTTTTAAACTTAAGAGAATCGCCCGAATGATTTCGGATGGCGGGTGGGTTTCCCACGCGGTGATTCGAATTAAATGGCAGGAGAGGACGAGAGAGGGAGGCTACAAAAACGGATAAAATAGCAAAAGCGGAGGTCGGTTAACTTTACGTTTGTGGGTAACGAGCTCGGCGAGAGCGAACGAGTCTGGAAGCAGCTTCTAATTGGGATGACCCTTATTTGCCCTTAAGCCCGTTTTCGTCTATGAAATAAGGTGCCAGGAGGCTGACACGTAGGTGCCTGCGCCCGCGTGGCCCCATGGGTGTTCGGTGCCAGCCCCGGGGTGCCGGGACGAGGCGTGGGGAGTGCGGAGCCCCGTGTCCGGGTGTGCTGATGCAATGCCCGGCCGAGCACACCTCGGTGCCCGCCGAACTTCCTTCAAACGGCTCCTTCTCGGGGGGAAAAAACGGGACTAGTGCTGGGGTGAGCGGGCTGCGGCAGTCGGGGCTGCCAGCTCCCCGCTCCTCCCAAGGACCACAGAGAGCGGCGGCACAAGCGCGGACCCCCAGATCCACCCCGTCGGGCCGAGCTCCGGCTGTTCCCGTGGGCCTTTTACTGCGCTGTCGGTGTTCGGGCCGGTTCTTCCCGAACTTTTACACCCGCGGAGGGGTGGATGCACATCCCAGGGGTCGCGGGATGGCAGGGTCGGGGCCCCCTCCCGGCTCGGCTCCCGGTTCCGGGGCCCCTCCCGGTGGGCTGCGGGGCCGCTCCCGGCAGCGCCGCCCCCCGGCCCGCGGCAGCAGCACACGCCGAGCCGGCCCGGTTTGCGAACTACGAACAAACGGCTGGCTTGGGGTTTTTTCTCCCTCCTTCCCTTCCTTTCTTCCAAGGAGCCCGGGGAAGGCGCTGCTCGCCCTCTCGCTCCGGGATGCCCCGGCACCACCGGTCCCCTCGCCGTCCGCCGGCAAGGAACCGAGGCCGGCGGCGAGTCTGCTGCCCCGAGCCAAGAGTTTGCGGGTAGCTTTTGTGCGGGGATTTTCGTCTTGTACAGGGGATCGAGGGCTGCCCCTGGTCTCCCCGCTGCGGCCGAGGCCGCCCCGAGGCTCCCCTGAAAGCCCCCCGGAGCCGTTTTCCTCGGGGAAGTCTGTCCAGCCGTAGGAACGGGAAGGAGCGAGGAGGCACGTTTGTGCTGGCAGGATCTAGAGTGCAAAG
>JAOXOE010000441.1:26308518-26345336 GCA_028565055.1 Phoeniculus purpureus
TGTCACCTTCTGGGAGACCGAGACAGAGCTGCTTCATCCACATTGCTGCGCTGGAGAAAAGTCTTCATCGTGCGAAGAAGAGGGTCCTGACCACAGGAAAAAGAAAATAAATAAGGTATTTGGGTAGCTGCCCTGCACTTGAACTTCTGCAAAGCCCCGCGGTGGGATGCTCCGGCGTCCACCGGGATTTGTCCGCCCCCTCTGCATCGGGCTCGGCTCGGCGCGGAGCGAAGGACCTTCTGGGGGTGGAGGAGGCGCGAGGAGCAGCCAGCAGCTCTCCAGACTCGCTCCTGCCTCTGCACATCAGGACGATGTTTCCACCCAGAGCCTTCCCAAGCTCTGCCTACCCCCAGCTCCGGTTCGGACCGAACTCTACACTTTTAATAGCTTTTTACTATTTTTAAAAATTTTATTTATATTTTATTAACTTTAATTTTTCACATTTTTCGGACAACGGACTTTTTTTGGGGGGGAGGGGCAAGCATAGCTACCGGGGCCCGGCTGTCAAACCCGAAGGAACTCCCCCACAGGGACCGGAGTCGGCTCCAGTCCGTCGGTAGCCCCTTGACTATCGCAGCCCGGGAGCTCCGCCCGTAGGTACCGTCCCACGCGTAGGGTCGGCGGGAGCTTTAATTCGAAGGGAACCGGAACTGCCCCGGTTCGCTCCCAGCAGCGATCGAGTGGGAACGTGTTGCCGCCCAGAGCCGGGGCCTTCCGACGGGGCGGCAGACTGGGCCCGCTCGGAGCGCTCCGGGCGCGGGGGTTGGCGGCTGCTGGTAGCGCCCCTCACCTCGGGGGGGACCCCATCTTGATTGCGGAGTAGTCGGGGAAGGGGGAGTGTGTGGAAACGGGGTTGTTGTCCACCCCCTCACACAGGCAGAGCAGCTCTCGTTAAGCTCCTGCCTCTGAGCCCTCCTTGAGAAGAACCAGCGGGGTCCCCCCAGCTGCCCGGAACATCCCCCGGTGGGGTATCCCACCCCTTGCGTGAATTTATTCCGCCTGTAACCACCAAGAGACCCCCTGGACCGACCCCAGGTAGGAGGGGAAACACCTCATTTCCTTCCTGTGCCTCCTCCTCCCCAGGTCTGCATCCTACCAGGAAAACCAGAAGTGTCTCCCACTGCCCCGTCATTATTTTATTCTATTTTACTGCGTTTTATTTTATTTTAATGTAATTTAAATTATTTTTATAATTTTATTTTCTATTTTAAAAATTATTTAATCTTAAATTTGTATATTTTTATTTTTGATCTATATTTTAATATTCAATTTTTAATTTTGTAATTTAATTAAGACATTTATTTTATTACTTACTTAATTTAACTTTTAAATTTTAAAATTTCATTTTTAAAATGTTAACTTTAATTTTTTTACTATTTATTTTATTCCAGTCTTTTCTACATATTTTTATTTTTTTATTTGTATTCTGTTTGCTATTCTAGTTAATTCTAGTTTATCCTATTATAGGCTATCCTATTCTCCATTCTATTCTAATTTTATCGTCTTCATTTGCATTATATTTAATTCTAATTTTTTTTTTCTTAAACGTCATTGCAACTCGTTTTTCTAGGCACCAGGCAGCAACTTGAGCACCACTTGCTAGGTAAAAATGCCCTTTCCCCTGGAAAGTCTCTTGTATCGGATGAGCCAAAGGGGAAAGAAGCACAAATAACCGAGAAGTTAACGCCCTGTGCTTGAAGGGATGACAGTTAAAAACCTCAGTTTTCTCGTTTACTTCTCCATTGCCGCAACAAAACAAGTTCTTAAATGGACAAGTCGTGGCCCATGGCATAGAAATACTTGGTTTTCTCTAGCAGAGCTGCAGTTTGCAGAGCTCTGGTTGGCAGGGTCCCCGCACAGCAGTGGGTGATTGGTCCAGTGTCTTTCACTCACTCTGTGTGGGAATCAATGCACTTGAAATTCTTCTCCAGAGCACCCATGGCGGTTATTTATTCCGTTTATTCCACATTTTATTTAGGTAACGGTTTACCAAAACGAGTGCAAACGGGTCTCTTGTTTATTCCAACCGTGTTGCTGATTTAAAGGCAATTAATGAGGTTTTGAATGGTTTGTTTGTGTGGTTTGTTTTGTTTTAAAGGAGCTGCGGTAAGAAGGGATGGAGGAGGTGGTGATTCGATGGTGCGCAGAGATAAGCACATCCACACCAGCGGCTCCAGCTTGCTGGGATCTCGCTCAGGTTGCAAAGATAAGGTATTTCAGGACAGATTTTTTCCAACTCATTTAAGCAAGAAGACACATGCAGCGAGTGGAGCTAACCTGCATAAACCAGCGAAAGAAGCAAAACTTGGTGGGGGAGACAATTTTACCCAAAGCCTAGAATGATTTCTAGTTGCCCAAGTGGCTTCTTGGACCAAAGTCTGACCCCACCCCCCTCTATTTTTTTCCCCAACAATATCTGCTGGTTGAACAAAAGGTTCAACCTGCAGTGAGTTCTCTGTGGGACCCTCTGTTTTACTGATGCACCCCAAATCTTGCTGTATTGGACAAGGGGTGCAAAGCTCTTCAGCTATTCTTAGCCACGTCCATCCCAGTATAACAATCCAGTCCTGCAAACTGACCTTTGAGGTGGGGGGAGTGAGGAATGGGGTGGCAGGTGATGAGGGAAGTGGTGCCTTGGGTTGTGAGTGATGCAGAGTAGAGGAATTCTACTCTTCTTTCACTGCGGAGCCCCATGTTAACAAATTGTTGGCCCAGTTCTGCTTTCCCTGCAGAGGATTAGTCACTTCCTTGTCTTTGCCTCCACAGTAGTTTTATGGACAAGCATTTGGAAAGCGCAGTAGCCATCACAAGCATCTTTCTTGCTTGCCTTCAGCTCTGAAGGACCAGATTAACAAAATCAAGGCTGCTTTACAGAAGCCCCTCCCCAGGGAGCAGCTCCACAGCTTTACCCAGCTGGCAGCTCCTAGGACCCAAATCATTTGGGGCTGAATTCACTGCCCATTTTCTTGTAGGACGCTCTGCAGGTGTGGGATGTGTGGCAGCTCCATCACACACACGGAGAAATATTTTGGCCATTTAAGTCTGTCAGGGGACACCCTGGAATAGGATGCCTGGACCACCTAAGGAACAGGTCCCATAGTTTTATGCTGACATGTGAGAATCACACAGAATCACTCTGGTTGGAAAAGACTGCTGGGAGAAGGTGAGTAGCAACTGCTAACCCCCGAAAATCATAACCAAGAGCCATAAAACAGGGTTAAGTCAACCAGTGTCTATGGGAAAGCAGAGGAAGGTCAGGATTCAGGAATGTTTTAGGGCTCCTCAGGGGCAGCAGCTGTTCAGGATTTGGGAGAGCGGTTGGTCCTCCCAGCAGTTGGCCCTTGAACTTCTGCTGCCGCTTCAGGCATTTCAAGGGTGAATTGCCCTGCTGAGCGGATTGAAGGGAATGACACCAGGAGGGTCACTTGGCTCACCATGTGCCTTCCCTTCTGCTGTCACGTTTGCTTGGTTCTCTCTGTAACTAATGGCGAGACAGGGAAACGTCAGATTTGTTTCTTCCCTCCTGCACCCCTCCCCAGCTGCCCAAGCCTGTCTGCAGTGTGTGGCTGCAGGATTGCTCCTTTTTAGGTCGGAGCTTAAGGTGGGATGGAGGGCAGCCAGTACCTGAACTTTCCTTTGGTTCCTCCAAAACAGCGAGATCCTCTCTTCCATCTCGACAATTGCATAGCTGGATCAAGTACCTTTCCTATTAACCACTGAAGAAACAACCTTTGTCCCATTTTTAGGATCAATATCAAAGACCACCGAGCCAGCAATCCTTTACATCTATTTTAACTTTGCCCTTAGAGGTGGCTGGAACCTCTGCAGACACCTCACCCCTTTGCAGTGCTTTTCCTTTTACTGGAGAAACTGGTAAGGTGTGGAGGCATTTTCTTTCTCGTGATTGAATGGGATTTCTGTATCCCCCCAACACTGAGTCTTCATCCGCGAAACCTGTGAGATCTACAAACACACAGGTATCTACATCTATATATCCACAGCCGTGCTGCTGTCCTGAGAGAACGGAGGAGCTGGTCTGGAGTAGCCGACCGGAAAATCTGCCGTATTAACTGGAAGGCAGCGGAGAGCCGGGATAAGATGATCAAATTTTAAGAGTAAAGCAGGTAAAGGGCTGCGCCGAGCCCGGACTTTAGCAGGTGTTTAGCTGTAATTTCTCCTCTTATTGCCTGCAGCCTTCTTCAAAGCCACCGGTGCCTCTGACCTCGTGCCGGTAATAAAGGCCATGTGTGTGACGGGCTTCTACGAGCGACTCGTGTAATTTCTCTAGGGTTTGTACAGTGAAACAGCCTGTACCTGGGAATATTATGGTCGTGTCATCCTAAGGAGGAAATCTGGGACCCACCGTCGCTGGGAGTGACCCGGAGATTGTCTCCTTGTACACGTGGTTTGAAATAAAAGGGCTCCATCTCGCTTCCAACTTTTAATTGATTTTTGATTTTGGGTTAGGAAGGAAGTGCTGTTACGGCAATGATGTGCGCTGGTTTGCACAGGGCAGAAGTGCAGGAGGAAGAAAATATTTTAACTATTTCTGCTGGCACCGTCGTGGCAAACACAGATGTCTCACACCCGTCACAGAGATTAGTGGAGCTGGGCGCGCGTGTTTGTCAGGGATCAGAGAGAGGATCGAGCGATTAGATGAACGGCAGCGCCTTCAGCGCGCACAAAGGGACTGAACGTGTGACTTATATCACTAATTCCACAGAACCTTTCCGTGGCACAAGGGATTGCAGATGGATTGATCACACACGATAAAATAAAAGTGTGTCCTTCAGCTCAGCTGGATGAAACCCTTCGACCCTAAAGTATTGATGCTCTTATTTCATAGACTCATAGACTGGCCGGGGTTGGAAGGGACCTTAAAAACCATCTAGTTCCAACCTCCCTGCAGAGGCATGGACACCTTCACTGGGGCAGGTTACTCAGGGTCCCAGCCAAACCTGGCCTTCAGCACTGCCAGGGATGGAGCAGTCACAGCTGCCTTGGGCAACCTGTTCCAGCATCTCAGCACCCTCACAGGAAAAAAATTGTTCCTCATGTCCAAGCTCAATCTCCCCTCTTCAAGTCTGGAACCCTTTCCCCTTGTCCTCTTGCTACCACCTGTGTCAAAAGCCCTCCCCCAGCTTTCTTGTAGCTCCCTTCAGGTATTGGAAAGCTGCTGGAAGGTCACTTAGGAGCCTCCTCCTCTTCAGGCTGACCAACCTGAACTTGCTCAGCCTGTCCTCATAGGGGAGGTGCTCTCCTCTGGACACCTTCCAGCAGTTCTGCTTAAGAGATTATTTCTCCCCCAGCCTTCTTACTCCACTGTTCTGCTATAGCCTGTGTGTTACTGCAGAGCTATGAGGTGTAATGAAGAAAAACGATGATGATGACAATTGTGTGTTCCCAGGGACTGAACTTGCCTGAGTTTCTCCAAGCCTGGATCAGCAGGATTCACTTACTGATCAAATTCTGGACATTGGAAGCAGCAGAGATAGGGCTTAGCCTGTTTAAATAAATACTTAATAAAAGCCACTGTTGAGGATCACTGTGATCAGGAAGAGAGGGGCACAGCTAGTAACACCTGGGGAAAGGGGAAAAGGCTTTCCCTGGGGATTAGAGACAAGAATCTCTGCAGTTGTCACCTCTGGAGCACAAGCTGAGGAGGTGGAAGATGTATGGGCCACGCTTACTCCTGGAATGACTGCTGAGCAGTGTGTGGCTTAGCTGGCGAAAATAGAGCTTTTGAGGTTTACTTTGACACCGGCACCCCCTGGGTGCTTCTTCTCGTTGCTTACAAGCCCTAGAGTCCACATGGTGGAAAACATTTACAAGCCAAGGCTTGCATCTATCTTGCAACCTAACAACATTCTCCTGGATGCTTGTTTTCCATTTTACCACAACTATTGACCTAAAGAGGGAGGAAACCCCATGTCTAAACCATTGACTTGAAGAGGAAACCCCATGTCTAAGGATTTTTCCTTCTTCCTACCATTTTTTTTTTAAATGCAAATCCTTCTTGCCATTCAGCAGCTTCTCACTGGAACTTCCTGATGCAAATAGCTCTTCTCATGCAGGGCTGTTCCTTCCACATCCCACTGTGACTCCTGCAGGGAGGAACTGGTCTAGGTAAACGAAGTTGTTGAGACTTTACTCACTGTTTGACCAGTTTGAAATGAACCTGTTCCCTAGGCTTAAAATGGCATTAAACTGCTAATAGGATTCGTCTTCGTTGGGACAATCGGGAGCTTCATTCCTGTTCTGAACCGGATAGGGAATGGAAATGCTCCAACGCAGACCCACTAATCCATATCCTACCTTCTTCTCCTCCAGCTACCCTGGGATTCCTGCTGGAGGGAGCGAGAAGCAAATTGGATACCAAGCAGATACAATTCCTAGAGAGTGTTACAGGGCTGTAATTAGTTATCTTGATAACACAAGAAGAAAACCTGCAGTTAATTGGGTTAATTAATGAGTTTGTAATCTTTGGCAGGTTTGAAGCAAGCTCACAGTTGACTATATATTCCAGTGTGAGAAGCACTAGCTATCCTCTTGAACTCCAGAAATACAATTAGGAGGAGGAAAAAAAAAAGGCTACAGAGCTGTAGCTGAAAGCTACAAAGAAAATAGAAGATAAGAGTGATAGGTCTGCTGAAGGATCCCTGGAGCTTTGTGATCAGGCAAGTGCCATAACTGAATCCAACATAGGCATTTAGTCCCTTGGTATCACACAGGGTCTTTGGGGACCCAAACTGAAGGGAAAGACAAAAAGACTTTTCTTTTTTTATTGGTTGTAATTTGTAACCAGTGGATTAGAAATGTAATCTGGTGAATTGCTGCAGTTCAGAGGGTTGTGGAAATTCTAGTGGGTTTTGTGTTCGGATTAGATATGGGAAGCATTTTTCCCTCTTACTGCTTTGCTCTGCCTAATGCTACACAACCAACCCTCTTGGGAACCTGCTCAGTGTGGCCTTGTAGGTTTATAGAATCATCATGGCTGGAAAGGACCTCCAGGATCATCAAGTCCAGCCTTTATGTCAGCATCTCTCTAACCCCTAGACCATGGCCTCGAGTGCTCTACCTACTCAGTTTTTGAATACTGCCAGGGATGGGGACTCCACCACCTCCCTGGGCAGCCTGTTCCAGGGCCCAACCACTCTCTCAGCTAAGAACTTCTTCCTGAGATCCAGTCTAAACCTTCCGTGATGCAACTTGAGGCCATTTCTTCTTGTCCTATCATTAGGAATTTGGGACAAGAGACCAGCACCCGCCTCACTAGAACCTCCTTCGAGGTAGCTGTAGAGAGCAAGAAGGTCCCCTCTCAGCCTTCCCTTCTCCAGACTAAGTAACTCCAGTTTCCTCAGCTGCTCTTCACAGGCGCTGTTCTCTAGCCCTTTCCTCAGCCTTGTTGCCCTTCTCTGGCCCTGCTCCAGCCCCTCAATGTCCTTTGGTTTATGGAGGATGAGACAGAGTCTGTCCTGCTGCAATAAAACAAGAAAAATTCTTAAATAAAGCCCCGATGACAGAGACTTTATTGACGATGCTACACGAGTCGCACCCAGCAGAGGTTAACCTTTCGCAGGACTCTTTGACTGTTAAGAAAATTGGGCTACTGGTCATGGGGGTGTTGGGTTGAAGGTTGGGCTGGATGATCTTAGACATAGTAACGATTCTGTGAACACTGGTTTGACTGCAAAGTAACAGTGGCTGGAGCTGGGCTGCGGAACCACTCCGTGGACCAAATGCCCACGCGTGAGTGGCGGCACGCCCGACTTCCCTACGGGTGGGGTCACACCCGCCCGTCCACCGGCAGGGGGCGCTCGCTGCAGGGAGCCGCCGCTGGCTCTCTGCGCCCTCCCCTGCGGCAGGGGGCGCTCGCTGGAGGGGGCAGCGGGCGTGGCCGCTCTCTCCCCTGAAGCCGCAGCGGGGAGCTCGTTGCTCGGTTACGGGGCTGCGTCCTCAAGAGGCGGTGGCGGCGGCTCCTGCGGGTCCTCGGGCCTGGTTCGGAGCTGCCAGTGCCGGGACGGGCACTGGGGAGGGGACAGGGGCAAGGTCGAGGCACCTGTGTCGCCGCCGCGCCCCCCCCCCCTCAAGCCCTGCGGTCTGGCTCTGAGGTAGTTCCCTGAGGGGAGGGAGGCCCGTCAGCTGCTGGGAGAGGGCACTGGGTGCTATCGGTGGAAAGAGGTTTATTGTTTAATCGAGATTTTGTTGAGTTTTTGTCCGTTCTGAGTTCTTTGTGTCCATAGGAGTTCTGTCTGGCTTCCACTTTATGCTCCCCGAAATGGAAATGGTTCGGGTTTTTTTCAGTCAGGTAAAACTGAGGGAAGAAGTGCCTCAGGTTGAGAATGAGAGAAGAAAATTCTCAGGTTAAAAATGAAGGGGAAAAATTCTCTAGGTTAAAACTGAGGGAAAAAGTTCCTCAGGTTGAAAATGAAGGGGAAAAATTCCTTAGGTTAAAACTGAGGGAAGAAATCCCTCAGGTTGAAAATGAGGCAGAAAGTTCTTCAGGTTGGAGAAATTCCTTTGGTTAAAACTGAGGGAGAAAGTTCCTCAGGTTAAAACTGAGGGGGGAAGATTCCTCAGGTTAAAAATAAGTGAAATAATTCACAGAATCACAGAACACAAGGGATTGGAAGGGACCTTGAAAGATAGTTCCTCAGGTTAAAATTGGGGGAACACGTCCTTCAGGTTAAACCAGGCCAAAATGTGTTTGTGGCCGTTGCTGGTGGTTAATTGTGGATGTTCACAGTGGTTATGTTAAAGTCAGTGGGTCCCTTGGCGAAATGATAAGGCCTTTGCAAGGATGGGTGATGTGTATAAAATACAAAAACTCATTGCAAGGCCTGCTGCGAGGAGTGGCTGAGGTATCTGGCAGGGTTTAGATTATGGAAAAGGAGGTTGAGGGGAGACCTCACTCTACATCTACCTGAAAGGAGGTTGGTGTGGGGAGGGGGTCAACCTTTTTTCATGACTGGAGAGCTGTGTGACAGAGAGGGACCTGGGGGTTCTAATTGACAGGAAGATGAATATGAGGCAGCACTGTGCCCAGGTAGCCAAGAAGGCCAATGGCATCCTGGCTTGTATTAGAAATAGTGTGGCCAGCAGGAGTAGGGAGGTTATTGTCCCCCTGTATTTGGCACTGGTGAGGCCACACCTTGAGTATTGTGTCTAGTTTTGGGCACCACAATACAAGAGAGATGTGGAGCTGCTGGAGCAGGTGCAGAGGAGGTCAGCTCAGCTGGTGAAGGGCCTAGATAATTAATCTTATGAGGAAAGACTGAAGGAGCTGGGGGCTCTTTAGCTGGAAGAAGAGGAGGCCAAGAGGAGATCTCATCACTGTCTATAACTACCTGAAAGGGCATTGTGGAGAGGTTGGTACTGGTGATAGAACTAATTGGGGAATGGGTTCAAGTTACAACAGGGTAAGTTTAGACTTGACAATTAGGAAACAATGTTTCACAGAGAGGGCTGTCAGGCACTGGAATGGGCTGCCCAGGGAGGTGGTTGTGTTGCCATCCATGGATGTATTTAAAGATTGTTTGGATGAGGTGTTGAGCGATGTGGTTTAGGGGTCAACTTGTAAGGTAGGGTAGATGGTTGGGCTCGATGATCTCAAGGGTCTTTTCTAACCAGAGTGGTTGTGTGATAGGACCAGAGGAAATGGCTGCAAGCTGTACTTGGGGAGGTTTAGGTTGAATATTGGAAAGAATTTATTTGCTGAAAGGGTTGTTGGACATTGTAACAGGCTGCCTGGGGTAGTGGTGGAGTAATCATCCCTGGAGGGAACACACAGGCCTAATGCTTAGGGATGTGGTTGAGTGGTGACCTGGCAGTGTTGGATTAACAGCTGGACTTGATGATCTTAAAGGCATCTTCCAATCTAATTGATTCTGTGATTCTGGTTGTATTTACAGGTGGCATGCAGTAGGAGAAAACTGCTGAAAACATGAGTTCTTTGGACTGATTTTTGTGGAAGCACTGAATATGATAAAGGAAAATGAGGCTATATGCAGGGAATCTCAGTGGGATAGTCTGAAGATCAAACAAGCAACAATTACTGCTCCTAGAAGTGTGAGCATTTAGTGCTGTTTGGCAGATTTAACACCACATCAATCGCATCAGTTAAGAACATTATCCTCTCCAGAGGTCAAAAAGTCCACATAAGCCTGTCATGAATATAAATAACAATATTCCAAATTAATTCATTGGGTGTTCTGAAGTTGACAGAAAGGACGGGTTATCTTCTGAAGTAACGGACATGAAAAAACAAACTCCTGATCTCCGGGTGATGACTCAAAGAAATAAATCTGTGGAGAAAGACAGCGCTGGCAAAAAACGGAGTAGTTGCTTTGAAAAAACTAGTGGAGAAAGTGTCTCTCATGGTCAGGAAAGTAGAGCTGTAAAACTACCAGTAATAGCATCATTTGCAGGTACCACTAAAAAGGTTGTAATGGTCAAACACCCAGCACCACCTCAAAAGCTGAGTTACCACAGGTCCAACTTTGCTGTTAAGAGCTCTCCTGTCTCATTACAAAAGACAGAGGCTGTTGATAAAGTCAAGGATGGGCTGTGTACACTACAGACAGATCCCCAGAATTTGAAAAGGGATAAAAGTGAAGAAATAGATACTGTAGCTGCAGATGGTGATGAATTTAGCTCCACAGATTGCAATGCAAGTAAAAACATTTCAAGAAAGGGAAAATTAACCAGGGAAGTCTGTGAGAAGAGGAGCAGAGTGATTTCAAAAGGTTTTGACGCTGAATTGGGGAGGGTGCTGAGAGAAGGAAGCAAGCAGCCAAGTGTGAGGTCTGCTCGAGAACAGTTGGAAGAGGCAAGAGATGTGACTAGACCAGATGCTTCAAAAATATACAAGGAGAACTTCCAGCAGAGCAAACCTGAAGAGCCTACTTCCAAACCAGCATTGCCTGTGAAAGTGGTTGCAAGGTCTATTGATGAAATAATTGCTTCCCCGCAGTCTACTTCTCCATCTCCCTCAGACCAGACGATCAAAGAACTCCCGGAGAGTGTTCTTGGCCAGAACTATGGCACAAAAATGGAAGTAGGTGAACCAGAACAAAAGCAATATTTTTCTCTTGGGTAAATATTACTTTTATAAGAGCTGTGTATTTTTTTTGTGGCTCCTACAATGTGTTACACCACAGAAGCCAGACAAAACAAATGGGTAAAGACACTAATGTATCATGGAACAGCCTTTACTGTACCTACTGACAGTGTTTTTGATGTCCCTTTAGAAAGGAAACCGAGCCAATATCAAAATATATTAAAGCCTAAGCTGTTTTGGGGGGTTAGTTTTTGTTATACTGCTTTTAGTTGAATGTATCTTTCTCTAGTTTCCTTTCCCCCTTTTTAAGGTGATATATTCTGGTCTGAGAGATGGAAAAGGGCGTGAAATGCCGTTGGGATATTGTTGGAAGGGTGTTTTTATTTTAAGTGTAAGACACATTCTTGATTGTTACTGTTAGGTGGATTGTGTAAGTGGTTCCAAGAGAGCCCCTGTAATTAATTACAGCAGGAGATACTCAGCATCAAGTAGATGCTACAGAAACTGTCCTAGATTTTCTCCCTTAATGGAGACTGACTGACTTTGATTTAGTGTAAAAATGAGGAGAAAAGAGAATCTTGAGCTAATTTAAATGTGCTGGTCCATGAGCAGCATAAACTGAAACTGCACTTCCAGTAGATTAACATCTTCTGAGTTTTCTTCTGAGAGCTGTTTTTGTGGGTGAAGCATTCACAGTGTCTCCCACTCTGTACTTTCTGGTGTGTTTTAATTTGGATTGAAATCAGAGAAGACTGTACTCAATGTGGCAGCACTGAGGTGATCCCTCTTCGTTGCTTGTCTTGTAATAGTTGGGGACTGTTTGGTTGCAATTTGCCTATTGGTTACAAAAATACTTCAGGTAGATGGGAACATCCTGGATCTGGAAAACCATTTCTTGTTCAGTTTGCCAGAAAGAATTATTAGTGGTCAGAAAAAATGTGCTGGATTGTGTATATTTTTTTCTTACTCTTTTATAGTCATGCCTTGTGTTCTAGGTAAGGTTTTCAAAGTACAGCCTCGAGCAAGTCTTGACGTTCTGAAACTATTTGTAGCGAGAGCTGCTGGGCTCTGAGCTTTGAAAATCTGCCCTCTGGAGTGCTGAGATGTTTAATTCTTTACTTCTAAAACTTAGATCCATCAGGCTCAAAAGGAAACAAACATTTAAACATGGGGATGACTTCTTGATCCGGTTGTTTGTTGTTTAATGGCTTTTTTAGGTGCATTAGTGAGGATGAATGAGACTTTTGGTGACTATACATACATCAATTTTTTAATCAAAAGCATTTGTAGCAGGTGTCTTTTTGAACTGAAATGACCTTATAACTAGGACATAAACTCTAGGAATTCATTATTACATTAATATAATTATAGAGGGTTAGTTTACTTTACACTGAGCTTCAAGACTCTGTACTTGTGAGACCCCACCTGGAGTGTTGTGTCCAACATCAGAAGGACACAGCTCCTGGAACGTGTCCAGAGAAGAGCAACTCAGATGCTCTGAGGGCTGGAGCACCTCCCCTGTGAGGACAGGCTGAGCAAGTTTGGGTTGTTCAGCCTGGAGAAGAGGAGGCTCCTAGGTGACCTTCTAGCAGCTTTCGAATTTCTGAAGAAAGCTGGGGGAGGGCTTCTGACACAGGTGCACAGCAAGAGGACAAGGGGAAATGGCTCCAGACTTGACACGGAGAAATTTAGATTGGACTTCAAGAACAAATTCTTTGCTGTGAGGGTAGTGAGAAGCTGGAACAGGTTGCCCAAGGCAGCTGTGGCTGCTCCATCCCTGGAAGTGTTGAAGGCCAGGTTTGGCTGGGGCCCTGCGTAACCTGCTTTAGTGAAGGTGTCCCTGCCTATGCAGGGAAGTTGGAACTAGATGATCTTTAAGGTCCCTTCTAACTCTGGCCATTCTGTGATTCTATGATTGATTCTCTAATGGAGTACAAAAGAGGTCCCTTCCAACCCGCGTGATTCTATGACTTGAAATGAAATATAAATGAACCGGGGATAGAACTGAAGCCAAAACGAGCCCTTGGTTGTTTTCATTTCTTACAAAAAATTTAAAATATTCTGTGTTCTTTCTCTGATTGTTGATGCGGTGTTCATGACTGGTTAGCACTGATAGCTTGGGGTGTTGCTGTGGGGTCTGAGAGCTGTTTTCCCTTTGGCATAAAGAAAATGAGGAGTGGAATGCCAGCTTGGTAGGATGTTAGTACTTAGCTCTGTTTCTTTTGAGGGAAATCACTTATGAATATGGATTTCTACCTCACTTTCTGTTTAAAAAGTAGAGTTTTTATTCTAAGAATGATTAATTTCCAGTGTCTGGAGTAATTGTGTTGCCTTGAGGCTTGTTGGTACTCCTGGAGTATATTGAGTTAGTAGATTTAGTAGGAGGTGTTTACGTTCACTTCAGCCATGCATTTTCTTGGTGTTCATCTGTTTTTGGTGAGGAAACTGCAGCTCATCTGTAGTTATTTGCTGTTTTCAGCATGTCAGTTCTTTTAGGTCCTCAGATAAGGATGGTAACTAAACAAAGAGCATTTTGGTTCTTGATAAATAACCTCATATTTGACTGTGTCTATTAAACAAAGGCTGTACAGGGCAGCCTAAGTAAAATATACTTTCGTTTTTAAAATGCATCTCTAGCTTGTTATCAGCTAATCTCAATGGTGAGGCCTTGAGAAGATTTTTCTCTGTAATGCATTAACAAATGCATTAACACTCTCTTAAAAGTGGTTTGATTGGAACTAATTATTGTTAAAATTTAAGAAAGTGTGGAAGTATCTTTACAAATACAAACACGTATCTCATTATTTGCTCTGTGTCATGGCAATGAACAAGAGACTTCAGGTTATTTAACTGAGTTCTTTTGAAACCCCTAACTGTTCCTCTTGGTTTTCTTCTTTTCTGCTTACAGGAGGCTCGTGGAGTGTTCCACTCATGCCTCTCGAGATCTGTTAAAATGTGTATTACGAGTTTGTTCTTACATCAGTAATTCAGAATTACCAGTTCATTAGGCCTGCATCTCTTATGTTCATCTTAAAAGTGCTACAGGCCTCATGAGGTACCTTGAAGCTTAAGAAAGTTATTCTAACCCTTTATTCCGCTTTAGTGAGGCTGCACATGTTATACTGTGTCCAGTTCTGGTCTCCCCAGTTCAAGAGAGAGAGAATTAATTGAGAGAGTTCAACACAGAGCTATGAGGATGATTGGGGTTCGGAACAACTGCCTTGGGAAGAGAGATTGAGAACATTGGGCCTTTTCAGTTTGGACAGAAGAGGGTTATGTGGGGATTTAATCACTGTCTATACATACATGAGGGCTGGGTGCCTAGAATCACAGAATCACTTCAGTTGGAAAAGACCTTTAAGATCATTGAGTCAAACCCAACCTAACTGAACCAAGCCCAGCGCTAAACCACATTCCTAATATTTACATGACCTTTAATAACGGGTAGAAGCCAGAGATCCTGCACAAGCTGTGCACGGGACAGGGGTCTTACAGGCTTTTTGACATGAGCATGAAAATGTGGGAGTTCAGGCCCTCTCAATTAAGGGAATCTCTGTAGTTTGGTGGAGATGGGGTTTGCTATAGGTCAGCCACATGACATAAGATAAATACCTGCTAATCAGTCATGGGTAATTAGTTAGCCTTAATGCACATTATTTTGAAGTTCATTGCCTCGTATCTGTGGTCACAAACTGACAGCTGTGCAACAGTTATGGTTTGGACAATTTTTTGGACACAGCTTTGCCAAGAAGATTCTCAGCAGCAGAAGAGTAGCTCAGATGACCACTGCAGTTACACCTGGGGCTCTTTCCACAAACGGTTTTCAGCTTTTGTCTGTTATCCTTTGTGGCACCTTGCTCATTCTCGTCTCTGGAAGCAGCAATGTACTGGTCAGATCAGCGTGTCCTTCACGAACAGCATGGGGTGTATATTTCAGTTGTTGACATGTTCTGGTACATCCCCAGTCTCATTAGTATCTCTGTTTCACGGCCACCTAGCGTTTAAAGCTTGCTGTGGGCACATGCAGTGTTTGTTAATCTAGAAGCTGCAGTAGATGTAAGTGTGAATAGCCGTTAGACATTATAGTGTTGCAGCTTTCAGACGTAGCTTGGGCAATCATAACTTTCTCTTTTCAATGGTGTCAGACAAAACCAGGGGTAATGGATGCCAGCTTGAACGCAGGAAGTTTCACCTCAAT
Organism: Phoeniculus purpureus; assembly: GCA_028565055.1. Taxonomy (NCBI): domain Eukaryota; kingdom Metazoa; phylum Chordata; class Aves; order Bucerotiformes; family Phoeniculidae; genus Phoeniculus; species Phoeniculus purpureus. The sequence continues at coordinate 26,323,776 of JAOXOE010000441.1, forward strand.
CTGAGGACAAACTTCTTTATAGTTGGGGTTATTTAATATTTGAAGGCTGTGGAGTTCCCTTATCTGGAGATGTTTCAGGCTTGGCTGGATGTGTTTTTGTGGAGCTGATTGAGGCTTTTTAGGTGGTTTTGCTTTTCAGTAACGTATATCCTACTTGAGCAGGAGGGTTGGACCCTTTGGCCTTTGAAGGCCCCTTCCAACTCTAATAAACTGTGTAAACTGTGTAAAATAGGAGATTAATCTTCATTAGGTCTATAAATTTCTGTTATGAGAACAAATTGTTTTTAATTGCATAGATTGTAATCTCCCAGAGTTTCAAGCTCTGTCAGAGGCATACAGGGTGATTAGCAATGCTTCTGTATAAATAATTTGTATAAATTCACCATGTTAAAATAATATTTTACAATATTTTGTATGTTCACGCATGCAGATTGATTTTTCTTTTGTCATTTATTTGGGATCTTTTCCACACTGGTGGAGGTTCCACATAAATATGAGAAGGAATTTCTTCATTATGAGGGTGACAGAGCACTGGAAGGGGCTGCCCAGGGAGGTTATGGAGTCCCCTTCTCTGGAGATGTTTCAAATGTGCCTGGCCATGTTACTGTGTGACTGGGTCCAGGAAATCCTGCTGTGGCAGGGGGATTGGATTGGATGGTGTTTTGAGGTCCCTTCCAATCCCTAATATTTTGTGACTCTGTAATGAATTTTCAGGCTGCTCAAGCACCTAAATTGTTTCCCACACCTGCAGGATGGCTCTGGCTTTGTAGAACTGATTTTTTTTTTTTTTTTTTAAAAAGACAAAGTAAAAGTTCCCATCACAAGGTTGAGATATCAGTGCAGGAAGTGATTTCATAGAATCATAGAACATTAGGGGTTGGAAGGGCCCTTTAGAGATCATCTAGTCCAACCCCTTTGCCTGAACGATTCCTACAGGAATGGAGAGTTGCCGCAGTTCTCAATGCTTTCAGTTCCCCGAGTTTGATCACAGGTCTTTGGTCTTGTTTTTGAGAGTGTAAACACACAGCCCATAGCAAATGTATAGCCAGCCTGCAGTATTTTATTAAAATAACACACCAGCATTGTGGCTGCCACTCTCCCATGGGGTCAGGACAAAGAGGAAACGCCGCACCCAGCAAAGGAAAGCAATCGTGTAACACGTACAGGTGTCTAAAATGAAATTAAGACAATATTTGCTCGTATAATTCTGTTGGTTTTGACAGATCAGGAAAATTAATATGTAAAATTGTCATTTGCATATTATGCAATAGTTTGGAGACGTTAAGTTGATCCGGTTTGGGTGAATGAAAGGCTTTGTGAACATTTCTCTTTGATTCCATGAAGTGAGTGATAAATTGCAGGGGGAAAGACCTGCAGTGAGCTAAAGCCGAATGTAATAATTAATAGTTCATGGTAATCACTGTGTTTGAAAATACAAGGTTGTTTGTTTGCTAGAGCCTGGGAAGATAATGCTGAATCAGCTCTTTTTAGTGTTGAGTTGTTGGTACTTTCCTATATTTCAAAGAATCACAGAATTATTGAGGCTGGAAAAGACCTCACAGATCATCCAGCCCAGAACATGAGCCACAATCAGCCAGATCAGGGTGCTGAGGGCCACAGCCAGTCTGTCCTTAAACACCTCTAGAGATGGGGACTCTACCGCTGCCCTGGGAAATCCATTCCAGTGTCTGATCACCCTTTCTGTGAGGAAGAGCTTCAGTTCCTTGCTCTCATGTCGTTCAAAAAAAAATAGCTATTAGGTTTGTTTGGTTTTTCTTTTTTTTTCCCTTAAGCTGCCTTTTCTCTCAAAGGGAGATAAATTACTAAGACTTTGCTTAAAAAGCAAATTTTCCCCAAGGTCATTGCTTTGCATTGTTTTATATTTACTTTTTTTGTATAGTGTATGTAGACTCATACAAATCATAGAATTGTTATGGCTGAAAAGGACCTCTGGGATCATCAAGTCCAGCCTTCAGCCCAACATCTCCCTAACCCCTACACCATGGCCTCAAGTGCTCTAGCTACTTGTTTTTAAACACCTCCAGGCATGGTGACTCCAGCACCTCCTTAGGGGGCAGCCTGTTTCAGTGCCCAACCACTTTTTCAGGAAACAACTTCTTCCTAAGATCCAATCTAAACCTTCTTTGATGCAACTTGAGGCCATTTCCTCTTGTCCTATCATTAGTAATTTGGGAGAAGAGACCAGCACCAGCCTCGCATCGACCTCCTTTGAGGTGGTTGTAGAGAGTAACAAGCTCTCCTCTCAGCTTCCTCTTCTCCAGGCTAAAGAACCCCAGTTCCCTCAGCCACTCTACCACTTAGTGTTGGCCTGCAGACTCCTTTTTCCCATTTCCTTTTCTAATGTGCAAGGGAAAAAATGTTATGATTGAGAATCGGAGCTCTGGAACAGGCTGCCCAAGGGGGCTGTGCGGTTTCCTCTGGAGGCGTTTAAAACCTGTCAGGACATGTTCGTATGTGACTTGATCTAGGTGATCCTAGATCCAGGGGGATTGGACTGGATGATCTTTTGAAGTCCAGTCCCTTCCAATCCCTAATGTTCTGTGATTCTTTGGTTGAGATGTGATACTTGTGCTTTATCTTGTGATCTTTAAAACTGGGCTGTTCAAGCTAGTGTATGGCACAAAGTGTGTGCTGAGTTACCTACCTGTGTGCTAACCAGGTGCTCGGAAAGCTCATTGTCCCTGAAGCTACCCAAAATGATTCACTCTTAAATCTCTTCACTAAAAGCAGTTCCATGGAGGAGTTACTTAGAGTAGAATTAAGCCTGTGTGTCAACGTTTGCAAAACATGAGATGAAGATCTTTTGTCTCTGAGTGCTGCTTTCGAACTGATTTGCATAACGAAGACCCGGACTTTAAGTTTTGCGTGTGTATTGTCATGGTGGTGTTTTGTAACGCTGTACAAATTATGTTGTTAGTCTTTTTAGACTAGGTTTGACTGGAAGGGGCTGCCCAGGGAGGTTGTGGGATCTCCTTCTCTGAAGACATTTAAAACCCACCTGGTTATGTTCCTGTGTGACTAAATGTAGGGGGAGGTTATGGAATCTCCTTCTCTTGAAGACATTTAAAACCCACCTGGCCATGTTCCTGTGTGACTGGATCTAGGTGATCCTGCTGTGGCAGTGGTATTGGACTGGATGATCTTTGGAGGTCCCTTCCAATCCCTAATGTTCTGTGATTCTGTGACACTAGTTTTCCTCTTGCGCTTATACAGCAGGCACTGACTGAACATGAGGAAATAAAAACTGAATCTCCAGTCCTGCCAAGTTTTAACCGAGCAAGCCTGGTAACATTCTGCATTATCTAGGAATGTTAAAATATAATAAGTTAATAGTGCTTCTGTTTGCTTGCAGGGTTGTTAAGATAGGTAGTTCATATTTTAAACTGATAAAAATGGGAAGGAAATGAAATAAGCCTTGGAAACATTTTGGTACTTCATAAATCACAATTATACCTTTACTTTTTCTCTCCTTCCCTTCTCACATCTCCATTTCTTTTCTGATGGCGTTTGATTCTCCGACTGCTGGATAAAAAGAATTTCACTTTTATTCAGTAGCAGTGCTTAGAGCAGTGGAACTGTAAGACCTTCATCTGTATTCATAGTTATTAGTGCCCATCATCCCATGCTTCTCATTCAAACTGTTTTTAACATGTAAATATTTAAACCTGGGTATTGTTGGCGGGGTTGCTCGATGTTTAGAGGCATTAATGATTTATTTGCTGTAAAGCATCAGAGAGCAATTGGTACAAATTCCTGATGTATGGGTTTTCTTACATTTGGCAATTTCTTCTTATGAGTGCAATTTGTGGAAGAAACGGGCCGGATCTTTGATAAGAAATCTCTATAAATACTATTATTTAGTGTTAATCATTGTAGGTCCTTTGCCTGTGACTATATTTATTTTGGGGAATCTAGTTAGCTGTTGTGGAAATATTTGCCTTAAGATAAAATTGATACAGTGTTCTAGGTGCTACATGAAATGCATGGCTGATGAAAGAATAACTGCATGAAAATCCTGCTGAATTACCTGTCAGGGAGCACAAAAGTGTTTTTTATTTGCATACAGTTCTTTTTACAATCTTGTGCATGAAAATATTGTGCAATTAAAAAATTATACTTAAAATTTTATGTTCACCTCTTACATTGCCTTTTTTTTTTTTACTCTTAGAAGACACCAGCAGTTCAGAAAGAATCTCAAGCAGCAGAAAATGAAGCTTGGCCTGAAGATGAGCTGTTAATATCTTATGAGGAGGTGAAGCAGGTTTAGTGCTGTTGTGAGATAGCATTAGTTTTCCTGTGCTTAAGGTCTTGATGCTTTCGAGTGTGCAGAGGTCTGCAAGCTCTTTCTGTACCACCTGCCCTTTAAAAGAAGATTTTTCTATAAAGCAGGTCTTCATACTGGTCCTGCAGCTTAAGGTTAGAGGAAAAAACAAATTAAGGTTCATTCGGTCAGATGTTGGGTTAGGCTTTTCTTTATGAGATCGGAAAGATTACAAGTGAAACAACATATAAATAGAATCCTAACCTGCATTTAACAAGTGGATGCCTTCCTGGAAAATGGATAGTCTCAATATCCTTTAAGGTTTGTGGTAGTTCCACACAGGACTGAAACTGTAATTAGGACATCAGTGCTGTAAAGCTTAGATTTTTTATTAGAGAGTAGCATCAAATTTATAGAGGCATTACCACAGAGGACAAATCTGTTGCTAAGAGCAAAGAACAGCTTTTCACATATGTGTCAGTTTATATAGTTTTAAGTGTCTTTAGCAGGTCAGGAGAGATGATTCTCCCCTTCTGATCTTGTGAGACCTCACCTGGAGTACTGTGTCCAGTTACAGAGCTCCCAATACAAGATGGACATAGAACTGTTGGAGGGAGTCCAGAGGAGGACTGTGAGGATGATCAGAGAGTTGGAGCCACTCTGCTATGGGAACAGGCTGAGGAAGTGGGGGCTGTTCAGCCAGGAGGAGAGAAGGCATGCCTTTCAGTATCTGAAAGGGGCTACAGGAAACCTGGAGAGGGAATTTTTATGAGAGACTGTAGTGCTAGAACAAGGGGGTGGTTTCAAGTTAAGAGATTTGGTGTAGATCTTAGGAAGAAATTCTTCCATTTGAGGGTGTTGAGGCACTGGAACAGGTTGCCCAGGGAGACTGTGACTGCTCCATCCCTTGGAAATGTTCAAGATCAGGTTGGATGAGGCTCTGGGCAACCTGGTCTGGTGAGAGGTGTCCCTGCCTGTTGGAACTTCATGATCTCTGTCCTTTCCAACCTAAACCATCTCTGGACTCCGGAGTGACAGTAATATCCAATTAGTCTTAACACTTTATTTTGCAATCGGACTACATGAAGTAGAACCCTTAAAGACCTGGTGATGCTGGCCTGAGCAATTCATTTCCAGGCATTCTACTGTAGCTAAGGATTTGTAGTTCCTAACAACTTTTAGGGTAACAGAATGTTTTGTGTTAGATGGGCTGGAGTTTTGTGGGAGAACATGGATGAAAGTGAAATTATGTTACTGTTAAAAAAAAATTCTGCTAAATTAGAAAAAATACTGTGGTTTTAAATTTTCCTAATGATATTTGTCTGTAAGTCCAAACAGTTTCTGGTTACTAGATTAAATCTGCTAAATGATGTGTAAACAATGCACGGCAGTATCACTGATAGACTGATAGCCACTGCTGGCGTGGGTCTAGAGGAATGATGAGGCTGGGTAAGGGACTGGAAGGAAAAGCTGAGAGAGCTGGGGGTGTTAAGCTTGGAGGAGACTCAGGGGGGAACCTTTTCCCTCTTTTCCCTCCCTACAGCTCCCTGAAGGGTAGTAAGGTGGGGGTCAGGCTCTTCTCCCAGGCAACTAGTGACAGAATGAGAGGGCAGGGCCTGAAGCTGCAGCAGGAGAGGGTTAGGTTGGATGTTAGGAAGCCCTTACTCATTGAAAGGGTGATCAGACCCTGCAATGGACTGCCCAGGGCAGTGGTGGAGTCCCCATCCCTGGAGGTGTTGAAGGACTGACTGTCTGTGGCCCTGGTCTGGCTGATTGTGGTGATGTGAGGTCCTGGGCTGGGCTAGGGTCTTTTCCAGCCACAATAATTCTATGATTCTGTAATTGTTATAACATTTAAGAACGTAGTAAAGTTCTGACATTCAAAAGGAAACTCCATATTTGCCTCACTTTAGTGATACTTTTTCAGGTGTGCTTATTACTTTAAAAGTTGTCTGTTTTCCTTATTTCTGTTAGCATGTTTTTTCTGTGTAAATTTTTGATTGACTCTCTCTGGTAAACATCAAATATCCCAGCAGGGTCCTTCGTATGTTTTCACCTATGTGCTGATACAGACAGAAGTGCTGGTTTCAAAAATGGACTAACGGTATATGAAATAGTTTTAATTTTGAGTAAGCCTTTTCAGCAGATAGTGTTCTAGAGTTCTCAGTGTCTTTTACTTGGTGATTAATGTAGTTGCTGATGAACTATAATCTCCATAACTGTTTCACGTGCTGGTTCCTTTGAAGAACTTGCTAACTGATGAAGTTATCAGTAGATGCAGACAGTGTTTGCAGGTAGATGTTTGACGGTTTGGAGGAAACAATTGTGGAATGGCTGAGGATGGAAGGGACCTCTGGAGGTCATCACAAGACAGAAAAAGCAGCACAAGGGCATAGACTCTGGAGCTGAGCTTTACAGAAGTGATGCAGACACTTGGGCAGCAGTGATGACTTCAGCAGTTCCTTTTCCTTGCTATTTGCTTTTGCTCCTTGAGTACTGTGAGCTGCCAGGGACAATATTTCTATATGGGAATACCCTACAAAGAGAGTCAGATTTGGATTAGTTCCTACCTTCCCTTCACAATTTATTATCATTTATTTTTACTATATTTTTTCAACCTGATCTGTTTCACAGTGTGAAAAACCAACTTGTGGCACAACCAGGCAGGTGGTGCTCTAATCAATAGGAATGAGCAGCTGAGGGTGGAAACAGTAGGAACTCCTTAGACTTGTGTTCCCACTGAAATGTCTGGATTTCATAAACAGAACCACGAGAAACTTTTTTTCTAGAATCATCGTCCTTGACACGATGGATGTCTGAATTTGTTTAAAAGTATAGTAGAGATTGCAGATGTGTTCGTGCTCCTGTAGGTTTAATAATTCTGAATAGTAATAATATGAGTTTGATTCACTTTTGATTCCTTTGTAATGGCTTGAAACAGAGTCACAGACTACTCAGAAATACAGTTTAGAGAGGGCACATGGGAAATTTTGTTTTATCACCCTTTTCCGGCTTATTCTATATCCTGAGTAGAATCCAGTTTAATTGAATTGTGTGTTCTGGTGTTCAGAGCTGCTTCTGTGCCACTGCTCCATGTGAAAATACCCGTTTGTAACACCGTGTTTATCTTCTATTCATGAACGTTTTAGGCTTCATCCTTGGATGTGCTACAGGTAGAAGGAAAAGCAATATTAAAATTTAAACCAGATGAAATCCAGAAAGAGCTACAAGAGGAAGACGACTTGCAACAGTCTTTGCCTCCTCAGGCTTCAAATGTCAGGTAATTTTAAAGTCTTATTGCTTATAATGAAGAAAATTATTGAAAAGATGTTACTAGCGCATAGCACGAACAGGTTGCCCAGGGAATTTGTGGCTACTCCATCCCTGGAAGTGTTCAAGGCCACGTTGGATAGGGCTCTGGGCAACCTGGTCTGGTGAGAGCTGTTGCTGCCCATGGCAGGGGGTTGGAACTAGATGATCTCTGATGTCCTTTCCAACCTAAACCATTCTATGAATCAGTAATTCTAGGATAGATAAATTTGGAGAAGAAATAATGCAAATCCCCCAAATTTGGACACTGGCAATGTCTGAGCAAAATTTTCAGGTTTAGTTTGGTGTCTCTAGTTTTAATCTGGTGTTTATCTCCCTGAAATAGTTGGGATTTATGGTTTTCAAAATCCAGAGGGCCTCTTCGGTCCTGCTGAAGGCAGATGAAACTTCTCTTGACTGCAGCAGAAACTGCAGTTGCTTATGTGGGGGTTGCATTTGTCCATACCATTCCAAGCGTAATCTAATCAAAATAATTAAAAACAAACAATGGAAAATACCACAAATTTAATATAAGCAATGCCAGCTCTAAGTCATCATCTTTAAATAGAGAAGATGTATTAAAAATTCATTAACTTGAATTTGTATTACAGTCAGCGCTTGCCTGAAATTCAGGAGGTTTTACACGGAGAGCCATGATTTAAGGACAACTGCTTATTGCCTTGCTCTTGTCCTAGGTTGCATCAGTCACTCTGTAGCAGGAGTGCAGGTTACTAAAGGTAGTAGAGACCGTGTCCTGATTTCACTGATCCTATCCATCCCATGTCAAGCGAGACGACGCGGTTTTATGGTCTTCAGTGCTAATAAGATCTCCATAGATAGCTTTGTTTAGATGGACCATGGGTCGCTTCTTCACTCTCTATTGAAAAAAAAGTGGGAGGTGAAAAAAAGAAGCTTTAATTATTAGCTTTTGTTGTTCTTAGGGTCCTGAAAGGTCTGTTGCATACAGAAAAGAGCCTTTTTATGGCAGGCCCGAAGTTTGTAAATGGATAATACTTTCAATTAAGTAGCTGAGAATAGTCATGGGAAAAGAATGCTTAAGTTTATGAAACAGTCAAATTGGCATTTAAGTGACCCTTTGCATGCCATTTCTTATCTGCATTGCTTAAAGATCATTTGGTTAGCCAGATTATATATTAAAACAAATAGTGTCAACAGACAATGAGTGTTTTACCTTCAATAAATACTTACTGTCAGATTATCAATGGTCCAGAAACTGCACGACTTTCTGAAAAAAAAACCACACTTGTATTTAGTGCATTAAATGAAGGTAATGTGGGCCACACACATAGTATTGTTTTTTCACATCCCCCTTTTTCAAAGAATGATAGATAGTCTGTTTTAGGAGAGTGTGTGCTGTAAAAACATTCACCTTTACCTGCAGCATGCCCCAAATATTTCAGTTTACATTGATAAAGCGTTCAGTTACTTCATTCAATTAAATGACAAACTCCTATACAAGGGCAGTAACGATAAAGCCATTAAAATAGTATTAAATTTACTTTAAGTTACTGAAATTGAGTGACCCAATGTATAGAGAAAATTCTCGTTCAGGTAAAAATGCCCTTGATTTCAGCAGGTCTGGTGACACTGTCTTGGTGACACATGAATCACAGAGTCACGGAACATTAGAGATTGGAAGTGACCTTAAAAATCATCTAGTCCAATTCCCCTGCCTAAGCAGGACCGCCTAGACCAAGTCGCATAGGAAAAAAGTAACTAGGCTCTTTAATATACAGAAAATACACATGGCTTGAAAAAAAACCTATCTTGAGTGGCTTACATTGAAATTAAAAGCTCTACTGAAACTCTTTCCTGTAGACTTTTCATGTGCCTATGAACTTAAAATACACATGGCTTGAAAAAGACTCTCATGAATGGCTTTAATTGAAATTCAAAGAATTATTGACACTCTTTCCTGTTGGGTTTTCATGTGCCTGTAAACTTAGGGACTCAAATGTAACAGAGATACATCTGGTAGATACTTCAAACCCACCTGGACATGTTCCTGTGCAACTGGATCTAGGTGATCCTGCTCTGGCAGGGAGGTTGGACTGGATGATCTTTCGAGGTCCCTTGCAGTCCCTAACATTCTGTGATTCATGTGAAAATTTCTGGTTTGTGAGTCAAAATCTGTGATATTACGCTGATAGTAATGTGTTTTTTTTTTTCTCTTTACATGTGTGTTTTAGGTCTTATTTTTTGCTATTATTTTTCAGAGAGGATAGGCAAATATCAAATAGGATCTTTCTAACCTGAATGTGTATTGCATGATACGTCAGTCTTGTGTTTTGCTTGCTTTGTTTTGCAGGTCTTACTGTTTATATATATATATGTTTATAACACATGCTGTAAACGGATAGATAGCTGTTCATATATCTGTTTATAAGATACATCTGCTTATAAAGCATACTTCTCAGTAAAACAAAAAATACAAGTTGTTGGAAGTGTTCTTTTAGTGAACTCTCAGAGAAATAGTTAAACTTGAAAACTATTCGGTGTCATTTCAGTGCAGAAGTGCAACCTTTTTAATTTGTGATTTTTCTATTAAAATATGAGGGCGTCTGTGAATTGCAGTTAAAAGTAGCCTATATTTGGGGAAGCATTTCTGATTCCTTTATCTCAGATGCTCTCTGTATGCTGCTCTTCACGTTTTAACAGTCTGCACATTAGACATTTATTAACTTTGCAGAGTTCATACAGTAGCTGGAGACCGTTTTTAGAATTTGATCCATGGCCTGTCGAAGTCAACAGACTTTCATCACCTTCAGTACAACTTTGATTGGAGGGTTAAATGGCAGAATTTTTTAGTTATTAACTTTTCAAAGGCAGCCAAAGGCCTGGTGTTTCCTCTAAAATCAACCGCCAGATTGAAAATTGCAGAAGTTCAAGCAATAACAGATCATAAAAGTAATTCAGAGTTCTAGGAGTACTAACAAAGTCTTCTGGTCATGTGAGAGACTCTGCAGATGAATGCATACGTAACAATGGAACCTAACTTTTGTTCACATAAATGTGAAGAAAAGCTGTAAAGCTGCCTTACTTGGTTTATGTCTTCAGTGAAGCACGTGAAAGCTCTCCTTAAGCTGAGAAAGTAAAATTGTGACTATTGCAATTGTTTTTTGCTTTAAAATTAGTACCAGCATTTTAGCTTTCAGACAGTTTTCTATTCTAACTATTCTCTCTGCTTTTAGTAGAGATTGCTAGTCACTTTATGTGCCACAGAGCGATTTGTGATGTAGCATGTACTAAGATTCTCAATGATGTTGTTTTCCTTTCCTAGGGGTCAGCGTTATCCAGGCATTCATCACCTCTGCACTGCTTTACCTAGTTTCATCTTGCCTCCTTGTTTGCAGCTGGTTTCTAGAGTCCATCATACTTTTGGCAGAAGAGGTCACAACATCTTATTTACATCAGAGGATGTGGACAGTAAGGAGGAAGAAGCTGAAAGGAAAAGGTATGAATTTACTTCACTTCAGACTTACTGTGATTTTAATTTTGTAACTTAAAGTATTATTTGTTGAGAAATGGCTTCTGTGGTTTTTTCATTACTTAGTAGTTTCAAAGAAGTGAAAGGTTTGAAAGAAATGGCTGTGTTAGGAAAAAAACTAGAAAAAGGGTACCAAGAGGTTTGTATCCTGCTTAGACTGTAAAACACATAGTTTGGTTTTAAAAACTAAATAGCGTTTCTGGACATATTTTAAAGTTACGTCACGTTGTAGCTTATAAACATGTGAATTGTTATACTTCCTTCTAGTCACATGAGAGGTCCCATTGAAACAACAAAAAACATTGGGCAAATAGCTTCCTGTGAGTGTAAAAGTCTGCACTGGTAAAAGGTTTAAAGTGCACACCTACTAGCAGCCCTTATCACAGAGGCAATCTCACCTCAATCTTGACTCTACAAGCACTTTGAGTGTAGTTCTGTTGAGCTCTACGGATGCACAAAGCCAAGCAGAACCGGGACTTTGATAAACGTGGAGTCAAAAGTATTCATTGCATATGTAAAAGGTAGTCATGTGTAACTGCAGGCTCCTGCATCGTGAACGAACGAGGGGCTGAAAGAGCTGCATAATAGTTCATTTTCCAAAGGTTGACGCAGCGCTTAAAAAGAGATCTGTCAAAAAATTTGTTCTGTAAGGAGCCATGAGGAAATTTATATGGATTTTGGAATAAGCCCATCCGGTTTTATCCTGCTGTTATATTACCAACTTTGATTTGATGATAGTGAAGTCCTAAATCTCAGGAGGGGGTTTAATTTAATTTTTTGGGATGTGTTTTGTGCTAAAATAAGGAATGAATACTGAACGCGCTTCTTACTTTGGTTACCTTTTTGCAGCTCTCTACTTTACGTAGTAATACTCTTTGAGTTTTTCCTCATGGTTTTTCAGATGGATTTCCTGATGGGTTTTCAGGCCAATGGCTACTTACAGTTCCTGTGTGTCACCAGCTCCAGAAATACAAAATTATTGCTTGTAAAGTCTGTGGTGATCTGAAGAATGGTAGTGGTAAATAAGGATAAGGTTGGGTCAGTTTTACAGGGCAATTTGTGCAACTCGTTAACTTGGGCTTACTTGAAAAACAGGTGGTTTAGTGCAGCCAAATGCAAGGTCATAAGGATAAGAATAGGGAATTAGGGTCATCCTTTGTAGGAGGGGAGGTTGTATCCTGAAAAGCAGTAACTCTTAAAGGAGCTTTACAGTCTTGAAAGATAAGTAAAAGAGGATGGCTGTGTAATACTCTCTGAACTTTATTTTAAGGGAAACATGTTTAATGTAAAGGAGGTGAGATATTAGCAATAATACAGAAAAGAAAAAGTGTTGGGATTAGAAATATTACACTGAGCTTTTCTGTTCCAGGTAGGTGCTCTAACAACTGAGATAGTCATGTCGCCACTTGTTCTCTCTTGGCTGCATGACTTTTGCATTCTTTTCTGCTCAACTTCCTGTACCCAGAATAGTCAAATAATCTAATGGTGAGTGAGGTCTGAATGCTCAGATAAGCAACAAATTCTCATTTTCCTGGCACTGTTCTTCCATGATGAATTATCTGTCATAAAGAGGTGGAAATAATCACTCTGCTATTTTTCCTGGCATATAAAGGAGAAAAATTTCACCTTGCCCTGCCTTGAAAGAAGGGACCGATCCACCCTTAGAAAAGGGTTCTGGGTGTGAAATGAATGGACATTTCTGCCTGCAGCCTGTGAAAAATCAAAGTTCCAGAGTGGGGCAGCAGGTTTCCTGTTGGCTAAATCAGTAATTCTTCAAGTCTGTAGGAATGTTGTGCAGCACTTACCACACCTAACAGAACGTCCCAAATACTGTTCATTCTAGGGGAGACAACGGAAGTGTCAACTCCTGCATGTGAGATCTTTTCCTTGGATACCAGTTCTATATTAACACATTTCAAAAGATCTTTACTATAGTAGATAGTTGGTTTGAGTATGTTTTACATGCATGGTGTTGCTTCTGATGCAAGAGGATTTGCTGAAAGAAAACATTGGGGCACCTGGCTGACTCAGTTGGTAGAGTAAGGGCCTCTGAATCCCATGGTCATGGGTTTGAGCCCCATGTGGGACAGCATATCTTGAGACAGTCTGGGTACACCAGATGCTGTAGGCTTACCCTGCTCCAGTGGGGGGTGGGGGTTGGACTTAGATGGTCTTTCAAGGTCCCTTCCAACCTGTAAGATTCTTTGATTACAGATCCAATAGTGAGGTTTCATTCCACACAAGCCGAGTGAAAGTGGCAGCTTCTGACCCTATTAATTACTTACGGCCTTTAAATCAAAGCTGGGTTTCTTTCTGAGTATATCCTGACGTTCACCCAGCAAACTGAGAACTCAGCACAGCAGTACTGATGAAATGTTCTTATTTAGAAGGTAGGGTTGGATAACCATCATGCATTGTTCAGACCTTAAACCCCAGCCATTAGCTGTTTTGCAGATCATGGTGGAAGAGCAATTAAGGAAATTCTGAAGGAATAATCAATGGCTGTACTGAGCTTTGCTTGGGTGTGATAGGCAGCGTGAGAGTGGGCAAAAGGATATTCAAAAAGGAAAAAAAATACTCAAAAAAATCAGTATGGAGTCAGAAGGCAGAAAACCAGAAGTTACTGCTTTACTGATCTAGAGATGACCAAAAAAGAAAGGCTGTGAGAACTTCAAAATCAGAGGAGCATCTTGTATTTGAATGAGCTTCTCTTTTTCTTTGTTACTTCAAAGAAAGGGATGATGTCCAAAGCTTTGTGTCGGCACTTTGCATGAATTTGAACAGAACAAGGTAATGCTTGTCTAGGCTAGAGCAATGGATGCTGCAGCAAGACAGATCTTAAATTAGATGCTAGACTCCGGCTTTGTGGAGAGATGAATTTTAGTTTAATTTTACAATGTTGTGACTGATACCTGTGTTCTGGGTCTGTGTGGATGAAGGCATGTCACCACTGTGATGAGGACAGAAAGTAGTGGGGAGGACATTGGGAAGGAAAAGGCTTATGAGATCTGTAACTGTCAGCCCTGCTGAGCCAGCACTTGACACCCCGAAGGAGATGATCCCATTGATATTTTTGAGGATGCAGAACACAGATTTGTTACTGTGGAGGGGGACTTGTACATGGTCTACTAGAACATTACTGCAAACAGAGGAAGAAGAGAGGACACAACCCCTTGAGATACCCAGGAAGCTGAAGGAGTTGGACAAGACTGGAACTAGGAGACGTCAACTGAAGAAGCTATAGTAGTATGGTCTTTGAAGGAGTGGTTTGGTTAGAAGTGGACAACAGGTTGACAAAATCAAGGGGGATTCTGAGTTTCATGAATCAGTTGAAATTTTTGGGATGGAACTTTTAGGTAGAGAGTTCTGATCCCTGGAGATGAAGAGAATTAAAGTATAAAAAGCCCACACCAAAATTCCTTGCTGAATTCCTTGAAAGGCAGAGAATGGAATTCTTTGGAGCACTGCCATCTAGTGACACCATCGTCTTTCACTCCTAATTTTTAGGACTGCCTTATCTTGAACCTTGTAGGTCAAAGGTATCATTTACCAGGACGATAGTTTAGGTTCTGTAGGCTGCTCACGTTTCATTACTGACCAGTTCCCTGCATTTAGCTAATTTCACAAAACCAAATTCGGGTTAAATGTGATTTCTGTGTAGCGGACAGTAAAAATTCTATTAGAAATAGGTTTATTTTTTTTTATACTAGTTCTCAGTTTTTCAGTGAATGATCTTGTCCACAGAAGCTAACAGAGGTAGAATAGTTTGTTAGAGCTGATAGAGAAAACCCATATTTTACTTGCTTTCAAGTCTTGTCTTTGTTATGAAAAATATCCACAGGCATCTGGAATATTGTGTCCAGTTCTGGGCCCCTCAGTTCCAGAATGACACGGAACTGCTGGAGAGAGTCCAGTGCAGAGCCACAGAGATGTTGAAGGGAGTGGAGCATCTCTTTGAGGAGGAAAAGCTTGAGGGAGTTTGATCTCTTGAGCTTGGAAAAAAAGGTACTGAGGGGTGACCTTATTAATGTTGATAAATATATGAAGAGTGGGTGTCAGGCAGATGGAGCCAGGCTCTGCTCAGGGGCATCTAATGACAGGACAAGTGGCAGTGGGTGTGAGCTGGAACATAGGGGGTTCCACATGAGAAAGAACTACTTCTCAGTAAGGTGAGGGTGACAGAGCACTGGAAGGGGCTGCCCGGGGGGGGTTGTGGAGTCTCCTTCTCTGGAGATGTTTAAAACTCACCTGGATAAGTTCTGTGTGACTAGGTGATCCTGCTGTGGCAGGGAGATTCGACTGGATGATCTTTCAAGGACCCTTCCAATCTCTAATGTTCTGTGATTCTGTAAAAATACGTAACTTTTAATTTATATCTTCAAAAACCACCTCATGCCACTTTATCAATATGCAGTCTTCTGAAGGTCAGCTACAGCTCTCTCCAGGGATTGGCTGTATTAAGTTTGCTGACCACAAACCATTGGTTCAAATAATTATGTGAGAGTTAAAAAACCTGCTTTTCTAGCCCAGAAGACCATTATTAAGTGAAATATATTTTTATGAAAGTTATACGTGGATAAGCAGCACTTAAACGAGATTTGTACCTTCACATTGTGTCTGTTAGGATTCCTTCACGCAGGAGCACCTGCATCTCCCCGAGACCTTCTGATTTTACAGTTCGTTGCCAGCAGATGGAACCAGAATCCTATTAGATCAGCGTTAGCAGTGGACCGTTCCTCCATGTTCCTTCTCCTGAAGAACTGGAATGTTGTTTGACACTAACTCGCTGTTGATTCCTTAGTGTAAACTCTTTGAATGCAAAAATATGACAAAAGTGCCTTAAAGGACGGACGGTTCATTTTATGCTGGTCACTTCAAACACTTTGAATGGCCAAATGCTAAGGAATTGATTTATTCTTTCTTGTGACTTATGTAACTTCCCTTGATTCTCCTTTTATGCAGACACCCACCTTGAAGAGTTAGATAGACCCACTGCCTCTGGTGGGTTGATCCTGATGCCCGCCAAAGCAGCTCTGTCCTCCTCCTCAACTGCAAGGAGGGAACAAAATATAGCAAAAGGCTCAGGGATTGAGAAGAGGACTGAAAGAGGTCACTCACCAGTTACTGTCACAGGCGAAATAGACCTGACTTGAGGAGACGGGAGAGTTAATACAATTGATTACCAATGAAACCACCGTAGCATAATGAGAAATAACCCAAAAACTTAAAACCACCTTTCCCCCGCTCCTTCTAGGGCTTTACTTTACTCCTGAAGTCCCTGAGCAGAGAGACAGGAAATGGGGTTCATCACATGTTGTCTCTGCTGCTCCTTCCTCCTTAGGAGTAGAACTCACGCTTCTGCCCTGCTCTGATGTGGGGTCCTTTCAATGGGAAGCAATCCAACATGAATCTCTCCAACATGAATCCTTCCCACAGGCTACAGTTCTTATTTAACTGCTCCAGTGTGGGCTCCTTCCGTGGGGTGTAGACCTTCAGGAACAGACTGTTTCAGTGTGGTTCCCCCATGAGGTCCCCAGCCATGTGGGCTTGTTTCTCTACAGGTCCACAGGTGCCTGCAGAGTTGTTTCTCTCACTTATCCTCACTGCTCTCCCTTGCTGCGGTTGCACAGGCTCTTTCATCCACTTCTTAAATAGGGCATCACAGAGGTGCTACCACCGTCGCTGATGGGCTTGGCCTTGGGCAGCGATGAGTGCATCTTGAAGCTGTCAGGCAGTGGCTCCATATGGACAGAGGGGAGACTTCTAGCAGCTTCTGACAGAAGCAACCCCTGTAGTCCCCGGCTACAAACCCCTTGCTATGCTAGTTAATAGAAGTCACACACTTCAGTTCCATAACACCTCGTTATGAATTTACTGCTTGCAGAAAAACTACTCCAACACTTGACACCAGCAGATGTCACTGTTGGCATATGCCAGCGGGCTGAGAGACACCAAATGTGCAATGTAATATGGTTTTTTTCAGGTATCAGGTATGGATACCTGCATATCTGAGAGTGCGTGGGGTTATTCTTGTTCTTCTATATTACATTTCACCATTTATTGCATTTGTGTTTGTAATTGCTAGTACAGGAAGAACCAAGTGAATTATTTTGCTATAAAACAGGATGCAAGAATAGTAGAAAATGTAAAGGTAATCTCTACTCTCTGTTAAATTTATTCTTTATATTTTTGTGTATAAATCCTGTATAATGTCTAAGTGATAATAGTTAATAGTTGTTGCTACTAAGATAGTAGCAACAGCTTGGGTAGCGAGAGGACAAGGTGAAAGGGTTACAGACTTGAAGAGGGGAGATTGAGGTTGGACACGAAGAACAAATTCTTTTCTGTGGGGGTGGTGAGATGCTGGAGCAGGTTGCCCAAGGAAGTTGTGGCTGCCCCATCCCTAGAAGTATTGAAGGCCAGGTTGGCTGGGGCCCTGAGTAACCTGCTCTCGTGAAGGTGTCCATGCCTATGCAGGGGTGTTGGAACTAGATGATCTTTAAGGTCCCTTCCAACCCTGGCCATTCTATGATTCTGCAGTTTTACCAGCTCGGTAGTAGTAATAGATTTTTCTAATCTGAATTTTGCTTTAGAGGTGCCAGAAAAAAGGAAATAGAGGTAGAGAAACTACTATAGGATTTATATATATGTGTATATGCATATACCCATGCATGTATATGCACATATAAACATATTTATGAGTTACTGTGTTGTCTAAAACCACACACTGTTTTTGGAAATGAAAACTGTAGATCGTTAGAGAATTGGAATGTAAAATCATTTCAAACCACAACTTTCTAAAGGGAAATTTTCCTTCTGTGAGCTGTTTGCCATAGGCAGATTTATTTTAAAAAAAGGAGTTAACAAAACAAATCATTGGAATCCAGTCCCGAAGTAATGACATAAGATGCTGTTCCAAACCAGCCACTCCTACTGAAATCTCTCTCTGCTGGTCCTGCATTTCGTATTCAGTTAGAACTTAGCGTTCGTTTTTTCTTGTGTCTTTTGCAATGTCCACCATGGATGCAATCAGTAAAGCCCTCAGAAACCTACTTGGTGTGTGACTACAGAAGTTACAAGTTTGGCACCAGGTTTCCGTTCTGTATTGAGTCATGCCAACCTTTAGGCAAATCAAAGTTTTATTTATACTTTATTTCTTAGTTGTACTTAATTTTCATTGTCTTTAACAACCAAGCTATTTGTATGCTGTTCATACTTGACAGAATCAGAGTAATTTATTCATCTCTTATGTTGCTGCAGGCTTTATTATGAAGGAGTTCCTGTTTCGGAGCTGTTCCAGAAATATCAGACAGATGGGATTCACTTCCTTCCCCCTCATACGCCAGAAAGTCCAACTGGCTGTCAAAAAGGAGCTGAATATCGCCTTAAAAAGCCACAACTGCAACTGATAGGAAAGAAAGTAAGAAATAAATGCAATAAATGCCTGCTCTGTGTGTGCAACCTTACCAATGAAGACACAAAATTGGGGCTGGGTTGGGGGGAAAAGTGTTGTGTGTAACTTGTTTGTGTCACGCACCAGAAGAACAGAAGACCTTGGAAATAGAGGGCTGTGGAGTTACCAGCATTTAACAATAAGCAGTATAAAAATGTAGTTGAGAATTTTTCATCCGTGGGGAGTCTTGTGCTGAAACCTCACGCCTCAGCTCTGAATTCCTTCTCCAAAGTAATAAAATATGCAACTGGGCTAATTACTAACAAACAAGACCATTGACAGAGCAAACCAGGTAGTCCATTCAGGCTGTGGAGCCTGATACATCTTAGGATTCCATTGTGTTCTGTAGGGTTGTTTTTGACAAAATCACGTTGAGCAGAAAGCAACATTTTATGACTTCAGATGTCTCATTCACTACAGACCTTTATCAGCTTTTGTTTGATAACTAAACTGTGTTGTTTTTTGAAGGTTTCCTTTTATCCAGAAGCTTTAAAAATGTTTTGGGCTCCAGCTCCACCAAAATTCTCTGCTCCAATTTCTTCGTTAAAGGAAATCTTGTTCCCTGCATATAAAGTAAGTAATTTACATGTATTCTTTTGCAGAAATACATGTCTTTGTCTGGCATTACACTTGTTAAGTGTAAAGGTTGTCTGTTATGCTGCTCTCCTGCAAGCACTTCTACATTGTACAGTTTGCACTATGTATTGAATAGTATTGTTTAATTTTCTCTAATATTAAAGCTTCTGGTAGTAATTATTTCTAATTACCACTTGCTGTGATATTATCTTGCTCAATGTCTTTACATTTCTGTTGAAAGCTGTTTTCTCATAGCTTTTCTTCTGCCATGCTATGCTGGCAGGAATTTATCTTCAAATGTAATGTAAATTATAATATAAATGTTTATGTTTAACAGACTCCATTTTAGAAAGTGACAATGTTTGGGTTGTGAAATGTTTTGAACGTAACATCTCCACCGTGATTACATTATTACAAGACAAACCTGACATAGTTCTATATGTCTTACCTTTACTGTGACCATATTAGACCTAAGCTGGTCCTACCATGGTGTCCTAAGTTCCCAAAGCTAAAGACTTCAGAGAATGAGGTAGCAAAAATCAGTTCCTTCAGGTTTCTGTTCCTGTTGCACTGTGTCATTCTTCATCACTTTGCAGAATGTGCAACATCAGGAGCCCAGGAGAAATAGCTTGTATGGTGTTCACAGAATCACAGAACATTAGGGATTGGAAGGGACCTTGAAAAGATCATCCAGTCCAATCCCCTAGACCAAGTTGCACAGGAACATGGCCAGGCAGGTTTTAAATGTTTCCAGAAGGAGACTCCACAACCTCCCTGGGCAGCCTCTTCCAGTGCTCTGTCACCCTCACTGGGAAGGAGTTCCTTCTTATATTGATGTGGAACCGCCTCTGCTCCAGCTCACACCTGTTGCCCCTTGTCCTATTGTTGGTTCTCATAATCAAACCTTTAGCTCTAGTGGGGTCTGAATGTACTGTTCCATTACTATGTTTCCCAAAGCTGACTTAAATCATAGTCCCACACATTAAAGGATGCAAAAATACTAATATTTCAGAGCATTCCTATCGAGGATGTTGCATTTGAAGACTTTTTCACTGATCTTGAAGACGACACAGAAGCTGAGCCAGATAAGCAAGATCATGAACTGGTGTGTATTGCAGGACAACTGTATTTTTTTAATGTAACACTAAACTAAAATGAGCAAAACAAACCAGTGGGTGAAGATTTTTAAAAATACATTTCTCATTTGCATTATTATAGCACTACTTGACCGTTCAGGGGAAGGGGTAAGGTATAAAGAACAGGTTTTGAGTAATATGTTGTATCTCAATAGGGAAAGAAATGTTTCCACGTGTATTAATTTATTTATCTAGAATTCCTCTGAATCAAGTTAACTGTTTCAAGTGACGAGTTCTGCGAGGTGGAAATGGACACACAGAGGGATGTGTTCTGGTAGCTAAACCACAACTGTCTTGTTAGAGCTGGCTGGTAATGTTGCTGAGACATCAGCTGAAACTAAGGGAAGCCTCTGCTTGAGTAGATGCATTTGCAGCCAGATATGGGCAAACTGGGGCTAGTGTGTTGTCACCACAGCTGAGCACTGAGGTGTAGTTTGAATTATTGGACATGTGGCAGTGGGATGGGTTGAAGACATTCGGCTGTCTGAAAGCTCTTTTGTATTAGGCTGTGAGTAATTCAGACTTACTTTCACTTTTACTTTATCTATAGACAAAAATTTCATCAGGAAGATGCCAGTCCTTCCCAGACTTTTCTAGCCACGAGATCTCAAAGGTATTATTTTTATATTTATTTGTATTTGTTCCTGAACTGTGACTTGTGAAAGAAATTATTCCACCAAACTGAATTGAACTTCATGTTTTCCTATTACGTGCAAAAGTGACTTCCAAAGGTCTTTTTCAAGTAGTTACATTGGAGAAAACAGCTCTGCAGTGAGAAAAACCCCCCATTAACTTTTACACCTTGTGCAAAGATGGCCTTGAGAACATTTTACAAGTAAAATATTAACAAATTCAATTTTGAGAAAGAATTTGAGGACTGTGTATTTGTTTAAAACTCCTATGTAGTTGATAAAGATATGTTTAAAATGTGAACATATTATTTTAGAGACAGATATGAAGCATGGCTTCACCTTGCATATGATAAAAGTATTTAAACATCAGATTTACAGTGTGAACTAAGCAGTGATGCTTAATTTTACCTTTTACCCATTTGGGGTGGTGATAAGTGACAGCTAATACATGCATTGAGTAAATGATGGCTTTCCTGTGCTTTTCAGCCTTTTAATAGCTCAGTGTGAAGCTTAGATTTAAAAAAAAAAAAGCGTAGAATCACTCAGGTTGGAAAAGACCCTTGGGATCAGCAAGTCCAACCAGCAACCCTACTCTACAAGTTCACCCCTAAACCAGATCCCTCAACACTACATCTAAGTGTCTTTTAAACTCATCCAGGGATGGT
>JAOXOE010000441.1:26345436-26366202 GCA_028565055.1 Phoeniculus purpureus
AGCCTGGCTCCATCCTCCTGACACCCACCCTTCACATATTTATCAACATTAATGAGGTCACCCTTCAGTCTCCTTTTGTCCAAGCTAAACAGATACAGATCCCTCAGCCCTTCCTCATCAGGGAAATGTTCCACTCCCTTCATCATCTTTGTGGCTCTGCACCAGACTCTCTCAAGCAGTTCATTTGCAATCAAAAGTGTTGATGTATGTGTCTAACGCTGAGTTTGTGAATATTATGGATGGCTGAATTGGTCTATCATGGTATGTGGGTCCCAGGATCCTTGAAATCAGTGTCATTCATTGATGTTACCATCTTCACACAAAGTGTGAAGAGAAGCTGTCACCTGAGACCTATTCTCTAGCTAAATCCACTAATTTGTATCTGTTTGTGTTTCTAACCCATAGCTAAGTCATGCAGATATGGTGCTCAAGGACATGATTCAGAGGTGGGTTTGGTAGTTAGGTTAATGTTTGGACAAAGTCTTTTCCAACATAAATTATTTTCGAATTCTATCTGAATGCTGGCATCTATTTTTACTCTCAGCATACAGTTATACAGCTAATACTAGAAGCAGTCCTATGAAATACAAGGCTTATTTTATCACCATGATTTTTGAGCTACTCTGTACAAAATTGAAAGGAAAACATTTCATGTAACCTCAGGGTTCAAAGATGTTAAAATCAGTTGCAGAAATGAGACACCACTAAACCTACTGTGACAGTTGGACTGGATGATCGTGGAAGTCTTTTCCAACGTTCATGATTCTACAATCAAAGTTTGAATTCAAACATTTTTCTGGCTTTGCATAAGTCTAAACCACAACAGTTTAGGTTTCTTCAGTAACTTATATTGATTTACCAAGCTTCAGTTTTCGTTGTCATTGCCATCATTGTGTCTGGGTTTGTTGAATCAAATTAAAAAGTCTCAAGAGACAAATAGATTGCTTTGGAGGAGGTTTCTGCTTCAGTAAGGGTCATTTCATTTTTATGTACTTAAGAATAGCTAAAGGTTGGTTTTGCAGCACAAATTAGATAGAAGTAGCTGTAGTCCTTGCTCCCTACTAAAGTAATTTGAAAAGACATTTCAAATCTACAGAAAGTACTGCTGAATTAAGAATCTGTCCTTTCACAGAATCACAGAACATTAGGGATTGGAAGGGACCACAAAAGATCATCCAGTCCAATTCCCCACCACAGCAGGATCACCTAGATCAAGTCACACAGGAACATGTCCAGGTGGGTTTTAAACATCTGCAGAGAAGGAGACTCCACAACTACCATGGGCAGCCTGTTTCAGAACTCTGTCACCCTCACCATGAAGAAGTTCCTTCTCATATTGATGTAGAACATCCCATGTTCCAGTTTACACCCATTGCCCCTTGTCGTATCATTAGATGACACTGAGGCTCCATCCTCCTGACACCCACCCTTCACATGTTTATAAACATTAATGAGGTCACCCCTCAGTCTCCTTTTCCCCAAGCTAAAGAGTCGCAGCTTCCTTAGCCTTTCCTCATCAAGGACATGCTCCAGTCCCTTCATCATCTTTGTGGCTCTGCGCTGGACCTTCTCCAGCAGTTCTGTGTCATTCTGGAACTGAGGGGCCCAGAACTGGACACAATATTCCAGATCTGTTCTCACTAGGGCAGAGTGGAGGGGGAGGAGAACCTCTCTTGATCTGCTAACCACGTCCCTTCTAATCCACCTCAGGATGCTGTTGGCCTTCTTGGCCACAAGGGCATATTGCTGGCTCCTGGTCATCCTGCTGACTACCAGGACCCTCATTTCCCTTTCTCCTACGCTGCTCTCCAAGAGGTCAATCCCCGAGGAATTGTAAAATTTAAATGGGCAGTTTCCAATCTCGAGAGTGACTCTGGGCCAGGGCTGAAGTATCTTCGGTATTGTCTGTTTCCCTGAGCCTTCTGATCCTTAGGCAGGTTTAATGAAAGGAACTGCGCAGATATGCTGACAAATAAGGATAGCTAGAAGTTCATGAGAGAAAGAAAAGGAAACTTGTGCTGATCCTAAGAGGATTATCTCCTTGCAACAATACATTTTGCATTACAGCAAGATGAGCACTGAGAAAACTTTGTCCCTTGTTTTGAATATTTATTTTGCTGTTTTGTTTGGTTGGGCTTTTTTTAATACAGAAAGAAATCATCAGTGAGACAATTTTTCCAGTCACATCAACAGGTTGAGAAGCTTATGCAGTCTGTCCCCTCTTCAAAGTCCTGTGCTATTGACAATTGACATTCACATTTATTTCATTTATTATTTGAATTCTGTTTTCTGGTTCTCAGGCATCAGTGAATTAGTAAATTTGCTCTGTTGCAAATCGAGAGCAAAAAGCATCATATATGTTGTTGCTGAATTCAGCAAACTTGCTGAGCATAGTGTATAAGGACTTAACTCTAGAGTTGTCTAATGATTATCCACCTTAGTCAGAAGTCCTAGATCGCAAGAGTTATGAAGGACTGGGTCCTCCCCTGATATGTGACCGGCTCCACTGCAAAGATTCACATGTGCCAGTTATTTCCAAAGAGAAAACTGTCCACAGCCTGTTCACGTTCCCAGTGAGCACTGCCTGCATTGCTGCATTGTTAGGCTGAGATCAACTCTCTTTGTCTATGATCTAAAGATTTGGCAGTCAGCAGTGACAACATATTCTCTCTGTATCCAGTGGGAGTCTTGCCATGGGTTTGCAATGAAGCCAAGATTTTAAATGAAGTTGTCAGATGGAGAGGAAAAGAGGTATCACTTTGGTTCTCTGTGAAAATGAGACAGAGCAAATGTGATCCTGTCTCACGCTGTAACCCTGATATGTCCCTGCATGGTGTGAAGTGGCTTCAGTGATGCTCATATGCATGCAGGAGAAAACTCAAGAGTCATTGCAAGAAACAGATTTGTTTGAAGACCAGGTTGTAAGCGCTTAAGAGTCTGAGTACACAAGAGAACCTGAGAACATTTTATCATAAGAGCCTCTAACACATTGACCTAACTCCCTCTTCTGTTTACGGAGAGGGTAACATGTCTTAGACAGACACTCTGGTCTGTCTGAGCTGTATGCAAAAAACTCTCCAACTGGACTGCCTGGACATCCACCCTGAGTTGTCTCTCACGTTTCCACCTACCAGGCACCACCTCTACAGACTTGACTCAAAGCTGCACCCAAAACCAGCAGAGGACCCTACCCAGTAGCCTGTATTCTCCACAGGTTTGCCTTGATGGGCACAGTGATGCAGAATGATGGGTCTCTGTGCAGAAGGTCACTGGTATCTGTCTACACTATTGTTCCTGAAGTAGCCAAAATTCATCCTCTTACAGCATTTACTGATCAGAAAACAGTATTCTTTAGCTTATTAACATGTGGCATGAGATTTTTATCTCTACACCTTCTGCATTCTTAATCTAGATTTCCTTTTTGGGGTTTTGGGTTGGTTGGCATTTATTTATGTATTTTTCTCATTTGTAATGTGTGCTTAGTACATTTTACGGTTTGATTCAACTTAATTTCTAACAGAAGTGGGGCAGATAATCTAATGCTTGGCAAAGAACCCTAAATAGCTATGAACTAATTTTAAAAAAAACAATTTAAAGTAGTGACAGCATGAAATAACTAATATCAGGGAACAATTACTGTCATCTGACAGCCTTTGAAGAGTCTGATGCCTTTGTCATCTCAGTACCCGTTTTATCATTTTTACTTTGTACATCTCGTTTTATTATTTTTTAAGTGTATGAAGAGTGAGGCCTAAGGGAAGTGCATTGTGTCCTGTTCAATCCAATCTTTATATTACATTCTACATCTTAGGTTTTGTCTTGGAAGAAAACATTTAATGAGGTTTTGTGTAACGTTAGATATTATTCATGCAGGTACAATAGGAGAAATGGTTTCTTGCATAGCTTATAAGGAAAGAAGTTCACTTGTAGGCATGTAATTTCTGAGGAAAACACATTTATTACTCACTTAGTGGAAACCTGAAGGAAAATAGAAAGGGGGAAAAAAAAAGCTAGACAAGAGCTTTTGGGAAATGCTGCTCTCAACCTCTTCTGAGAGGAAATTGAAATGAAATTTGAGCTAACACATTTTCATACGGCATTTATGAGCAACTTGATTGGGGGGGAGAAATAATCCATTTTAACTAATTACCAAAAATCACTTTGTTTTTACAACAGTTCACAAAATTCAAGGCACCTACATTCAGAAGTATCTCCTCATAACTACTCCCTCCCCACTGTGGATGACTGCACACCACTGCTCTGCATGGCACTGCACTTCTTAAAAATCATCTTAATTTCATACCAAAGTAATTTAAGAATTGTGGGATTGAAGAACAGATTGTGACTTGGATTAGAAACTGGCTACATAACAGAGCCCAAAGTGTGTTGGCTAATGGTGCAGAGTCTAGCTGGAGACCTGTAACCAGTGGTGTCCCCCAGGGATCTCTATTGTGTCCGGTTTTGTTTAATATCATTATTAATGACCTTGATGATGGGATGAGTGGCTCCTCAGCAAGCTTGCTGATGACACTAAGCTGGGTGTTTCGGCTGATTCACATGATGGATGTGCAGCCACTCAGGGAGACTTGGACAGACAAGAGGGTTGGACAAAGAGGAATTTAATGAGGTTTAATAAGAGTAAGTGCAGAGCCCTTCACCTGGGAAGGAGCAATGAAATGCATCAATACAGGTTGGAGGGAGAGCATGTCCATGGAGATGGATCTTAGAGTTCTTTTGGACAGCAAGTTATCCCTGGAACAACAATGTGCTCTTGAGGCCAAGAAGGTCACTGGAATCCTGGGATGGATCAAGAAGAGTGTGTCCAGCAGATCAAGGGAGGTTCTTCTCCCTCTCTGCTCTGCCCTAGTGAGGCCACATCTGGAGTACTGTGTCCAGTTCTGGGCTCCCTGGTTCAAGAGGGATAGAGACTTGATTGAGAGTTCTACAGAGGGCCACGAGGACAGTTAGGGGACTGGAGCACTTGCCTTATGAGGAAAGATTGAGAGATCTGGGACTTTTCAGCTTGGAATCATTGTCTATAAATACATGAAGACTGGGTGTCAAGAGGAAAGAGACAGCTCTTTTCACTTGCACCCTGTGATAGGACAGGGGGTAATGGATGTAAGTTGGAGCACAGGAAGTTCCATCTCAATATGACAAAGAATTTCTTTACTGTAAGGGTAACTGAGCATTGGAATGGACTGCCCAGGGATGTTGTGGAGTCTCCTTCTCTGGAGACTTTTAAGACCTGTCTGGATGTGTTTCTGTGTAACCTGTCTTAGGTTTTATGGTCCTGTTTGAGCAGGGGGGTTGGAATCGATGACTCTTGGAAGTCATTGAATCATAGAATCATTAGGGTTTGGAAGGGACCTTGAAAGATCATCTAGTCCAATCCCCCTGCCACAGCAGGATCACCTAGATCACATTCCGAGTGACCACTGAGTCATGGTCACAGTGAGCCAATAGCCCAGTTTGCATGACAACTGTCTCTACGTTTCCAACTTAAAACTATTTAAATGGAGAGTGGAAAGCAAAAATCATTTCTCCTTTCTCCCAAACTGCCCATCTCTAGGTCTGAACCATGGGAAGAAGAAAAACAGATGCATTTCAAACCTGCTTAGGTTCAGTCAAACCCAAAGGCAGAGGCTGTGGCCAAATTGTGGTCAGTTGGCCATGGCTTGGAGAGATACAAGGCACTGCTTTTAGCAAAGGTGGAATCTCAGGTTAGCTGGTTTTCCTGGTTTAATTTGAGGTACATGGTTTGCAGGCATTTAAGTGTCAGTAGCCTCGCTAGGTTAACAATTAGATGTAAAGAAACAGCACTTGGGATGCAATTCACTGGCTCTGTTCTCAGTATCTAGTTTAAAATGAGAGAAACTGCAAGTACATACTTCTCTCCATAGCCTGTAAGGGGCTGTAGGCGAGCAGGTGACTTGAGATGAGCTCTTAGACATCTCTTCGCCTGGTGAGACAGGTCCCGTCCTTAGACACAAAAGAGTCGAACACAAACCAGGGAAGTAAATACAAGTAGAAACCAGGGAAAACAGAGCGGGATCTTCATCTGATGCTTAATCCTGAACCTTGAGTGTGTGGAAAAGACTTTTGCAATCAAAATATGACTTCAAGTGAAACCCAAGACCACGAGTGAAATGAGAATAATGAGATGAAACAGATGAGTGGCTTGCAAGGACATGAATTTTTGTTTTTCAAATGAATAGTCTGAGTCAACTCCTGAGACAGCTACAAGAAGGCACTTAACTTGGCACTTAGCTGTGTGCTCAGTAAGACTGCTGAAACAGAGAAGGAGAGATTTTCCAGAGCTTAGAAAAACACACCTGGATACTTGCACCATCCCATTAAGACTTCAGTCATCTGATCTGTGAGCAAGGGAGGTTCTCACTCATCTTAGTCGCTTTTTGATTATCAGACCCTGAAAGAAATTATTTACAGATACAATGGCATTGAAGGGTTTAGAGAGCCTGGTGTCTGGGATCCCCTAAACGACAGCCAAGGACTTTCTCAGCTACCAACAGCCCATCCTTACTAAGCAGAGAACACCCATCCTACGTCCCGCTTTATCCTTAGCAGACGTTTACACAAGATTAATTCTCGAGTTTTGCTTGCAAGAAAAACAGGCGATAACACATTACTGTTTGAAAGGGAGGTCTCCAAAGTCAATAGCTAAAGCAACAAAATCAGTCACAGCCAAAAGGTCAGCTCTAAAGAGAGGAAAACAAACCAAATAAAATACATATTCAAAAAGACATTTCAGAGGCTCAAGTTTCTTTTAAGGGAAGAAAATCTTTCCCTACCCTCCCCACAGTCTAAAAGGCTTGGATGGCATCCGCTTAGTGGTGTTTTACCGGCTCAGAAAGCCTTGAACTAATATTTACTATTGACACTTCAGCTGGAAATCAACACCTGAATGCTAAGATGTGAGGATCAGCACTCTGAACTGCACAGAAAGCAAGTTCTGCAGCCAGGAGGAGAGCGATTCTACAGGCACTCCCTAGGGAAATCGGAGCAGAAGGGTTTACTTGAGTTAAAAAGGGCACAAAGGGTCAATTCTTTTTTCCTTACTCTCTAAGGATACCATGGAAAACAAGGTACCTGCCTCAAAAGAATGAGATCTGCATGAGGTGTTTGGACCAAAGTTACCTCCTCTAACAGCAGAGCTCGTCAGCACTTTGTCCAATGATAAAGGAGCCACATACTGCACCGAGGAACCAAGTTTTGTACCTATCTAGGAGAAAAACAGACTGAAAAACATGTCGCTCTGCTACAATAAAAATGAATATTGTATGAAGCGGTGATTTAGGTTTTAAATCATCCTTTATTCTTTCCATCAGCTCAAATATAAAAGTGAGTCCCCATTAACCTCTCCCTTCCTCAGCAATTTAATGACCTTCTAAGCATAAAAATGCTCTTCATTTTTAAGAATGTCAGTCTGAAAGTGTGCGGGTCACAGTCTCCTTCAAAATTATGGCAGTTCACCTCTCCAAACGTGCCAGAAAGAAAACGAGAGCATCCAGGTACCACTCAGACAAGGAGTGACTCCTAATTTACAAGCACTCAAAGTACTTCACTCTCGCTCCAAGTACAGCACCCGAAGAACAGTTTCCGAGCGGGTAAAACCCCACAAGTGTTGCAGCCTGCAGCTTAAGCAATCGTTCCATCAGCCTGGCCATTATATCAATATTTTACTCCTATCAGCACCTAAATAACCTTTTTTGAGATCGGTGAGCACTCTCCACTGTCCAAAGACTTCAAACGGGCGGTTGCTGCATGTCCCCCCGTCTGACAATCTTCAAGTTCTGCTTCATAGTGCCTCTTCCTCGGCTCCCCGGGCTTGGGGCAAGAGAGAAGGTGGAGGACACCAAGAGGTGCCCCGAAGTGGCGGCTGCTGCTCCGGAGAGCCCCGAGCGATGGGATCAGCCGTCCCGAGGCTACTCGCTGCCCGCAGCCCCACTGGTCTCGGCAGAACCCGCCTTGCTGCCGGCATCGGGCGGTTCCTTGTCCCCGCGCCCCTCGGATTTCTTGTCGAAGCAGAGCTTGAAGACCCCCAGGACCGTCATGACCAGGATGATCAGCACCACCACCGCCACCGTCACCAGGATGAAAACGTAGTTGGAAGAGGACGAGGAGGGGGAAGGCAGCGGGGTCTTGCCCTCACCCACGGCGACGGTAGCAGCGGGAGGTCCCGCAGCGCGGACGGGGGTCGCGGTGGAAGGTCGCCAGCCCCGTCCCCCTGGGGCCCTGGGGTCGGTCCCCGGGGTAGAGCAGGCGGTCCCGTCGTCCCCGTCCCCCGCAGGGGAGGCGCAGGCGAAGGCTCCGACGGCATCGCGGCAGCCGGCGCTCCCTGGGCAGCGCCCGGGGCAGGGGCAGAGCGGCCCCTCCGCCGCCTCCCAGGCGAAGCCGCCGCTGTGGGGGCGGCAGAAGAGTCGGAGGGCGCCGCCGGGACACGCCACGCTGAGCTCCGTGCCCGGCGGGCTGAACCCGGGCCCGGCGCTGCTCTCCCCGAAGGGCAGGCGGTACTCGAGGCGCAGCGCTCCCGCGGGGCTCAGGTCGGGGCAGGCGCCCTCGCCCCGGTACCGGCACACGTAGCCCGGGCTGCGCCAGTGGCACGGCTGCTCCTGCCAGCCCCAGCCGGCCCCGCTCTCCGCCGGCGGTGCCGCCGCTGCGCGCAGCCCGGCGCAGCGAGAGGTGATGCAGGACTTCACCGGCTCCTTCACCCAGCGCCCCGGCACCTCCCGGGGGGCTACCTCGGCCCCGGCGCCGCCGCCCTCCCAGGAGAAGCCGCGCAGCGGCTGCCCCGCGTCGGTGCAGGCGGGCGCGTTTCGCCTGAGCCCGACCCAAATAAGCGCTGGGGGTCCCGGCCCCGCCGCCAGCGCCTCGTCCAGCAGCGCCCGCAGCAGCAGCAGCTCCGCGGTGCTGCTCACCCAGGCCAGCCCGGCCTGGCGGCGGTTGCAGGCGCCACGGGCCTCGTCGTAGGAGCTGTTGGCGAGGTGGGCGCTGAAGCAGCTGCCGCCCGGCAGGCAGCGGACGGCGGAGCGCGGTAGCCCGGCCCGGCTCAGGGCGCAGGCCAAGGCCAGCAGCAGGCAGCAGGGCCCGGCCCGCCTCATCGCAGGGTGCCCCGGCGGCTCCTGCTGCTCCCGCTCCTTCCCAGCCCAACGCTGGCGCCCGCAGCCCTCCTGGAGGAAGCGTGTCGGGGCCGGGGTTGGCCTCGGCATCCTCCGTTTGTTTGTTGACGACCGGCTGCCAGGAAGGGTTGGCCCTACCCGGCAGGAGCGTGTGCGGCCCCGCAGGGGGACGGGGGTGGTGACAACCAGAGCCACAGCGATGGGTCTGCAGTCCATCTCTAGAGCCTCTTCCTTGGCAGGTGGAGGTGCCACAGAACCACGGAGTCTTTTTGGCTAGGAGAGACCTTTAAGATCATAAAGTCCAACCTTCGATCCAGCACTGTCAGGTCACCCTATGTCCCCAAGCACCAGGTCCACACGCTGTTTAAATCCTGCCAGGGATGGTCACTCCATCACTGCTCTGGGCAGCCTGTTCCAGTGCCAAATGACACTTCCATGAAGAAATTCTTCCTAACATCCAGCCTAAACCGGCCTTGGTGCAGCTTAAAGCCATTTCCTCCAGTCCCATTGCTTGCCACGAGCCAGAACCCATCCTCACTCCAACCTCCTTCCAGGTGGTTATAGAGAGCCATAAGGTCTCCCCTCAGCCTCCTTTTTTCCGGGCCAGGTAAAGCTGTGCAACTCCCATGAGCCACCTAAACGCAAAAACTGATCCAGCTCACAATTTTCAGTCGGGGTGGCCTGAATGCATCGTGCCAGTGCCTGACGATCCCTTCCAGAAAGAAGCTTTTCCTAACACCTAACCTTGGTGCAACTTAAGGCCATTTCCTCCTGTTCTATCACTTGGTACAAATTCCGTCTGAGGCAATAACTGGGTAAGTCCTGTTCCTCCAGCTTGTGACCAACCTGCACAAGCACATCTCATGGACTGCAGGGCTATACCCAGACGTAACTCATATTTCTCTGGAAGAATCAGAAAAGTGGATGAACCTGCACCAATCTCATGGACCGAAGGGCTATACCAAGAGGTAACGCGTGTTTCTCTGGAAGAATCAGGTAGATGTACAGACGTACTGTGTGATGAAGCTTTGCAGAACAGCCTGCTCTCATAATGGATTCTAAATATTTAAGTTTTCCAGCAGGAACTGCCTCGATTGACAAAGCTGTTTTGGAGGCTGTTTCCAGCTTCTCCTGTTGCTGATACACCACCACCACCGCTGCAAACCAAACCGAACACAACCCCAAAGTCCTGACATTCTTGTTTCCCAGCCAAGCACAGAGTAGGCAATAAAGAAAAAGAGAAGATACTTAAAAAGAGTAAATTCTGGTTTCCCTTACTGTCCAGTTTAGTGAATTATCAGTAATTAATGCACCCCCTTAAACCATTGTTTATGGCCTTTCAAAACTGAGTTCCTTTATTACGGCTGAACGGAATCTAACAAAGGAATAACAGAGAAACCGTAACATTTTCCTTCTATGCTTCAAACCTAAGGTTCTGTCCCTGGGGAGAAGGAACGTAACTCAGACTGTGAAAACGTTCGTTCCTGTGCTTCTCTTCTTGGCTGTTAGCAAGGCCATGATTTGAGCCATGTGGGATGGCCTCTCCTCCAGGTGATTGTAGGGTACTACCAGCTCATTTCGTGCAGACCATGGCTTTAATTTCCTAGCTGTACGTGAAGCAGCAGTTTAGAAACACCAGGTTACCCAGCAGTGCCCCAAGCACTTCTGTCTATCACCACATGGAAAGAGGAGAACACAGCCAACAGCTTTCTCCAGCAGGAAGTAGAGACGGTAGCTGTTATGTCCACTTTATCTGCCTTGTCCACCTCCTCTCCTTTGGCTGCCCCTAAGAGTAAGTAACTCTACTCTAAGTAACTAAGAACACATTCAGGTCTCTTTAAGGGGCTTTTCTGTGAGATGCCATTTCTTAAAAGAGAGAATTACCAACCAAACTTCTACCTATAAAGAAGACTTTATCATGCAAATGTCACTTAGGACTGATGGAGATATAAATCCTAATGCAGCTGTTTTGCTCAGTAGTAAAAAACTTTATATAGCTGTAGTTGTTTTCTGCCTATGAGTGTCTGAAAAAAGAGTGTCTTGCTCTAATTGCAATTTTACTGAGAGCCATTAGTCTTTGGCTTCATTATGTCAACGCATGAATTATGTCAATAAGAATAATGACACAAGGAAGGGCTGAATTAATCAGGACACTTTTTTAGGGTGGACTCTTTCAACTGCTGGGGTTTAAGAGGGTATGTTAGAAGTAGTCTCACATCCAGACACGGTATCATAGAATCACAGAAAGGCCAGGGTTGGAAGTGATATTAAAGATCAACTAGTTCCAAACCCCCTGCATAGTCAGGGACACCTTCACTAGAGCGGGTTACTCAGGGCCCCATCCAGCCTGGCCTTCAACACTACCAGGGATGAGGCAGCCACAACTTCCTTGGATACCCTGTTCCAGCATCTGACCAGCAAAGAATTTGTTCCTCATGGCCAACTTAAATCTCCTCTCTTCAAGTCTGGAACCCTTTCCCCTTGTCCTCTCACTACGACCCATGTCAAAAGCCCTCCCCCAGCTTTCTTGTAGCCTCCTTCAGCTATTGGAAGGCTGCTAGAAGGTCACCTGGGAGACAACCCCAACTTGCTCAGCCTGTCCTCACAGGGGAGGTGCTCCAGCCCTCGGATCATTTGAGTTGCTCTCCTCTGGACACTTTCCAGGAGCTCTCTGTCCTTCTGATGTTGGGGACTCCAGAACTGGACCCAGTACTGCAGATGGGGTTTCACCAGTGCAGAGTAGAGGGGAGAATCACTTCCTCTGACTGACTGTCACTGCTTCTTTTGATGCAGCCCAGGATATGGTCGGCTTTATGGGCTGCAAGCCCATAGAATCATTCAGATTGGAAAAGACCATTGAGATCATCAAGTCTAACCATTAACCCTACTCTACCAAGTTCACCTCTAAACCATATAGCTAGATCCCATTCTTAGAGCTGTGTTTTGCTCTGCACAGGTGGGTAATGGAGCAACATAGATGTGCCTGGCTGCAGAGGGGACAGATAAAATGACTGTGTGACACTGTGATGCAGCAAACTTGTTGGTGACACTGTACCCACTAAAGGGGATACAGGAAAATCTCTGGAAATGGATGTCTCTACCCATTGTGCCATGATCTGCTCTGGTTGACAGTGAAGAGGTTTAAAAAACCCAGATCTTAATGTCACTGAGCACTGTCCCCTTACAGATCTCTCATGAATTTCCCTGCATTCAATCAAACAACTTGTAATGGGGAGTAAAAACATCCAACTCAGGTTTGTTACCTTTTCCAGGGAACAGGATAAGAAATGAAAACAAGACATTTTTTACAGTCTTATTCTAACACCTCGCACGACCCTAAGACTTTATAGGACTACATAGATAACGAGGTTCTCTTACACGGTTCAAAGAAGATGTCCCAGCGGGGGTCATGTAGGTTCCTGTCTGCTGTGATAACAATTTCCAGTGCCATAATCACAGAGCTGATTTTTGAAAAATAAGGCATAATGTTTAACTGCTGTTGTAGGCACCGCGGAGTATCTGTCGCTCGTGTGACACAGACATAAAATACAACCATTGCTGACCTGCATTAGCTGGACAGCACTGGCAAAGCCAAGCAGATCAAAAGATGTAGGATTACCCAATATGTGTAAGTTCCCCTTAAAGCCTGTTTGATGTCGATGTTCATGTTTCCATTACTAATTATGCAAGAAAATAATGTATTCTGTTAACACTTCCATTCATCTTTAATGAGTTATTACGACAGATTCCAATCCTGTAATTAGCCAGGGGAAATGAACTCCAGAACTCTCAAATTAAACACTTTACATCTTTCCAAAAATACTGGAGTCTATAAATACTTTTTGTTCTTCCTCTAGCCCACTCTCCTTCCTTTTGTTGGCTGGATAATGCATACTCATTCCCTCCCTGCCTCCAGTTCTTTACTTCTCCTATATTAAGTGGCACCGTGTGGTTACCCCATTTGAGCTTCAGGATGAGGGTGACAGAGCACTGAAAGGGGCTGCCCAGGGGGGTTGTGGAGTCTCCTTCTCTGGAGACATTTAAAACCCGCCTGGATGTGTTCCTGGGTGACTAGATTCAGGGGATCCTGCTGTGGTGGGGGGATTGGATAGATGATCTTTCGAAGTCCCTTCCAATCCCTAATGTTCTGTGAGTACACAGAGAGACTGGAGGCAGAGGATGGCCGTGTGTGACAGTTGGCAGCTAACAATATCAAAAAAAGAACAAGCCCTGAGGTATGCTGTGGCACCATCAACCTTCCCTGCATCCTCTTCTTTTTTTTCCTCTGTCTTGGATGACAAACACCCAGCAGTGGTCAGAGCTTGGGCTGGTTTGCTATATTTTAGTGGCCTATAAAAAGTGTCGACATGAATCAGCTTTCAGCTGTGTTTATGTGTGTGTGCCTGTATTCTGGTGTCTGTATGGGTATTCAGAGTCACAGAATGTTAAAGATTGGAAAGGACTTTGAAAGATCATCCAGTCCAATCTCCCTGCCACAGCAGGATCCCCTAGATTGATAGGTGATGTTCCCCTAGACAGGAACATGTACAGGTGGGTTTTAAACGTCTCCAGAGAAGGAGAATCCACAACCCTGCCTTGGCAGCCGCTTCCAGTGCTCTGTCATCCTCTCTGTGAAGAAGTTCCTTCTGAGATTGATGTGGAACCTCCTCTGTTCCACTTCACACCCATTGCCCCTTGTCCTATCATTGCATGCCACTAAGCAGAGCCTGGCTCCATCCTCCTGACACCCGCCTTTTCCATATTTATCAACATTAATGAGGTCACCCATAAGTCTCCTTTTTTCCCAGCTCAAGAGCCCCAGCTCCCTCAGCCTTTCCTCCTCAGGGAGATGCTCCACTCCCTTCGTCATCTTTGTGGCTCTGTGCTGGACTCTCTCCAGCAGCTCTGTGTCCTTCTGGAACTGAGGGGCCGAGAACTGGACACCCTATTCCAGATGTGGTCTCAGCAGGGCACAGCAGAGTGGGAGGAGAACATCTCTGGATCTACTAACCACTTCCCTTCTAATCCACTCCAGGATGCCGCTGGCCTTCTTGGCCACCAGGGCCCATTGCTGGCTTCTGGCCATCCTGCTGTCCACCAGGACCCCCAGAGCCCTTTCTCCTATGCTGCTCTCCAACAGGTCAGTCCCCAAACTATACTGGTACCTGGGGAATGGTCAAGCAGAGTAGGGTAGGGTAGAATAGAACAGAATAAGGTTGAGAGTGTAGAACAGGGTTAAGCTGAGAGGATGGACAGCTGCAGCGTGGAATGAAGACAGTAAGCAGGAAAAGAGGGACTAGACACAAAAAAGAGAGTGAAGTAGAGAGTAGGGAAGAAATCAAAAGACTGGAAAAGTAAGCTCATTCACCAGTGCTGAAGTACCAGAGTGGCAGAGGGAGCAGAGGGGCCGTGTCCCTGCTGCAGCACAAGTACTGGTGTGTGAGGTGTTGCTGGTGACCACACAGCTGGGCAGCCCTGACAGCAGCCGGGTGCTGGACGGCGCAGAACTGTCAGCACAGAGCAAAGACAGCTGAAGACAAGGCACTCACCACATACAGATGGCATGTGATTCCTCAGACGCATTCCTTTGGGCAGCTGCTGCGTACTGAGGGACATCCGTAGCTTTAAAGCTACTTTGTCATAGAAATCACCGTCAGAATGAGTTTGACACCTTCTTTATGCTGGTTCCTCTGTGAGCCACAGGGATGCTGTCAGCAGCCTGTGTAAACCAGAGCTTTCGGAGGTCTGGGAGAGCGCTGAGTGTACATCTGTTGCCTTCCCATCCTAGAAAAAAGCAAGTGAAGGACAAGAATGAGGGATTAAATCAGCTTTCTCTATATCATATTATAGGTTTCTAATGTTTTATCAGGTTTTGACCTCAATAAAAAACATTTGGGGGGATGAATGAGTTTTCCTTTAACGTGAGACACAAACACACACACACGCGCGTGCGCGCGTTTTTAGGGGCTTCCTATAGAACTGTAATTATACAACAGACTTGTGGGACTGGCAGAGTTTTGGGGATGAGGCAAAGTTTCCTAGGGAAATAAAGTAAAATAGAAGGAAATCTAGTGGCAGAGAGGTGATTTCACTTCCTGGCCTTTTGCCCAGACTGACCATTTCAGACAGAGCCTTGAAGTATTTGCTTGAAAATGTGCAAGGGGTACAGACCAGCAGGAATACGTTCGAGAGAGAGCAGCTGTGAGTTGGAGAGGCAGCAGATGCTGCACTACACAGTCAGTTAATTCAAAATGAATAAATAAATAAAAAAATAAAAGGAAGGAAGAATATTCTGAGCCCAGTGAAATAATTGTTGTCGTGGAGGCTATGGGAGGTAAACATGCCTTTTATAGAAG
Source organism: Phoeniculus purpureus (assembly GCA_028565055.1). Lineage (NCBI taxonomy): Eukaryota > Metazoa > Chordata > Aves > Bucerotiformes > Phoeniculidae > Phoeniculus > Phoeniculus purpureus. The sequence continues at coordinate 26,360,933 of JAOXOE010000441.1, forward strand.
TATTGATTGCCGTTCTCCTTGTGAGACTGCCTGAGCTAAGGGTTCACTTTACTGATGCACTTCCCCCCTTTCCCTTTTCAAATAATGTCCTTTCTTGAAGCGTTTCCTTCTCAAGAAGGGCTCATGTTTTACGTGTTCCTCATTGTCTGCTTGCAAGAGATAGAAGCAGCAACTTTAACGAATCAAGGTAGATTTACAGGAGACAAAAAGTAAAGGGTGGTGAGACCGTGGCCCAGCTTGCCCTGAGAGATGATAGATGCTCCATCCCTGGAAGCATTCCAGGTCAGGTTGGACCTTGAGGCTCTGGGCAGCCTGCTCTAGTTGAAGATGTCCCTGTTCACTGCAGGAGGGGTGGACTGGATGAACTATAAAGATCCCTTCCAATCCAAACCACTCCCTGATTCTATTTGGTGACTGCTTGCAGAATATGGGGGGCATGGGGACGATTTGAGGATCTCAGTCTAGGGCACATGGCTCTTTTCCTCTCCTGTTTATCATAGCAGAAGGCCAACAGTGCTGTTCTTTGCACTTGTCTGGTTGGTGTGCGTTCAGCAGTATTTGCTCAGGTGCAGTATAAGGTGCTAAGGTGCATTAAGAAGGACTGATCACTCCTGGGGTGCATTAAAAAGACTGTGACCAGCAGGTCGAGGGAAGTGATCTTTTCCCTCTACTCTGCCCTGGTGAGGTCACATCTGGAGTGCCGTGTGCAGTTCTGGGCTCCCCAGTTTAAGAGAGACAAGGAGTTACTGGAGAAAGTCCGGCAGAGGATGCAAAGATAATGAGAAGTCTGAAGCGTCTCTCGTAGGAAAGGCTGAGAGACCTGGGGCTGTTTAACTGGAGAAGGCTGAGAGAGGATCTGATTGATGCTGATCAGTAGCTAAAGGGTGAGGGTCAGGAAGATGGATCCAGGCTCTTCTCAGTTGTGCCCAGTGATAGGAAAAGGAGAAGTGGCCACAAATTCAAACACAGGAACTTCTGCTGAACAGCAGGAAAAACTTACTAACTGTGACAGGCTGCCCAGATAGGTTGTGGAGCCTCCTGCTCGGTAGAAATTCAGTCCACCCTGGATCCCATACCCCCAGCTCTGGATAACGCTGCTCTGGCAGGAGAGTTGGACTGGACGATCTCCAGAGGTCCATTCCAACCCCACCGGGCTGTGATTACTGCAGGAATTTACCCCAGGTGCTGATAAGCTCTACAGACAGTCCAAGTTCATGGTCAGTAGCAGTTTCCTGGGCCAGGCACTCACGAGGCAGCTGCATTTCATTGCTTTAGCTGCCCGTTACTCATGACAGTCGCTGGCAACCCAGCTGCACCACTTGGCACTTGGGTTCAAAGGGCCTTGGATTCATATTAGTTGAATAGAAAAGGTCAGTAAGAGGTGAAAGACAATTGAATAATAAAGCAATGAGGGCTGCAGGAGTTTACCCTATCTCTGCTGATGCGATATTGATCTGAACTAGAAGAGAAATGTCAAACCCTTCCCCACCCAGAGGTCTAGAAATGCTCCTGATGTGTGTCAGTAAAAGATAAGGATCAGACCAAGGCTACATTAGCAGATGCCAGGGGGAATAAAGCAGATCCAAGAACAATAGCTTCTGTGTGTCAGCTACAAATAACTCAGGCTTATTTGGCACAGCATGTTCTGCTCTGCTTCAGAGCGTCTGGGCATGCCAAAGAGACTTCTCCTGGGATAAGAGGTCAGGTACAAGAAGGGTGCATCAGAGTAAGGTGTCAGGTTCACAGGACTGCAGCTGTGACCACATAAAGAGGGGTGGATGGAAAGTTTGATGGCAAAGGATTTGCTCTACACAGATTTTCTACCCTATGTGTTTTCATAGAATCACAGAATCATTAGGGATAGAAAGGGACCTTGAATGATCATCTAGTCCAATCCCCTTGCCACAGCAGGATCACCTAGACCAAGTCAGAACCACAGAACATTAGAATTTGGAAGGGACCACGAAAGATCATCCAGTCCAATCCTCCCACCACAGCAGGACACCCCAGATCAAGTTGCACAGGAACATGTCTAGGCGGGCTCCAAAACTCTCCAGAGAAGGAGACACCACAAACCCCCTGGGCAGCCCCTTCCAGTGCTCTGTCACCCTCACTGAGAAGAAGTTGTAGAATCATAGAATCAGTCAGGAATGGAAGGGACCACAGGATCATCCAGGACTGTCCTTCATGTTTGACCCTGAGGGCATCCAGCTGGATTCACAAAGGACTTGAGGCATCATGCTACCATCTTCAATTCAAGCATGGATCTTCAAATCTTCTGCTGTGCTGTAATTTACTCCTCTAAAGGCACCTTCCCATCACACCCCTTTTCCTTCCTGCAAAGCACTCCACATTTTCCACATTAGAGCTGGACTTTCTCCTTGACAAAGAGCTGTCCCTGCCTGTATTATTCTTTGATCTCAGATGAATCAGAGCAGCCAAACACACCTACTGCATAAAGTCCTGCACAAAATGCAGTCTGATAGTAACAGGATGGCTAAGGGAAATCCCACAGCCTGATGTGGGATCATGGTGAAGAAGAGTTACTTCTACTGCAAGGATCATTGGTGTGTTTTATAGCCACTGAAAAAAGGTTGTCAGGAGGGACTGATGCGGAAACCCATCTAACGCTGGTCAGTCTTCTCCTGAAGCGTGGGGTTTCTCTTCACATCCTTGTTCCACACTCTGACAGAAGAAGGATTTGAACATTTCTCTCTGCCATTCCAGTGAGCGTACTCGTCTCTGAGCTGTCTTCTTGTGAACAGATTTGGAGACACTGACAACACACCAGCTTTCTGATGCACTGGAAGTCAACCAGTGGAGATTTGGACTAAACAAATCTCTTTTTCTTCCTTCTTCCCTGACAGAAAGGGCTTCGCTGTGTCTCCACCTTCACATGAGCTAGAAACACCGTGTGCTGGGCGGAGATCGCTCCTTTGGGCTTGGTACTAAATTGAGGTCTGCCTGCAGTAGTCAGGATCACAACAGCAGAGTTTGCTGCAGTAAAACCAGTGGGGATCCTCCCCTTTTCAATGTGTTTGCTTTATTTTCACCCCTGTATGAAACAGGGACTTTCATTCTTTAAATACTAAAAGAACATATTAAAAAAATGACTTCCTTTAGTGATTCCCGGAGACTTTCAGTGTAGTGAATCTTTAGGGGAAGGAATATACTTAATTGTAGCTAAAATCTCAACACTCTGTTGTGATAAAGATGCTGAAGCAGTTGTGACTCCAAGCCACAGCTCACAAGGATAAAATTTCCAGGGGAAACAGGAAGGGGCCTTGGTCAGTGCTTTTGATGTAGCCTTTGGTGGGAGACAGACAGCCGAGACAAAGCTTCCGACTGAATCCCCCTGCCAGACTGGCCCTATCAGTCACTACAAAGAGAATTTATCCTGTCCTCCTGGCACTGTAGAGATTAGCTTCCCAGTTGAATTGTAATTGATCATGAAACTTACACACCCAGGGGTTTTTTTTCCTGTGTTATGTGAAGGGAGTCTCCCATAAGCAGAAGGAAAGTCTGCAACAGGCACTGGATTTTCATTTTCTCTCAGGAATAGAAGTCAAACAGGATTAGAGGAATAATAATAATAATTTAAATTACTTTCTTTCTGGGTCAAGCAAATGTGACGTGAGCATCCTTCCTTGAAAAGGCGGCTTTATATAGACCTTTCACTTCAGACTTCACACTTGTGTAGTCACGCTGGTTAATTGCATGTAAATATGCAGTGCCAGTGCCGAGGTGTGTTGGAACACATTCCTTGCTGGATTTATGGCAGCTGCACCAGAGGGCCATGAAACCTACCTCTCTGCATTCCCAAAGGGGCCAAAATGCTTCTGCTGTGCTTGTCACCATTAATGTTCCCCCTAATTTATCTCTCTGCATGTGACAAATGACCTCCTGAGTACCAGTGCGAAGCCTGTAGCTCTAATTCACATGAGGCCAGTAATGGGACAGGAAAATAAATGAGCTTGTAAGTCCTCTCTGTGCTTGTGACATTCTGGAACTCCGCTCATAGAATTGTTTATTTTAGAAAAGACCTTTAAGATTAGACTGGGTGATCTTTCGAGGTCCCTTCAAATCCCTGATGATTCTGTGATGCTATGATTCTATGAAGACTTCAGCCATCACCCCAACTGTCCCAAGGCCAGTGCTGAACCCTGTCCCTGAGCTCCAGATACTCACGACTGTAAACACATCCAGGGGTGGTGATTCAACACCCTCCCTCGGCAGCCTGTTCCAAGGGCTGAGGGCCCCTTCAGTGAAGAAATTTTTCCTCACGGCCAACCTAAACTTCCCCTGGTGCAACCTGAGACCGTTTCCTCTTGTCTTGTCACTTGTACCTTGTGAAAAGAGACCAACCCGACCTCTCTACACCCTCCTTTCAGGTAGCTGTAGACAGCAATAAGGTCTCTCCTCATCCATGTCTTCTCCAGACTAACCAGCCTCAACTGCTCCTCAAAGATGTGTTCTCCAGACCCTTCTCCAACCTTGTTGCTCTTCCCCAGTGGTCTGTGCAAGCGTGTGCCCAGGAGAACGACTGGATAAATCCACATCCTTGAGAGAGAAAGCCCTTAGTCCTGCTTAAATCAGTGGGAGTTTTGCCAATGGCTCGATTCACAGAGGCTAGCATGCCACCCAAAGAAGGTCTGACTTCAGGCTTTCTGGAAAAGACCTTGAAATGGAAATGTCAAGATTCGTTTTCTTCCAACAAAGCAAACAGCATTTCTCTTTTAGACAAATGCATTTTAAAGCATCTCTTTGAGCCTGACGTGGTCTTGTTACCAGCCGCAGCAGAAGTGAAAAGTGGCTGTTATCCACCGACAGAGAAGTAGGTTACTGAAATTACTGGGGCATTAGCCTTCCAGCCTGCCTGCCACTAAGCCTCGTGTCTGTCCTTCAGATAAAACGATTAGGTGGGGTTTCATTAGAGGCAGAGGGATCTTTCCTATTATCTGTTGATTAGGGGGATTGGACTAGACGATCTTCTGAGGTCCCTTCCAAACCCTAATGGTTCTATGATTCTGTGATTAAGAGTATTTGCAGATTATAAGCATTTTTTAAAGAATCTGTACACAGACTGCCTGGTACAGAATGTCATCGATGGCCTAAGACTCTTCCCTGCTTCGCTGCCCTGGTGCTGTAATCTCTACATTGGATAGCCTCAGGATGTCCCTCCCACGTCTGTGCGACTTGATCTAGGTGGTCCTGCTGTGGCAGGGGGATTGGACTGGATGATCTTTCGAGGTCCCTTCCAATCCCTAATG
>JAOXOE010000441.1:26388466-26406580 GCA_028565055.1 Phoeniculus purpureus
AAAAAATTCTTCCTAATATCCAGTCTAAACCTACTCTGTTGTAATTTGAACCCATTCCCTCTTGTTCTATCACTAATTGCTTCTGAGAAGAGACCAGCACCAACCTCTCCACAATGTCTTTTGAGGTAGTTGTAGAGAGTGATGAGGTCTCCTCTCAGCCTCCTCCTCTTCAAACTAAAGAGCCCCAGCTCTTTCAGTCTTTCCTCATAAGAGTTACTCTCCTGGCCCTTCACCAGCTTAGGTGCCCTCCTCTGCACCTGCTCCAGCACCTCCACATCTCTCTTGTATTGAGGTGCCCAAAATTGGACACAATACTTAAGATGTGGCCTCACCAGTGTCGAATACAGGAGGACGATAACCTCCCTACTCCTGCTGGCCACACTATTTCTAATACAAGCCAGGATGCCATTGGCCTTCTCGACCACCTTGCAGGAATAGTGGATTTTTTATGTACTTCATTTAAAATTGGTAAAAGTGAACGCTACTTGAAAAACTTTCAGCCTCTCTTCAAATCCAGAAATCCCAAATCCTTTTTATTTTCTATAGTAGGTCATTTAAAGTTCACTTACATTTTCTGAGACACAAGGTCCTTTAGAGTTGAGAGAGACACAGGGTCCGATCGCTCCAGAAATCTTTACTTCTCTGGAAGTCTTCAGGTTTAGAAGAAGAAAATATTGATTAATATGCCACACTAAGAATTTATTTTTATGTTATCGTTAGTTAATGAAAACCTCAAAGCACATCAGGCTCCTGATGCCTTTAGGAAAGGTTATCCATGCTTGATACACCTGGAGAAACTTTCATGTGCTCACTTTCTACACTGAATGACCTCTGTCTGTTGTCCCCATTAGTACATCTGGAACAACAGCATGAACACCAATCAAAACACACAGAAAATCTGATGTTCTTTTTAATCCTGAAAGCAATCTGTTTTCTAGCAAGGTCATTACAATATCCAACAAAATTCACAAGAACATGGAAATCAAACGATTATTTTTTGTAGCAGTAAAAACTTAAAACAGACTTTTGCTGAACAAGAAAACCTACAGCACATTCAGCTCTTCAGCTTCTCACAAAAGTGGAGGTGAAAATGAACATAGGTCAGAGTGGATTCTGATAAGAATGGAAAATGAAAGTAAAGCTCTCTGGACTATGGACTAGGTTGAGAACCTGGACCTGAACCCAAGAAATATTCACTACCTATAGAGACAGTTCAGTCTCATTTTCAGCTGTTCCTGAATGCAGGGTAAGAAGGAATTAACATTATACATCACTCACAGGTTCCCAGAACTGCAAGAAGAGAGAGAGGGAGTAACAGCAATGCCTTTAAAGGGCAAAGATCCCATAGTTCACAACCAGCCTACTGCAGTGCTTCACCAAGACTCTGGATTTGCATCTTACCTTAATTTCTAATGTGCCACCAAATCCCATTTTAAATTGTCCTTGCATATCTTTGGTGAATACCCTCTGAAAGGTTTGCTTGAATAAAGATGTATTGAAAGAGTCTCCCATTACCATGTAGCCTCTAAACAACAACAAAACAAACGTTTGCGTTAAAATTAATCCCTGTGAAGCACACTTCTGCTTTGTTAAAACAGACCATCGTTAAATTCATCATTTGCTACAGTGTTAGGGATCAAATTTTTACAGACTCACAGAATAATCCTGGTTGGGAAGGACCTCCTAGATCACTGAGTCCAACCAGACCCACAACAACAACCTAAATGCCTGATTGATTAATTAACACAAACTAACCCCTCCATGCCTGCTGCTACAGGACCATGTCTACACATTTCATAAATATCTCCAGGGATAGTGACTCAACCACCTCCCTGGGAAGGCCACTCCAGTGCCTCACCACTGTAAAGAATTTCTACGTAATATCTACTGCAAATCTCTCTTGCCTCAATTTCAGACCATTTCCTTTGTCATTAGTTACTAAGGAGAAGAGGCCAACACCTACTTCCTTTCAGGTAGCTGTAGAGGGCAATGAGGTCCTCCCTCAGTCTCCTCCAAACCAAGCTTACCCAATTCCCTCTGCCTCTTCTCATACAACTTGTTCTCTAAACCCCTCACGAGCTTGGTAGCTCTCCTTTGCACCTATCTGAAAGTCACTGTGGCAACATGTGATCCTGCTGTGGCAGGGGGATTGGACAGTATGATCTTTCAAGGTCCCTTCCAATCCCTAATGTTCTGTGATATAACAAAGTTTTTCACTGGGAAAATACTTCAACACTGCAAATGTCATAACCTTGTCAGGCAGTGTCAGTTTACCACTAATATTAAATATTCCAGACTTATATCCACACTGTTTTGTGCAGTTTTCTCATTATTACAGGTTTAAGTCTATGCTCAAGCAGCAGGATTTACTTTTATGCTCAGCAATATTCAGAGGATGTAAACGCAACAGTTGTTGTTTATCAGAGAATATCACACACTGCATTCAGGAAACAATAATGGGAGATACTACTTTTATTCATCCAAAAATAGTAAGTAAATCATGTAAGATTATAATACCAGGTCAAATGCTACACCAGGAGGAAGCCTTGTAAGTTTCCAGGTGGTTGCTCAAAGAAAGAAGTGAATAGGCATGGGAAGAATCAGAAATTCTCCCTCTGTGAGGAAGTAACTGCTTCCTGGAAAACCATTTTTAAAAAGTCCTAAAAATGAGCAGGCACTTACCCGGTGTAGTTGGGACAACACTTCATCTCCAGCAGACCAGTCTGATCCAACGCACATGCGTATATGTCAATAACATGACCGTTCGCTGCAGCCCGATTTGCCAGGGCTTCAAAATGCTAAATGTAAGATGAAAATACAGTCCATGGAGATTTATGATATGAAACATCTTCATACTGAAACCTAAACTCCCCACATTTTTCTAAAGCAACATTTTCAGACCTTATTCACATCACAAGCTAATACAGGCTGAAAGAGTGCATTTTTTCCTGAAGTTAAAATTAACACTGGCATTTTTCAACACTTGAGGTTTTCTTCTGACCAGCTGAGAACCTGAGTCACACTAGACAGATCAGTGGTTGCAATTTAATGTATTATTTAATCTACAATTTATTCTATTATTTATTAAATCTATCATCTACAATTTAATCTAGAATTTAATCTATTATTTAAACTATAAACCCTAATAAATTAATTATATTAATCTATTATTTAATCTGCTATTTTTAAACTTGAAGTACTAGATCCATGACACGGAACTGACTTTATCGTTCTAAGCTCAAGTGACGTAACGACAGGTGCCTGCAACTGACTGCTTGTTTGTCAGCTCAATTACAATCCATTAAGACAAATTCAACAGGTTTTGGATACAGTTCGCCTGCCCTAGTACATTTAAGATTACATCAACTCTAAAACCACAGGGACAGCTCTGACCAGCTGTCTTAAAGCATTTGTCACATAAACCTTTTCTGACAAACCAAGAGGAAAGGCCGAGGGAGCTGGGTCTCAAGCTTGGAACAAAGGAGATTGCAAGGTGATATTAATGTTGATAAATATGGAAAGGGTGGGTGGTCAGGAGGATGGAGTCAGACTCTGCTCAGTGGCACAGGACAAGGGGCAACGTGTGTGAGCTGGAACATAGGAGGTTCCACATCAAGGTGAGAAGGAACTTCTCCCCAGTGACAGTGACAGCACCAGAACAGGCTGCCCGGGGGTGTTGTGGAGTCTCCTTCTCTGGAGACATTTAAAACCCGCCTGGACATGTTCCTGTGTGAGTTGGTCTAGGTGTTCCCGCTCTGGCAGGGAGACTGGATTGGATGATCTTTCAAGGTCCTTCCAATCCTTAATGTTCTGTGATTCCCTGAATGCTCCAAAGAACTTTAACGTGAGCTAGACAAAGTCCTAACTCTATACACGGAACCTGCTGAAGACATACCACCAGACACAGGTAAAACCACTCAATTCCTATCCCTTGAAGCATTTGGTACTCCTAACAGCATTTTACAGCTGATCACTCAAGGCCAGCTCTTACCTTAGTACCCTTTTTAACATATTTTGCGTTATCTTTTTCAATGTCATGCCATGATCTTATAGGTAACTTCAATTCATCCCCCACAACCATGCCGGGTCCTTGAGTAGCTGGTCCCCCAATGAACATCATGATACGTGCACCAGTGTTAGGAAAAGTGCACTGCAAGAAATCAAAGACAAACACAACCATCAGGTTCTGCTACAAACAGAACTAAAGGAATAGCTACAAGGGTATTTATTATATTGATAGGATTCTAACAATACTTATTCCCTCCCCCAAATTACATTGGATGTTACTAAAGTGTTGGTTTTGCCTCATTAAAACACATCTACACAATTATTCTATGGGTGTAACGGCTGACATCCATCAGAATCATCATACTATTTCAATATGCATCAACTGCTAAGGTTTTTACCCATTGATTGTGGCAGCTTCTCCGCAACAAAACAATCTGTTTATATATTAGCATAACTATAGTTAGACCTGTTACCTCAAGGAGCCCTACGGCTATGGAAAGAGCCACTCCAGAAGAGCGTAAAGGCCGTTTTCCCTGTGGAACGGGCCAAGGATCCCGCTGCAGCTCACCCAAAAGATCAGTAAGATTCATATCGATTTTCTGCACTGGTTGCAAAAATCTGTAAACAAATAGAAGGAATTAGTTTAGGTTCAAACTGTTCAATAAAAATTGTATCTGTTGCTCACTAGCAAGACATCATCAATGTCTAATGCTAGACTCTAGCAAAGCAGATGTAATCTGTGAATCTCTGCTTTAAGTTTTTCAGTAAATTTTTGTAGTCAGGACGTTTTTCTAGATGTTTTAAGCACAGTACCTGTTAGAAGGTGGTGGCTGCTGCACTTGAGGACCCCGACCGACTTGTGAAACAGCTACTTTGGTCAGCCCCAGCATTTCCTGCAGTCAGATACATAAGATTTTATTACAAAATTTACAGACTCTTTGAAGGTCTTCATTATCATTGTTTTGATGATTCCTTTTTGTTCGCTTGTGTGTGTTACCTGAAGCTGTTTTGCAGTTAGGTCTTTCGTTCCTCTGAAGACGTAACTTTTGGAAATTCCTTCACAGCCAAGCTCATGAACTTGCACCATTCGGCCAAAAGTAATGAGACCTACTAACGCAGTTGGTGGCAGGAGACTAAGTGACATCTGCATGGATTCCTTCAGAGCCTGCAGGTCTTCATCTTCCATGCAAGTGTCCACCACATAAAGAAATATCAAAGGCATCTGGGGACCACGCTGTAAAAAACACAACCATAACCACATGAAAAGCAAATCATGCGATAGAAACAGGATGAAAAATGAATACCTCCAAGTGTGTTTTGTGCAAAGTTTTACCTTTGATCATACCAATAATGTCTATGTCCCATCATAACTTAATTACTACTCTCAGGTAGTAATTATTTAGTAGCAGTTAATTACTACTCTCAAGTAGTAATTATCTACGTTAATATACAATGGGCTTTTATTGCTCAAAGTGAACAAAATAGTCACCAAGCTGTTTGCAATTATAAAATATTCCAACCTAATAGCATTCCAGGACATTTCACCTCACTGTTTTACTCTAGAAATCAGCGGTTCTTTTTATTCTTTCTCAACTAATTTTGCTGTACGATGAGAAAATATCCCCTTCCCTTTTCATTGTAAGAGTTGGCAGAAAGGAAGCAATTCTGCTCAGTCTTCATTCATAATCCAACCATCTCACTGAAGCCTTATAAATGATAAATTCAAAAATGGAATGTAGAGGTTACAAAGTTGCAGTGGCAATGTTGAGATTTGGGTTCATTTTTTTCATTTCTATTCATAGAGTGACAGAACATTAGGGATTGGAAGGGACCTCGAAAGATCATCCAGTCCAATCCTCCTGACACAGCAGGATCACCAAGACCAAGTCACACAGGAACATGTCCAAGTGAGTTTTCAACATCTCCAGAGAAAGAGACTCCACAACCTCCCTGGTCAGCCCCTTCCAGTGCTCTGTCAACCTTATTAGGAAGTAGTTCCTTCTGATATTTACGTGGAACCTCCTATGTTCCAGCTTACACCCTTTATCCTATCATTAGATGACACTGAGAAGAGTCTGGCTCTTTTACCCTACAAAAACTATGAACATCAAAAATCAAACACAAGCATAAGCTGTTTCCTTTAAGCCAGCTAGTCTGAACACTAACCCATAATCTTTCACACACAAACTGAAATTCAAATCACAGCCAGTTGTGAACTGAAAGCAACAGCAGTGAGCAGACCCTTGGCACAAGCACAAATTAAACTCCTGGTAAAGAAACAGCCCTAAAAGCAACACTGCCTTTGGAAGGAACCTCTCCTTCTTTTACGAAACCAGTATTTCTGGCCATCTTCGTGTTCTTTTCGACTGATGTAAATGTTTGATGCACTAACAAACACATGTGGATTAACAGTCATCAAAATACAGTGGAGCAATAAAACTGAAATTAAACATTTTTCTGAGGCTTTAAAGACCTTATTTAATGATTTTACCTGTACTACGTATTCAATGCTGGAGAACTGCGGCAAGAGTTCAGCTGGCTGGTTCATTTCAGATATGCCGGCATAGGTAGGAGGAAACTACAATTAAAAATACAGAAATTAAGTATCAATAGAAGATCACAACTTTTATAAAAGCAAACACATACATAGAGACTACTGTCTTCTGCAACAGATGTTAACTATTCCTGTCATAAAAAACCCCTCAATACAATCTCTCAAGATAGAGCTGCCCACTCATGCTATTGCTGGCAGTAACTATGATTTGGAAAATGAGGATTTTCACTTTGACTTTATGAAAAAGATGTTCAATATCCTAAATGTTTCCTTTTCTTACCTGATTTCTCTGATAACAAAAGTTGCAAGCCCAGAGTTTCGCTCGATAATCCACTTGGCTAGAAAAATAAAGCAAGACGAGTTTATATAGCATGAACAATTCATTTTCCTCCACTGACCCTATCTTAGTGTTCAGGTAGTTAAAATACACGACTTTCATTTTCAGGCCATACAGCTGTCTGACAAAGCTGTATCTGCATCTTAAAAGATAGCACATTCTACATATTCTCGATGCTCCAAGTACTGAAACACAATTTTACATCTGCTTTGAAACCCATCTTCTGTCCCAAGCAGGGTCAACTCATTCAGAAGAGTGTGTCCAGTAGATCAAGAGAGGTTCTTCTCCCTCTGTACTCTGCCCTAGCAAGAAGACCACATCTGGAGTACTGTTGTCCAGTTCTGGGCTCCCTCTGTCCCAAGAGGGACAGAGACTCTTGACTGAGAGTTTAATGGAGAGCCACGAGGATGATTAGGGGACTGAAGCACTTGCCTTATGAGGAGAGACTGAGACACTTGGGAATTTTCATTTGGAGAGGAGGTTATGAGCGGACTTAAATCACTGTCTATAAATCCATGAGGGCTGGGTGTCAAGAAGAAAGAGACAATCTCTTGTCACCTGCCCCCTGTGATAGGACAAGGGCCAGTGGGTGCCCGTTGGAGCACAGGAAGCTCCATCTCCATATGAGAAAAAACTTCTTTAAGGGTTACAGAGCACTGGAACAGGCTGCTCGGGGAGGTTGTAGAGACTCCTTCTCCAGAGGCTTTTAAGACCTGTCTGGATGGGTTCCTGTGTAACCTGTATTAGGTTCTATGATCCTGCTTGAGCAGGGCGGGGTTCAACCCAATGATCCCTGGAGGTCCCTTCCAACCCCTAATGATCTGTATATCTGTGTGTGTGTATGAAGTCGAGCTTGTTCTATCAGATTTCTTATATCATGCCTCATGTCCCATTATCATTCAGCACCTTGCCCCTGTCTATCTAACCCATCCTTAGAAACTGTTCTTTTTCCAGACTTCTGGAATGACATAAAAATCATAGAATCACAGAACCACAAGTTGCAAAAGACCTTCAGATCATTGACTCCAACCATCAACCCAACTGTATCAAGCCCACACCAAACCATGTCTTTGAAGTACAGATCTACACAACTTTTTAACACAGCCAAGGACAGTGATTCAACCCCCTTAAACTAAAATACTTCCTCTGTTTTCAAGCCAAACTTATCCATGACTACTCTACAGTCATTTGTGCCTCTGCTCGTACCATCCTTTTGCTTAATCAGCTTTTCATTCTCTCTCATGCCTATTTCTGATTGATACATCTATCTATCAACTTCCGTATTGGTTAACTAAAGCAGCTAACCTGCTTCAGTCTATAAACGAACTAAGATCAGCAATAAACACAGTTTACTTGACCTGCATCAGGTCAAATAGTTAAAAAGATACAGCACAGCAGCTTTTTACCCAAGTAATCTTCTATAGGCAAAGTGCAGGACTATACTAACTCACAAGAGATGTAGCTGCAGAAAAAATACCATATCTAATAATTAATTAAACTAATTACATTTACAAGGCTGGTCACATGAAATCTATACTTTAAGTATGTGTTATAAATGCAGATATAAGTGCAGAAGACTCTCAGATAGAGAAGTTTGAGCTGTACACCTGTGTGAGGAGTGCCTGAAGGTCCACACATCACAGCATAACTGGCACTACCCTAAAAACTGCCTGTAAGGTAAAACATTGGCGTAGCGTATGTGCAAGTTTACCATAAAGGATTCAGAATAGCTCGACACGTGGTCCTGCTGCAGAGAACTGGTTCATATTGAATGGGGGGCAAGTCCGGACGTTCCTTCAGCGGTGTGAAGAGGGCAGCCACCGGCACAACCATTCTTGTGGCTTCAAGACGACTTGAGGGCCAAACATTCCAGCTGAATCTAACTCCATCTCTGTCCTCATTCTGCTGGATAAATTCGAGGAAGGTGGTCATGGTTGACTTCTCTGTTTATCGCTAAAATAAAAGGATAACCATTATCAGGATGTTGAAAACATCTTGAGCTATTTAAATACTGAACATGCTTAATGATGACTCCACATTCATATACTATGAGTTATAATCCATGAACACCAAGTAGTGTTTTTCAAATCCAACACACTGCTCTAAGGACTTTCACTCATGTATTTACTTATTCATTCTGTTCCTTATCCAAGCATCATTCATTACAGAATCACAGAATTACTGAGGCTGGAAAAAACCTCAAAGATTATTCAGCCCAGCTCAGGACCTAATATCACCACACAATCAGATAGACCAGGGCACCAAGGGCTACAGATAGTCAGCCCCTAAACACCTCCAGAGATGGGGACTCCACCACTGCCCTAAGCAGTCCAGTCCAGGGTCTGATCACCCTTTCCAAGAGGAAGGGCTTTCTAACACCCAACCTAATCCTCCCTTGGCTGCTTCAGTTCCTGCACTCTCATCCTGTTACTAGTTGCCTGAGAGAAGAGCTCAACACCCATCTGACTGCAACCTCCCTTCAGGGAGTCGTTGAGAGGGAGAAAGTACCCCCTGAGTCTCCAGGCTAAAAGCCCTCAGCATCTCTTCCCTTCCTCTTCCCCAGCCTCACTGCTCCTCTGGATTCGCTCCATCATCTCAACATCTTTCTTGAAGTGAGGGGCTCAGAACTGCCCCCAGTACTTGAAGTACACACAAAGCATTCCATTCCCAACTTCTCTTGAGAGCCTAACAGCAAAAAGTTCTTTCTCCTAAATCCGCTTGAGTTCGCTAACTGTATTTTCAGCAACTCAAGATGCAAGCTACACACCAATGTAAAGGAGTAACAATACAATACTCCATGAGAGCAAGTTCCTACGGCAATGCTAAGAAATTACACTGTAAAGTGCCATTTCAACAACTGCTTCAACTCAAATTTACCATTTTGGGCACCAATCCAAGGTTCTCAACACTTTCAGCTACAGTTCCTCAGTGGCTGGGGAACCTAGACACATCTGAAAAGCTCAACAGATACCTGTGAGCATCTAAGAAAGACAGCAAGAAGCAAGTGAGCTCTCCACAACCCAAATCCCCTCAGCTATATACATACAGTTCCCAAATACCTGCTGGAGTACAGCTTATAGCACACACAGAACAGGAGGGGGTTAGGACTGTACAGTATTGAGACCAAATCTATGTGCCATGGCAACTATAACGGAGGGAGTCATCAGGGACTTCAGGCAGGAGAGCTCTTCCAGTGGCTGTGAGGCCATGGAGCAGGACGTAAAACTGAGCAGAAGCAAAGGGATATTTGAAAAGTGACAGTTTGGGAATAGCTGCTTTGAAATGACCGTGTTTTGAAACACTTTGAGAAGCAACAGCAAACAGTAACAATTGTTTACTAATTCTAAAAGCTTCTCCTTCAGTCTCAGCACCTTTAAACATTTAGCATGAGCTGTCAGTGTGCACTTGCAGCCCAGAAAGCCAGCTGTGTCCTGGGCTGCATCAAAAGAAGCAGTGACAGTCAGTCAAGGGAGGGGATCCTCCCCCTCTACTGTGCACAAGTTAGACCCCACCTGGAGTCCTGCGCCCAGTTCTGGAGTCCCCAACATCAGAAGGACAGAATTCCTGGAACGGGTCCAGAGGAGAGCAATTCCAATGATCAGAAGGCTGGAGCACCTCCCCTATGAGGACAGGCTGAGCAAGTTGGGGTTGTTCAGCTTGAAAGCTCCTGGGTCACCTTCTAGCAGCTTTCCAGTATCTGAAGGGGGCTACAAGAAAGCTGGGGGAGGGCTTTTGACATGGGTGGTAGTGAGAGAACAAGGGGAAAGGGTTCCAGGCTTGAAGAGGGGAGACTGTGGTTGGACATGAGGAACAAATCCTCATCCTGTGATGCTGAGATCCTGAACAGGTTGCCCAAGGAAGTTGTGGCTGCCCCATCCCTGGCAGTGTTGAAGGCCAGGTCGGCTGGGGCCCTGAGTAACCTGCTCTAGTGATGGTGTCCCTGCCTCTGCACACAGGTTGGAACCAGACGATCTTTAAGGCCCCTTTAAGGCCCCTTCCCACCCTGGCCGTTTTGTGATTCTATGATTTATGGGCCACATGTAAATGTGGCCCAGTACAGATCAGCAAAGTAACACGCACCAATGCTTGGAAACACAAACAAACCCCAAACATTGCTCTCTATGGCATTTTAAGACCCACAGTCCCTCATATGACCACCAAGTACCACTAAATCCACACAGCTTTCTGTGCACTTCTGTTACAACAGACTTGTTATTTCAGTTTATTACGCACTACTGAAAATGTAAAAGAGACTGTTAAGAAAACCTGAATTATTTTTATACTCAAATCAGCATTTCAGATACAAATCTATCCTAGTTCTCAGGAGGAACTCAGACACAGGGGGAGAATTGCTTCATATTTATCTAAAACAACTGCAAATTGTCGAACTGACAACACAACGATTTCATTCTCACTACTCAAACACAGCCAACCTTGCAGACCAGCCCTGTTCACCCGGGACTTGGTTTCTGCAAAAGAACCAGTGTAGGTAACATCCCCTGTTACTAAAAACCCCAATAGAGAACTCAAACGCAGCAAGGCTGCCCAAACACCATTTCTGCGCACCTTTAGTCTACCCCCTGGCAGAGCCCCCGACACAGACAACACGACCTGGGGACTGGGGAGCTGCAGGGTGGGGAGAGGGGCAGGAGCAAGGGGAGAGGGGCCGGAGAAAGGGGAGAAGCAAGGAAAGAGGGACAGAAGGGGTCTCCCGTGCTCCACCACCACCGAGGGCAGCGAGAGCTCCCGAAGCGCGGTGACGGGAGGCGCAGTTTCCCCTGTGCTCCCCAGCCCGGCCCCAGGTGCCCCCCAGCCCCCCAGCGAGGAGCCCCGGTCTCCCCGCAGCCGCCCCGCAGCCCCCAGCGCCAACCGCTCACCCCGTGTCCCGGCGCCGCTCCCCGCCCTCACGCAGCCAACATGGCTGACGGGAGGGGCCGCGCCACGTCAAGGGGCAGAGAGCGGCGGCACCGGGAGGGGGTGGCAGGCGGGGCCGGGACTCTCCGCGCCGCGGCAGCTCGTGCGGCAGCGCTGCTGCCTCTGGGGGTCCTGCTGGGAGACCCCCGCTTCACCCCGCTTCTTCCGCCCGGTGTGTTTAGGGCAACCTGGAGAGCCGTTTATGGGGTTGTTCCGGCTGCCTCGGGGGGAGAGACATTGAAATGCTGCTGGAAATATATTGAAAAATACACTGAAACTATATTAAAAACAGATTGAAACGATACGGAAAGAGACGTTGAAATGATACTGAAAATAGACCGAAATTGTATTGAAAATATATTGCCCTGTGGAAAAACGTACTGAGATGATACTTAAAAATACATTGAATCTGTGATTAAAAAGACCCTGAAGTTATACTGAAAATATAGTGGACATCTATTGAAATATATACATTGAAAAGTTGAAAAATATAGAGAAATTATACTGGAAAATATAGAGATGTTAAACTGAAAATGTATAGAAATTACACTGAAAAATACAGAGAAATTATGCTGGAAAATACATATAAATGATACTATAGAACCATTTACTATACTATGTATAGTATATGTTCCTATACACAACACTATATAATGATACTATATACAATACTATATAATGATACTATAGAATCACTATAGAAAATAGAAATTATACAAAATATATATATATAAACACTGGAAAATACATAGAAATTATAATCAAAAACATGTAGAACTAATACTGAAAAACATATTCAATATTATACTGCTATACTGAAAATATATTCATATTATCCAGAAAATACTATATTGAAAAATATATAGATAATATAGTTGAAAATACATTGAAATTATATTCGACAAGATATTGAAATTATACTGGAAAATATATATTGAAATTATAGTGTCAAATACATTGCAATCATATTGAAAAATGTGATCTAATTATATTGGCAATGCAATACTTTACCTTATCAATATTTATATAACATGTATGTATTTACTATCTGCACAGTAGCTGCCACACAGCTGTTTAGGAAGCCCGCCCTCACAGGGAGGTGATCAGAGCCTGGAATGGACTGCCCAGGGCAGTGGTGGAGTCCCCATCCCTGGAGGTGTTGAAGGACAGACTGACTGTGGTCCTTAGTGCCCTGGTCTGGCTGATTGCGATGATGTTAGGTCATGGGCTGGGCTGGATGAGCTCAGAGAGCTTTTCCAGCCTCTGTGATTCTGTAACTGCAGAGTCTTCCTCAGGGTTTGGTTTTTTTATAGGGTGGGTTTTGGTTGGGTTTTTCTGCCCCAAAACCCAAGTTATAGAGATTCTCAGGTTCCAGGGCACTTCAGAATCATGTTAAACATCTGCTACAAAAGGTGAGAGAACGGGAACTTCTCTTCTTTTTCTCCCATGGGAGAATTGAACTGAACTGTGCTGACTGCTACAACCTCCAAGAGATGCTTGGGCCACCAACCAGATATAAATGACTTATCCTCTTACACACCAAATGTCATTCCGATAGGATTTCTTTGCTGTTGCTATCTCCAGCATTGTTTGCCAGACTAAAAACACGAGCAGGTGAACAGGGGAGGGCTTTTCAGAACTGAAGGGGAGTGATTTTCTATGTCCACGTCCACAAGTCTCCCTGCCAGTTGTGGGAGTGTTAAGCAGAAGCAGCTTAACCTCCTCGTTTTGTTAAAAAACCCTAAACCCACAAACTAAAAACCCTCCACAGGGCAAACTTCAAGCTTGCACAGGAAGCAATTCAAGGCTGTAATTCCAAAAGTACCCAAAGTACTGTCTGAAACTGTTTCAGAAAGTTGCACTGAGGCCAGAAGTCAGAACTTTACAGACCCCAAGAGACAGGCAACTGACAGTTAATCACACTTAGAAGAAGGAAGAACTAGAAGCTACCCATCTGACACCTCCCTACAAACAAAAGTTGTACTGTATTTTGGTCATTAGCACAATTCAATGTGGTTAAGAAACAGCTGTTATGATGATGCAAACCACCAAGAAAAGCTCAGAAAAGCAAAAAAATCATCAGAAAACAGGATCCTACCATGTTGGATAAAGAAAATACTTTCTTATCTGCCAGGATTAGGATGTACAGTCCGAGATTTTCAGTTTTCTTAATGCGGAAGGTTTAGTTTATAAGTTAGATTTATTTTTTTTAATCTACTGATGGCAACTCACCCTTTCTTTGGAAAAATACTCTTCCATAAGGCCTAAGCAGTTGAGAAGTAAGAGCATTCATTTCCAGTTGTTTCTTTTTCCTCGTCTTCCGCAGATTTGTATTTGGTAGCCACAGCATCAGCTTTGTTGGTTTGAAATTGTTAGGAATGACTGTATTATCTGTGGAAGACTGCCTGTAATTAAAAATACGTTATTCATTTAAAAGAATCAGTGGGAAGTTCCATTAAAAACAGTGTACTATAGAATCATAGAATCATCATGGCTGGAAAGGACCTCCAGGATCATCAAGTACAGCCCTCATACCAACAGCTCCCTAACCCATACACCATGGCCTCAAGTGCTTTAGCCACTCGGTTTTTAAACACTTCCAGCAATGGGGACTCTGCCACCTCCCTGGGCAGCTTGTTCCAGTGCCCAACCACTGTCTTAGCAAAGATCTTCTTCCTAAGATCCAATCTAAACATTCCCTGACAACTTGAGGCCATTTCCTCTCATCCTATCATTAGTAATTTTAGAGAAGAGACCAGCACCAGCCTCGCTACAACCTCCTTTGAGGTAGTTGTAGAGAGCAAGAGGGTCTCCTCTCAGCCTCCTCTCCTCTAGACTAAATAACCCCAGTTCCCTCAGCCACCCCTCATGAAGCATGAAGACAGAGTATAATTCAGATGTGTTTATATATCTGGATTCTCTTTCTATTCATCGTTCTTGACTTGACAACAGATAGAAAAATAAAAGTTCTGAATATCACCCAAGTATTTCAAGAGATCTTTTTCCAGCTGGACTCACCAAAGTCTTTGTCTTGCCTATGGATCAGCCTTCCACCGTGGATTTGGCTAAGCAGGTTTGAGGTGGTAACTGCAGTTGGTGACTGGTGGTGACCTCAGCTGCTGTGTACCCAACTAGGACATTAGATCCGGGTTTCAGAATTGAAACTCCTTGTTACACGTAAGAGAGTTTGGAAACACCTTAAAGCAAACAAGAGCTAGCAGAGAGGAGGAGTTAAGGTAGGTATTTGTTCAGGATGGCCTTGCAAGATAAAAAAGAAATAGATGGGAAAAAAATATAAAGCATTGCTCTTTTTTGATATGAGGTTTTTTTGATTGGACTGGATGATCTTTCAAGGCCCCTTCCAATGCAAAACGTTCTGTGATTCTGTATGAGTTGTGGGTCTATTCAGAGCTACTCTAATCTGCTAGATGGGGTAGCAGTACACTGACTTCTCAAGCAGCAGAACTAGTAGGAAAAAGAATACTCTGACAATCTGAGTAACAGGGATTTCAAAATACACACTGTAAATTATTATGGTGTTTTCTTTCTGCTTTTTCTCTTAAGTGACAAACAACCCCGCCTTGTGTTAATGCCACCTTGGTTTTGAGTCCTGCATGATAGGATTTAGGTAAATTTAGACAGGAACAGCATCAAAACAGCACCACAGGATTATAAAACGATGGAATGGTTTGGGTTGGAAGGGTCCTTAGACACCATTTGGTTCCACCGTCCCCTGCCATGGGCAGGGAATCTCTTGGCTTGGCCTAGACCTTTGAGCCCAAGGGTTAGCCTGCACTAACAAGTCACCAGAACTCACATGCTGACCCTTTCCAAGTGAGCACTGGTTGATTTTACACCAAATTAACTATATCGGAACTGATTTCAACCACCGACCCCAGAGGGTTTAAAGCACAGGACGTGTATTATCGTTACCCCTGGGTTAAGACAGAGGCGGTACTACTGCGTTATAGTTATTACCACCCGCACGACCAGGCCGCTCTCGCGAGAGCCGCCCGCTCCCAGCACCTGCGCAGCGGCCTCGCTGAGGCGGGGCCTGCTGGGGCCGGGCCCGCTGGGGCGGATCATGGACGGGGGAGCCGAGGAGCTGATGCCGCGGCTGCTGCCGGTGGATGACTGTGACCTCACCGAGGATTTCGACCCTACAGTGCCCCCCAGGACCCCGCAGGAGTATCTGAAGCGCGTCCAGTGAGTGGCGAGGGGGGAGGGGAGTTGTTCTCCACCCGTTGCTCCCGGCTGTATCAGTTCTAGAAACCCCCTTTTATCTTTATTTTTACTTCGTTCTTTATTCTTGTCTAATTTTTTTTCCTTTATTTTGCTCTTTGCCTTTATAATTTTCTTCTTTATTGTTTTGTAGAATTGAAGCATCTCGATGCCCAGATGTGGTCGTGGCACAAATAGACCCCAGAAAGCTGAAGAAGAAGCAGACTGTCAACTTTTTGGTGAGTTGGAAAGTCTTGTATCATCTTTTTTTTTATGAGAGGGGAAATAAAATCTGAAGGGGAAAGATATTATTATGGTTGTTTGTACTGATTTCACTTGGCCTAACTAAATAAGAGGTGCTGGCTTCTAACAGCATCTGCTGAATTGAATTAAATTCTGTCTTTGAAGAAAGCTGCTGGCTAACAGCAGTCTTCATCGTTGATTTAGAATGAAAGTGTTTGTATTATTTGATACACAGCATTATACAAATATTTAACCATAAGATGTGAGTAAACCTTAGAAAACCTATATTTAGGTTTAAATTACGTGTGTAGGTTAAGGGTAGCAAGTGCGGTTAAGCTTTACTAGCATTTAGGTGAAATTCTAGCACCAATTAATTCCTTTTTCTGTGAGCTTTTTAATAGGGATTTTACTGCCCAAGAGGACTGTTTTTGTTGTTGTCACATTGTCCTGCCAGCTTAATTTTTAATCTGCTTTCAGATAGTTCCAGATTCCAAGTTTGCTTTTGCACAGTGAAAACCATCATCTCAATTGCTCAAATTGAGCACTGACATAGGCCAATGCTAACTGCATTAGCAGTGAGATGTGGTGTGAGGGAACAGAGGCTAGTGGGGATCTGGGGGAACAGTTGGACTCAATGATCTTAAAGTGCCCTTCCAAAAAACCCTATTTCTGTGATTTACCAATTCTCTTGTTCTTAAGGATTCTTCTTACCAAGATTTCTTTACATTATAATTATTGCCAGTGTTTTTTTTAGATCTCCGGCTGTCAGCCAGCCCCTGAAGGATACTCTCCAACGCTCAAGTGGCAGCAGCAGCAAGTGGCTCATTTCTCAGCCGTTCGTCAGGTGCGAAATGGTGTGTGTGAGGGGACTTTGCACTATCTAAACAGAATAGAACAACATTCTGCCTAGTACAGAAATGTTGTGACTGCGTGGCAGGATAACAAATTGTTGTTAAATTAATTTCTTACGAGGTCATTATACCAAGAAGAGTCTTGACGACTATTAAAGACTCAACTACCTCAGCTTCACTTTATGTAGATTTGAAAATTCCTTTAGCTTTAACATTCCTTTCAAAAGCCCAGTATGAGCAACTTAGCTACATTTATACTGTGATAGGAAATATTTAGCCGGTTATGCTTCTACCAATGTGTAAAATATCATAAAATATACTTTTTCTACATTTTAAGAATAATGAAGAGTAAATTAAGGGCAGGATAAAGCAACTGCAAAGTTAAAACTGTGATTTAATTTCTCAGAGTCTGAACAAGCACAGGAATCACTGGCGATCACAGAATTTGGACAGCAATGTTGCTATGGTGAGTAGAACTCAGAAACCTGCTTTGGTTTGTGGGGGGTTTTCACTTGTTAAATTGGTGGTGAAACCTGATTTACAGATAGGGTAGTGAGGTGGATTGTGAACTGGCTGCAGGATGGAAGCCAGGGAGTAGTAGTCAGTGGGACAGAGTCTAGTTGGACGCCTAGATCTAGTAGAGTCCCCCCAGGGGTCAGCACTGGGACCAGTCTTATTCAATCTGTTAATTAATGACAATCATGAAGAAAGGCTGAGGGACCTGAGTCTCTTGAGCTTGGAAAAAAGGAGACTGAGAGGTGACCCTATGAATGTTAAATGTGGAAAGGGTGGGTGTCAGGAGGATGGAGCCAGGCTCTGCTCAGTGGCATCCAGTGATAGGACACAGGACGACAAGTGTGAGCTGGAACAGAGGAGGTTCCACATCAATACAAGAAGGATCTTCTTCCCAGTGAGGGTGACAGAGCACTGGAAGGGGCTGCCCAGTGGGATTGTGGAGTCTCCTTCTTTGGAGATGTTTAAAACCC
>JAOXOE010000441.1:26406680-26442549 GCA_028565055.1 Phoeniculus purpureus
AGTGAGGGTGACAGAGCACTGGAAGGGGCTGCCCAGTGGGATTGTGGAGTCTCCTTCTTTGGAGATGTTTAAAACCCTCCTGGCCATGTTCCTGTGTGACTTGATGTAGGGGATCCTGCTGTGGCAGGAGGATTGGACTGGATCTTTCAAGGTTCCTTTCAATCCCTGACATTCTGTGACTGTGTGAACTATTGTAACTATGATATGATTTAGTGGCAACCGAGCAGTGCAAGGTTAACAGACTTGATGATCTTAAAGGTCTCTTCCAACCTAAATGATACCAAGTCTTCAGTGCCTTCAAGGTAGGAACATTTCACAGTTTTCATTTATTTTTATTTAATTCAGCCAAAATCAGAGGATGAAGAAGGCTGGAAGAAGTTCTGCCTGGGTGAAAGATTATACTCGGAGATGCTGCCTGATAATGAAGATTTAGGAATTGATTACATCAAGGTGAGTATAGAACTTCTACCTCATTTTCAGCTGCAGTGGTCAGGAATAACCACCAGAAACAATCCTCCTGCTTGTTACCACTGTATCTTCCCTTGTAAGTGGAAACTGACTGAAGCAGAGAGAAACTTCATGCTTTCACACACAGAATTGAAAATCCTTCTGTTACCAGTGCATGGAACAGAACAGCAAAACCTTCTGCATAGTTTTAGTGTTTTGTTGAACAGTGATGTGACCTCCCTCTCCTCGCAGGTCCTGTCTACAAACATGCCCTTCTGAAAAAACAAGGCCTCTGTAAAGGACCTTCAGTAAAAACAAGGTCTCTGACTACACTGAAGATTAGTTTTTAATAATTTCAGTGCTCATAACAGCTTCCAAATCACTACAGATGCCCTAGTGTCATGTTAGACTATTACTACATTCTAAATCAGGACAAAAATGTTGATGGTAACATCTGTGTTTTCCAACTTGGACTCTTTTCAGGTGGGATTTCCCCCTTTGCTAAGTATTGTAAGCAGAATGAATCAGGTAAGCTGACCTCTTAGAATCGCTTAGTGCATAAATAATAATTTCTTGTGTTCTGTCTGGGGCAGAGGTTATCTTTGTTTATTGATATGCAACTGTTTATTACTGCTGCAAGGCTAGAGGAGTCACACTTGCCATTTCATTTACTACTGTGCTTCTAACTAGTCTCCTTTATACAGAACCAAGCAGTCAGTGTGATGCCTCTTTCCTAATCTGCAGCTACTTTTCCATAACACATTTATATAAAACTTTTTTCTAGGAAGTGGTGCTTTAACACTTGCTTTACCCTTGTATGTAACTTCAGCCTGGAATAAATCACAGAGTACCAGGGTGCAGTAGAAATACAGAACGTGTATGGTTTTAAAAAAAATCATACTGCTTTTTATGGACTGTAACCCGTTGAGCACAAGGACAGCAAAACCATTCTTTCTCTCTCTGTTCTTTTGAAGGCAACAGTAACCAGTGTCCTAGAATACCTGATTAGCTGGTTTGGAGAGAAGCCATTTACTCCAGAGCTGGTGGGTTTTAATTTATTCTAACTACTTGCCCATGAACACATTAAAAGATAAACTGTTCATAGTTGCCTATGGAATTTAGTTTCCAAACTTCTGTAAGGCTGTTTGTGCAGAGAATGCACATGTTGCCTTTTGATGAAGCCACTGGAGCAGAAGTTGTGTTTGCAAGAAAGCAGTAGAATTCACACAAGTGAAACGCAAAGGACACGCTTTCACGATGTGCTGATCTAACGGCATTAACTCCACTTTGTACGTTCACTTTTCAGGAATGGTTTTCCATAGTTTAAGTGGAAATGTAACAGCTAAGGAATAATCTTTAGATAGTACTAAAACAATCCTTCCCTCTCACCTGCATAGTGTAACCTGCATTCATTTCTATCTTGGCCAGTGTTCCCAAACAACAACAGGAAATCCAGTAGAAGCAGCTTATCTAGAGGCACAAATTTCTACTTTGTTGGGTCTAACTGGGCTTTAAAGCTTTTCAGTTCTAGCAGCAGCACTTAAATGCAGTTTTGTTTTGAGACCTGCACCTCAGGCCCACACTACGTAACAGGAACCACACGAAACTTGATGGAAATGCTTGTAATTAAACATTTGCTACTTGAATGTCCACAGGGCAGGTGGCTCTATGCGCTCTTGGCATGCCTGGAGAAACCTCTGCTACCCGAAGCTCACTCCCTTATTCGACAGCTGGCAAGGCGATGCTCAGAAGTGAGGGTACTAGAGGTGAGGCGTAATATGACATTGCACGAAGCACTGGCTGAACTTAGGAGCATTTCTCAGTTCTTGAAGTCTTGGTGGGTGATTTTTCACATCCCAAGTTTGCTCAAGAACAAAGGGAAGACTATAGGCACATAAGAGCTCTTCTGTTTGACACGGGTCACAAAGGAACTGTTCCCATGTGTATTTCTCTTTTAGGAGAACAAGAATGAAGAAAATATTTCAGCACTGAACTTGATAATCTGCTTAGTTAGCAGGTAACACAGTTTACAAACAGTAAAGTGTGTCCAGAACAAAGGGGTGATTGCTCTTGGCCTTAGATTCTCTTAAAGTACCCAGGGCCTGTGTAGCAAATACTCTTAAAAGGATGGAAGATAAACCCAAGAGTAAAGGAAGTTCCTTGCATTCTCTAGATTAGCCCTGACAAGAGCTAGAAAGCAGGGTGTGTGACAATTTGGAGCGAAGAACTGAGGTACATCAGGGGCTTTCTACTGTATTCTGCTTCTCTCCCCTAGGTACTTTGATCAATATGACTTGGCTGATGAACCCTCCTAGACTGCTTTGAGGACATGGAGTATTTTGCATTGCCATGGTACAAATAGCATTATCAGACCTCAAGTTCTATACAACCCCTTCAGACCACCATCACGATAATGCGTTTGGGACAGCAATTAACAGCTTCAGCTGAGCTTCAGCATAAAGTTGACACGATGTTGTCATCACTGTCATCCTGTAATGACCAGTGAACTCTCCAGCATTGTCTGTGTAAACAACATTCTGGGTTGGGATTTTTACCCTCTGAGTAATCCCTTGGACACTGCTATCAGGTGAAGACTGAGGTTATGGTTACAAATGTCTTTCTCTAGCACACACCTCCTGAGGGTTTTTAATAAAACTGAACCGTTTTTAAAGAGTGTTCCTCTTTCTTCACACTACCCAGCAGCAGCCTTACTATAGAAATCTGCATCATCAGGACTGAAATGGTTTTTCAAGCTTTGACTCTTGAGCTTAAGGCACAGCTAAGCTCTTCAACTATAGCCAGTAATTTAGTGAAACAATTTTATTACAGGAAAAAATAGAAATATTTATTTTTTTCAGTCAACAGTCGCAGAAACTGGTGAAAATTACACATCTGTTCCTGCTTTTAATAGAAGCATTTATTAAACAGGTTTATTTTCTGTATGGTATCTTAACAAACACTTCAGCTTACCTATGTACATTACTTAACATGGAGCACATTGCCAAGATTATCAGCAACTGCTTGGGACAGCCCTGAATTCCCTCTGGTTCTGGAGCAGCACTTAACCATCATGTGAAAGATCAAAGTGAATAGTAATAACTACTGGGGGTTTTAATTCTGGAGATGCAAGTAACAAGGACAGTTTTACGTTGATTCTTAAGAAGCCTAAAAGGTGATGACACCAAAAGGTCCATCTGTTAGTTTTTAGTCCCTTCAGTAATGTTTTCAGCATGTCGAAAGGATGAGTTGGCAGCTCAATAACCCATGAAATACAAAAATACTAGTTAGCTGATTCTCCAGTCCTACAATTTCAAACCAGTAGAGAGTCACAACCTTCCTATAAATTACTGCGCTTCTGTGTAACCTGTTTTAGGTTTTATGATCCTGCTCAAGAAGAGGGGTTGGACTCAATGACCCTTGGAGGTCCCTTCCAACCCCTAATGATCTGTGTTATCTGTGTGCCAGCATAAGAACCCAGTAGTTGCCATCACTCAAAGAGCTGATATCCACTGAGTACCAAACTACTGGAGTTCCTTTCAGCTTTGCTAGTTTTATAAATGGCAGGACATCACAGAATGACAGACATTAGGGATTGGAAGGGACCTTGAAAGATCATCCAGTCCAATCCCCCTGCCACAGCAGGATCACCTAGATCTATGTTGTTCAAGTTCTGCTCTACATGCATCCTGTAACTGTCAAGTTACTCAGCTACTACTAACCTCACATTTGCAGTACCTGGAAAGATCAGAACTTGGTCCCATTTTAAGCTCAAGTCTAGTAAGCCTCTAGTTACCTAGAAGGGCTGAATCCACTACAAACTTGCCCACCATGCAACTAGCCAACATCCTCCTCTCCCATCACAGAAAGTAGTTACAACAACAATCAACCGTGCTATTTTAACACTTCTGGTTATTTACCGGACTCCAAGTAGAAGCTAGATCACTATCACAAGGTTAATTTGCAAGTGTAAGACCTGAACCTGCCCATGGAAATGTCTTCACAGTAAAATTAAGTTTTAACAAGACGTTTTTGTGCTTACCTACAGCAAGACATGCTACGCAAATCTTGTATCTAGCAAACTCGTGTCCTCAAGAGTCTTGGTGATGTCTTTAGGCTTCTTGAAGACCTAATCATCTTCCTGCACACACTCATTACAGAAGTGACTTGTAGCTAGCAATTAAAAACAATTATGTTAATACTGAGTTGAAGCACAGCAAGCTAAACCATACTTCCTTCTTTGGCCAGTGCAGATTACCTCAGCTGTGAGACTATACTGACATTAAAAAACAGCTGCTCATTTTAGAGAGATAGGAGAAACTGTTTAACTGCATAAAAATAAATGGTCTTTCCTACTGCCCCCAGGACCCAAGATTCCACCGATCATCATTCACAAAAGCTCTTGGTGCATGCGCATATGGCTTCCTCAGAAGACAAAAGCCATGGCTGCATCACAGCGAGAGGCAGCAGCTGGGTAATCCTGTTAGATGACACAACAGAAATTGTTTCCTTATTCCAGTTAGTCTTGGTCAGGCTTTTACTCTGTCCTCAGAATATGCATCTGGTCTTCTGCATGTGCTGGCCTAGTAACTGAGGTATTTTGGTGCAACCTTCTGAGCAAGTAGTTTATACCATGTGGGCGTTAATACCTTGGTACAGAACACACTTCATACCAAGCTACAAGGACGATGTGAAAATATTTGGACAGACATTTATTACACAGTTTGGAATTGTGCTGCACGCTGCTCTCCTTTACAGGCTACACACAAAGCTGCACCAAGATACTGAATCCACACACAAAGGAATTTTAAGGTAGATACCCACATCTGAAAGTGCTCTACATCTTCTGTATCATCACCTGAAATTTACCTGCAGAGGAAAAGCAAAGTCAGATCACAGTATCACCACTACAGTCACCTTTCCCAGTAATTATTTTTTCATAATCATTTCATTAAAAGAAAGACTAAAGACCATTCTAATCTTAGGGTCCAACTTCGTTAAACTTATATTTCATATTTAACTCCAGCTAAAACCACTCTTTTTTTTTAAGTTGATCCATGTCCTGCATCACAACAGCTTCATCAGCTAAATTTGTACGAAGTCTCTGAATATCCTTTCATCCCCCTTAAGCAGCTCGGGTAGTACCAATGGATTACACTTACTTTGCCCAGAAAGTTTTACCGTCATTTGTTCAGTTTTCTGGACGTACATCTTTACACATGGGATGCTTGTGTGTGTAAATACAAATTCTTTGGTTTGCACTTGGTATCATGGATGTTCACCCTCTGCCAGTGTCTTCTAAAGCACCAAGATACAAGCCATATTCTCCAGTTAACAGAACTACTGAGGCAGGAAAAGACCTCTAAGATCATCCACGCCAGCCCAGGACCTAACATCACCACAATCAGCCAGACCAGGGCACCAAGGGCTACAGACACTCTGCCATTAAACACCTCCAGGGATGGAGACTCCACCACTGCCCTGGGTCCATTCCAGGGTCTGATCACTCTCTCTATGAGGAAGGGCTTCCTAACACCCAACCCAACTCTCCCCTGGTGCAGCTTCAGGCCCTGCCCTCTCGTCCTGTTGCCAGTTGCCTGGGAGAAGAGCCTAACCCTCACCTGACTACAAACTCCCTTCAGGGAGTTGGAGAGAGGGAGGTCCCCCTGAGTATCCTCCAGGCAAAACAAGCCCAGCTCCCTCAGCCTCTCCTCATCAGACTTTCCCTCTAGCCCCTTCCCCAGCCTTGCTGCCCCTCTGGACCCACTCAAGCTCTTTCTTGAAGTTAATGGCACAGAACTGCCCCCAGGACTGGAGGGGAGGCTTCAGCAGTGCCCAGTCCAGGGGGAGAATTACATCCCTAGTTTTGCTGGTCACACTATTGCTGATCCAAGCCAGGATGCCACTGGCCTTCCAGGCCACCTGGGCACCCTGCTGGCTCCTGTTCAGCTGGCTGTCAAGCAGTACTGCCAGGTCCCTCTCCAGCCACTCATCCCCTAGTCTGTAGCTGCAGGGGGTTACTGTGGCCAAAGTGTAGGACCCTGCCCTTGGCCCTGATAAACCTCATCCCGTTGGCCTCTGCCCATCGACCCAGTCTGTCCAGATCTCTGCAGCATCCTCCTCCCCTCCAGCAGACTGACACTCCTCCCCTACTTGGTATCATCCACAAATTCACTAAGAGTAGACTTGATCCTCTCATCCAGGTCATCAATAAATACATTGAATAGAACTGGGCCCAGCACTGATCCCTGGGGGACACCACTGGTCACTGGATACCAACTGGATGCAGCACCATTCACAACCACTCTGTGTGCCTGGTCATCCAGCCAGTTTTTAACCCAGCTGAGAGTGTACCCATCCAAGCCATGGGCTGCCAGCTTTTCCATCAAGATGCTGTGGGAGACTGTGTTGAAGGCTTTGCTGAAGTCTAGGCAGATCACAGTGATTCCTATGGCCCAGCAGCTCCAAACTAGTCCCACTCACTGATTAATGTTTATACAGTGATGATAACAGTAGTGAAAGTTTTCAGATGAGCTAATAACTGAATATTCCAAGCACTACTTACATGCAGGCATTGATGAAACTTCAGCTGTTACAATACTCTTTATTCCCAAATTTGACAGGCCTCCTCTGATTAGTCCACAGGTAAATGCTAAATACTAAACACACAGAGGTGCACTTTAAGTTTTGAGGCTGAAGCTTGTTACTAAAGATTGAAATAAAATACTCAAGAACAAGACTTAGCACTTGGATGACATAAAATTCAACAGATCAACTCAAATCAAGCTGGTAGATGGTTCAGGATAAAATTGAAGGTACCTTTGGTGCATGCTCTAAATATTGTTTGCCTGCAGAAATTTGTGTCAAGAGGCGAAATTTGTTGTCTTGAAGGACATAAATACCCTGTGTAAAAGAAAGAAAGGGGATTTTAGTTGACTATGTAATCAACAGTTTATGTGAGGGGATTTAACTTACAGATACAATATTGAAAACTGAAATTTTAGATCATGGTGTTAAGTGATTTAAGTTTAAACTGTACTTATTTATTTATTACATGATATATCAAGCCAAGGTCATTATTACTGAACACAGTTATTACTTGATAAACAGATCCATTGAAAACAAAACCTATTTCATTTGGCTCAATCCTTGTACAAATTCTCTTGTCCTTACTTTGATACAACAGGAAGAAGGCCACAAGAATACTAAGTCATGGAAATGGGAAATGTTTTTTACTCTAATAAAATGGTTCCTTAAGTTATTTTGACCTTTTTTCACCTGCTTCTTACGTTCAGCTGCTGAAAACAGTAAATATTCTTCAAAACCAATTAAAAATATATACTTTGAGGCAGCCAATCTATTTAAATAGATGTTAAGACAGCAATATAATTTCTCACTGTGGTTTTCTAGTAATATTTATCAGTAGATACATAAAAATATTCCTCAATCAATGGTACCCACTACTGCCCTATCAGTGCTTAGCAGCTGCAACAGCACCAATAAAATTCAGAGCACTGACTCTTTTCAAACAGGCTGCAAATAAAGCCATCAGAAGCAATTATTGCCTTGCATTCTGAAGCTACAAGCTGACGTGAATGTTAATGCCTGCTTTTTAAACAACACAAAGAACATTTGGGGTCTCATATCAAGTTATATATTCTAGACCGAGAAAAATAAAAGTATCAGTGAATCAAAGCCATTACTGATTCACCAAGTTAAATATTATTCTACAGCGTGAGTACCTGATGATTAGTCCTTAGGTTATCTATTTGTTTTTTGAATACAGTTGTCCAAAAATCCTTGCAAATGAACTTCATAATATCTAATTCATCCTTGAACCTGGCAGTATCTTTTGTAAACCTAAGAGAGAAATGCAAAGTATGTCAATAGCAGAGGAAAACAATAACGGAGGTCACTTGAAAAATAAGATCAAGTATTTTAATTTCAGAGCAAAACACAGTGTTGTCCTAATACCTGCAGTATGGCAACCAAATTTTTAATGATAAGATTATTAAAGACAGTTTAAGTATATAAAGATGCAAATCACATCAGTTTTACATGAAATTTAAGCATCTAAATAATAAACCGTGTCCTGGGTTGCATCAAAAGAAACAGCAACAGTCAGACAAGGGAGATGATTCTGCTCCTCTACTCTGCACTTGCAAGACCCCACCTGGAGTGCTCTGTCCAGTTCCACAGTCCCCAAAATCAGAAGGACACATTGCTCCTGGAACAGGTCCGGAGGAGAGCAACTGCAATGCTCAGAGGGCTGGAACACCTCCCCTATGAGGACAGGCTGAGCAAGTTGGGGTCTTTCAGCCTGGAGGAGGCTCCCGGGTCACCTTCTAGCAGCTTTCCAGTATCTGAAGGGGGCTACAAGAAAGCTGGGGGAAGGCTTTTGACAAGGGTGGTAGTGAGAGGACAAGGCGAAAGCGTTCCAGACTTGAAGAGGGGAGACTGAGGTTGGACATGAGGAAAAAAATCCTCATCCTGTGAGGATGCTGAGATGCTGGAACAGGCTGTCCAAGGAAGTTGTGGCTGCCCCATCCCTGGAAGTGTTGAAGGCCTTGGCTGGGTTACTCAAGGTTGGCTGGGGCCTTGAGAAACCTGCTTTAGTGAAGGTGTCCCTGCCTCTGCAGAGGGGTTGGAACCAGATGATCTTTGAGGTGCCTTCCCACCCTGGCCATTCTGTGATTCTATGATTCTATGAATAGAAGATAAACAAAAAGCTCACAGCTACACTACTGCTTGAAAAGAGCCATCCAAACACTCAAAAAACCACTAACACATAGGAACAAACATGCAAAACTCATTACTAAAAAGTAACCCTTAACCACTCTCTCTTGCTTATTTCAGAATTCTCTCTCCTTATCCTGTTTGAAGGTCTTTATCTGGCACTACAGCCAAACTTTGTTAAACAAAAGCCTGACTTCAGAAGTTCAAGAGCCTTCACAGGACCTCAGAACAAGGGTTGTACAGATAAAGCTGCTGCAAGTCATGGTGCATCCTGAAAGAGCCTGGGCCAACAAGAACGCAATGCAATTAGTTGCAAAGTTCAGAAGACTGGAAATGCTTTAAGAAAAATAAAAATTAGGAGTACCCAACCATAAAACTATGCTTAAGAAATAAATTACAAAGAAACTCAGAGTGCTGCGGGTTGGAAACGCTGTCTAGATCATCTAGTCCAACCACTCTGCCAGAGCAGGGTCACCAGTAAGTAGATCCCACAGGAACACGTCCAGGTGGGTCCTGAATGTCTCCTGAGCAGGAGACTCGACAATCTCTCTGGACAGCCTGGGCCAGGGCTCTGTTATACCCTCACCCTGAAAGTTCTTTCTTATATTTAGGCAGAGCCTCCTGTATTCCACTTCGCACCCCCTGCCTCTTGCCCTGTCGTGGACGCGCCAAAAGCAGGAAACATGCAGAAGGTTCACACCAAGCAGGATAAAAAAGGATTTAGAGTGTTTAAAGTAGCCATACAGCCTGACTCGCACAAACCCCCCAGATAGAACAAAGGCTGCGCTGGGGACTCACCTCTCGATCAGCCCCTGCCCCACTCGGAAGCCCATACTCTCCAGCTTGGTGGTGCAGCGCCCGTTCTCCTGCAAGACACAAGGCGCTGCCGCTTTACCCCGGCCGCTGTCGTGCAGCTCCCGCAGCGGCCCCGGCCACACTCACCCCTTCGCCCTGCTCGGCGGCGCGGTACAGTCCCGCTACCATCTCGTTATGGAGCAGTAGGAATAGCGCCTCGTCCGCCATGGCCCCTCCGCCCCTTCCGCGTGGCGATCCCGATGGAACCGCTTCTACCTGCGGAAGGGCCGCCCGGGACGGGCTGGCACCGGCTGAGGCCTCCGCTGAGGCGGGAAAAGGCCTTTGGTGCTATCGCTGCCCAGAGTGGGCTCAGAACGGGGAATGGGCCTGGAAGCAGGGCTGAGGGTTAAGAGGGATGAAGGGGAATAGGGGCAAGGAGAGACAGAGCTGAGGGGGAAGAGGGCCAAGGAGGAACAGGGCAAATGCGTTTCTTCCCTATGGGGCTGTCCCTGCCCCTTACGGCTCAAACAGGGAGTGTCTGGGGAACGTTTAATCCCCTCAGACCGCCACCAGTTGACCGGAGCAGCCACGGGTCCCCACAGGAGCGGCCACTAACGCTGTTCTACAGCCTCTAACAGGGACACCACGAAGCCGCTCCTGAGGCAGCCCTCAATAACATCCCTACTGATTGGCTATCCTGGCGCGGCAGCCTATTTAGCGCAATGGTGATTGGCTGTCGCGCCGGCCGCTCGCATGAGAATGGGGAAGTCACTCGAGGCCCAGGAGGGTGGGGATAAGAGTCTTCGAAGCGGCTTTGCGATTGGTCTACGAGGAAGCGATGCGTATGTCCAGAATCGCCCTGAGAAATATCACTCCAGCCAGAACCTTGCGGCCATTGGTCAGCCGAGTTGCCAGTCTGCCTGCGAGGCCCGTGATTGTTTGGCGCCTTCAGCAAGACTGTCCCACGGGGCTTGCCCCTTATCAGTGTCGCGCCCGCTGACTGGCTGTTACAGCGCGCCGCTAAGTGTCTATTGGCTGCGCTCTGCTTCTCCCTCCCGCCTCTCTCCCCGTTACCCAGCGGTGCCTCGCGGCTGGGCCCGGGTAGGCCGCACACGGCGGGCAGGATGGCGGTGGCGGTGCGGGCGCTGCAGGAGCAGCTGGAAAAGGCCAAAGAGAGCCTGCGCCACGTGGACGAGAACATTCGCAAGCTCACGGGGCGGGACCCCAACGACGTGAGGTGAGGCTGCGGAAAGGGGGGAACTGGGGGAAGGGGGGATGGGGCGAGGCCCGGTGTGGGTGAGGGGGGCGCTCGGCCTTGTGGTTTTATGGTGGAGTCGTCCCGTCCTGCAGGGCTTTGGAGGAGGAGAGTGAGGGGATGCGATGGCCGCGGGCGCCTCGCGCTTCAGCGGCCCAGGGTTTGTGGGGAAGGTGGGACGGGGAGGTAGGTCCCACTAACTAAGGGTCCACTCTGTTCCGCAGGCCCCCTCAAAACAGACTTTTAGCCCTCGCAGGCCCTGGTGGAGGTAGAGGCCGTGGGAGCTTATTGCTGAGGTAAGAAGTTGCGGGAACTGGCAGCGAAGGATCTTGCACACTTCTTTGCGAGCTGTCTGCTGTCTTTGCACTGAGGGGTGGGGAGGGTGGTATTTCTCATCTAAGCCCCCTGCTACTCGTAGTGCCGTTCCATTAGACACCAAAGTCGCCTGGTATTTGGAGTTTTGTGCCACAGCCTGCGATTCAAAGCAGCTTGTCATTCATTCTGAGCTGTTACAGGTTTAAACTGCTGGTTTTTCCCCTTAACCTGAAAAGTAAGGGGGGACCTCAGAGTTAAGGAGGTGTTACAGAGTATCTGGGACATTGCTGCTTTGAAATCATCCAAAGTCAGTCTCTTAAGAAACTGGTAGCTTCTTTTCCAGGAAGAATAGAAAAAGTTGAAATCAACAAGGATTTTAAACCACACTAGTAAAATCACTGGTGTTCCATTGTAGGTTTTCCCCTTATTATTCTCTCTCCTCCACCCCAGGTAGAGTACAAAGGCCAATTTTTGCTCCACAGCTGTTTCTTACTGGGGTATGTAGTGTTGGAGGGGGTTGTTAGTTGAATTTCACTATCAAGCTGTTGATTAAGACTTCATACAGCTTGAAAATTATTGTATGTGTGAACACTTGAACTTAATAAGGCTCTTTTTTGAGTGTAGTTTTGCACTTGAATTAGTGCAGAGATTCAAGTGTCCAACATTAGTCGAGACACTTCATTGCAGCAGTAAATGATTAGAGACCTGGTGATCTTGAAGATCTTTTTCAACCTGAATTGTTCACAGAATCACTCTGGTTGGAAAAGATCCTTGAGATCATCAAGTCCAACCATCAATCCAGCTCTACAAAGTTCACCCTTAAACAAAATCCCTCAACACCACATCTAAATGATCCTTAAGCACCTCCAGGAATGGTGACTGAGCCCCTTCCCTGGGCAGCCTGTTCCAGTGCTTGAGCACTCTTGTTGTGAAAAAAATGGTTCCTAATGTCAGGTCTAACCCTCCCCTGTTGTCGTTTGAACCCATTCCCTCTTGTTCTATCACTAATTGCTTGTGAGAAGAGACCTGCACCAACCTCTCCCGGAATGTCCTTTCAGGTAGCTGTAGAGAGCAATGAGGTCTCCTCTTAGCTTCCTCTTCAAACTAAAGAGCCCCAGCTCTTTCAATTTCGTCTGGTAAGGCTTATTCTCCACGCCCTTCACCAGCTTTGTTGCCCTTCTCTGCACTCCCTCTAGTAATTCAATATCTTGTATTGAGGTGCCCAAAACTGGACTCAGTACTCAAGATGTGGCCTCACCAGTCTATCAAAATGTGGTTTTACCATGTTGACCACAGAATACAGTTTGGCTGTGCAAGCCTAAGGTGGTGGACCTGAGTTTAATCTAAAATATTCTGACAAGTGTTTTCTTTTCAGGCGTGGATTCTCTGATAGTGGAGGAGGACCCCCAGCCAAACAGAGGGATCTCGAAGGGGCAAGCAGTAGGTGGGTGCAGAGAGCGAGCTTCTTTGAGTGAAAATTCACAACAGTAGATTTAAAATGCTTTGATTCAATAGCTGATGACTTTCAGTGTCTTCTGTAGAGATTATGTATTCAAGACTTGTTGGAAATGGATTCTGTTAGTTGACTGATGAAATCTTTTCAAATCTTATAACAATATAAAGATGATAGCAGTAAGGTAAAGATACATTAATACAAAGGTTCTTGGAGGTTTCCATTTGAGTTGGTGCACAGTCCATTCTTTTCTCCCTGGTAGCCCAGATCTGGTTTGCAGCCGACACAGGTGATGACTGAGATCAATATTCAATACACTGAACAAGCACAGTGTG
The DNA here is from genome assembly GCA_028565055.1 of Phoeniculus purpureus. Classification (NCBI taxonomy): domain Eukaryota; kingdom Metazoa; phylum Chordata; class Aves; order Bucerotiformes; family Phoeniculidae; genus Phoeniculus; species Phoeniculus purpureus. Next base: position 26,420,014 of record JAOXOE010000441.1, read on the forward strand.
ACAGAAGCCAGTGATTTTGAGTTTTAACACCTGGATGCAGATCTGTCAGATGTGACTGATGACTCTGAGCTTTCATTTGGTGAGGACTTAATGGGCAGTGACTAAAGCAAGGCTTGCTTTTCCATTTCTGACTTAATGCAAAATGAATCCTGTGGAAAAGCTGTAAACAATACAGTGCCTAGTTGTTCTTTGTTAAACCTCAGTTCATCCACATTCTCAGCTTCTAAGTGCTCTGCCCTTCTTCAGCTGTTTTCTAGGTATTTGGCTAAGAAATGGCTTTTCCCATTCAAAAAATCAGCCTTATATCACAGAATCACAGAATAATTGAGGCTGGAAAAAAGACCTCTAAGATCATCCAGCCCAGCCCATGACCACAATCAGCTAGACCAGGACACTGAGGGCCACAGCCAGTCTGTCCTTCGACACCTCCAGGGGTGGGGACTCCACCACTGCCCTGGGCAGCCCATTCCAGTGTCTGATCAGCTTTTCTTGAGGCATTTCAGTCTCTCATGATCCCTTTACATCAGTAGCCATTTTAGAGATAATGGGAAAAGTGCAGCTGTTAAAACCAAGCAATAAATGTTTGGAATTGAAGATCTTAAAAGGTCTTTTATAACCTAAACACTAATTACATGATTCTAAATTGCCAAGGTGTTTTGAAAAGTCCAGAAATACTGTGGACTCTTCTGTTTTACTGTGCAACTTGTATTAAACATCACTGCCTTTTACCAACAGTTAATTTATCTGTGAAATGCTCCTTCCAGGAACAATAGTGAGATCTTTACTGGGTTTTTCTGGCCACAAATACTGACCTAGGTTTTTTTTGTTTTAGGGAGATCCTGTCCTAAATTCACAGTCTCCAGTGATAACTAACATTTTTTCTTTCTCAGGCTGGGTGGAGAACGTCGGACAAGAAGAGAATCACGCCAAGAAAGCGACGCAGAGGATGACGATATTAAAAAGGTAACACACGTGATAAATGGGACTGGGCCAGGACAAAACTCCCTGACGTGGAACGTGAACAAAGCGGGTTTTGTTTTTCTGTGTTGCAGCCAGCGTTGCCATCTTCTGTCGTTGCTACCTCCAAAGAACGAACACGTCGAGACCTTATACAAGATCAAAATATGGATGAGAAAGGAAAACAAAGGTATGTAGAAACCTCTCCTGAGTGTTAGCACAGGGAGTAGCTTTAGATTTTAAAAGTATCACACAGATGCTATTCTGTACCAACAGTTATGCTGAAGAGGTGCTATTATTCTATAAAACTGATTTTAAAATTCCTTCTCAGAATCCTTCACAGCACTACCACCACACTGGTAACTTCATGCAGGGCAGGGGTTCTTTCTGCTGCTCAGGCCACCTGCAGGGACTGGTTTGCTATTGCTGTTGTAACTGGTTGTCTTTCAGTAAGACAGAAATATCTCAGGCTTCAATGGTTACTTCACAGCTTCAACTTTTATGGCTGTCGTGGTATTTCATTTATTTTCTTGGATGAAGGAGACTTGTGGGTGTGGGTTTTTCCCCTGTAGTGATTCCATCGTGTTTCTTTTCTCTTGACTACTTCCAGATTCATGTGGTCTGATCCTTTCTTTTGCTTGCTGCTTTTTAAATTCATCCTGTCTGCATTTCCTTCTTCCTGTGTTTTATTTGTGCTGGAGTTGCTCATAAAAATTCTGTCTGAAATGCAATTTGATTGGGAAGAGGTGTTGGAAAATCAAACTTGAGACTCTGTCCACCCTCTTGGACTCCACCTTCTTCAGTCTGCAGCTCACCCAGTGCAGTAGCAGCCAGTACCTCAAGTAGATACAAGCATTAGATGGAGTAAGGGACTAGAGAGAGCTGCTCTGATAAGGATCACAGATCAGTTAGCACGGAACAGACACTTGCTTGTTTCTTTTACAGTTCCAGCACCTCTAGCAGACTGCTGTGGCTTCCATTAACAGTTGCTAACTGTTTTCCTTTCAGAATTCTTGGTGAACTTCCTAGAGCTTCAGGCACTGAGATGTAGTTACCTCAGAACCTGTGGGGAGATGACAAAAGCAGTGTCTTGATTTTGCTCAGTGTCTTCTGGAGTGTAATTTGTGTGTGGATACACTCTGAGCAATCTCTAGCTCTCAATTCTTCATTTTTTCCTTTTTGTACTCTTTAACAAGAGGTGCGTGAGGGTGAGAGAGAGCACTGGAACAGGTTGTCCAGGGAGATTGTGGAGTCTCATTCTCTGGGGATGTTTAAAACCCACCTCAATATATTCCTGTGCGACTTGGTCTAGATCCTGCTGTAGCAGGGAGATTGGAGTGGATGATCTTTCAAGGTCCCTTCCAATCCCTAACATTTTGTGATTCCATGATACACAAGTACATTTCTGTGTCAGGTTTATGCTGCTGAGGTTTGTAGTTGAGTGGCACTGATTGGAGAGCAGCGCTTCCTTTCTTAATTGGGTAAAAGGTCAAAGTGAGTAAGAGTCTGCTTCTTGTGAAGGCTTAACTGGGGATTAAATGTAAAGAAAGAAAAGGTGAAACTGAAGCAAACAGTTCCTGTTCAGAAGGGAATTCCTTGAAAAATTGTACTCATAACAACAGGGGTATTTCTGTTGTTTCTGTTGATTGCATGAGAGCCCTTCTGCTCCCATCCCACAGCAAGTGTCTCTTTATTGAAAACATTAATCAAGCTGTGACAGATAAGCTTTCACACCCCCATGGCTCCATTTCTCCTGAACCCTCTGAAGCAGGGTGTAGAGATTGGCATTGTTCAGAAAGCCCAGTGACCTTCCGGTTTGCTCTCTTGTGGATAGCTGACATTATTTATTCAGCCTTTTCTGCAGTACTGTATGCTTAGGGATTTAAATATTTCCTTAGAGTCATTATTTCCAGAAGCAAAATGTGCATGTTTCCAGTTCCCCCAGTACTATCTGTGCTGTGTTGTGGATAAGCACCGTGTCTTACTCAATATGTCACTGTGAATGATATCCTCAGCTGCTGGCACGGTCAGGATGTGTCCTATTGCTAAAGGCCTTGAGTAACACTTTGAAAACAAACTGCTTAGAGGTGGAAAATTGCTCTGACTGTTCATGCAAATAAAAATCTCAGTACTTGAATCTCAAACTTCTTTCTTGTTTTTCTCTTCAGGAATCGACGTATCTTTGGCTTGCTGATGGGCACTCTTCAAAAATTTAAGCAGGAGTCCACAGTTGCTACGGAGAGGGTACTTCCTTTTAGTTCTATAATAAAGCAACACTCTGGTTAGGCTGCTTTAAATAGGAAGGAATATCCCTGTGGGGTTGTCTGCAGGTGCAACAGCACACTTAGGGCTTTGTTTGGTTTAATTTAGCAGTTTGAGAGCTCTATTTGAGCAAATACAAAGTCTCTTAACCCTTTCCTGACCATTGAGAGTGTGACTGTGTTGGTATTGATCACCTTCAGATTCAGTATTTGGATATCCTGCTGTTTTATCTCACTTGTCGCATTGTGCAGTGACCAGAGTTCTCTGGCGCCTGCCTGCCTTTAGAACAGCAGACTATTGATAGGATGGTCTAGAAACGTGAAGTCCTTGTCCAATTTATAGTTGTGTGTTTTTGCAGTGAGATACTTGGAGGAGTTACTGCTTTTTGCAACTCGTTGCACTCTTCATACACAAAAATGTCATCAGAGGAGAGGCCTCAGGAGTTGTACGATGCGGTTGTTGTGCTGTCCCTGCACTAAATCGTACTTTTTTTATTAGACAGCTGTTGTGCAATCTGAGCTTATGGCTGTCTAGGACGTACGAATGGGGCACTATAGTCTTAATTAGTGATGACTATGGAATCTGTTTTGTGGGGTCGCAAACGCCAGTCTGCAGCCCTTTGTTTCTGGAGGAGTTGACTTTTCTCCTCCAAGCAGAGTAACTGAAATCTGTTTCTCTTTATGCCCTTGGGAAGAATAGACCACGTTGAAGCTTGTATTAAAAGTTCAACGGCAAATGGAACGATAGCAAACCAGACAGGATTCCACGCGGGCCTTGAATTTTATAGTTAACCCACAAAGCTTTAAGTGCCAGCAAGCACTGACAACCTTTTCTTCCATTACCTGTAGTACAGGAGATGTTTCTCTGTGTGTTTGTAGTAGTATCTTTAACAAAGTAAATAATTCAATGTTTTAAACAGAGCAAACAAACTTTGACTATTGTGTCGAGCTCTGGGCCCCTCAGTTCCAGAAGGACACAGAGCTGCTGCAGAGAGTCCAGCGCAGAGTTGCAAAGATGATGAAGGGAGTGGAGTATCTCCCTGATGAGGAAAGGCTGAGCGAGCTGAGTCTCTTGAGCTTGGAGAAGAGGGGACTGAGGGGTGACCCCATTAATGTTGATAAATATGGGAAGGGTAGGTGTCAGGAGGATGGAGCCAGGCTCTGCTCAATGGCACCCAATGATAGGACAAGGAGCAGTGGGTGTGAGCTGGAACAGAGGAGGTTCCACATCAATCTGAGAAGGAACTTCTTCCTGGTGAGGGTAACAGACCACTGGAAGGGGCTGCCCAGGGAGGTTGTGGAGTCTCCTCTTGAGACATTGAAAACCCGCCTGGCCAGGTTCCTGTGTGACGTGATCTAGGGGATCCTGCTGTGTCAGGAGGATTGGACTGGATGATCTTTCAAGGTCTCTTCCAGTCCCTAACATTCTGTGATTTAGGAAAAATAAATAACTGGAGATTTTTACTTATTTATATCTTAGCAAAAGAGACGACAAGAAATTGAACAAAAGCTCGAAGTGCAGGCAGAGGAAGAAAGAAAACAAGTTGAAAATGAAAGGCGAGAGCTGTTTGAAGAAAGACGAGCTAAACAGACAGAGCTGCGGTTGCTGGAGCAGAAGGTTGAGCTTGCTCAGTTGGTGAGTTCTCCTTTTGCTCTTAATCTCTCTCCTGTTTAAGCTGTTCTTGTGTATCTTAGGGTTATTTTCTTTCATTTCACAGCAAGAAGAATGGAACGAACATAACGCCAAAATCATTAAATACATAAGAACGAAGACAAAACCCCACTTGTTCTACATACCTGGCCGAATGTGTCCTGCTACACAGAAGTTGATGGAAGAGTCACAGAGAAAGATGAATGGTGAGTGGTGTTTGCTGTACAAAGGCCTTCTTGCTTCCCTGTGATATTTGCTGTACAAACGTCATTTAAGCACCTGTGCTTAAATAGATCAGTGTCCTGGTTAGGACAGACTGTTGTTGCATGGCTATTTATCATAAGTGAACATTGCCCTTTCAGTGACTTATTTTTATGCTGGATATGCTTTCATTGTTTTGCACAAAAACAAAGGAGGTGTATGCACAGTCTCAGAGGGATGTGCCTGGAACATCATCCTTCCTACTAGCTGTAGTGCCCAGATCCATCAATGCAGCAGCTTAGCTTCTGCAAAGGCAGATTCTGTCAATCAAAGACCCAAGGAAACGCAGGTTTTTACAAGGGAGTCAAGAAGGTCCTTTTGTAAGTGCAGCACTAGAACTTGATGATGGTTGAAGTTTGTTTTCACTTTAATCTGTGTCCGTTTCTGTTTCACAGGATGACTATAAAGACTTTAAAATACTGCGGTTGATGGCAGTCCTACTGCTCTGCTTCATTAAACTGAAAATGTATTGGGTTTTCCTTTTTCTTAAGGAGCTTTTCTTCATTACATGGGGCTGGGGGCTAAGAGAAGTTAGTTCACCTATCTGAAGAGCTTTCTTAATACCTAACCAGCTTTTGCTGATTCTTAATGTCTTTTGTTTACCTTAGGAAATATAACCTTGTTACTGTATAAATACCAGGAAATGTAAGGTATCACTTGATAGACTGTTGGCTGGATTGATTTTAATCACAAAAACCTCTTCTTCATTAGTTTAGATTTAGGGCTTTACTATTCTGATGCTCAGCTGAGCTGACTAGCCCCTTCGCTTTGATTTCTTAAGGTAACTAGCAGTGTTTTTTTTCACTATGCATGAATGGCTTTGCTACTTCAGAGTAAGGACCTAGTATTTATACGTTAAAGCACTTTGATAACTTACTAGTTCATAGTTAAGGGGAAAATAAGTTTTCTGTGTCTGTAGATCATCTGAAATTGCCACTTCTGCCTTTATTCCCCAGCACTCTTTGAAAGCAGGAGAAATGAATTTGCAGAGCAGATCAACAAGATGGAGGCCAGGCCCAGAAGACAATCTATGAAGGAAAAAGAACATCAGGAGGTGCAGAATGAAGAAAAGAAGGAAGAACAGAACAAGGAGCAGGAAGAGGGTAAGGCGGCTCAGCAGGTGGAAGAGTTGGAGACAGGTAATCAGCACAATGATGTAGAAATGGAGGAGTTAGGGGAGGAGAAGGGAAAAACAGGTTCAGGGCAGAGTGACGCAGAGAAAGAACAGGAAGAGGAAGAGCAGAAAGCTGAAATTGAGATTAAAGTAGAAGAGACTGCTGAGGTGTGGGAGAATGACAAACAACAGGATAGTCAGCAAGAGGAAGTCATAGTCCTAAAAGATCAAAATGAAAATGTTCAGCCAGTGGATAATGATCAGGATATGGCTGAAGTGAATGAGGCAGACAGTGTAGATCCTGTAGAAAATGAAAATAGCAAAGATACGGAACCAAAAACAGAGGGTGATGCTCAGCCAGAAAAAGTGTGTAGTGTTCCTTCTCCTGAGAAGGAGAAGGTTGTCAAATCAGAGGCTGAAGCTGAACCAGATCAAAAACAGGAGAAAATACCTGAAGTTCAGCCTGACCCTGTGGCTGAGGCACTGTCTCAGCCACAGTCTGTGCTACCACAGCAGTCACCTCAGTTGTCTCAGTCCACTCAGGATACAGAGCCTCAGGCAGACAAGGAAGAAAATGCTGTGGTATCTGTAAAGGTGGTGGAGGCACAGACCGAGCAGAGTCAGGCACCAAGTGTAGAACTTAAGAATAAGACTAGAAGTAGGAGCAGGGGTAGGGCAGGGAACAAAGCTGGTCATGGCCGTAGCAGCAGCAGCAGTAGTAGCAGTAGTACTTCAAGCACTACTACTACTGGAAGTAGCTCCACCACTGCCAGCAGTAGCAGTCGTAGTAGTTCCACCAGCAGCAGCACTACAAGTGGAAGCACTAGCAGGGACAGCAGCAGCAGTAGCTCCAGCACTAGTGAAAGTAGAAGTCGAAGCCGAGGCAGAGGGCACAACAGAGATAGAAAGCGCAGGAGGAGCACAGACAGGAAGCGAAGGGATGCTTCAGGAGTAGATAGAAGTCACAAATCCTCGAAAGGTGGGGGTAGAGATACCAAAAGCTCAAAGGATAAAAGTTCAAGATCTGACAGGAAGAGGTCTATATCAGAAAGTAGTCGGTCAGGCAAGAGGACTTCACGGAGTGAAAGAGACCGTAAATCAGACAGGAAAGACAAAAGGCGTTAAAACCAGAAGAGACCGAGCTTCCTTAGCCTAGTCTTTGCAGCGGAAGATTTTTTTTGAGTTGAAAGGATTCCTTGTAAGGAGGAGAAGGCTGCCTTAAGAATTGCATGCTGTACAAAATCTTTTTGGAGGAAAAAACCAAACCAAACCCACAAATGCAGACTGTTTACCAGGCATTCTTGTACTTTTTACATCCTTTTGTAAAAGGTTACTTAACCGAAATTATGTCAAGTTCCTGAAAAAAATGTACAAATAAAGGATTAACACTCCTTTGCATCTTTTTTTAAATGCCCTGTACTCGTTACGATCCTCTGTATATTTTACTAGGCCAACCTTTAAGTAGGGGTGATCGCTTCTTAATGTACCATAAGCTGCTCTTTTTTTTTGTAGAAATAAATGTGTGTTTTAAATAAATGGAGATGTCCTGTTGACAATTAAATCCCCCTTTTTAGATCTGATGTAGGGAGGCAGCGTTACAGCAAACTTAAAACTTTGCTTTACCCTTCTGTTCCTTGAGAGACTGAGAATCTTAAGACCTGGCAGCGGGAGTAATCTCTCCAGAGCTGGGTTGGAAGGGAAATGTAATAGATTTGGATCTATACTTTTTTGTTTCTTCTGTTATCGCAAGCTCTTAAGTCTATCTTCCAGTTTTGTAAGATGTTTCCTATCCGTAGGCAAGCAGCGATGAATTGGGCATGTTAGCACTGGCTCAATGTGGAATATCACCCTTATCTGCCTTCTGCAGGTGCTTTGGTAATATTTACATCAATGTTCTGGAGACAGTTAATCTGTCTGGTGAAGTTCCTTGCTTTGATGGCCAGTGGAGGAAAGACCTCAGCTTGCTGCTCAATCAGGAATCTTTTTGTTTTAGCCACAGCCTAATGTTTGATCCCTTCATACCACTAGGAATAAATTACATTGCAGTGCTGGAGTTACCCAGGACCTTCTAATGCTAATGTTGTGTGCGTGCCAGAATGCTGTCTGAATGTACTTAATCCAACTTACAAGTGGTATGGTGTTATCTCCGAAGGTGAAATGCTGGGTTTATATCATTTTTTGTATGGAAAACAGTAACATCTGTCACTCTGTTCTGTACATGTGCAAATAAATGTGGCTTTGTAGACTCTCTTGGTGCCTGGGAAGATTTCTGTAACACCTTAGTCTTTCTACTTTTAAAGCATGAATTGCTTAGTCTGAAGAGCTGTAGCTCTACTTGTGCTTGCAAGCTTTAATTAAGTCCTGTTAACTGAATAGGAAAGGTGGTTGTAGATCCACATTGGCTCGGCAGGGAGACCTCTCGGACCTGATATGCTGAGAGATCTGGGGTTATTTAGTCTGGAGAAGAGAAGGCTGAGAGGAGGCCTTCTTGCTCTCTACAGCTACCTAAAAGGAGAGCACTGTACTGGTACTGGGCACTGGTGAGGCATCCCTATGAATAGGGGTTGAGGCACCATCCCTGGATGTGTTTAAAAGTCACTTAGATGTGGTGGTGGAGGATCTGGTTTAAGGGTGAACTTGTAGAGTAGGGTTGATGGTCGGACTCAGTGATCCCAAGGGTCTTTTCAAACCTGAATGATTCTATGATTCTGATCTCTGCATTTGAAGCTCAGTAGTTACAGTGTGAGTAAGAACTGAATGGTTTCATCCTAACAAAAGCTGTGGGAGACAGATCTCACTTTTTCATTACCATTATTTGTCTGTCTTTGTGTAATGGTTCTCAAGGTTTGTTGCTTCAATCCTGCAAAGAAGAAATTAACTGAGGTCTCACACAATCTGCTGTAAAGCTTTCAACTTTGTCCTTTGGAAGCCGGCTGTGATAAACTCCATCAGTCTTTGACTTCAGTCCAAAGGCAGTTAGAATTTATGCTCCTATAACGTCTGCTAGTGTGGGATCTGCATGCAGAAGAGAATCACACAGAATCACAGAACATTAGGGATAGGAAGGGACCGTGAAAGATCATCCAGTCCAATCCCCCTGCCACAGCAGGATCACCTAGATCAAGTTGCACAGGAACACATCCAGGTGGTTTTTAAACATCTCCAGAGAAGGAGATTCCACAACCTCCCTGGGCAGCCTGTTTCAGTGCCCCTTCACCCTTGCTGTGAAGAAGTTCCTTCTGGTATTTGTATGGAACCTCCTCTGTTCCAGCTCACACTCATTGCCCCTCATACTATGACTAGTTAACACTGTGAAGAATGATTGTCAACACAAACTTGCTAGGTATCAAATTTTATGTGTGGGAAGACCAGGCTTCTCCACTTCTAGATGAATCAGTTCCCTGTTACCAGGCTCAAAAGGGACTGTTAACCCTTCTAGCCCCGTTACTGGGTTTTGTCCCATGTTCCATGGCTTATGTGCAATACCATGCAAGACTCTTCTGACCGGCTGTTAATTTGGTGGGATAAACCTGTCCGTTTGGTTTTGTACAATTCCAGTAGATTTAGAGAGTTCCTCCAGGATAAATTTCCCCTACATTCCTTTTCACCAGTGTGTTCTTATCTGTAGAGACTAAATGAACAAATAAAAATGCTCCCTCTGCTGTTTTTCTCACCAGGTTTCTTGGCATGTGTCATGTTTCAGCTGTTTGTTTCTATCCTTTTACCTCCTCCAGAGAAATCTCAAGAACCACAGGGAGGTCCCAAATTACTGACCCTCTAAGCAACACAAGATCCAGGGGAGTGCAGGGGAGAGAACGTTGGTGCTGGTGATGGGGCTGCATCAAAGCTCGCCAGCAGCAGGTGCTGGGGGCTGATCTGCAGTGTGTTCTCCCTGGTGCAGCAGCCAGTTCTCTGGTGGTTACCTAACAGCAGAGGCAGCTCCTGTGCCAGGTCACAGGGCAGGTCCAGCTGACTACCAGGTCATGTGGCAAGGGAAGAGGTCAAAGTGTTCGACTGCACCTGGAGGACATGTACTGTGCGTTTCCTGTCTGCAGTGCTTTGCTGGTTAACCTGACCCTGGCTCGCTCTGTGCCTCTGCTGCCCTCCAGGAGATGAGCTCTGTGCTGCTCGGTAGATCAGACTGAGCACTGGTGTCTGGCAGGTTTGAGTGGTGGAGCAGCAGGGAGGTAGAACTTTGCTGCAGTAGGATACAGCTCAGGTTTAGGGGACGAGAAAGCAGAGCAAGTTCCGTGTGAATCATACACAGAGTGAGGAGGGGCAGCGTATCACTGCAAATGTTATCAGCTTGGGAAGGAACGAAGATTCTTGAGGAGCTATTGAGAAGGGAGAGAGAAGAGGCTGCCTCATGCAGGAGGAGGAGAGGGGACACATGAAGCTCTTTTCGCAGATAAATTAGACATCCTGAAATGACCGAGTGCCCTGGTTTTGCCTGTTTCTCAGGGCTGAAATCAAAATCCAGAGATTTAAAACCAAACAACACCAAGGCAGTGCAGGACAGTGATGTGAAGCTTCTGAAGCAAAGTCTACTCCTAATGCAGACCTCTGTGTGAAGCCCAGCTTCATACCTCTACACTCAGTGTACAGCTCCCTGTGTAATTACTGCTCTAGAGCACAACCTCAAGGGGAGAAAACATTATTTATAGCTCCACATTGGGTAACAGGTTGCTAATGAACAGAACATACCTGCCTGGACATACCTGGACATACCTGCCTAGCTTTGGCACACTGACTAGTTTTGGCTCTGTGACAGAGGATGGAAGAGCTAATGTGGGGTTTCTGGCTGTCTCAGGAGCCTGAAACCTGCTGAACACCTCTGAAAGACCTTGGAGCTGAGTAAATGTTCTCCATGCTGAAGGACTGTCATAGGAATCATCGTGGCTGAAAAGGACCTCCAGGATCAGCAAGTCCAGCCCTCAGCCCAATAGCTCCCTAACCCCTAGATCTTGGCCTCAAGGGCTCTGGCTGCTCAGTTTTTAAACACCTCCAGGGATGGGGACTCCATCACCTCCCTGGGCAGCCTGCTCCAGTGCCCAGCCACTCTCTCAGGAAACAACTTCTCCCTAAGATCCAAACCTCCCTTGATACAACTTGAGGCCATTTCCTCTAGTCTTAAGGCCGTTTCCTCTCGTCCTTAGCATCCAGCACCTGAGAAAGCTCCATGTATGCTTGATGCAACCAGAACTACTTTCTTCAACTTGAAAACACGGTTAATGATTAAACGCGACTGTGGAATCAGGACACCTGACTGCGCTGATCGCAGCCTAGCAGAGCGTCCTTCTGTGTCAGCAGAAGGGGAAGGGGGGAAGGAAACCAGGACTGTGTTTATTTGCCACGGTTTGTTAGGCTAAGGAAAAGAATGCGGAGCGCCCTCGCGAACCGCGCATCCACGCAGATTCCACGCGCTCGGTGCTGTCTGGATTGAACCTGAAATGCCGAAGCTTTGGGATCACAGAGTTTTGCTGGCGGCGATTTCATTTTTAATAAGTCTGCAGGGTGCAAAGGTGCTTTCAGCATGGAAGAAGTGTGGCGACCCGGAATGTGAGAGTGAGTAGGAAAGTCCGCGGGGTGTTTTTGCAGAGGGAGTTTGCGTCGGGCTCAGGGATCATGAAGGTCTCCTCCAATTGAAATGATTCTGTTACAAACCATAACATCAGAATCAGCAGTGAAGCTGAAGATGTTGTGGCTGTACAAAATACCTGTTGATATTTTCTGTTTGGAAATAGACTTTGGTTCTTCTAAGCAGCTCCTCTGCCACCTGTAGGAGCAGTGCTGACTAAAGGGTGCTTCTTCCCAAGCTTTGAGGGATTCAGCAGCTTGCAGTCAACTTATTTTGAGGCTGATGTGAAATCTAATGTGTGGTTTGGGTTTTCTTTCCCCCCTCCACTAAATCTCAGTGCAAAATACTCCATCACTGAAAACTGAACGTGTAGAGCACGGTGGAGGGGAATCTGCTGGTTCAGCTTGTGATTCCCCCACTACCATCCTCTTCCTCTCTTCATTCTGCTTTGCCTCAGGCCATGGGGAGTGTGGGGCTTGGGCACAGTGATGACTCCAGGCTCCATAAGGTGACCTTAAGGTCAGGAGCTGCAGCAGGACTGTGCTGAGCTCTAATCTATTGGGAGTTGGTTAGGATTGGCCCAAGGAGGGTCGAAGATGGTGCTGGAGAAGGTCTAGAGAAGGGCAACAAGGCTGGTGAAGGGTCTGGAGAATGAACCTTGTGAGGAGCGGCTGAGGGAGCTGGGGTTGATTAGTGTGGAGAAAAGGAGGCTGAGGGGAGACCTTATAGTTGTTTGCAATTGCCTGAAAGAAGGATGTAGAGAGGTGGCGATCGGTCTCTTCCCACAAGGAACAAGGGACAGGACAAGAGCTAATGGCCTCAAGCTGCCCCAGGGGAAGTTTAAGTTGGCCCTGATGAGAAACTCCTTCCTGGAAAGGGTTCTCAGCCCTTGGAACAGGCTGCCAAGGGAGGCGGTTGAATCGCCATCCCTGGATGTGTTTCACAGTCATGGAGATCTGGAGCTCAGGGACAGGGTTTAGTGGTGGGATGGGAGGGTTGGGTTAGCAGTTGGACTCAATGATCTTAAAAGTCTTTTCCAACCTGAACAATTCTATTATTTCTATGACACCCTAGGAGCAACCAGCTTAAACTTTTCAAATCCAGAGAGAAAAAGCAAAGGGTGGATGGACTGCATTAAGTTTGTAAAGATCAAAGTTCAGCAGAACTACTCTCAAACAGCTAATTTTTCTGAGGGTTCCTCAAAACGAGCAGTGTAAAGCAGCTTCAAAGGGTTTTTAACTCCTTCTTTACAGGCCCAACAAAGCTTAGGAATGAAGCTAATAACAACAGCAGGCTCTGAACGGAGAAAGGTGATGCTGTCCCTTGTGTTTTCAGTACAACCACAGCCCGTTCTGCAAAGCTCTGTTTTATCTGCTGAGTGCAAACCGTTTGGTTTGGGGGTTCGTGTAATCCTTCTTCCAGAAATCCCTGCTCATATAGCCTCTTTATTTTTTAATTCTCTGACATGAAGTAAGAGCAGGAATGAAGTCCTGGAGCATAAATAGCTCTGCACTGAATCACAAGTGGGCAGCGATAAATCACTCCCTGTTTATTATCCATCCTCATAAACACCCGAATCTGCTGTGGGCTGTCCCCAGTGGTTTGGCAGCTTTAACTGCTGCACGTTCACTGTGGATAACTTGTGCAGGACAGCTTGGATTTCCTCTGCTGATGGAGCTTTCTTTCCCACACTGACTTCAGCGTGCTCTGAATGCTCAGAGATGTCACTCTGTCTTCACAGAATCACAGAACATCATGGATTGGAAGGGACCTCAAAAGATCGTGAGCTCCAGACTGAACAGAGCACATCAGTGGTGGTTTCTGTGGGGAGATGGGGTGGAGGCAACGAGAATTTGTTCCTGCCAGAGCAGGATCACCTTCTTGGCTGAATAAGGACTGGAATGTGCTCATCTGGGACAAGGGCTTTTCTCCCTGATGTCTGCAGTATACAGGAAAGGAAACCAAGGAGGGCTGCTTTGTGCCTTAGTTGCACTCCTCTTGAGGATATTGATATAGCGTGACCTGGACAGGCTGGAGAGTTGGGTGGGGAGAAATTTAATGAACTATAACAAGGGCAGTGTAGAGTCTGGCATCTGGGCAAGAACAACCCCAGGGACCAGCAGAGGTTGGGGGCTGACTTGTTGGAAAGCAGCGTAGGAGAAAGGGACCTGGGGGACAGCAGGATGGCCATGAGCCAGCAATGGGCCCTGGTGGCTGAGAAGGCCAATGGCATCCTGGGGTGGATCAGAAGAGAGGTGGTCAGTAGATGGAGTTAGTTCTCCTCCTCCTCTACTCTGCCCTGGGAAGACCACATCTGGAATAGTGTGTCCAGTTCTAGTCCCCTCATTTCCAGAAAGACAGAGAACTGCTGGAGGGAGTCCAGTGCAGAGCCACAGAGACGATGGAGTGGAGCATCTCTTTGATGAGGAAAGGTTGAGGGAACTGGGTCACTTGAGCTTGGAAAAAAGAAGATGGAGGAGTGACCCCATGAGTGTCAATAAATATGTGAAGGGTGGATGTCAGGAGGATGGAGCCAGGCTCTGCTCAGTGGCATCTGGTGATAGGACAAGAGGCAATGGGTGTGAGCTGGAAACGGAGGAGATTCTGCATCAACACAAGAAGGAACTTCTTCACAGTAATTGTGACAGAGCACTGGAAGGGGCTGCCCAGGGGTGTTGTGGAGTCGCCTTCTCTGGAGATGTTCAAAACCCGCCTGGACATGTTCCTGTGCAACTGGATCAAGGGGATCCTGCTGTGGCAGGGGGATTGGACTGGATGATCTTTCACGGTCCCTTCCAATCCCTAATGTTCTGTGATTCTGTGATAACACTGCTCTCGTCTTGAAGATAGGAATAGACTAGTACCATAACAAACCACTAACTGATGTGTTAACCAACACTGTAATGTGTTTATATTCGTTAGACTTTTCCAGTAACCCATCTGGCTTCAGAAAAGGTGGTTCCTCTACTAATTTCTTTCTTTCTTTCTACCTACTATTGCAGCGGCAATGAGCAGAGTTCAAGCCACCACAGACTACTCAGGGCCTGACTGCCGGTATCTTAACTTCAAAACAGGGGAAGAGATTATGGTCTATTCCAAGCTTTCAAGGGAACGTGAGAACTTGTGGGCAGGAAGTGTAAGTACTTCAATGTGACTTTCCCAAAGATCGCTCATGGAGAAACAAGAGCAGAATCTAATTGTTCTGTCTCTTTCAACTAATCATTTGGGCTGCCCAGGGTGTCATAGAGTCTCTTCTCTGGAGATGTTTAAAACCTACCTGGATATGTTCCTGTGCAACTTGATCTAGAGGAGCCTGCTGTGGCAGGGGTGATTAGACTGGATGATCATTTGAGGTCCTTCCCAATCCCTAGCATTCTGTGATTTGCTTATAGTGTTGAATTTCATCTGGTTCCCCTAACAACATTCAGGTCTATCAGGCTGGGTACCTGCCTACAGGTCTGGGGTGGGATAGGAGGCTTTACAGTAGCTTGATCAGTGACAGAGTATTGGGACTGACTTCACAGGCAAGAGCTCAAGGGAAGCTCCCAGAGAAGTTATCAGGCACATGTAGTGATTTGGAGCAACTGACAACATAGAACCAACTCGCAGAAGATCTTCAAGGTCCCCTCCAACATAAACTAGTCTATGATTCATATTGGTGAACTTTCGTTATTGTAAATGATCTGTCACACTGATTGTTCAACAGCTGATACACAAGAGCTTCACATAGTTATCCCTGAGGTTTAAAGGCTCCCATTTTGCTTGTATTAAAAAATATGAACTTCAGTTATGTTCTTTGCAGAAAGGAAAGGATTTTGGATATTTCCCAAAAGATGCCGTGAAGGTTGATGAAGTTTTTATTGCAGAAGAGGTTGAAGTGCTCACTAAGGTAAACCACCATCACTGGATTTTCCAGCGTAGTTCACAGAACTTGACAGTCCAGCTAGAAATTCAATGGCACAGAGTCTAGCTGGAGCCCTGTAACCAGTTCTGCCCCACAGAGATCTGTGCTGGGTCTGGCTTTGTTCAATATCTTCATTAATGACCTTGATGATGGGACAGAGTGTCTCCTCAGCAAGTTTGCTGATGACACTAAGCTGGGTGGGCTAGCTGATTCACTTAATGGCTGTGCAGCCATTCAGGAAGACTGGGACAGACTGGAAGGATGGGCTAAGAGGAACTGAATGAGGTTTAGTAAGTGCAGAGTCCTTCACCTGCGAAGGAGTAATGAGAAGCATCAATACAGGTTAAGGGATGATCTACTGGAGAGCACCTCCAAGGAGAGGGACCTTGTGAGTTCTTGTGGACAAGTTCTCCATGGAACAGCACCGTGCTCTTGTGGCCAAGAAGGCCAAAGGAATCCTGGGATAGATCAAGAAGAGTATGTCCACCAGATCAAGGGAGGTTCATCTCCCTCTCTACTCTGCCCTATTGAGGCCACATATTGTGTCCAGTTCTGGGCTCCCATATTGTGTCCAGTTCTGGGCTCCCTGGTTCGAGACAGACAGAGATCTGATCGAGAGAGTTCAGCGGAGGGCCATGAGGATGATTAAGGCACTGGAGCACCTGCCTTATGAGGAGAGATTGGGAGAGCTGAGACTTTTCAGCTTGGAGAGGAGAAGTTACAACGTCCTTTCACTTGCACCCAGTGATAGCACAAGGGTGTTAGCTGGAGCACAGGAAGTTCCATCTCAATGTGAGAAAAAACTTCTTTACTGTGAGGGCGACAGAACACTGGAAGGGGCTGCCCAGGGAGGGTGTGGAATCTCCTTCTCTGGAGACTTTCAAGACCTATCTGGATGCATTCCTGTGTGACCTGCCCTAGGTTCTGTGGTCCTGCTTGAGCAGAGGGGTTGGACTCGATGAACCCTGGAGGTCCCTTCCAACCCCTAATGATCTGTGTGTATGTGTATTAGGAGTAACATAATTCTATACTATAATTATAGTTCTTTTGTGTAAAGTTATACACAGACAGAGAGTAAAGATGTATTGCTGTGCTACACAGTGACAAAGAAAATTAAACTAAAGCGTTTTAAAAGTTAATATTGTTCTTTTAGGAAACTGATTTCCTTTGTCTTCATGGAGATAAGTATGTTTTTGAAAACGAAGACAGCGCATTGCGTGATCACAACCCAGAAAGTGACTACTCTGCCTCTGATGCAGAATCAAAGCTGCACAAGCACGAACTCTTACAACATGTAAGAGACTCCACACAAAACAAAGGAAGAGGTGAATCACTCTCTGAAAACGATTTTAAGGAACCTCCCACTCAGGAGGAGTCTGCAAGGAAAGAGTTGGATAGAGAAAATGAGAAGAGAAAAGATGATGCTGAAAAGCCACAAGTGCAAACCAGTCTCCCAGTAGAACCCCTTCCAACCCAGTCTAGTTGGATCACAGGATGGTTTGCTGCAGGGAGTACTAATGATGAAGAACTCGTAACAGCTTTTACTGAATCTTCAGAAGAAAACACCTACCGAGGCAGAAAAATACTGGTAAATGCTGAAAATGACTTAGAGGAGCCAAATGCTAAGAAGGAGCAAGAATCCCCAGCATCTTCTTGGTTTCAAGGTGGACTGACAGACTTTCTGTATTTTGGGGAAGAGACTGTGGCTGTTGGTTCAGCATCCGAGGAAAAGATTGATCCACAAACCCATAACGTTTTTGGTGTGCCTGGAGATCCCAGTGATGAGCAGGAAACACTAGTGACAGAGTTATTGACAGAAAAAGAAGATATTGAAAGTCAAGAATCCCAATCCAATTGGTTTAATCTAGGCTTAAGCAACGTTCTTAGTTTTGGCAATGCTGAGGCAGATGCTGTTGCTATGGAAAACCAACAGAGCGGAGAAACAGAGGATGAAGCCAATAAGAATGAAGTGCAGACTTTAGACCAGAAGGAATCACATGTGGACAAGGACATAATGGACACCACTCATGCAGGGATGGATGAAGAAGACAAAGAGAATTATGCACGAGGAGTAACAGATTCAAACAGTAACAAGCCGAATCCTGAGGAGATACCGGCAAGTGTGGGTGCTCTTGGTGATGCCAAAAGTAGTTCAAACAGCACAGAGACATCTTCTGATATATTAGCAGGTGACAAAGTGAACTCAATTGAACCTTGCGGTTCAGAAGACTACTTGGTATCGGAGAACCAACTGCTGCAAAGCACTGATGCTGAAAGCAGAAATGAGGAGTTGGAAAGCAAACGTGGCCACTCAGGTTGGTATATGAGTATCTATGATAGTTTTGTTAATTATGATACAGACACCTATGATAATCAACAGGGACATGAATCTATTCCATCAGATCAGATTTCTCCTTCTCCTAGCCCACCTCAGAACTGTGATCCTTCAGACACAAACAATGCAGCAGAAAAGCCCAATGCACCTGAAGAACAGAGCTATTTATTCTCTTTTAGTCATTTTGCAGATGTACTGTCATTTTGGAGCCCAGCAGCTAAAGAAGAGCAAGCGCAGGGCTTGCAGGATGATGTGGCTTTGCATGAAGAAACCACTCAAACCGAACACAAAGACGAAACATTGCAAGGAAATAACTACAGAGTGATCAAAGAAAGAGTAAATCAGAGAGTTAGAGAGGAGCTGTCTGAAAAAGATGAGGGTGTGATCCAAGAGAACGATCTGGTTTCTACACTAGCTGTGCAAAATAACAAACATGGTTATCAAAGAGTGAAAGATATTGTGAAGTTAGTTAGCGATAGCGATGCTTCTCAAATGTTACTGAATGAAACACTAGTACAAGCTCAAAGAGAACATGTACCGGTGTTCAGCGATGCCAGGACTGAAGAACAAGCTTCTAAGAGTAGTGAAAGGCAGGAAAACAATAGAAAAGGTTATTATGATGACCCTTTCTCCAAAGATTCTCGACATTTACCTTCAAAACTAAAATCTGAAAATACAGTGGAATTTGGAACTTTTCTGCAGGCAGAATCAAACAAGGAAACAGTGCAAAAAGAACAAAATAACCTGAATGCTCCTAATCAAGAACCTGTAAGTTCAGACAAGGAGTTACCAAGTCATAGGGAGCTACCAAGAACTGCAGATCTGTGCTTCAAGAAGATCCCTTGTAGCAGTGAACAGAACCTTGCTCTGGAAACCTCTGAGAAAGGCAAACCTGTTGGATGCTGTGGTACAGGCCAAATCTCAGCATTGAAAACCCAGTTCAAAACAGGTGGTGATATAAAGGATAAAATCCACACAGCAGAGGATAAAAATGACCCACTGGGATTTTATGAAACCAACATCAAAGGTTTCAGTCAGGATGATATTAATCATCAGGAATCAGAGAAGTCCCAAGAACTGAGTCCGGACCAACCTGCCTCTCCTCACACCTCATCTAGTAGCTCATCAGGTACCAAAGCTTCTGAAGAAATCAGCCACTGGGAAGACACATGGAGTTTCCAAATGGCAGGTAAAATCTGCTCGGGGAGAAGAGAGGAGCTAATTTTCCCTAATGAAAACAGGCCTCAGTATAAGCCTGGCTACAATAGTAACGGGGTGAAGAAACTGAGGGCACCTCCAATCTGAAGGTTAAACTTCACAAATCAGATCACAGTAATCATAGAATCATAGAATTTTTCTGGTTGGAAAAGACCCTTGGGATCATCGAGTCCAACAATCAACCCTACTCTGCCAAGTTCACCCCTAAACCAGATCTCACCACCACCACATCTAAATGGCCTTAATGCGGACACCTCCAAAGAGAAAGACCCTTCTCTTCAGTTGGCAGTACCCAGTAACAAATAGGGCAATGGAGGAAGACAAACACACAGCAAAACCTACCAGACTAGGAAAAAATAGGACAACATTGGATGCTCTCGCTCAGAGCTTGTCAGAAGAGAAGCCCCAAACTGAACAAATTTCTAAGAACCTACAACTTAATCAGAGAGAGGAAGTAGAAACATGGGAACATTTATGTTCCTAACATGAGCAATCACACGATATTTGTCACTGAATGAGAAATTTGGCTCTAGAGGAGAACTTGAAAGAAAAGAAAAAGGCATTAAACTCCCCCTGTACTGGGCACTGGCGAGACCTCCCCTTGAGGACTGGGGGCAGTGCTGGGCCCCTCACTTCAAGAAAGAGATTGAGGGGCTGGAGCGGGTCCAGAGGAGCAATGAGGCTGGGGAAGGGACTGGAGGGAAAGGCTGATGAGGAGAGGCTGAGGGAGCTGGAGGTGTTTAGCCTGGAGAAGACTCAGGGGCGACCTTCTCTCTTTGTATAACTACCTGAAGGGAGGTTGTAGTCAGGTGGGGATCGGGCTCTTCTCTCAGGAAACCAGCGCCAGGATGAGAAGGCAGGGCCTGAAGCTGCACCAGGGTAGGGTTAGGTTGGATGTTAGGAAGCTCTTCCTCATGGAAAGGGTGATCAGACCCTGGAACGGACTGCCCAGGGCAGTGGTGCAGTCCCCATCGCTGGAGGTGTTGAAGTACAGCCTGGATGCAGCCCTCAGTGCCCTGGTCTAGGTTGTGGTGATGTTAGGTCATGAGCTGGATGACCTCAGAGGTCCTTCCCAGCCTCAGCAAGCCTGTGATTCTGCGAGCCTGGAACACGGTCGCATAGAGCACTAACGTAACCTTGGTGTGACTCCACCATCTGACTTGCTTGGTGTGCTGCAAATGTGGCGAGGCATTTCAAAGGAAGCATGCTTTTCTATTAATCATTTAAAGCACTCGTAGGAGAGGATGCACGTGGCACTGACACGTGACAGGCAGCAGCCATTTTTGACCTGGAGTCATAGAACCATCATGGCTGGGAAGGACCTCCAGTATCATCAAGACCAGCCCTGGAAGCACAGTGACTAGAGAGACAGACTGTGGAAACTCACAGATCAGCAGACAGAAAGCTTCGTCTGGAGCTCCATGCTTTGCTGAAATGGAAAGAGTTCTTCCCTTGTTCCCTCTCCTCATGGGTGTTCTCTAGGTGGCCACTACCCAACCTGTATTGATGCCTCTCGTTATTATAAAAACATAATAAAATGGCAAAACTCCTTTACTCTGACCCAGTCTTCAGCCCTTCAGCTGGGTGAGTGGGTGCCCTTGGTTTTGTGAATCAGCCTGATCTTTGAGCTTGAGGTTTTGCAGCAGAGAACTGCAGACTTCTGAAAGTCTTTCGGTTGCTCCTGCAGACCATGAAGTGTAGCATCAACCAGTGTTATCAAAACAGAAATGCCTGGGGTTGTCTTCTGTTTTCACAGAGTCATACAATCATTCGGGTTGGAAAAGACCCTGGGGATCATCGAGTCCAACCATCGACCCTACTCTACAAGGTCACCCCTAAACCAGATCCCCAACTCTACATCTAAGTGACTTTTAAACACATCCAGGGATGGGGACTCAGCCACCACCCTGGGCAGCCCAGTCCACTGCCTGACCACTCTCTCTGTGAAGAATTTCTTCCTGATGTCCAGTCTAACCGTCCTCTGTTGAAGCTGGAAGCCCTTCCCTCTGCTTCTGTCACTAATGACCTGTGAGAAGAGACCAGCACCAACATCTCTGCAGTGTTGGGAGGTTGTAGAGTCTCCTTCTCTGGAGACTTTTAAAACCCATCTGGACATGTTCAGCTGGATCTAGGTGATCCTGCTGTATCAGGGAGATTGGACTGGATGATCTTTCGAGATCCCTTCCAATCCCTAATGATTCTATGATTCTATCTAGTCCAATCCCCCTGCCAGAGCAGGATCACCTGGGCTGCTGTAGCACAAGCTGGTTCAGGGGCTGATACACACACAAACCAGATCATGGGCACCGGGAAGACCTGCCAAGCCCCAGCAGCTGTGTTTTCATGATGGTGTCAGCATATGAGTTGCACTGAAAAGGCACCTACTGCTAAGCACAGCTGGAGACACGGCTGGAGCACTGGCAACACTGACCAGCAGGGCAGCCCGCACTAAAAAATACGTTGTGAAGTCAAGGACAGCCACGGGAGCTACACCAGAATCACAGAACACTAGGGATTGGAAGGGACCTCAAAAGATCATCCAGTCCAATCCCCCTGCCACAAAAGGATCCCCTAGAACAACTCACACAGCAACATGTCCAGGCAGGTTTTAAACATCTCCAGAGAAGGAGACTCCACAACCCCCCTGGGCAACCACTTTCAGGGCTCTGTCACCCTCAAAGTGAAGAGAAAGTCAGCCCCAACCCTGGCTGCTCCACTAACACTAACACCACCAGGTCCTGGAGGGACCACCAAGGTCTGAACCCTTGCACATATTCACACAGGCACCTCTTGGCTGCAAATATGGGCTGTCTGCTGCTTTCTGCACAGAGGAGGCACCTTGCAGCCATGGCTGCGGCAGGAGGAGGCTACTTGTTCCATGAGAAGTGACTGAGTCTTTCGCTCCACACCTGTTTCCATGCATGGCTGAAAAGCAAGCGAATGAACTATGCCTGAACTTGCAGGCAGTGTTGCATGAAGATAAGGGGGAGCCAAAAACCACTCAGGCATTTACCTTTCGTCCTTTGGAAAATTAATCTGGTCAGGACAGTCGTTTGTAAGTGAATTGACCTTGGCAAAAAAGGACTTGTTTAGCAAGAACCCCAAGAGAGCGAGGAGAGAACTACTTGAGTTGAACTTGTAGAGCAGGGCTGAGGGAGCTGGGTCTCTTGAGCTTGGAGAGGAGGAGACTGAGGGGTGACCCCATTAATGTTGATAAATATGTGAAGGGTGGGTGTCAGGAGGATGGAGCCAGGCTC
>JAOXOE010000441.1:26442649-26460713 GCA_028565055.1 Phoeniculus purpureus
GGTGACCTCATTAATGTTTATAAATATGTGAAGGGTGGGTGCCAGGAGGATGGAGCCAGGCTCTGCTCAGTGTCATCCAATGATAGGACAAGGGGTAGTGGGTGCAAGCTGGAACATAGGAGGTTCCACATGAATAGGAGAAGGAACTTCTTCCCAGTGAGGCTGACAAAGCACTGGAAGGGGCTGCCCAGGGGAGTTGTGGAGTCTCCTTGTCTGGAGAAGTTTAAAACCCACCTGGACATGTTCCCGTGCAACTTGATCTAGGGGATCCTGCTTTGGCACTGGGATTGGGCTAGATGATCTTTTGAGGTCCCTTCCAATCTCTAATGTTCTGTGATTCTGTGGTTCTGTGATTTTCCAAGGCATCATGTCACTCAGCCATCCCTTAGAGGGCTCAGTGCTCTGAAGCTGTGTGAGTAGTTCAAAGTTAAAATAAAATTGTATGGACAAAGACACTACAGGTTTCACCACAGCTTCATGCACTCCCTTTCTCCTGCAGGAGGAAAATTTTGTACCCACATAGCCCTTTCCAAGGACATGCCCAACCCAAGCAGGACTGTTGGAACCTTTTTCCTGCTGCATCTTTCACTTAGGTGAGGATTGGACCACTGATAGGACAGCAAATGCCACTCATGGCCACTGTGATAATCAATGGCCAGTTTTTCCCTTCTATGTTACATGGACTCTACATGAGGTCCTCCTGGGTCCTGATGTAGAGTCGGGTTAATGGTTGGACTTGATGATCTTAAGGGTGTTTTCCAACCTAAATGCTTTTGCGATTTTATGATATACTCTGCTTTAGATCAGACACAAGGAGTGTTGGTGTTAAGGAATGTTGGAGATGAATTGTTCCGAGTAACTCAGAGTTGTCCGTGGAAGTGCCTAGCAGAGTTCTTGCTTTAGCCCTGGCACTGGGACAACTGCATGCAGCCTCCTGGTGACACCACACAGGAAAGCTCCCAGCTTGGATCTTACCAATAACATACTAGAAGTGTTGCTGTATCATTATCAGGGCACTTAAGAATTAATTTTATCAATCCCCCCCTTTATTATTTCTTTTAATAAATGAACAAGTTTCAGCAGTTCTGCTGCTTTTGCACATAGCAATGATTTTAACTTATCCAGCCACATCTCATTGGGATGCAGGGTTTCTTATCACCAAAAAAACCTGGACTTTTAAAAAAGATATCTTTAACATGAACACATTTTTTCCAATGGAAAACATCAATACAATGTAAATTCTGTAAATTCCAATTAAAAAATATCTGAATAAAATGTAACATCCACCCAGTAACATACCACTTCTTTAAAATACAGAGAGAAAAGAGAAAGTAATGTCTTGCGTGCAGGATTAACTCTGTAGAAAACCTACATGCACGTATAAATTTCTGTGTGAATTTGCATGAGTTCAACACTTTAAGAGCAACAATTGCTTAACAAGCAAAACCAAACCGAAATTGCACAGAAATTGTATTTTGTCCATTTCCTAGCTAATACCTCCATTAAAAAACAGAGTGGTGAATAAATGTGTTAATAACCCGACTATAATCTGAATGAAAATATCAGTATTTTTTTCCCTTACTCTTCCAAGACTTCATATGAATGTGCTGGAACTTGCAAAGCAAACTAAAGGCTCGTGAAGCTTGTGTGTACAGAGTGTTATGATAAGAAGTAGAACTAAATAGCAGTTGTCCAGCTGCACCAACGTAAGACGTTCTGGGACGTGCTATTCCTACTCTCTAATTGCCATAATTGACCAGGAGCCAGAGGTTTGAAGATTTTTAGGCACTAGTCCACTGGAAGTCATGGAGTTTAACAACCTACATCAGTGAGACAGGGGGCACACAAACATGTCTTTGGAAATCTGGAACGAATGAATTTCTAAGATTTCTCCACACAATATCTTCCAAATGCAGAGAACATCTGCACCATCAGCTCAGCAGGGTCTACACTCAGCAACCTGCCCTTGTCAAGGATTGTCCCTTTGCAACAACATCGAGGTTGATCTGCTGGAGGGGAGGAGGATGCTGCAGAGAGCTCTGGAGAGGCTGGGTCAATGGGCAGAGGCCAACAGGATGAGGTTTAAAGGGGCCAAGGGCAGGGTCCTACGCTTTGGCCACAATAACCCCCTGCAGCTACAGACTGGGGGATGAGTGGATGGAGACTGTCCTGGCAGAGAGGGAACTGGCCATACTCAGTGACAACCAGCGGAATGTGAGCCAGCAGTGTGCCCAGGTGACCTGGAAGGTAAATGGCATCCTGGCTTGGATCAGCAATTGTGGCCAGCAGGACTAGGGGTGTCATTGTACTGAACACCAGTGAGGCCTCCCCTTGAGTATTGGGCTGCTCACTCAAAGGAAGAGGTTGAGAGGCTGGAATGGGACCAGAGGAGCAACAAGGCTTGGGAAGGGACTGGGAGGAAGTCTGATGATGAGTGGCTGAGGGACTGGGGTTGTTTAGCCTGGAGAAGAGAAGATTCAGGGAGTTGAAGGGAGGTTGCAGTCGGGTGGGGGTCAGGCTCTTCTCCCAGGCAACTAGTGCCAGGATTAGAGGGCAGGGACTGAAGATGCCAGGGAGGGTTAGGTTGGATGTTAGGAAGCCCTTCCTCCTGGAAAGTGTGATCAGAGCCTGGAGTGGACTGCCCAGGGCAGTGGTGGAGTCCCCATCCCTGGAGGTGTTTAAGGACAGACTGGCTGTGGCCTTGAGTGGCCTGGTCTGGCGAATGTGGTGATGTTAGGTGCTGGGCTGGGTGGTCTGAGAGGTCATTTCCAGCCTCAATAATTCTGTGATTCTATAGTGTCTCCTAAGCCACTCCAATTAGAAAACCAGACTGCTATTAAACAGCTGATTAATTAAGTCCCAGCAACCTGGGATTGCTCAGAAACCTGGATGATAAAGTGTACGTTGAAAAGTAAGATTGTGTCGTAACTGAAAGAACGGATAACACTGCCAAATTAATTGCTGCTACTAAAATAGGAGAAGGGAAAGAAGAAGCAATCTGAAAATCAGAGAGAATCCAAGCCCGTAAGTATAAATAATAGAAATTATACTCTAACAGAAAGGGTTCCAGGTAGCATTTGTACCAGATGATCTGAGTTCTTTGCAAATATATTTAGTCAAAGTAACAATTAAGGCTGTAGAAAAGAGGTTTGTTTTGTCAAAAACCCCCAAATTAAAGTAGCGATGACACTAGGACTACGACAATGAAATACTTCACAGAAGACGGAGAAGGAACCTGAGCAAGAAACAGATGCTTCTAAATCTGTAGAAGGTGCAGAAGGTGATGAAATCAATTCAGAAATGATGGAAGATAAATTGGAGAAAGGGCAGATGGGGAATTTGGAAAAATTACTGCTGCAGAATCCAGTGAAAACAAGGGAAATGGCAAAATCATGGTGGGGTAGACAGAATTCATTTCCCCAAACCCAAGCAAATATTGTACCATGAACACTCAGATTTACCCAACCGATTGATTACATTCTGGTATTTTTAGTCAAAACAAGATGTTAATTAACATTTAGAGAGAAAATCCCGATGCAGCTGCACCAGCAATTTGTAAAGATTCATTGCGAAATCCTGGGTTACTTGTGTAAAGACAATGTGGGCACAAAAGGGGCACAATTTCAACCCCGAGCAGGACAAATGTACGGAGGGGGCGAAAGGGGGGAACGTTCTTCTAGAGCTGCCAGAGTTTTTGTCTGCTCTAACAATTGCGTAGCCCAAACTGCGGCCTAACGTTTCGCTCACGGTGATTTAGCAAGAACAAAATGTGCTTTATTTGAGGAGGAGAAAGTGCAACAGATGCCACACTGTCTCCTCCTGGTGATTTTGAATCAACAGTAGCTGTGGATCATAATAGTTAATGTTTCTGGTATTTTGAGGGTCTGACAATACAGACTGAGTTAATATGCTAACAGCAAATTTAACCACCAGTTGCTCTAGAGGCAGCTTCATAGCTCTGCATGAACTGGATATATTCCTGTGCGACTGGATCTAGGGGATCCTGCTGAGGCAGGGGGATTGGACTAGATGATCTTTCAAGGTCCTTTCCAATCCCTAATGTTCTGTGATTCTGTGAACACACCTGTGGTTTCTTGCGTTTCACAGTGGCGTTTGTTACCTTGTGGGAAGCCGCTTTTATCCTGTATAGCATTTCTAATTCTCTTCTATGTGGCTTTTTCTTTCTACTTCATTGGGATATAAGAAAGAGACCAAGAGATCCTGAGCAGGGAATCTACATGCTATCAAAACCAAGCGTATTATTTTTCAAACTAGCATGATTTTCCTTCACACTTATCTGCAGGAGTAGGCAGTAGAAGAAAGCTACTGGAAGAAACTCCAGAGAAGGAACATGAAATGAATGGAGGTGTAGCCAGTGAATATGACAGTGACCAACGTTCAAAAGTGATAGAAACCCCCTTTGTATATTCTCCAGAAAAAACAGATGGTTCGGTAGTTGACTCCTCACTTGAGGTCTCAGAGCCTTTACCTGATGCCATTCAGAGCTATGTTCCAAGTAATGGTAAGTGTTAAGTTACTGAATTTTAAGGAAAATAGATAAATAAATAAGTTGGAATTCTATTGACAATTATAACCCCTCTTTTTTTTCCTCTCTTATGAACAAACCAGAAGGAGGTTGGATATATCAGATACTTCTGTGCTTGAAAGCTGTCGAAGTCAAGGAATTGATAAAACCTGTATTTTCAGCAGTGACAACTGTTATGAAAATGGTAAGATTTGATTTTCTTGTTTACGCCACAAGCATGTTTACGGCACCTCTCACCAGGCCAGGATGCCCAGAGCCACATCCAACCTGGCCTTGAACACTTGCAGTCGCAGACTCCCTGGGCAACCTGTTCCAGTCCCTCAGCACCCTCACAGGGAGGATTTTTTGCCTAATTCCTTTCCCTCTCTCAGTTTAAAACCATCACCCCTTGTCCTCATAAAAAGTCCCTCTCCAGCTTTCCTGTGGGGCCCCTCCAGACTCTGAAGGCCCACAGTAAGATCCCCCTTATACCTGCGTATCAGCACCCCTAGTGCCAACAATGTCTAAGAAACTGAGGTTCAGAACCTCCCAGCTCAGACCTCGGGGAAGCTCCTCCCGCCTCGGATCCACCTGTCGCACCCTCCCCCGTCCCTCCCCGCCGGTCCCAGTGCCAGCCCGGGTCCCTGCGGGCCGGTGCCATGTCTGCCCGCTGCGGCCTGGCCTTCCCCGAGGAGTCCGCCCCGCAGAGTTCGATTTTCACCTGGACCAGCCGCCGCACGGGCACGGATGGAGGCGGCAGAGGCTGAGGGGCAGGTGAGCTGTGCAGACGGGACGGGGTAGCAGTGGTACAGCCCGGCTCTTCCCGCTCCCCCCCAAAAGCGCCCGGCAGTGGTCGGGCCCGGAAGGGCCCCGCGATAAGATGGCGGCCGCGGGCCGCGGCGATCCGCTGGGGCTGAGGGAGGCTGCGGCCGCGGTGTGGCCGGGCCTGAGGGACAGCGCGCAGAGCTGCTGCCGCCTGGCGATGGACGGGGTGCGGAGGGTGAGTGGGGGACCCCCGGGCGTTCTCTGGCCGTGGTAAGCGCGGGGTTGGACTGGGGGAGAAATAGAGAGCCCCGAGCCCCGCCGCTGCGTGCGGGACCCTCTGGGAGCCGGCCCCGACGTCTCCAAAAGCCGAAGCAGTGACAGGAACAGCCCCTGGTTCCCCCCAGGGCGGCTTTCTTAAAAGATTCGTGATCAAACACTTTGCAGAGTGAGGCTGCTTTTATCTCGGGAAATACATCCGTTCTCAAATAAAACCCGAGCGTGTTCAAGTGTTTAAAACGAGTTAAATCATCCGCTGCGCTCGCGGTGCTTGTTTGAGCGTGGAGTTGGCTGAGCAGGTTGTTCCCTCAGACACATTGGCTACCACTAAATCATAAAATACTTGTTATAAGATTGTTGTAAGAGTGAAACGTGTAGACGACTTGGATGAGAATTTACCATGGCTAGTAGATTCATAGAATCACAGAATAGTTTAGGTTGGAAGGGACCTTAAAGCTCTTCCAGTTGCAGCCCCCCTGCCATGGGCAGGGAAGTCTTGCACCAGCCCAGGTTGCTCAAACAGGAGGAGGAGTTTTCAGAGCTTTATCCAGTCATCATTTTCTCCTGTTGGGGCTTTTTTCTTATGTATTTTTCACCTGTTAAATGTATAATTCAAAATGCCAGGGCTTCTGTTAGTCCTTCTCTCAGTGTTTTGGAAAGAAACAAAGAAACAAGCCTTAGAAGTAAACTAAGTCAACATGCCATGTCTATTTCAGTTCAAAATATTTACCTTTTTTCTTCTAGTTGAAACTTTCAAGTTTATTTTTCAGGCTGTGGCTTCACTGCCTGAAGATATGAGGCCTGGTCCTGATCTGTATGGATTCCCCTGGGAAGTAGTGATCTATGTTGGCATCGCAGGAGCCTTCACAGTTCTCCTGTTCCTGTACAGAAGTTACCAATCAGTAAGTGATCACAGGCAGATCCCTTGAGCTCATTAATGTTTTAAATTGAAACTGTTACTTGAGAGACATGATGCTGCAGAGATTTGAGTTCATTGTGGCCCCATTTAGAAGCCTTCTAAAACAGAGTTTGAGAGTTAGTCTGTTTTGCCCAGACAGTAAACATTTGGTCTATGAACTGAGTGGCTTGTCATTAGAGGAAATGTAGTGAAACTACACCAGGGATGATAGGATAACGTGTTCATATGACTTCCTTCCCCTTTTTTTTCTGTGCTTGGACTCCTTGGCTGTTCCATGGCTTTATTGAGGAGGAAACATGGAAAATGTGAGGGGCCCATTGTAAGTGAAGCACATGATCCATGCCCAGCCTTGACAGGAATACTGCACTGTAAAGTTTTTGTATGTTCAGCCAAATTCTGAATTTCTTCTCCAGGCCATTCTGTCCTGTGGTTTGTTAGGTTTTGATTCTTAGGACACTAGACCTTATGTGGCTGCTGCTTGGTTTAGCATGTCCCACTGAGTTGCATCTGGGCAAGATGCCCATCGTGTAGTAGTACTCTAACTCTTAACTGTTATGGATTATGAGTTTTGTTCCTCATAGGAAGTTAATTCTAATCTGGCACATCTAGTTTCCCCATCCCTCGCCTTTCCTGCAGTTTTGGCTGTATCTGCCCGATACTGCTTTATGTTGGCAGTCATGGTTATGGGTATCTGGTTTATACACAGATACCCAGATCATTAAGGATAGGAAGGGACCTCTGGGATCATCAAATCCAACCCCCATGCTCAAGCAGGAGGTCACAAGAAGCTCAAGGTCACACAGAAGCATGTCC
This sequence comes from Phoeniculus purpureus, assembly GCA_028565055.1. Lineage (NCBI taxonomy): Eukaryota > Metazoa > Chordata > Aves > Bucerotiformes > Phoeniculidae > Phoeniculus > Phoeniculus purpureus. Next base: position 26,449,948 of record JAOXOE010000441.1, read on the forward strand.
AGATGGGTCATGAAAGTCTCTGCAGTTGGAGACTTCACAGCCTCCCTGGGCAGCCTGTTGTAGTGCTCAGTAACCTTTACAGTAAAGACGTTTTTCCTCACAATGAGATGGAAATTCCTGTGCTCCAACTGACACGCACTGCCCCTGTTCCATGGAAAACTTAACGTCCACAAGAACTCCAAGGTCCCTCTCCATAGAGGTGCTCTTCAGTGGATCATCCCCCAGCCTGCATTGATGCATTGCATTACTCCTTCCCAGGTGAAGGACTGTGCACTTAGTAAACATCATTAAATACCTCTTAGCCCATCCCTCCAGTCTGTCCAAGTCTTCCTGAATGGCTGCACAGCCATCGGGTGAATCAGCTAGCCCACCCAGCTTAGTATCATCATCAGACTTGCTGAGGAGACACTCTGTCCCGTCATTAATGAAGATACAGAACAAAGCTGGACCCAGCACAGATCCCTGGGGGACACCAGTGGTTATGGGTCTCTAGCTAGACTGTACACCACTAATCACCACTCTTTGGGTCCATGATATAGCCATGATGACTACACAGATGTGTTAGAAGTCATCCAGGTAACAACTAATCTCCTTTCTGTTCTTCGCAATCTTTAATTAGAGTGGGAGAAGGACAGGGCAAGCACAGAGCCAGGGATGGGGTAAGAGCAGAGGGAGGACTTACCACTTCTTAACAGCATTCTGTGTTTATATTCCTTTTTAAAGTTCTGTGGTTAAGCTGATCGTGGAACCACAACATAAAAGATTAGTTTTCATTTTCAGATCCTATTCAAGATTAACTGAGCAGACCTTTTCAGTATTTATTCTTTTTATTTCAGGTTAGAAGTCGCCTTTACGTAGGTAAGCTTATTTTACATGCAGTTTCTTTGGAGTATGACTTTTTATTGATGTATTTTTCATATTTTTTTCTTGTAATTATTTGGATGTTGCAACATTTAGCTGTGCTGCTTTTTTTTTCAGGAAGAGAAAAACAGCTTGCTGGTCAAATTGCTGAACTAGTTGAAGAAAAATGCAAAATTCTTGAAAAACTCAGCCTTTGCAAAAAAGAGGTAAGGGCCCTCATTTGTGGCTTTCCCATGGGTCACAGGAACAGGCTCAATTTATCAAGCATTTAAGGAATTAAACTTACTTAAATGGAAGATATTTAAAACCTTTCAAAGTGGTTCTTCAAATGCTTTTTCCAATCGCTGCTGTTAAGTGCTGTTAAGGTGTTAGCAAATTCTTGCTTTTAACTTTTAATACAAGAGATTCCACTGGAAGCAACTCGAAAGTGTTTTATGCCCCTCAGATAATCTGTTAGGGTTAAGACTGTCCTGAGCTCCAGCAGGTGTGTTTGTGCATCTTTAGAACCTCATAAGTTGGTGCTCCTGGTGAAGCAATTCTTTACAGACTTCCTGACAAAAAATGTTTCTTTTTCAGTTTGAAGATTTAGACTTGTCTCTGAAGGATGATAATGCCCTGAAAGAGTCAACAGACTCTCCTTCTTTTGAGGTAAAAACAAGTGGAAATTGTTTTTTGCTGCAATTTAAGGCAATATTTAAGGAGAATGCTGCCTGTAATAAAAAAATCAAACTCCACACACCAAAACTCCAAACTAAAACCCTCCACCAAAACCCTTCATTGTTTTAATGTTGATCATTGTTGCTTTATTCCTGGTTTACTAAAAACTGTTCCTGTTTCTGAGAGAAAGAGATTGTAGTGCATGAAGTATATTTTTCGCACATCTGATTTATAGAGTTACAGAGTCGTTTAGGTTGGAAAAGACACTTGGGATCGTCAAATCCAACCATCAACCCTACTCTACCAGATCACCCCGAAACGTTTCAGAAACATTCGTCATCTTTTTTCACCCTCTCCGATCTCCATGTAAAATGAATTTCCAGACACAAATACCCAGCTAATTCAAATCTGTTTTGTTGTCTGCTGGAGCACTGATGTAACAAAAAATTACACACACACACAGAGATCATTAGGGGTTGGAAGGGACCTGCAGAGGTCATTAAGTCCAATCCCCTTGCTTAAGCTGAACCATAAAACCTAGGGCAGGTCACACAGGAATGCATATAGACAGTTCTCGAAAGTCTCCAGAGAAGGAGACTGCACAGCCTCCCTGGGCAGCCAATTCCGATGCTCTGTGATCTTTTCAGTAAAGAAGTTTTTCCTCATGTTGAGGTGGAACTTCTGTGTTCCAACTGATACCTGTTGACCCTTGTCCTATCAAAGGGTGCAAGTGAAAAGAGACTGTCTCTTTCTTCTTGACATCCAGCCCTCATGGATTTATAGACAGTAATTAAATCCCCCTAGTAGTCTGTTCCTCTCCAAGCTGAAAAGCCCCAGGTCTGTCAGTCTTTCCTCAAAAGGTAGGTATTTCAGTCCCTTAATCATCCTTATGGCCCTCTGTCCCTCTGTTGGACTCTCTCAAGCAGATCTCTGTCCCCCTTAAACTGAGGAGTTCCTCTACCACCACATTTAAATTTCACAAACTGAGAATATATTTGTAAAAGAGTGAACAAGTTAATCAAACAGCTGTTGGGCTCTCTAAAACTGATGTAATGAAACAGGTAACAGAAGCTTTATTTTATTGTGTACCTCCAGTCCTGTAGAGCTAATTATTACAGGATTTGTTAACTTGCAAGTCTCTAGGGTAACTGGAGATTTCACCACTTGGAGTGGTGGGATTTGTTCAACAATGGTATGACCTTGCTGTAGTATTTAAAAGCTATTTGTTGTCTTAATGTGCAATGCAAAATGCTTTATGTTTAACTGTCCAAACAACTTGATTTAGGAAATGCATGAAAAACTGAACAAGTCGAACTTGGAACTCGAGCAAGAACTAGAGAATCTGGAGAAAGAACTGGAAGAAGAAAAATCTAAGCAATCAGAAGAAGATAACCTGGTAAGAGTAAACTTGTCACAATTAATTGATAAGAATCCTTGGTAGAGAAGACAAACTATTAGGGGTTTTTGAAACAAATCCTGTTTTACCCACCTGGATATGTTTCTGTGTGACTGGATCTAGGTGATCCTGCTGTGGCAGGGGGGTTTGGAGAGTAGATGATCTTTCAAGGTCCCTTCCAATCCCTAATGTTCTCCGGTTCCCTCAGTCTTCCTGTGACGTGTTAGAAAAATGAGAGTCGTAAAGGCAAACACTTGAGAAAAGCTGTTTGTACTGTTGTGGCAGTAGAACCATCATAGTTTGAAAATTAGGATAACTTCATTCATTGCTTAGTGTTAGACCTTTTCAGTCAAATCTGTGACAACTGATCATTTTCAGGTGGCTGAACTTGAGCAGAGTGTGGAGATGTTAGAGAATGAAGCAAAATCCATTCAGTCACAAATTGCTGAGGTATGTCCAATCTTTATTCTCTTTTCAAATCTTGGGAATTTCTCTGTTTTCTGTGTAGTTATTCTTTTATTTTGCTTTGTAAGGGTGCAGAAATAATATGTTGTGTAAACCAGGAGACTTTGTAAGGCTTAGAACTTCTGTGTGACGTGACTTAGCAACTTTGAATTTCCTGTAGTGATTGTCATTTATTGGGAAGCAGAACTAGCTTGTCTTGTCTTTACCTTCACACTCTGCAATGAAATACTGTTTTGCAAAACCATAGTCAGCCGGAACTGCTGAAGTCGTAGGGAATTGTGATGATACATGTATAGCGTAGCTGGGAAACCTCAGAATAGTGCCATTGATAACATCAGTAATACCTTTGCGACCCCGCTTAAATCTTTCAGGCCAAGTCCACTCTAAAAGTTTATCAGATCAATACAGAAAGACTCAAGACATCTGTTCAAGATGCAGTAGATGAAAACTGCCATCTCCAGGAAAGTGAGAAGCAGGTAAGTTCTTCCTAGATATCCTTAGAAATACTCTGTGATGCTACTATATCAATAAGGTTTCTCCAAGATGCTCATGCTCAACGTGTTTGTTAATACTGCTTGTGTGCTCTGGTGAATGGAATGAGGAAGAGGACTTGGCTTGAAACTGATTCTTTTGTTGGAATAACTTTGTCTCAAATACTGTTTTAAAAGAACTTGAATGATTAAGACATATGTAGAGTTTATTGGAAAATGAGAGTGTATGGTAGTGTCAGGCTAGTAAGATCTTTGCTGAGACCTGGAGGGAAGCAGAAAGATACGGGCAAGTCCACCCCTGAGATCCTTTACTGAGACAGAGAGAAATCGCTTAAACTTCATCCAGAAAACAAAACAAATGAAGAAATTGCAGAGTATGCAAAAAAACAGCTAAAAGCTTACTGTACTATTGTTATGGATGAAGGAATGGGAAGTCAGGTAAGTAATACAAAGGGACAGAAAAGTCTGTTACTTCCCTAGTTTTATCTGTGTATTTTCCTCAGGGCCATAGCCAGATCCTAAAGAATGCTGAATATGCAAAGTGGTCAGTGCATGCAGTAGTTGTCCTTTGCAATAACTAGTTTTATCATGGAATTACTCTAACAAAAAGATCCTCTTTGAAAATTACATGTTCCATGGAATGTTTTGGGGTGTTTTAAGGTGTTTGTGGGTTTTGTAAAATGGATATATCCTTATTTTCCTAATAGAACCACAGGTCTGAACCAGTATCCTGATAGATACCTTGTGCGTGGAACTGGAATTAAAGGCCTGTGGGTTTTTATCAGTCTTATAAAAATCTTGGGAGATGCTTTCCTCCTCTCTATGAAAACATCTGTGTATCAAGACTTAACCAGTTTGGGGGGGAAGAGTTACTGGAAGTAGGTGGTTTTCTGCAGAGGAACATTTCAATATTCATCGCTTAACAATGTTATCAGTAAAACTCCAGCCCTTCTAAAAGTAGAGAAAAATGTGACTGCAGAAAGAGAAGACAATTATACTAGTGAGAGGAGAAACAGCAGATTTGGGTGTTAGCACTGTGGGATGAAGCTGCTTGAGAATGATTTTCTTTAGAGAGTTTTTATTCTAATCTATACATCCTTTGTGTTGTTCTGTGAGGGGGAAGGGTCTGATCTTGGTGCTTCCTTTCAATTTTGACACTATACTGTCGTATTTTGAGAAGCAGTTTGTAAAGTTTTAGTAGAGAGCGGTGTGTTTTTTTTTTTTTATTTTCCTCTGGTAGTTTCTTGGGTTAAACCAGAAATAATCCAATTTTTTGTGCATGAGAGAAGAATCTTTTCCTTTCTGTTGAAAGAATCAGTACTTAGAGTAAGGCAACACTGAGTGCTGACTATTCCTCTACATTTTATAGAGTCAATAGAACCATCATTCTACATCAAGCAAAATCAGGCAAAGCATCAATAAAACCAAATCCAGAATGTAATTAACGTGCTGGGTTCTTAGGTAAAAATAAGGTGTTCCCACATTCTTTCCTGATAACATAATCATAGAATCATAGAATGGCCAGGGTTGGAAGGGACCTTAAAGATAATCTAGTCCCAACCCCCATGCACAGGCAGGGACGCCTTCACGAGAGCAGGTTACTCAGGGCCTCAGCCAACCTGGCCTTCAACGCTTTCAGGGATGGGGCAGCCACAGCTTCCTTGGGCAACCTGTTGCAGCATCTCACCACTCTATAATGATCTATGCAATTTTAAGTGATTTGAGGGCATTTTCTGTATCTTGTGTTTTGCTGTGCATTTGAGTACATAAGTACCTGGTAAGAGTTGATAGGACCTGATAAGGGAAGAAGAGAAAACATCTATCTGCTTATTGTATTCTCTTTCTTTTTAAGATGCTTGTAAACATGAGTTAGTTTGCTACGTTAGAATATCCATATCCCCCCCTTTTTTATTTTTCTTTCTTATTTTTTTTTTAAAGATGGGATTTCCCTTATGCTCCAAAGGTAACAAAGGCGTTGTTTGTTCATGAAACCTAGAGTACTTTCTCCCTCTGTCCATTCGCACTAATGGGTCGTAATCTTCTGGCACATCATAGCTTAAACATTCTAACAGATGTGCTGTCTCAGATTTATGATGTGTCAGAGAGAGGATTGGGCCTTTTAGTTTGAACAAGGGAACTGTTAATGAACTCCAAGCTTTCCTCTGCCTTGGTTTTTGCAGGAACATTAGAAACACCGAACGCTTGACCTTATTACAAATCCTTGCTGCTCCTCTTTATTGTAATTCTTACAGGTATATAAAATCACAGCAATTCATTTTCTCTTTGGCTTCATGAAGAAGGAATCTCCCAGAAAGTTTAGTTTCCCTTTGAGGATGACAGTGATAAAAGTAGTTGCTGCTGTCCATCTTCTGAGCAGTATTAGCACAAAGAGTGGTTTTGGTTTATCCATAAATAACCTAGTTTGCATGATGCTGCAGAGTCACTGTGGCTTTTACTGCGTGAAAGGCGCAGTCATGTGCCCAGCGGGGTTCATCTGATTCTACTCACTTACCTTCTGTTTGATGCCTTCTGTTCATTGATAAGCAGCATTCAAGCTTGCTTGTCTGTTTGCATGGCAGTTCCCCTGTTTAAGTACCATTTTCTTGGTTTCATTTTTAGTGTAACTGGCTGTTACGTTCTTGTTGCTCGACCTAGTGACTCCCTTCTGTACGTTCACTGGTTTTTGAAATGGTTGCCTGTTGCACAACTTGAAGCAATTTGCTTTTGACGGACTCGAAGTCAAATTCTTCTGTGCTGTCTTTTGTACTGAGTGTTTTGTCTTTACAGAAATGTCATCAGTTCAGTTCTGTTCTCACACAAAGGCATGGTTTAATTAGTTAATATTTCTAATGAGCTGGCACTCAAGCATCCTAAGTCCTTTGCTGCTGTGAAGTGAGATTTCATAGGAGGGATGTCTGTAAGCTGTAACTTTGGAATCTACCTGTCACCTGTCTTTATTTAACCACTGCTAGTGACAAAGGTACCTAATAGTTGCTGTGATTCCCATTAACAGGGAAGCTTTTTTAAGCATAAAATTTAACAATTAATTTAAGAGGAGAAGTAGGAGAGTAGGAGAAATTCACATGAATTTAAACAGCTGGATAAAAAGCTCATAGTTTTCCTTGCTTACCCCTTCAGGGTTGAAAAGAACAGGTACAGTTTCAGAAATAGGGAGGGGTGTGTGTACTGGGGAGTGAGTGTTCTCTCCATCCGTTCCCCAGTGTTAGTAGCTGTTGCATGAATCCTCACTGTTTTATATCCATCACTGTCATCACATTGGTGATTTTAAACTGAGTAGACTGTTAATTGAACCATTCTTACCCTAACAACTAATCACAACAAGGGACCTAATGCACCTAAAGCAACTGGAGGGATAGCATAGAAGTCTTATTAACTCCTCAGATTCAACTGTCTTTATAGTCTATTCATTCTTGGTGGTGGTGAGGCAGTTAAAGTTCTGCTTCTGTATAGACAATATACATAACAGGCTCAAGTGCTACTCGTCCTTCTTTCTCACTTGTAGCAGGCCATCACACTAATCTGGTGTTTCCCTTTTTAGCTTTTACAAGAAGCTGAAGGATGGGGTGAACGATTTAGTGAACTAAATGAGCAGACTAAGATGTTGGAGTCATCTAAGGCCGATATAGAAGAAGTATTGAAAAATAAAGAGAGTCAAGTCAAGGTAAATTGAAAACAGTTAGCGCTGAATCCAATTATTCAGACTGATGCTAGTCACTGAGTCCCCATGACCATTTCATGTCTTAAAATGCATTCAGCTGGCTTGGCTTGTGGTTTGCTGTCTCCATCGTCCAACACCTTGTTTCCTGTTAAGCTTTAAAAAACCATTGCTTAGCAGCGCAGTGGAGCAGTCTGACAGCCTGGGAAGCCAGCAAGTTAAATAAGGAGAAACTCTTCTAGTTCTGGTAGAACATTTGCATGGTTTTGAATTTGGGGTGTGGGAGTGTATCCTTACAGTTGTGTACTTAACATACATGAGCTCTGCTAAAATCATCCATTCTTGGCTGGCTGAAAAGTCTTCAGAAGGGCACATCTGTTAACCTCTTGTGTGTTTAAATAGTAAAAGTAGTATTAGAGATTAAATATCCTATGTATGGGTCTCAGTTAATCTCATAATGACAGAAATCCTGAAAGAGGAGTTGTAATGTTAGCTAAATTTTCATTGCTTGTATTTATTTTGTGCTGTTGTGTTTTCTGGGGACTTCCCGTAGTCGCTGACACAGTACTTACTCAAGATGAAGGACTGGAGTTTAGCAGTAAGAGAAGATGACGACACTGAAGATAATGACTGGGACACTGAGATAAAGGGTGAAGCAGAGAATGGAGAGCACTTGGGTATGGTTTGCGTGGCTTCCCATCTTATCTGTTTAGAAAGTCAGCTTCAGGCCCTGCCCTCTCGTCCTGTCGCTAGTTGCATGGGAGAAGAGCCCGAACCCCACCTGACCACAACCTCCCTTCAGGTAGTTAGAGACTGTCACAGTGCAGTGTGAGGACTCAGTGCTCAAACTCTTGCACAGTGACTTTTGCCTGTGTTAGTATTAAGTGGTGATTCTCCAACATTTTTAGGTAGAACCTTACTTCCTTTTCGTGAAGGTCTTCCCAGCAGTAGCACTGCACATCACAGAATCATTCAGGTTGGAAAAGACCCCTGGGATCATCAAGTCCAACCATCAACCCTACTCTACAAGTTCGCCCCTCAACTATATCCCCCTACACCACGTCAAAGTGACTTTTAAGTACATCCAGGGATGGGGATTCAACCACCACCCTGGGCCAGCCCATTCCAGTGCCTGACCAAAACCAACGTCTCTGCCATGTCCTTTCAGATAGTTGTAGAGAGCGATGAGGTCTCCCCTTAGCCTCCTCTTCGCAAACTGAACAACCCCAACTTTCTCAATCTCTCCTCATGACGTTTATTCTCCAGGGAATCCTTAGAGCCTAATTCTGATGACACCATAGGGCCCCTCTCAGTAAATCTGACAGAGTGTGTGTTCTGCATCTCACTTTTAACATGTGGCGAACAAAGCAGTAGCAGATAGCCGCCACCCTGCTTTTATTTTTCCCTCTGTGTATGCTGTGCTTACCAAGGTACATTGGGGGTTTTCTAAACACACACCAATAGTCATAAGCTCTGTCAGAAAGATTTTTGTGCTCTTCATTTGATTGATAACTCTGTTCTGTCAATCAGACGATCAGCAGAAACGAACTGTGAAGAAGTTGATCTATGCTGCTAAGGTACGTGATTTTAGGAAGCTTGTGGATGGAAGGGGAGAAGCTAGAAGGAATCTATGCAATTTTTATTATGTTAATTGCATGTAGATAGCACAGTTCAGCATCTTTTAATTTTTAATTGGTTATTTTTGCATGCAGGCAGTTTCTGCTAATCCTAAAAAGCTCCTTTTTTAAATGTTGATTGCAGTTAAATGCTTGTTTAAAGACCCTGGAAGTGGAAAGAGACCAAATGTATTCAAAACTGTCTGATGAAAATAAAGCAAAAGGAGAACTTGCAGGTAATTCAATGTTTTGCCTTTAAGATTAATAAGATGCTGCTTTTGTAGAAGGGTATTGCAGGCTGTAAGTATTAATGCCAGTAAAAACTGAATTAAATTTACATTAATAGCTCTGCTTGATTTTTAAAATGCCTGCTTGTGTTTATGTTGCTTAGCTATTTAAATACTTGATTTTAGAGATCAAGCAATCGAAGATGTTAAGGCACCGTTTGCAAATGCTGTGGTGCTTTGGAATATTCTATAGCTATTAAATTATAAAATCTTAAAATGGATGGGCAGAGTGATGTTAAGTATAAAAGACCTTCTTTGCATAATTTGTGGAAACAAATCAATGGGGTTTTGATCACAGGGCCGTAGAACTGTTTCCAAAGAAGCTACTGGAGCAAAGCCTAGACACATGCTCAGAGCTGCGCTTTGTGGCATGTCGAGCCTATAGTTGCTGGTTTCCCCATCAAAAGGGGCAATACTGCTCTTCAATTTGTGTACTTGATTGAAATATATTAACCTGTTATTGCTTACATTATTAAATCAACATAAGATCAAAGGGTTTGACAGGCGTTTTATATGCTAAAACCTCACAGATATTTAGATTTTGCAAATTGTGTGTTGTCCCAACATAATTCTTTCTAAATTTGTCAGAACGCATAGAAAACCTTCAAAGCCAACAAGCTTCCCTGCGGTCTGAAAACGAACATTTTGAAAGTGAAGTTCAAAAGCTCCAGCAGAAACTGAAAGTAATGACCGAGCTTTATCAAGAAAATGAAATGAAGCTCCACAGGTACTGGTTCCTCTCTATACATTCAGTGGTTGCTGATAGATTTGAATGCAACTCTTTGATGGGGGAAGTTGAAAATAAAGAGGTTTCTGAATTGTGAGCAGACCCTGTTTTTTAAGCCTCCGTGTATGTTGTTAATTTTATAGGAATTCTTTCCATTAAAGCAATTTAGCATTTAAAGTCGTTTTAGGACTTTACCACAAGCACATACAGAAACAAAGATAAAACAAGAAGTAATAAATTTTCAGTCCACAAAATGAAGGTGGGGTAATCTTGTGTCCAGTTCTGGGCCCTTCAGTTCCAGAAGAACACAGAACTGCTGGAGAGAGTCCAGTGCAGAGCCACAAAGATGGTGAAGGGAGTGGAGCATCTCCCTGGTGAGGGAGCTGGGGCTCTTGAGCTTGGAGAAAAGGAGACTGAGGGGTGACCCCATTAATGTTGGTAAATATGGGAAGGGTAGGTGTCAGGAGGATGGAGCCAGGCTCTGCTCAGTGGCACCCAATGATAGGACAAGGAGCAATGGGTGTGAGCTGGAACAGAGGAGGTTCCACATCAGTCTGAGAAGGAACTTCTTCCCAGTGAGGGTGACAGAG
>JAOXOE010000441.1:26460813-26489974 GCA_028565055.1 Phoeniculus purpureus
ACATTAATGAGGTCACCCCTCAGTCTCCTCCAAGCTAAAGAGACCCAGCTCCCTCAGCCTTTCCTCATAAGGGAAGTGTTCCACTTCCTTCACTATCCTCGTTGCTCTATGATGGACTCCCTCCAGCAGCTCTTTGTCCTTCTTGAACTGAGGGGCCCAAAACTGGACACAATACTCCAGATGTGGTCTCACTAGGGCAGAGTAAAGGGGGAGGAGAACCTCTCTTGATCTACTGTGCTACCATTCAGCAGGACCTGGACAGGCTGGAGAGCTGGGTAGGGAGAAGTTTAATGAAATTTAGCAAGGGTAAGTGTAGAGTTTTGCATCTGGGCAAGAACAACCCCAGGTACCAGTACAGGTTGGGGACTCACCTGTTGGAGAGCAGTGTAGGAGAATGGGGCCTGGGGCACCTGGTGGCCAGCAGGATAACCATGAGCCAGCAATAGGCCCTTGTGGCCAAGAAGGCCAATGACATCCTGGGGTGGATTAGAAGGGGGTGGTTAGCAGATCAAGAGAGGTTGTCAGGAGGATAGAGCCAGGCTCTTCTCAGTGTCATCCAATGATAGGACAAGGAGCTCTTGCCCAGATGCAAGAGTACCACTTATTTTACACACAAGACCTTCTTACTAATTAGACAAGAATAAGACCACTTCTTTCTTAGGATCTTTTGTAGTCCTTTCTAGTTAAAGAGAATAGGACAACTTCTTTCTTAGAAACCTTTACAGTACTAATTCTAAGTTACTAAAGATGCATTTTTCTACTTAATATGCTGCTAAATACACACGGAAGTGTGAAGAATATTTTGGCCATGTAATTTCATGACCATAGACAAGAGTCAAAAAGTACTTAGAAAAGCTTTCATCACTCTTACTGTAGTCCTGTCCCCAGTAGCTTGTTCAAGAGATCTAACAGCTGTACTTTAGACGGATTGCCGTCCTGTTCAGTTAAAAGTCCGCCAATAAAGCTTTTTTTTTGCCTGAAAGAATAGGAGTCTTTTTCCTTCAGAACTGCTTTTCAGTTAAAAACAGTCATCCTTCCACCTACATCACTTATTTACTTTGTAAGAGGCTCCAAACCCTGTTCAAGACTTCAATTTATGGTTTTCAAAAGTTGGTTGGATTAAACCGTCAGGTGTAGTTAAAAGCCTCAGTTGGTGGGGAACAAGCCATCTGGTTACACACTAGAAGTATCTTAAAGTTTACTTTAGACACAGAGTATACTCACTAAACATGGTGCTTGGCTCACTGGTTTGTGGAAGCAGACTATTTAGTAGGTTTTATATGCCTTTATATTCCTTTTCCTGTACATCACAGAGAATCACAGAATGATTGAGGCTGGAACCCTCAATCAGAGGGTTCCAGCCTCAGAGCTCATCCAGCCCAGCCCAGGAACTAACATCACCACAGCAGCCAGACCAGGGCACTCAGGGCCACAGCCAGGCTGTCCTTCAACACCTCCAAGGATGGGGACTCCACCACTGCCCTGGACAGTCCATTCCAGTGTCTGATCACCCTTTCCAGGAGGAAGAGCTTTCTAAGGTCCAACCTAACCCTCCCCTGGCAGCTTCAGGCCCTGCCCTCTCATCCTGCTGCAGCGATAAGAGACTGAACCCCACCTGACCTCCCTTCAGGGAATTGTAGAGAGGGAGAAGGTCCCCCCTCAGCCTCTCCTCATCAGACCCTTATTATAGAATCATTTAGATTGGAAAAGATCTTTAAGATCTTTGAGTCAAACCATTAACCCAACTGTACCAAGCCCAGCACTAAACCACATCCTGAAGTTCCATATCTGCATGGCTTTTAAACACAATGTCAATTCAAACCGCCTCCCTGATGGGTAAGTACTTGGTAAGTGTAAGTACTTGGGTCCTATCTGAAAACATCATCCTTTATCCATGTGATGGGTAAAACTTCCCAACAAGAACCGTGGAAAAGTCCTTTCAAATGCATCTAAAAATAACCACTCAGATATCAAACACAATACATTTGAAAACATCTTGGTGTTCATCTTGAAGGAAAAGGCAGCATTTTCAAAGGTTAAATCAGTTATTTCGCAAGTTCGAAACTGCTACTATCCACATGCCAAAGGTACTCAGACGCATCTTTCTCGCCACTCATTCAGAAGTCCGTGAACATTTACCTGGGCTCTGTATTTCTGATTCATCCAAATCCTTACTCAAGAGGTCTGACATCTCTAACGAGTTCAACTCTTCCAGTGAATTCTCTTTTTCCTCCTCTTGACTGTAAAAGTTCTCTTCATCCTCTGATTGAGTCTCTGACTTCCCTGATTCAAGGAAGATCTGACCTGCTACCACTCGAGTTCCTGTGGAATGGTCCTTTACCTTGTCCTCCGCAGATAAAGTCTGAAGAAAAGCAGCCACATAATTTAGGGTATTAGAAACTGAAAAACAGCAGCTGGCAAACCTGCAGGGCTTTTTAAATATGTGTTTAATTAAAATACTCGTTTCAATGAAAGCATCAGAAGTGAATCGAGCTCTCTCTACCAGCTCTCACTGACTCTACCATCTTCGGTTCTTTGAAAATAAAGTCATTTCAAAGCAGCAAGGAAATCAGAATGACTAGAAACTTATTTCCTCACCTTGGACTCCAGTGATTCATCTTGCTTTCCCTCTTCATCTGGAATAGATATTTTAAGTCAGTAAACAGCTTTTTCACGAGTAATTTTCTCAATAGTAAGTTCAGCTATAACATTGTACTGCGGTTCTGCACTATTCTCATAGACTCAATAGACTTCAGAAAGGCTTTGTTAGTGCTGTTAGGAAGAATCAAATCACAGTCCTCTACTACCTTACAGTTTGCCAACACAACTGTGCATCCAATACCGGGAAAAAGTGTGGCTTTTAAAAAGACGTAAATCATGGAATGGTAGGGGCTGGAAGGGACCTCTGGAGATCATCTAGACCAATCCCCCACTCCCCACAGAGCAGATCACACAGGAACATATCCCTGCAAGTTTTAAATGTCTCCAGAGCATGAGACTCCACAACTTCTCTGGGCCTCAACATCCTCATAAAGAAAAGTTTGTTCCTGTCATCAAATGTAAATCTCCCTTCTTTTAGCTTGACTCCATCTGCCCATCCTATCACTACAGTGCCTCATAAAAAGTCCCTCTCCAGCTTTCCTGGAGCCCCAGCTCAGGCACTGGAAGCCTGCTATAAGGTCCCCCTGGAGCCTTCACTTCTCCAGACTGAACAGCCCAAATTTCCTCAGCCCTTCCCTCTAGCAGAGAGGCTCCAGCCCTCTGATCATTCCTGAGGCCTCCTCTGGACTCACTTCAGCAGCTCCATGCCTTCTTGTACTGGGGGCTCCAGAACTGGATGCAGGACTCCAGGTGAGGTCTCACAAGAGCAGAGTAGAAGGGAAGAATCCTCTCCCTTGTCCTGTAGTGACACTTCAGTTGATGCAACCCAGGATACAGCTGCCCTTCTGGGCTGCCCTCACACACTGCTGGCTCCTGTTGAGCTTCTCTTCTACCAATAACCCCAAGTCCTTCTCCTCAGGGCTGCTCTCAATCCATTCACCACCCAGCATGGATCTGTGCTTGGGATTGCCCCAACCCAGACGCAAGACCCTGCCCTTGGCCTTGTTGAACCTGCTGCAGTTGGCCCAGGCCCCGTTCTCCAGCCTGTCCAGGTCCCTCTGGATGGCCTCCCTTCCCTCCAGCCTGTCTGCCACCCCACACACCTTGGTGTCACTGGCAGCCTCACTGAGGGGGCACTTGGTGCTGCTGTCCCTGTCACCAACAAAGATGTTAAACAGCCCTGGACCCAAACCAGCCCCCTGAGGAACACCCCTCGTAACCGATCTACACCCCTCATAACTGATCTCCACCGGGACCTGGAGCCATTGATCACAGCTCTCTGTGTATGGCCATCTAACAAGTTCCTTATCCACTGAGCAGCCCCTCCGTCACATCCATGTCTCTCTATTTCAGAGACAAGGATGTCCTGTGGGACACAGTGTCAGATGCCCTGCACAAGTCCAGGTAGATTACATCAGCTGCCCTGCCCTTATCCACCAGCACTGTAACCCTGCTGTAGAAGGCCACCCAGGTTTGTCAGGCAGGATCTGCCCTTAGAGAAGCTGTGTTGACTGCCACCAGTCACCTCCTTGTTTTCCATGAGTCTCAGCACAGTTTCCAGGAGGATCTGCTCCATGATCTTGTTGGGCACAGAGTGACACTGACTGGCCTGTAGATCCCCAGGTCATCTTCTGTTTCCTTTTTACAAATGGGGGTTATCTTTCCACTTTTCCACTCATTTATTGAACACAATTGAGAGTGGTCTAGCAGTGACTTTTGCCAGCTCCCTCAGCACTCATGTGGGTATTCCATCACAGCCCATGGATTTGTGGGTGTCTAGTTTATTTAGCTCTTCTTTAACCTAGCCCTCTTCAACCAGTGCAACATCTTTCATCCTTCTGTCTTCATTTGAGGTCCTGAAGGGTCCAAATCAATCCTCTGCATTACTACACAGTCTGAACTGTTCCAGTCTAGCTAAACTACTTTGAAGTTTTCACACCAAGTGAAAAAAGCCTGTGGAACTTAAGGTTGTCAGTTACCAAATCGGCTTCCATATGAACAGCTTCACTGGTCACCGCTCCACTTACAATTGAACATTGCTCTCTGTTGAACACCAGTTCAGTTTGCCTGACCAGCATATTCAAACCTCTACTGAACCTGAGAGTGAACTATGGGGAACAAGTTTGTCTCTAAGACAGTGTTCAAGATCTGCAAGCCTTGTTCAACTGTCACCTTTCTTATCTGAATGGGCTACCACATGGTATTCCATCAGAAAGACTGGAAAGAGAACAAATAATAAAAAGGAAACATTATTAGGCACTGACCTAAAGCAACAGATGTGAAAAGGAGGGTGAAGATAATCAGAAAAGCATATTTATGACAGATTGATGTTGCTGTGCAGAATTTGGTCTATTTTCTTCGTTCCTGTAACTCAAATGTGCTACTCACTGAGCTTAAAACAACTTGTTTTGTACCACCCTCTCGACTGAAGGCATCCAAAAAAAGATATGGCTAACTGTGCTAAGTCACACGTTCTGCAACTCAGCTGCAGCACTTGGGATCACCACGCAGCAGCTGGTTTTAACATACAGGAATATGTATGCATTTAGGAAACTTGATGGCTCTACTTTGAAACTAGGAGACAACTCTGAATCACAGAACTGTTGAGGCTGTAGAAGACCTCGCAGCTCATCCAGTCCAGCTCATGACCCAACATAACCACAGCAGCCAGACCAGGGCATTAAGGGCCACAGCCACTCCGTTCTTTAACACCTCCAGGGATGGCAACTCCACCACTGCCCTGGACAGTCCATTCCAGTGTCTGATCACCCTTTCTGGGAGGAAGGGCTTCCTAACATCCAACCTAACCCTCTCCTGGCAGCTTCAGGCCCTGTTCTCTTGTCCTGACACTAGTTGCCTAGGAGAAGAGCCCGACCCCCACCTGACTACATCTTCTTTCAGGGAGTTGTAGAGAAGGAGGAGGTTCCCCAAGTCTCTCTCCTCTAGGCTAAACACTCCACGGCTCCTTCAGCCTTTCCTCACCAGACTTTCTCTCCAGTCCCTTTCCCAGGCTCTTTGCTTCTCTGGACCTGCTCTAGCCCCTCAATCTCTTTCTTCAAGTGAGTGGACCAGAACTGGGCCTGGTAACCAAGGGGAGGCCTCACCAGTGCCAAGTACAGGGGGAGAATTATGTCCCTAGTCCTGCCAGCCACACTATTGCTGTTGCAAGCCAGGATGCTGTTGGCCTTTTGTGCCAAGTGCTTCCCACAATCCACACTCTTCTACCCTTAATACTTTTGATCCAACACCCAGAGCCACCCCTACAACTTCAGAACTTGTCAAGAGATTCAGACAGGCTTCTGGAAGGAGGGAAAACTAAGACAGGTTTAACATGTCCAGTAAGTTCTATGCTGCTATTAATATACAGAGAGCATTTACACAGCCCCACTATGGCAGCAACCAGCAGAGTGTTATTTTTAAACAGCTACACTAGCAAGGGTATGCGCTTGTTTTCGTCTGCTCAGGATCACCCCATGCATTTGACAGCACTAGACTATTCCAGATTTTTCAGAAAGGCTTAACTGACTGGTTTCCGTTTCTGGGAGGCTGACTTCATTAAACAGAAACAACCAGACAAGGTCTGATAAAAGTAGGGTATGTACATATAGAAAAGAACAATCTCAGCATGGCCAGAGTTGGAAGGAACCTTAAAGATCATCTAGTTCCAACACCCCTACGCAAGCAGGGACACCTTCACTACAGCAGGTTACTCAGGACACCAGCCAACCTGGCCTTCAACACTGCCACGGATGGGGCAGCCACAACTTCCTTGGGAGATCTGCTCCAGCATCTCAGCACCCTCACAGCAAAGAATTTGTTCCTCATGGCCAACCTCAATCTCCCCTCTTCAAGGCTGCAACCCTTTCCCCTCATCCTCTCACTACCACCCATGTCAAAAGCCCTACCCCAGCTTTCTTGTAGCCCCCTTCAGATCTTGGAATGCTGTTAGAAGGTCTTCTGGGAGCCTCCTCTTCTCCAGGCTGAACAACCCCAACTTGCTCAGCCTGTCCTCATAGGGAAGATGCTCTCCTCTAGATCCATTCCAGGAGCTCAATGTCCTTCTGATGCTGGGGACTCCAAAACTGGCCCCAGTACTCCAGGTGGGGGTCTCACAAGTGCAGAGTAGAGGGGGAGAATCACCTCCCTTGACCGACTGTTACTGCCTCTTTTGATGCAGCCCAGGACACGCCTGGCTTTCTGGTCTCCTCCCAATCTGTATTCTTGTATAGGATTGCCCCACCCAGATGTAGAACCTTATTGGACTTTATGCAGTTTGCACGAGCCCACTTCTCAAGACTGGCAAGGTCCTCTGGAATGTTATTGCTACCTGGGGAGCCAAATGTTTGCTAAATTGAAAGGCAAGAGGCATCTGAGCAATACGAGGTAGAGCACATGAAATGTTTGCTCTTCTTCCCTGAAAGTCCATAAATCTAGTTCATTTCTACTGCACCCCTGAAACTCACTCTGAAAGAAGTAGCTTTGTTATTAGGAAGTTCACTGCTATAATTGTTTGCAAAACAGTGGTTCCAAAACTGCACTAAAGCAAACCAAAACACTGTGGTTGCCTTAGCAGTGGTAGAGTGTTGTATGGGTCCTTCTCTGGAGTCCCCTGTGACCCACCCGGGTCACCACTAACCTTGTGGGCCAGGGAACCCAACTCTATTTCAACCAAGAGCTTTTAGCTAAAGCGTCAGACACAGAAGGGAGGGTTTAACAAACCCACTGACGGATCTGCAGACAGAGAAACAACTGACTCCATTTGGAAGAAGAAAGGCACCAAGACATTTTAATTGACTCTTCCCACCACACATCAGAGAACAACCCCACACAAGACAGAGAAACCCAAACTTGAAACTTTTCTGCAGAAAACACACAAGTTAAACTCACAAATTCCACTCAGCTTCTAAAGCAGAACTGTTCTTAGCTCTGCGCTCCTTTCCAAGTTAGGCAGATGAGGTTGTAGCAATGACTGATACTGTGACCAGAGCACAGATCACTCAGAGCTCCTGAGTGCTATTTCACAGAGCTCCTGGCCAACATGCATCCACTACTCACGGGACAGCATCTACATCTGAGAAACAGTTAAGAAAACTACTCTCAAAGTGTTTATGCAAGAACTAAGGAAGGTCACTGTTCAATCTACAATCAGTGTATTAGTCAAGGCTCAGCTACTGAACAAACTCACAGATACTCTGTTTGTGCACCTGCTCCAGCAATTAGAGCTGATACTTCAGTTTGTTTTTCCACAGCTACATTTTAAAATGTAACTGGACTGGTTTCATTTTAATCACAGAATGATTGAAGCTGGAAAAGTCCTCTAAGTTCTTCAAGCTCAGCTCATGACCTAACATCACCACATCAGCCAGATCACGACACTGAGGGCCACGGCCACTCTGTCCTTCAACACCTCCAGGGATGGGAACTCCACCACGGCCCTGGGCAGTCCAGTCCAGTCTCTGATCACCCTTTGTGTGAGGCAGGGCTTCCTCACATCCAACTTAACCCTCCCCTGGCAGCTTCAGGCCCTGCCCTCTCATCGTGCCACTGGTTGCCTGGGAGAAGAGCCTGACCCCATCTGACTACAACCTCCCTTCAGGGAGAGAGAAGGTCTCCCCAACGAGTCTCCTCTTCTCCAGGCTAAACCCCCCAGCTCACTCAGCCTCTCCTCATCAGACTTTCCCTCCAGTCCCTTCCCCAGCCTTGTTGTTCCTCTGGACCTGCTCCAGCCCCTCAATCTCTTTTCTTAAAGTGAGGGGCACTTTAAGCACTGCCCCCATACTTTAGGGGAGGCCTCACAAGTCCCCAGTACAGGGGGAGATGATTATCGAGTCTGTTACCAAGCCTGCCATATTCTAGAAACATCTTCTGAAAATGAAAATCCCACCATTTATTAAGCAAATTAGGGGAATGCCATAATATTTTATAAGCAAAAACTAGGCAAAACTACTTGCAGCTGAAACAGGCAGCTGACAACATGGTGCAGAATACTTCACTGACATACTGCTGGGTACTTTCATGCACAGCCAGAACCCTAAAGTGCTTCTTAAGAGCTAAACACTTGTTTCAACTACCCAACAGTTCATATAGAACTAAAATGGGCTTTACACAGATCATTAGGGATTGGAAGGGACCTCCAGAGGTCATCAAGTCCAACCCCCCTGCTCAAGTATGACCACAGAACCTGGAGCAAGTCATACAGGAATGCATCCAGACAGATATTGAAAGTCTCCAGAGAAGGAGACTCCACAACCTCCCCGGGCAGCCCATTCCAGTGCTCTGTGATCCTTACAGTAAAGTTCTTCATACTGTTGAGGTGCAACTTCCTGTGCTCCAAATGACACCCATTGCCCTTTGTCCTGTCACAGGGTGCAAGTGAAAAGAGACTGTCTCTTTGTTCTCGACACCCAGCCCTCGTAGATTTACAGAGAGGAATTTTAAAATGTACACGTCTTTTCTCAGCACGAAAGACTACTGTTCAGCCTATTTAAATAGCAAACACATTCTGGTAGCCTATGAGACACTACCACATGTGGGATAAAGATCCTACCAATCTGTGAGAAACATAGCACTATGGGGAGAAGGGCAGAACAAGACAAGTGTCATCAGCTTGAGGCAACCAGGCACAAATTTTTTCTGTGTTAGATCAACTGACAGCCCATGAAGCTAAAGGACTGTTACTACCAGACAAGAAATACTGTTAGTCACTTACTTTTGGGAAATAGCTACAAATTCATTGAGCACAAGGAGCTAGTAATCTCCCAAAGCTCTCATGATAACTGATCACTGAAGTCAGTCCAGGAGAACATACTTGTATTGTTTTATAAGTCAAACACTGAAGTATTCAAAATGAGGGGTTTTTTTACTGAGACAGAGCCATTTACTGGTGAAAGCCATTGCACTCCATCTTTGGAGAGAACAGGCACAAAAGCCACTGCACTCCATCTTTGGTGAGAACAGGTACAGAAGTTTCCTGCAAGTAAACGACTGTACTGGTTTGTCCTACCAGTTCCTAATAAAGTATGAAAACCTCTGCCTGTTGCTGAAGGCAGCCATAGAAGGTGCAGGATTGTCAGAGGAAGGATCACTTCCTCTCCTTTTCAAGCAGAATGAGATAATTTCCACCCTTCAGTCTGCAAAAAGAGCAAAATTTTAAAAGAAAGGAACCAAACAGTATCAGTAATCAGAAAAAAATACACTAAGAGAGAGCTTTTTTCCAATATGAATGATCCACAGAAGAAGCTGAAGGCCATCTCTAATTAAGCTCAAGATTAAGCAAAGACTGCAGTTTTCACTGGAACATTCTGACTTAACATTTTTTTAGCTGCTTTTGCCCGTTCCCTATGGACTCCTTAATACTTTTCCCCCAGCCATCAGAGTTCAACTTAATTGTAACCTGTATCAATAGATGTTCAAAAAACCAATATCCATTTCCTCCTGCCTCAGAACTTTCACATTGATTTGTGTTTTCAATTAACTGATTTAAACCAAGTGTATTACTATACAGTTTGGGTTTAAACCTACAGTTAATTACTAATTACAAAAAAAATGCTCATTGAAAACATATTCTGAAATCAGGAAATCAAGTACTTGAAGCCTTTTTACTCATCTTAAAGCCCTTCCCTTCAATGTACTCCCATTCGAGATGACTGCTTCTGTCAGGAATTAGGAAGGAACAAGGATTCAAGGAAGTATTTAACACACTGTCTCTAGGTGTCTATCAACCTCTACTAAATAAAATGGTTCTGTTACTCTAGGAAACAAAAACATCCATAAAGTCATAATGACTCGGGCTTTTTTCACAAAGTTCTTCCTGTTACAACCTGCTGCCAAAAAGTACACTCAAACATTCTCTCCCAATTAATTCTAGTCATTAAAAAAGTTTTACCTCACAGTATCAACTTCAGTTTGGCAACAGCACAGTCTTTCATGTACTGCACCATATGCTTTCACTGCCCTTTTAAATGCTACCAGTTCAAGATACTCTAAATAGAATCATAGAATCATTAGGGACTAGAAGGGACCTCAAGAGATCATCTGGTCCAATCCCCCTGCCAGAGCAGGACCACCTAGACCAAGTCTCACAGGAACATATCCAGATGGGTTTTAAACATCTCCAGTGAGGGAGACTCCACAACCCACCTGGGCAGCCTGTTCCAATGCTCCATCACCCTCACTGTGAAGAAGTTGCTTCTGATATTATATGGAACCTCCTATGTTCCAGCTTACACCCATTGCCCCTTGTCCTATCACTGGATGACAATGTTTCTAAAGTCTGAATTAAGCTATCATAGAATGCCCAGGGTTAGAAAGGACATTAAAGATCATCTAGTTCCAACACCCTACACATGCAGGGACACCTTCACTACAGCAGGTTACTCAGGGCCCCAGCCAACCTGGCCTTCAACACTGCCATGGACCGGGCAGCCACAACTTCCTTGGGAAACCTGCTCCAGCATCTCACCACCCTCACAGCAAAGAATTTGCTCCTCATGATCCAAACTCTATCTCCTCTTCAAGTCTGCAACCCTTTCCTCTTGTACTCTCACTATGCACCCATGTCAAAAGCCCTCCCCCAGCCTTCTTGTAGCCCCCTTCAGATCTCGGAAAGCTGCTAGAAGGTCACCTGGGAGCCTCCTCTTCTCCAGACTGAATGACCCAAACTTGCTCAGCCTGTCCTCAAAGGGGAGGTGCTCCAGCCCTCTGATCATTGCAGTTGCTCTCCTCTGGACATCAGAAGCTCTATGTCCTTCTGATGTTTGGGACTCCAGAACTGGACCCAGTACTCTAGGTAGGGTTTCACTACTGGAGGGCATAGGGAGAGAAAAAGCTATCAAAGTTTCATATTCACAAACACGACTTGGTAACAGTAGAAATATAGTCAAGAAGAGCTGCACAGTAGCACATCTACAGATGTACGCTTGGAATAGCCCTTAGTTTGCTCACCTAACTTTCATGTAGGCAGCAGAATGTTATCTGACTAATACTAGGTTTTTTTCTAATGCACTTATCAGCGAGAACACAACACACAAGGTCTGGCTACATTTCAACCTACTACAGCAGGATAAGGAAGCCCAAACCCCTGAACTCAGCTCTAGAGAGAGAGCACTACGTTATTTACCTGAAATATCGTTGGCAGCCTAACAGCCCATCGTCAGTGGCACTGGATAAGGCTGGCTGTTAAGCAGTGCTGTCTGGCTTTAGTAACACTATAGGAGCAAATGCACCGGGTCGGGGGGAGGGGAGTTCAAGAAGGCTGTGGGAGGTTGAAATCCCAGGAAAGGAAGTAGATGACAACATGGGAGAAGCACACGAATCTCAGATTGCGTAGCTAAGGCAGCAATAGGGAATGGATTACAGCCCAAAGCACAGACCCCAGGAACACCTCCTGTACAGGCGTGAGCAACCGCCTCTGACCACGTAACCGGCACCACCAGCAGCTCAGCGAGCAGACCCCACCCACCAGCGAGGATTAAAGGTCTCGTTTCGCTTCTGAGCGGAGCAGGGGTTACACAGACTCCCAACGAGCGGCTTAGAGGCAACGGCCAGACCAAACAACCCGTTCCCGGCCCCTCCCCCCGCTCCCGGCCCAAACACAGCCTCTGCTCTGGCAAGGCCGCCGGACTCAGGGCGAGTGAGCCCCGCCACCCCTGAGAGCGGCGGCCACGCAGCTGACAGGAGCCCGGCTGCTTGCTCTGGCCTGCACCGCCCCGACAACGCAGGGCCCACAGCGCCGGTGACGGCACCAGGGTCTCCTCCTCCACTGCCGCACAGGCCCCGCACACCCCCCGCCCCGCCGGGCCTTCGGTCAGTCCGGAGCTCAGGCCCAGCAGGGCAGGGGGAACCCGAGAGCCCCTGGCACTTACCGGCTGCCAGCGCTCCGGTCCAGAGCGCTGCGAGGCAGAGGGGCAGAGCCAGACACAACGGCAGCGTCAGGCGCCCCCGCCGCCCCATCCCGTCCCTGTCCCGCCGGGCTCCGCTGGGGCTACCGCTGCCGTCTCAAGGCCCCAACTCCGGCCGCCTCGCCCCGCCCCTCGCGCCCCAACCACCAATGGGCTGCCTGCGCTCGCGGCCAGGCCCCGGCTGCGCGCGACCACACATGTAGGGCCGCGCGGAGCGGGCTCCCGCTACATGGCCCGTTCCCATTGGCTGGGCCCCACCTCGGTCCCGCCCCCTTGTTGCCACGGGAACGCTCGTGACTATAGGAGCAAGGCTCCCACGCGCAGCGCGTCGCTAGCCCCCTTCCGCGTAGGGCAGCGGTGAGAGGAGGGGTGGGAGCGGCTCAGGAGCAGCTGGAAGCGGGGGCCCGGGGGAGAGATTTCAGCCACCAGAGGGATGAGAGGATGGGTAAAGCACATACAGTTAGCTTAGGGAAAGACATTATTGGATTAGTTTGATTATTTGATTTGATTGGGTGTTATTTGATTTAGGTTGGATGTTAGGAAGCCCTTCCTCACAGAAAGGGTGATCAGACACTGGACTGGACTGCCCAGGGCAGTGGTGGAGTCCCCACACCTGGAGGTGTCGAAGGACAGCCTGGCTGTGGCCCTAGTGCCCTGCTCTGGCTGCTGTGGTGATGTTAGGTCATGGGCTGGGCTGGATGAGCTGTGAGGTCTTTTCCAGCCTCCATCATTCTGGGAATCTGTGAAGGGATGAATGCACAGGAAGGAGTAAGATTTCCTATGCATGACCATCAGACAACAAGCTGTCTAAACTTGTGAAGGAATTCCAAAGGCTGTGTACAACAAAGTCACAAACAGCATCTGCTGACGCTTCAGACCCCTAAGACATCCCAGAATCACCCCACAGCTCTAACAAGACATAAAGGCCATGACAGCAGCTGACCAGGAACACAGTGCCAGCTGGAGGTACAGATGGGACATAAACTGACCTGCAAAATAAATGGAGGAAGTTCCTCTCTGTTATTTCTTCTTGGCATGAGCCACCTGCATAGCCTCCAAGCTGTGTGGCAAAGATCCACCATCCCTCGCAGCAGCTTACTTCTACTTTCAAGCTTCTGCAGTTGTGGCTTCGCAGAGAGTCTGCACACCTGGGCATGGGAAAAACAAGCCACCTTCATGCAGAAGGATCTAACACCTCTGTGAAACATCCAATGGATGGATCAAGAGCATGGCTGGCATCCACCCAGTTTGTCTTTCAAGCCAGGAAAAGACCAGTTTGATTTCTGAAAGCAAGTTCTTCCTGAAAAGAGACTGCTCCAGCTTCCCCTGACCTGTCTTTTGAAAATGTGCCCTATGGCAAAGGCACTCAGCCTCTTCTCCAGCATCAGGCAGCTCCATGTCTGAGAAGATGTTCCTTTGCCTTCCATCACACTCCTGCTCTGTCCTGCTCTTTCTCACATGACCCCACCTGAAAAGAGGGGAAAAGAGGTTCAAGGCTGCACTCAGCAGGTGAAGGCAAAAGGCAAAAAAAGGTGAGAAAAGGCAAAGAAGAGGGCCGTTTCCTCCTCCTAAACCTCTGCTGCCAAGGAACCTGACTCCATCCTTGTACAGAAACCAAGAAAAGAGAACCCAGACCAGAGACGTTGGTGAGTGTAGGATGTGGAATCACACTGTGGCCACCACTTTGGGACACTGTCAGAACAGAAATCCGTCTCAACGGAGCCCCGCTGCTTTGTTCTGCCACAGCCAGATGCTGCACCTCCCAAGCCACAGCTCTGCCCGTCAGCCTCAATACAAGCTCCCTGAAGAGCTAGATGGATTGTTCAAGAGGAGAGGGGAGAAAACAGCGAGGAGAAAGGAGCTAAAAGCACCCTCTGGTCTCGAAAACAGTCATTAATGATATTGACGATCACAAGGTCTTCTGTATTTGCTCCCAGAATATTGTCTGCTCTCATTCTCTCTGAAGGCAAAGAACAGCTTCATAGACACTAACATGTTGACAGAGTTTACTTACCTTGGTCTTAGTCTTCTCCAGGTCCTTTTGCAATTGCATGTTTTCTTCCTTCAGTGAATCGTCTGCCACCAAGCGCTTTGGGGAGCTTCACTGAGCTCCTTCTGCATCTCTTCCACTGTTCTCTGAGGAAATGAGACAAATCTTCTCTCCAGGAAGATGTTTGTATCCCAACGCCTAAAGATCTCTCTCAGCCTGTCCTCACAGCAGAAGTGCTCACTCTCCATTTCCTCCCTGAAAGGTTAAATAATATTTGCCCCAGTATGGACCCCCAAGCATCACCACTCGTCACTGGTCTCCACCCAGATGTGGAGCCTCTAACTGCAGCTCTTTGAGTACAACCATCTAGCCAATTCCTCTTCCACCAAGTGGTCCACCCATCAAATCCATGGCTCTCCAGGGATGGTGTGTAGGATGTTTCACATGAGGAGCTACACGAGGAGCTGACAGTAGGTACAGCCCCAGACGAACAGACGTAAGATCAGGTTGCAGGGCTTGCCCAAACCTTCTGCAATTCCAACCAAACCAGAACAACGCTGGCCAGCACTCACCATACTCATCTTTCTGCTTGGTCAGTCTGCCATGTAACAGCTGCCCATGCAGGGATAGCTTTGCACTCTGCAGCTGGGCCGGTTGCTTCTGCAGCCCTTCTGCCTTCCTGATGGCATCTTCCCTCTCTTGGTTGTTCTTAAGCTGTTGAGCTTCTTTGCCTGACTCCAGGCCTGACCTAGTTCTCTTTGTGCCAGCCCTAAAGCCCTTGTCTTCTCCTGGAGGGCTTTCTTCAGCTCCTCCACTTCCTTTTCCAGCCTGCTAGCTTTTCCTTGGGCTTTGCTCAGCCACTGAGTCAAGCTCTGGATGCTTTTTCACGTCTTGGTGAGGCCCTCATTGAACTTTTCTTGAGGATGAGCTATTGTTGAGATAATCCATGAAGCACTTGAGCACTGACACTTTCAGAGGGCTGATGAATTGGATGGTTCAGGTGGGAAGAGGATGAATTCAGCCCTGCCATCGGTACTTGGGCTCTGACGTCTTCTGTCTCTTCCAAGTTAAAGAACACAAATTGAGAGAGCTTAGGAAATCAGCCCCAAACTGGAGGCAGCGGCAGCATTTCAGACCACTTGAAGAGGCCTGTCACTGTCTTGACCATAAAATCATCATGGCTGGAAAGGACCTCCAGGATCATCAAGTCCAGCCCTCAGCCCAGCAGCTCCCTACCCCATAGACCATGACCTCAAGTGTTCTAGCTACTCATTTTTTGAACACCTTCAGGGATGGTGACTCTACCACCTCCATGAGCAGCCTGTTCCAGTGCCCAACCACTCTCTCAGGAAAGACCTTCTCTGGCCTGGTATCAGGTTACACAAGTTTCCGACAAGCCTATGTTAGAGATTATTCATGGAAAAGCCTTACCTTGCATTAGCACAGAACCAGATCCCAACAGGAGGGCTCTGCTTTCAAATCTGTGTCTTTACCTGCCTCCCTGCAAAACTCTTGCCCTCCTTAACGGCTTCCTCACCTGCTGGCAACGGGCAGACAGCAGTCTGTGAGGACATGAACGGCTCATCTGCACGAGAACCACCTATCCGAGGATCCTGAGCAAGCTTGAAGAACTCCTCAGTGCTGCTAGAGACAACTGGAGCACAAACACATGCTCCAAGCCTGTGAGAGACACTGATTCAGATGCAGAATCCAAATCCCTCAATTTCCTGCTGGGGATTCCTTGGAGATTCCTACATGGGATCAAAAAGAAGCCCAACAGGAATGAGTATCTCAAGAATTCTGCTTCCCAGGGACAACAACTGGCAGGGCCTTTTTTCCAGGATCATAAGCAGCAGCACAGCACTGTTTCTAAAGGGACTCATTCTCCAGGACCTGGCCCTTAAGAGTAAAAATGTCTGGCCCCTCTTCCTGGGGTCAATGTTGTTGCCTTAAGATGCATGTTCAAGGATGCAAAAGAAGCTGGGTGAAGGGAAGGAAATGGCACCTGGGACAAACATTTCCATGGCTGTAGTTAGAAGTCAGACAAAGCAACAGGACCCCTTGCTCAGCAGCATGTAGGAACCAGGTTCCCCATCTTTACTGCTCCCCAACAACCAGTCTAGAACCAGGACTGAGTGCAGACTGATACAGCTTTGCTGAGGGCATGGTGTGGCAGTGGAATCCCATCCAGAGGGCTGCCAGAGCATGTTGTGCTCCACACAGGCAGGAGCCTTTCTGTCATCTCCAGCACACACAGGAAGACACACATGCAGCTACCAAGCGCACTGCAGTGCTCAGAGCGGTGGCTGGGTGTGATGAGCTTGGCTGTTCCCCTAAAAATGCACAGAGCAAGGCCCCTATAATCCACAGCTTACACTGGGGTGAGAGAGCAGCCCATTCCTCATGCTCCTTGTCCTCCCCGGGGCTGCTATTTGCCAGGTTCCTTTCTTGTGCTCCTGTGGTGAACAAGAAAGCCAAGCTTTGAGTGAAATGCATAAGCACTGTACCTATATTAATAGTAATTAAATACTAATTAGAACTATCTATTTAAGATGTATGGGTCATCTGACCTGCAGGGACCAAGAACGTTTGCTCAGGCACTGATCCTTGAGCATCAGATCCTTTGCTTTCTATGGCTGCTTTGCTCATTCACTTGTGAGCACCCAGGACCAGCAACAAAACTTCACAAAGCTAAAATCAGCTCCTATGGATGTGGTCACACTGTCGGGCAGTGCTCACATGCATCCTCCTCGCCCCTTCCCCAGCACCAAGCTGTGAGAAGCAGCTGGTTAAGGGTGTAAAACAACCACCACTCACAGCCTCGGGTTTGGACAAGAGGTCAATGCAGTTCTCACAGAGACATTAGATTAAAATATAACAGGGAGTCTCAAGTGACTCCAGGGTTCCATGGAAGATGAAACCTCAAAAAGTGAGTTTTGTAATCCTTCAAACTAAAAGGCACAGAAAAATAACCTCTTAGTTGTTCTGCAGGCTTTTCCACTGCCCTCCCAGGCAGCTCACACATACCCGAGTCACCAGGAAGGTGGACACATCTCCACCACAGAGTTGTACGCCGCTCCAATTAAATCAATTATTCCCTCTGCATTCATGTCTGAGAAACACAAATTCTCTCTTACAAGCATGAAATCTCCCTTGAGTTGTTCCTGACCTGAGGCACGAGATTCACAGTGGTAATGCTCTACCCTAGGTGGAAAAATAGATCATGAGAATCATTAAATGCTGCAGGACCCCGTGCTCTCCTGGAGATCTGCAAATCAGTTGGACTAAGTAACTTGTTTAATTCTCACTGAAGTTTTGTTATCTCCAGTGACACAACACAGAAGGTCAACTTGTTCACCAGTCCCCATGGAAATTCAGCTGGAGGATACAGACAGGAGAATAGCACTGGTTCTTCTGCCCATCTTAGGTCTTCTAGGCAGTGGGTTAAAATGGGAAGGCTTTTCCCTTTCCACACCAGAACACCATTAACATTGTGTACTAGTTTCTTGGCAAAGCATTGCTTCAACAGTCCTTTCAAACCATGGTCTGGAAACTCTGTGGGTCCCTTGGGACACAGGCAACAGCAGCTCGGGGAGCACAGCTCAGGACACCCACTGGTCCAGCCTCTATCAAATGCTGCGGCCATAAGCGAGAGGACAGCACATCTCTCTAATCAAGCGGCTGGTTACCTCCGCTCTTTATCTTAGCTTTCAAGATTAAGTTATTTAAAGCAGAAAACAGGTTGGACTAAAAAGAGAAGCACATGTAACCCAACAGAAAGGTAAATGAGTCACTTTCTGACTGTATTAAGCAAGGCAGTTACCTGTAGAGGCACAGTATGGCCTGCAATTCTGTTGGTGCTGGAGGACACAGCATTTGCTTCAGGAAAAAAGCCAGAAATCTCAGCTGCTTTATGACCAAATTTAAGGTCAAGATGATACTGAACGATCCACATTAGACTTAACTGCTACATAAACCTCCCTCCTAAGGCTGAGTCCTCAAAGGCACCAGATCCCAGGTGAAAATCTGTGTCTCATCTTTATCACCCACTGCCTCTCTTCAGGAACTTGGTAACTCATCTCACCAGACGTAGGAGACTGCTTAAACAACAAGCAGTACCACTCTCACATTTAGCAGAGGTTTGGACTATCATCAGACCCAGTCCAGTACTAAACTCACACTTGGAGCACACGCGCACTGGTCACCCACTGTGGCAGCTCTGCGATGGTCACCAGACAAGGACAGTTCCCGTGCAGAATACAGAGCTAGTTACTCTGGAGTAGGGATAGAATGTCAAACTGAAGCGTGGCAGGTATTCACAATCTATTTAATAGTGGGACACCAAAGAAGTACTACACATTTTTCTTGAGCACATTAGATTTTGATTTAAACAATCGCAATGGATGCAGGAATCTCTCAAAAATAGTCTTCTATAATTCTATGATCCACAGTTTATTGTATCAGTCTAGTAAGTTCTATAATGAAATGCTGTTGGTACTAACCAGTCCGGATAGTCTGATCAGCAAAACATCCTTCCCCTTCCTCTCCCCGGCAAAAAAAAAACCCCAAAAGGTTGACAAAACTCAGCCCAATTAAAAAAAAAATATTAAAAAAATAAATTCCTGAACAACTTCTTTTAGAGCCTCTTTTGATGACCTAAACACAATAGGAGCTACTGGTTCTACACAGCTTACAAGAGATGTTGCATTTTAGTTCTAAAAATCTTCATGCTGATACAATAAAGTATTTTATACAGTGATCAATTTTGAACGCTTTATTCATTGATTAAAAGAATATACATTTAACATAAACCATACAACATCAGTCATCAATTCAAACATTCAGCTGGTTTCCTTACGTTTTCTGTCAGGAGGTGGTTTGGTTTGGTTTTTGTTTTCTTTTTTCATCTGGTCACGTTGATAAGATAAAATCTCACCACATCTGGCATTTACACACACTGTGCCAGCAGATTCACTCTACTGATGTACATATAAAATCAGCATGGTATGTGCTCACTGGAGACAAAACAGCGCACACCTGTCAAAAGGTCATTTGAATATAAGATGGTAAAACCATTTGTAAAACACATATAAACTTTTTCCATAAATAGAATCATATCTGGACATCTGTTGCATAAATTGTGTTTTCCAAAGCTTACAATATAGCAGCCAGGTCTCAGCACTGCTGGGCACCCACGTTGGCCACTTACTTTATTATTGCAGACTGTCCTTTAAACATTAAATGCACAACATTCGTACCACTTAAAACTGGGGTCAGGTGGAAGTCTCACAGAGACCACGTCTGTACCGCGGTTGCCCTGAAACAGTTAAATCGGCTTTTAAAGCCTCTCAGATATAACAAGATTTTAAAACATACTTCATGGAATGTTCTTCATGCATCATAGCAGCTCATACCTGTGATAGAACAAGATTCGCGTTTGTTTCCTTTCCTTCCTTTACATTCACTATTCACAGTGAAACAGGTGCATGTTTGTTAAGAGTTCTGAGGTTGCTGACTGAGCCACAGCACAGCTGTGTACCGCAGGTCGAAATTCGACCTTATATATTACAATCTAGCAGTATCTGGCTGGCCACGAGTTGGCCTGCCCCTGCCAGCATGTGGGCACTTCTTCGTTTTTAATCTATTCTTTGGCAGCTGACACAGGCGCTGACAGAGAAAATCCAGTGACTTGATTGCTAGGGATTTCACGACTAATGTTTG
Source organism: Phoeniculus purpureus (assembly GCA_028565055.1). Taxonomy (NCBI): domain Eukaryota; kingdom Metazoa; phylum Chordata; class Aves; order Bucerotiformes; family Phoeniculidae; genus Phoeniculus; species Phoeniculus purpureus. Next base: position 26,481,025 of record JAOXOE010000441.1, read on the forward strand.
TTTGCAGGTGTATACCTTTGGACTGAAGTCTTCGCTGTTATGCTTTTACCTCATCGGAGTGCACATCGCTTTTTGTCTTTTCAGCTTTGGCCCAAAGCTAACTTTTAAGGAAAGATGACAGAATGTGAGGATAAACAAGGAGGAGGTTGCAAAGAATCCAAAAGACTAAGGCTTATGGAGCAAATCTGCAAGCACAGGAACCTGAAAAGCTAGTGTTTCAGACCACCGCTTAACAGCTAAGAAAAGCCAAGGATGGGCGTGGAGTCATGCTGCAGCATTGCCATGGGAAATCAAGCAAGATGAAAGCATTACAATGAACAGCCCTAGAGAGACTTCTCTTCTTTTAAGCTTGCCAAGTAGCATGCTACCAGGTTAAGCACACAATGACAGCACTGAAATCCACTGGGCTACGGGTATTAAAAAGTGTTGGCTCCTGAGCACAGAACTCCGATAGAACAGTAAAATCATTAAAAAAATGCAAACTACTCAATAAAAGTAAAGTTAGCTGGCAACCTCAGACAGCCTTTGGCTGTACCTGTGTAAGGTTTGGTAGACAAGTCCATTAACCGTGAAAACCCTGAACACTGCCACTTTCAGCTTCTAAACCAATACCCGACTACGTTCTTTGATCAAGAAGTAGAATACACATATATAATTCTATATAGCTAATACTGATTAAACACAGCACAAAAGGGGTTAATTCACGCTACTGAAAAAAAAACATAATAGGAGCCTACTTGCATATGTAACCACAGAGTTGTAGATAGGGAGCTAAACGCCTTCACTGAAGCTTTGCATCTCTCTGTAAAAGTGGCGGGTTGGCTCAGTGAAGACACTAAGCAGCTCTATGTCCATGACCGCATGCCAAGGTCGACCCAATCCGAGAGACACTTGTTCAATGAGATTGTGTACTGGATCCACATCCTGATCAGCCAGTTCTCCTTGGTCGAAATCAATGCTTTCTTCTGTGACTTCCAGAACTTTCAGGTCAGAGCCACGAAGACGAGCAATTGCTATAAGATTATGAGCCCAAACTGTGTAACCTGGAGTGGGGGGGGGGGAAAAAGGTTGCTCAGTCATTTTGCTACAAGGCATTTTCAACTGAAGCACATGACACCAGAGCATCTCAGCATCCCTCCCAACCCATACTGCCATCTGCCAGAACCTCCCCCCATAGCACTTTTTTGGGGGTGCTGCAAGTGGTAGAGCCCCACTTTATACTCTGAATAAGGAAGTAGCAAAAAATATTTCAGATAGTTTGACCAAGCTTTTTCTCACATCTGTTGTTCTCACCCTCTGCAGCAAGTCCAACTTCTGTACTCCAAATTCACTGGTATCTACCATTTTGAGCCCCTTGTGATCTACTTCGTAGTATGAATACTTAGAACGTATCAAGTCAGTAATCAAGTCATCTAATTGAATGCGTAAGAGGACCACTTCAAACCTGTTTGTGCTAGGGAAAAAAACCAAACCCCACGTCTGCTTTTGTTGCATTAGAAGGAGACTTAAAAACCAAACCCTAGAACAAGCAAGCAAAAAATCCCAAACAAACAAAAAACTCCAAAACACACAAGACCGGAAGACCAGTGCAAGGTCTTTTTAAAGCTACCTAGTTCTCATTCTTGTTATTCCAGCATTAGACGCTACAACACCACATCCTTCTCTTCCCATCAGCATGCACTGGCATCTTCTAAAATGTACCCCCCAGTTACCTGCTGGCTTTCTGTACCTGGCTAAGGGACAGCAGCTCTGCCTTATGCAGGTGCAAACCACAGACCATCTGGGAAGTTTCCTTTTAGGAAGCTCTGCCAGCTCAGCCCTTCAACTGTCTTCTCCCATCACAGGTACTGAGCCGCTGCGAGATGCCCACTTTGAATACAGCTAAAGCTGCCGTCTGTGTTGTATTCAAACTGAGAAAGTTCAATGGCTGAGAAATCAAAGCTGTGGGATGCTCACCAATGCTGCACTGAACATGCTTTATACTGTCATGTATCCCAAGAAGGCAGCTAATTGCAGAACAAAGAAAAATGATGTCCAAGTAATAAAGAAAGGATCATTTTTCATCCTGTGCTCTTTGATTGTTTCATACTATTTTTCTCTAGGGTTTCCTCGTGATACAGGTTTTGCTAGTGACACAACAGTGTGAGGAGAGGCTGACACCCCAGAGGGCTCTGCTGCCGTCCTTTGTGATCTGGACAGGCTGCAGATTTGGGCAAAGATTAACTTAATGAGGTTCAACAAGGGAAGTGCAGAGGGCTGCATCTGGGGAAGAACAACCCCATGGATAAGTCCTGGAGCACTGACCTGCTGGGGAGCAGCTCTGGGGAGAAGAACCTAGGAGTGCTGATAGGCCACAGGCTGACCATGAGCCAGTAACATGTTCCTGTGGCCAAGAGGGTCAGTGGTCTCTTGAGGCGCATTAAGAAGAGTGGCTAGTAAGTAGAGAGATGTTCTCCTTCCCTTCTAGTCTGCTCTGGTGAGGCCACATCTGGAGTGTAAAACCCTATTTGAGGGTTGTGAAATACTGGAACAGGTTGCCCCGAAAGGTGATAGATGTCCCATTCCTGGAGAGATTTAAGGTTGGATTAGGTCTCTGAGCAACCCAACATAATTGGTGATGTCTCTGCTCACTGCTGACCTTGCTAGCTGACCTATAAGAGTTCCTTCCAACTCAAACTATTCTGTAATTCTATAGGAGGTTGAATGTCAACATAGGGAAAAGCTTTTTCACAGTGAGGGTCTCACAGAGCACTGGAACAGGCTGTGCACAGAGGTTGTGGAGTCTCCTGCTCTGGACACATTCAAAACCCGCCTGGACACATTCCTGCACCATCTTCCGTAGGGAATTCTGCTCTAGCAGCAGGGCTGGACTAGATCAAATCAATCATCAATTGTAGAATCATTAGGGACCGGAAGGGACCTCCAAAGATCATCTAGCCCAATCCCCCTACCACACCAGGGTCACCTAGACCAAGTCACACAGGAACATATCCAGGCGGATTTTAAATGTGTCCAGAGAAGGAGACTCCACAACACCCCTGGACAGCCTGTTCCAGGGCTCTGTCACCCTCACTGGGAAGAAGTTCCTTCTGATATTTATCTGGAACCTCCAGAGGTCCCATCCAACCCCTACCATTCTGTGATTCTTGTAAGTATGTTGCACAGGGCAGGTTTCCAACAGAGCAGCACCCACACGGTTTGTTTCTGGTACATTAACCATCACAAGAGCATGAATTCCCACAACTTTCATCTACTGATCCTCCAACTGCAGCACAACTGTCCACAGAAGATGAAGCTGTCAGTAAAGCTGTAGAACATTAAACCCGATGGAAAATTCCACCTGTGTGATGACACTCCCTTACTGGGATTTGAAGTAGCTCTCAAAACATTCCAGTTATCCTGATCGCAAAGGTGCTTCCCAAAGAAATCCTTGACAGGAAAGCACAAGGATAAAAGGAACAACAACTGCAGTAAAGGTCTTGGCACCATCCTTTTTTTTCAGGTCAGATCATCATCTACGCTCTGGAACTACCATTTTATTCTCAATTCAATACCATTTTAAAGTCACTCTCCTTTCAGAAGTTTTACCTGAAGTTTCTCAGAAACCTTCCAGCAGCCAAAAAGCCTCTGCTCAGCTAGGTATCCAAAGGTAAAAGAGAATGATTGCTTCACCACAGGTATTACTGAACAACAAATTCATCATGGACATGTCAGAATCTGTTTTAGCTTGCTACTAAAAACTTCAACTTTAGTTTCGACTGTGATCAGGATAAAGCTGAGAATCTCACAGGCAGCAATACAAAGTCTTGAGAATCTACATGAAGTGTCCTTCAAGCAAACAAAAAAACCACCCAAATCCAAAGCTTCAGAACTGTAGATGGGCAGTGCTTTTTATTCACAGTACTGTGATCACAGTGCCACTCCTACTGTCCCTACCCCATCCCTCCCCACCACACACCTTCATTCCTCAGAAATTTTTAAAAAAATCCTTCAAACAGCTTTCATCTGCTACTGAAGATGCTACCTTGGGCAGAAAGATACGACCAAAAGACAGAAGAGAGTCTTGAGACACCCAAGGAAAAGACAGACCTTGGGGTATGCGTTTCCCCTCCTCTTTCAGTCTGTGATAAGTGACAACCAAGACTACACAAATCAAAACCTGCTCCAAAGGAAACAACAAAAGAGGGGCTAGGGTGGAGGCAGGAAACCCAAATTAAAAGAACAAGACAAAAACCAACAACAGTTGGAAACCAAAGAGTAACTGCTTCAGGAGACAGGAGAGGAACCTGAGTCTCCCTTACATATACAGTGAATTATGGCATCTTGAACCAAACCACTGTGTTCTCCTGAGGGAGGCTTGAGAACACCTTTCTATCTGTGAGGAGGCTAACAAAACACGACTTCTCCCCAGAAATTAGCAAGCTACAAGTGTGTTTAGAACTCAAATAATACTGGCATGAGGTGCAGCAGCACGTACAGCAACTGTGCAGCTGACTTCTGAACACCACTCAACTAAAAGGCATTGGGATTAGAAAGGCTGAAATGTTTTAAGGATTTAGAAGTCACACAGTATGTCCATGCAATGTATTACCTACCATGAACAGCTAGAAGAGACAGTCTTGTGCACCTCCAGGCTAGTAAGACAAGGGGATCTTCATTCCGGTTGTCGCTAAGATCTGGGAAGCCAGACATATCTATCACATCATTCATTAGTATAAAATGAGTGAGGAACTTGTCATACTGCCTGGATATGAGGTCAACAACAGCCCCTGAAACACAAGTGATGTAGCTGTCAAAATGAATCCTCTCTAGGGGGATACTGGGCTTCAGAATCCTTAACATATCATCACTCTTGACATCAAAAACCATTATATAGACCCGAAGATTAGCGCTGTTGCGAGTCAGCGCCTTCCAATTCTCATCTTCTGGCATACTGTCCAATGACTTGTGCATTATGGAAACACTGTGGACCAGGAGAGACAGTCGATGCAAAGGCACATGGTTGCTGTCAGCCAGGACTCTTGCCATTTCAGCTGTAAAATCACAGAAATCCAACGCAAGCGAACGCAGATTCACAAAGCGCTCCAGTTCAACCGCAGTGATAAGGGTGGTATTACCAGGGATGTGGTTGTCCAGTAAGCTCAGGTGTTCCATGGTGTTGGCTATGGGGTTTGACAAGGAGGACAGTGATGTGGGAGTTACGATTTGCAGCATAAACCCACAAGACAGCCATTTCAACTGCCTGCTATTGCCTAATATCTCTTCAAACAGCTGTTGGATTCTGCAAGGAAACGAAACAGACAAGGAGGATATTAAACATGGATTAATCTTACCACTTGCATTTTTGTTCAGTAACTACTCTTCTTCTTTCATTTATGGCCATAATGCTGCAAGAGAGTGCTATTATTACGGTCCTTATGAACTACAAATGTTAGGAACTGATTGCATACCTTCCACAGCAATTTTACCATCAGCAAAACCAGCTGAGAAAAATGACGGCTTTAGCTTTCCTTCATGAAATGAAGGAAATACATTTCACGTATTTTCCAGCACTCGTTTAACACCATCCCACAGAGGTTTTTAAGTTACACAAATAAGAAAACCTGTAATGTTTTCAAAAAACACAGCTCTTGTTTTTAAAAACAACTTGTCATATTTCCTAACCTCTCCAGAACAGCAAATTCAATAGGGAAGACAAAGGCTGCAGAAACTTGACTTTGGGCATAGAATCACAGAATGGCCAGGGTTGGAAGGGACCTTAAAGCTCCAACCTCTGTGCATAGGCAGGGGCACCTTCACTAGAGTAGGTTACTCAGGGCCCCTGCCAGGGATGGGGCAGCCACAACTTCCTTGGGAAACCTGCTCCAGCATCTCTCCACCCTCACAGCAAAAAATTTGTTCCTCATGGCCAATCTCCTCTTTTCAAGTCTGCAACCCTTTCCCTTTGTCCTCTCACTACCACCTGTGTCAAAAGCCCTACTTCAGCTTTCTTGTAGCCCCCTTCAGATCTTGGAAAGCTGCTAGAAGGTCACTTGGGAGCCTCCTCTTCTCCAGGCTGAACAACCTCAACCTGCTCAGCCTGTCCTCAAAGGGGAGGTGCTCCAGCCCTCTGATCACTTGAGTTGCTCTCCTCTGGACTTGTTCCAGGACCCCTGTGTTCTTCTGATGTTGGGGACTCCAGAACTGGCTCCAGTACTCCAGGTGGGGTCTCACCAGTGCAGAGTAGAGGGGGAGAATCACCTCCCTCAACCGAGTGTCAATGCTGATAGTCTATCAACCTGCAGGCCCTAAGCAAACTTTCCAGCCATGTTCTTTCCCCCAGTTCTCTGTAAATTTAAATAAAAAGATCAAGTATGATAACAGAGTAACATTGAACAGTGGTAATTTTTGGCTTGTTTTAATCCCTGCTTTACAGAAGGACAGGCAGGAAGCACACCATGAGCTACAGGCCTATTTCAAAAACATTTCTCAAAACACATCCTGGGGGGCGGGGGTGGTGGTGGTTCTTCCCCTGCAAATTCCTACCTTTCATGGGCAGACTGAATCTAACTAGAGTTTGCAAAAATAATTGCAACTGTGTTCTAGAAATGTAGACAAATTAAATGACTTCTTGGGAATTAACATCTCATTAACTCCATTTATCACTGCATTAACTTTTACTCCAACTGGGCAGCACGTAGTGCAACACTTGCCCCAACTCACAGGTAAGAAAACTGGCTTATAAAGCTGAAGTACAGTTTAGTAAGTGTAACCCAAAATGTAAGCAGAGCTCAGCACATGCCAGAAAGCAACATAACCCCGTGATGCTTTGACAAGTGTACTTGGTTCCCTTTGCTCCTTGTATGCAGCAACTACAGAATCACAGAGTGATTGAGGCTGGAAAAGCCCTCAGAGCTCATCCAACCCAGCCCATGACCTAACATCACCACAATCACCTAGACCAGGGCACTAAGGCAAACAGCCAGGCTGTCATTCAACACCTGCAGAGACGGGACTCCACCACTGCCCCAGGTAGTCAATTCCAGTGTCTGTTCATCCTTTCTGTGAGGAGGGGCTTCTTAACATCGAAACTAACCCTCTCCTGGCAGCTTCAGACCCTGCCCTCTCACCCTGGCACTACCTGCCTGGGAGAAGAGCCTGACCCCCAACTGACTACAACCTCCGTTCATTCAGGGAGTTCTAGAGAGGGGGAAGGTCCCCCCTGAGTCTCCTCCAGGCTAAACACCCCCCAGCTCCCTCAGCCTCTCCTCACCAGACTTTCCCTCCAGTCCCTTCCCCAGCCTTGTTGCTCCTCTGCACCTGCTCCAGCCCCTCCATCTCTTTCTTGCAGTGAGGGTCCCAGAACTGCCCTCAGTACAGGGCAAGAATTATGCCCCTAGTCCTGCTGGCCTCACTATTGCCAGGATGCCACTGGCCTTCTGGGCCACCTGGACACAATGTTCACCATCAACCTGAAAACTACAAGTGGTCATACTGGAGAAAACTATTTAAAAACAAAAATCAATAAAACCAAATTATTTTCACAATAAAGGCCCCAAGTGGTGCTTTCATCCAGAAGACAGAGCAAAGCCTTAATGGACAGCCTGAGTCACTGCTGAAGCCCACAAAACAGGCCTGACCAGTACTGAAGCACATGGAGCACCCTGGGCAGGAAACAAACACAGTACTCAGCACGAAGGGTGCCCATTTGTTTAATTAAAGAATATCATTCACAACATTTTGTTTAATAACAGAGGCTGAACTGGTTCTTTTGGAAAGCAGACCAACTGAACCATGCAGATGATGGGAAGCAGACTTCAGAAAGCCAAAATTCAAAACAACTACCCTTTGTTCATCTCAAGACAAATGTATTGTTCATACTGAGGTTCTCAACAGTAATGAACTAAGTTGTACGTTGATTCTTAGTAATGAATTATGTTGTAAGGAGAATTTTAGGCAGTAACTAGGAACACATGCTATAGTGAAAAAGAACAAGCATTACAAACAGACGCAGATCCCTGTAAAAACTCACTTGTGAAAAAGCCTCCAAAAGCCTCCTCTTCCTCAGAACAACCCTGAGTCTATCCTGGGGGAGCAGTCCAATGGCTCTGTGCTAGGCAGACTCTCACCCATGGTCTCTCATTTCACCTATAACTCTTAAGGATGTAAGGAAGTGTCACACATGCTGCACTGAACTGCAGCAAGATCCTGAAACAGTAAGGTTTGGAGCTTATGTGGCACTAGATATTTTCAACTACCACTAATAGGCTTGAAAGGTTCCTCAGTATCTTCCAGTATTCGTTACTGGTACCCATGTTTTGCAGCTTAACTGGTACAAACCTCAAGGGCAAAAGAAGTGACTACAGAACCAAAAAAGATTTACCTCCTGAAGTGAATCTGCTGCTGGTGCTAATGAGCTTGAAAACACAACAAAACATCACCAGCTTTCCTTTAATTTAGAAAAGGACTAGCAGGTCCCAAACCAAAAAAACCCACTGAAACCCAAATCCTGAACCCAACCAAATAAACAGGTAGCACTTATTTGCTCATTCCAAACGGTGCAAGCATCAATACTCACCTGACAAACTTATTTCAAATTAGATGAGCTTTGTGTTGTTCATGGCTCTGAAATCAGCATACGTATTTTTGGTGTTTGAAGAAATGCTTAACCAAACACTCAGCTGAGTAAGCATCTGCTTACGTGGCTCTCTTCGAGCCATTTTTAATGCACTTTCAAAAAGGATACGAAAACACAACAAATTTGGAAAAAAAAAGAGCTTTTACTGAACCAGCTTTTTACCTGCACACAGCAATACAGGACATAGATTAAAACGAACCCCAAATTACTCTTACGTTCTACATCCTTTACATAGCAGGGAACTGCTACGGAGTCACGTCCCTGGAGGTGTTCAAGGTTAGGCTGGATGGGGTGCTGAGTGGCATGATCTAGATGTTAGATGTTAGGTTTACT
>JAOXOE010000441.1:26513562-26526939 GCA_028565055.1 Phoeniculus purpureus
TCCTGCTGTGGCAGGGGGACTGGACTGGATGATCTTTCGAGGTCCCTTTCAATCCCTAATGTTCTGTGATTCTGTGAAAGAAAACCACGAATCCCTGCTTTAACTGCACAAGACTTTTCCACCTCAATACCAGGACTGCTCAGAAAGGTTTAACATAGGAAAGTTTATCTGCTGGGGCAAAGCCACTACAGCAAATGCATTGGGTATCAAGTTTTGCATCTGCTCTCTGTCTCATGACACAGAGACACAGATGTCGATGATACTCAGGAAGAAATGAGAAAAGCACCCGTGTCTTTGCTTTAGGGCACAACATCCACTTCCGTGACAAGAAGATTGCTTTGCTGGAGGCTGGTCCCAGGAAGGAATACAATCGCGTGCCAGACAGTTACAGTAAGAGGGTCAGTTCTGTCTCCCCAGGATCCGCAGTCTTCCTGAGCAGTGAGTATGACTCCTGGTGTTTGTATTTGCAATAGGACATTCGAGCTGCTTTTGTTTTGTTTAAGCAGAACTGATCACAACTCACAGAATCAGAACTACTCTGAGCACATCCTACCTTCGTCCTAAACTCTGTGCAGTTTGTTTTTAGTATTCTGCATGCTGAGTAGTGGTGATTAACCTGGACTCCTGCTGGTACCTGTGCTCCGGTATCGTGGTCTGGTTTGTTATATAGAGATGAGTGATGTTAGGCTTGTGAACGGTTGTAAGGTGCCCTCTGCAGTATCTGGAATGTTGTGTTCACAGGAGCAGCACATCCTTGGGTGCTCTGTAGTCCAGTAACTCACTTCTCCTGATCAACTGTTATTTTAAAGAGTGATCTGAACTGTGAGTCCTTATGGAGAAACAAGGTTCTGCACGCCGACGGCTGTGCATTTCAGTGTCTGCTCTCTTGCTCAGTAATAGGACACCTGGGAGTTAAGCCACTGTGTAAGAAACACTGTAAGGAAAGCTCCTGTTTCTTCTCCACTGGCCTGTGCTAATAGCAGAATAATACAACTGTTGGAGCCGTTACTGAGGTATCCTGGCTCTCTGTAGGGACAGTGCCGGTATCCGCGTGCACTGAGCACGGATAGGTAGGGAGGAGAGTGTGGAACAAGCCTCAGTTCTGCTCTTGGTGTCCATGTGAACCCTGTGTCCCTCTGTGCATTTGTGTCCTTTTCCAGGTTTTGGTGCCTGGGATCACATCTGCAGCCTGCGACTGAAACCGTTCCGGCGAATGCAGGTGCCTGATGACGTTGTCTGTGTGTCTGTCACTTGGAGGTCTCAGAGGTTCTTGCATGAATCATTCAGAGGTGGTGGCAGGGGTGGGCAAACTGCACCTTTCGCTCTTGAGGACCCCTGATCCTCTTTTGGGGTAGCACTCTACCCCAAAATACCCTGAAGTCCTCAGAGGTTTGATGTTACAGGATTCAAGGCTGATCCCTAGTGGAAGCTGTAGGTGCTGCAGCATGGGTACTAGTCAGGAAATAAAGGTAAAACCTGTACAGGTTTCGGCTGGGATCATTTTCGTTTGTAGTAGCTGGTGTGGGGTTAGGTTTTGGATTTGTGCTGAAAACAGTGCTGCTAATGCAGCGGTGTTTTGGCTGGTGCTGAGTGGCGCTTAGACAGAGTCCAGACCTTGTCTGCTCCTCACGCCACCTCTCCGAGGCTAATCCACAAGAAGGTGGTTGGGCAGCTCTGTACAGTAACTGTGAAACATGAAAGTAGGGATAAAACCTTCCTCAGCAGTTAGTTTTTGAGACGAAAGGGACACTGTGATGTACTGTCGTAGCTGGCAATGGATGTTACTGTCCAGCCACCCAGGACGGTTCCTCTGGTTCTGTGGTTCTAGGCTGACACGTCCTTGTCCCGGGAAGGTGATTCCGAGTCCGTGAAAGGACAAGTGTCTCTGTACTGCGTGCCTCCGTGTAACGTGTTCTTTCTTTGTAGGTGTGGGATGCTTGCTCAGAAGCCATGATCGTTTTTGAGAAAGATGACTCGGGGGCCATGGGTTACATAGTGGAAAATGATGTCATTATGTCTGCTCTCACAAAACAGTTAGATGCAGTAGCAGGTAGTGGACAACTTCTTTAATATCGTGTTTCCTGCAGAGAGCTTTTGGTTCCCTGCCCTTTGTCGTGTGCACTAAGTTATCAGAGATAACTTCTGATCGTTCATCTGCCAAGTAACTGTGAGGCACAGGCAGCATCTTGATTTGGGGGGAGGGAGCACTCTGTCTTCCAAAGGCCATGCAGCAAGAAAGCAGTGACATGTGGTTAGATTTCCACAGCACAGTCTCCCCCAAAACAGACTTAATGAGTGATCTGTAGCTGTCTCTGCAGAACAGGTGTTACAGTGACTATGAGGTGGCCAGATCTCTTCTTCTAGGGCACTTTGACAATTGTAGGGTCAGCTTTTCGGGTGCTATTAAGAAATGTGTGGCATTTGCTGTTGTAGTGATGTCTCATTTCTCCCTGCCTGTACCATGCTGTGATCACAGTGCTTTGTGTTCCCATCAGACCGGGTGGAGGTTTTCTATGGGAGCAGAGCAGTGGACTATACCTGGCCCCTTCCCTCTTACAGCTCTGGCACAAGCCCTTGGGTCCAAGTTGAATTAGCTGATGGACGGAGACTTCAGACCAAACTGCTGGTAACTAGACTTCTTATTTCTGTTGATCAGACACCATCTCTCACCCAGGTTCTTCCACTGGACTTGGTTGTGATTCTGTGTGTGATGCTTCCCCCACGTGGAGGGCTTGAGAGAGGTGAGTGGCTGAAGGGGCGGCCTCTTGTTTAGCAGGGAAAAATTTCTGGTTGTGCTACCTCCTCGCTAAACCAGAAGTGAGTGCTTGCGGGCTGCAGCTGGCAGGGTTGACTGTGGACTCCCGTGGGAGCTGCTGGACAGGGTGCTCTCTGTCTCCTTGTTTTGCAGATTGGTGCCGATGGCCATAACTCGGTCGTCCGGAAGGAAGCTGAAATTAACAACATTGAGTACCAGTATGACCAGTCAGCTGTGGTGGCGACTCTTCATTTGTCTGAGGTGAGATTCTGCTATTTGACTCTGCTGTGAGCCGCAGAACAGCCCGAGCAGGTGGCCCAGCTCACTAGCTCCTAACTAGTACCAAGACCAGACACCATGTGCAGTTGCTTCTTTCCTCTGCAGGCCACAGACAATAACGTTGCATGGCAGAGGTTTCTCCCCACAGGGCCAATTGCACTGCTCCCGGTAAGCTGAGCTCAGGTCTGTGTCTTCTTTTTGTGAGCCTGCTTGGGGTGCTTTTGGCAACTTCCTTTCTCTCCGTGCCTGGCTGTGTTGATTCACAGATGGGGGGATGAGGGGCTGGAGAGCAGCCTGGCAGAGAGGGACCTGGCAGTCCTGGGTGACAACCGGTTGAACAGGAGCCAGCCGGGTGCCCAGGTGGCCCGGAAGGCAAACAGCATCCTGGCTTGGATCAGCAACAGTGTGGCCAGCAGCATTACGGACATAATTCTCCCCCTGTACTGAGCACTGATGAGGCCTCCCCTCGAGTACTGGGGGCAGTTGTGGGCCACTCACTTCAAGAAAGAGATCAAGGGGCTGGAGCAACAAAGCTGGACTGGACTGCCCAGGGCAGTGGTGGAGTCACCATCCCTGGATGTGCTGAGGGACAGCCTGGTTGTGGCCCTTAGTGCCGTGGTGTGGCCGCTGTGGTGATGTGAGGTCCTGGGCTGGGCTGGATGAGCTCAGAGGGCTTCTCCAGCCTCAGTTGTTCAGTTACTGCATTTGTTTTCCCCTTCTGCCCTACGTACATTTGGTATGTCCTACTTGTAGCAGGTTGGGCTGACAGAGGAGTCAGTGTAGCGGGACTGGTACGGGCAGGGCAGTGGGGAAGTCTTGCACCACCGATCATTTATTTTTGCTGCTTTTTTCTTGACACTCTCCTTTGCTGCTGCCTCAAACCAGCTGTCGGACACCGCCAGCTCTCTGGTCTGGTCGACGTCTCATGAACACGCACTGGAGCTTCTCGCTATGGACGAGGAGAGTTTTGTGGACAGCATCAACTCTGCCTTTGTGAGTGCTGGCCTCGGGGGTGGGAGAAGGCTTTGTTGTAACCAGGAGAAACCTAGTGGAATCCTACAGCGTAACGTACACCAACGGAAGGGATGGATTCTCAGGTTCCTTCCTCTGGTGAGGATGGTATGAAAAAGGCTCCTGGCAAAGAAAGAGTGACCTCCTGGGACTGACAGCTAGTGTTGGAGGTCACGGGAATGAAACTAATTTCCAGAAGGTGGGAAGGCTCATCCTAGCTGGAACCCTGAGGGTTCTAAAGCTACGAAGACAGCTCCTGCTACTGTATTGTTGGGTCCTAGTGATGAAAAATGAGCATCTGGAGCTCATTCCAACTTCCTCCAGAGATTTGTTTGGTTTTCCAGTGGAGCAACGTAAACCACTCTGACTTCATTGATGCTGCTGGGGCCACTTTTCGATCTGCCATCTCGCTCCTGAGGCCGTCGGGGACCGGAGCCCGTCAGCTGCCCCCAAGTGTTGCTAAGGTAGATCCAGAGAGCCGTGCCATGTTCCCTCTTGGAATGGGGCATGCAACAGAGTACGTCCAGCACCGCCTGGCTCTCATTGGGTAAGGCCCTCAGCGCGTGAGCGGGTAGCGTGTGCTTAGCAATGGTGTGAGGGTAGGACAAAGCAACATGATTAGGGTAAGGGATGGTTTCCGTTTGACTTTACCCACGTCCAGTTTGTGCCAGCAGTGTCCTCTTTCTACGAGCGGTTCTGTGTCCATCGTGTGTGCCTTCTGTAAGTGGAGAGGTGACTGTTTCCCTTCCCTAGTCTGTGTAGGCCAGCAAGAGTCTGGTATCTCATTCTGGACCTGTACTTCTGCAATGTGCTGTAGCAGCTGTTCTGCCAGACAGTTTGCTTCAACCTCACCTTTCCTGAGTACAAATGACAAGGCTTACTGCAGACGGGGTGCCACAGAAACACGAAGACAGAGCATCTGGGGCAGTCCAAGGTTGTGTCTAGTCTTCTCACAGCCACAGCTTCCATGCGCCGGTAGCCTGCAGTAATTCCTAGGCGCCTTAGTGCGCACCAGACACTTTTAATGCTTGCAAGTGGTGAGCCACTCAGAGGTGGGGAGCACTTTGTGCTCTGTTGCTTGTTAAGGCGCCTGGCGTTACGTTTCCTCCCCAAGCTGCATTTCTGTAAGACTCTTACCAGTGTGCTTGGCTTTGTCCTGTAGGGATGTGTCTGCTTGGAAAAGAACCTCATCTTGTTTCTGTCCAACAATATCCCACTTGTGCGTTGTGTTTCTGGTGTGGGATGTGTCAGTGACACAAGTCCTGCTGCGCCCAGGGCACTTACGCAAACGTTCGGGCGCGTTACGCGGAGAAGGGACTTGGTCTGGTCGCCTCTTGGCAGTTTTCCCTTTCACAATTGCTTTCTGTTGTCTCCCCTTCTTGTAACTGGAGAGTTCAGCAGAGCTTGCTGGGGGAGGTACTAGGTGAAGAGATGCTGTCAGGAGGTGCGAGCTGCAGACTGGGGAGGAATGCGGTGCTGATCCCTTCTGGGGTCTGTCAGCTGTTAGGGTTTCGAGGAGGGATGTACATGTCTGTTTTCTCTTGCTGCAGGGATGCTGCGCACAGAGTCCACCCGCTCGCAGGACAAGGAGTAAACCTGGGCTTTGGTGATATTGCGTGCTTAGCTCACCACCTCAGTGCAGCAGCCTTCAGTGGGAGAGATCTAGGTGAGGATTTGAGGCAAGGATCGGCAGCAAGATGCCCTCGCTGCTGACATCGAGACAAGCACTACCTCTGTTCAGAGTCAGCGTCCTGCTTGCTGTCTTGTGTTTGAAAGTCACAAGTGTCTCTGAGGCAAAACTATTCGGATGTCCCTTGGCCATGGAGCATTTAAAGATTCTTGGATGCAGTTTCCATCCCACAAATCTCAAAGCTGTTTCAAAAGAAGGTTCTGCAGGCTGTAGTTAAAGAGGTGGTGAGATGAGGACCACGTCCTGACAGAAGGAGGCCTCGAAGATGGACTGTTTCTCTGTTCTCCTTGTGTGTTCTCAGTGGAGGCTGCTGTGTAGATAAGATGCACAATTGTTTCTGGCACATCAGTTGGAATAGGAGCGTTCAATTATGTCTTCCAGGCTCTTTAAAACACCTCTTGAAGTTCGAGACAGAACGCCAGAGACACAATGTCTCCTTGATAGCTGCTGTTGATGTGTTGAAGAGGCTTTACTCCACCAGACTGGCTCCCGTGGTGTTGCTGAGGACTTGGGGATTGCAAGCAACAAACGCCCTGCCTCCTGTCAAAGTAAGAATCTCACTGTTCTCTCAGCTGTGAGGGGAGTCCAGATCTGTGCATGAAGCATACACAGGCCAAGGGTTTTTCCTAAAGGAAACGCTTTTGGTCAAAAGAGGTTAAGACTTGTTTGTTCTGAGGGTTCGTGTCCTGAACACGTATGAGGAGTTCCTCATAAAAAGATGGTTCAGCGGTGGGGAGGGAGTATCGGGGGTCTGAGTGTGTCAGCAGTTAAAGCTTAGACGTGATCAGAAGGCTTTGAGCTGCACTTCAGAAGGGCACTGTGAGGAACCAGGCCTAGAAAGACAACTGCACCAAGACATCAGGTGATTTGCCAGCTGCCCTGTGCAGCTCAAAGTCACCAGTTTCTGGGGTTTGCCTTGTGGAATTGCTCTCTCATCACACAAGTACCAGTCTCTATGATGGAAGCTCCCTGAGGAAGGCAGTGGTGAGGCTCAGTCCCAGCTGCAGGCCCTCTGTTTGCTGCAGCCTGTCTGCCTAATTCCACGCTGTCTTGACCTAAGAGCTGGATTTTCATGAGGTTACCTAAGCCGCCTGCTTTCTCGTCTCCCCAGCACGCTCCAGCTGTATTCCTTATTTGTGGATCTGAACATTCTCTTCCACAAACCAAGTGACTTCCTTTCTGTTAAACACAGGTGGCCTCTCTCCTTTGTGTTGAGGCACTTCAGCTTGAGTTGAACCGTGAGTTCCTAAGGCACAGTAGCTGCCGCTGACCCACCGTCTTTATTAGGGGCATGAAAAGGAGGCTGCGCTGCTGCTTCAGCGCGCTGAACTTGTTTCGGGCAGGTCTGGTTCCTGAGCACAGAACCTGCCGGTAACACCTCTGTTCTGTGCTACTTGAAGCAGGTGCTGAGGGACGGGATTCAGTAGTGACCTGGCAGGGCTGGGGCACAGGTTGGACTCTGGTTGGATTTCCAGCCAAAGATGTTGTGTGAACGCTGCCGCAGCGTTAGATTTCAGCATACGGGGTAGGTGTTTTCTGCGTAGAAGAGGAGGCTGTAGCTGCACTCTAGAACCAGCTTACAAATTCCTTACCTTCTTCCTTTCCTTTTTGTAGGAGCGAATCATGGCATTTGCCAGCAAGTGATGTGTTGCCAGTTTGGAGCAGCAGCCCGGCCAGCGAATGCATTGCCTTTGTAAGGACTGGGACTGAGGACTCTGAATTGTGTTAATAAATCTGAGGGATTGCATCTTCTACCTCTTTATGCACAAATTCTGCCTCATCTGCTCTCCTTGAGAGGATTTAGGGTCTTGTCATAGAATCAGAGTCACCATAGCTGGAAAGGACCTCCACGATCAGCAAGCCCAGCCCTCGTCCCAACAGCTCCCTAATCCCTAGAACCACAGCCTCAAGGGCTCCAGCTACTCAGTTTTTAAACACCTCCAGGGATGGGGACTCCACCACCTCCCTGGGCAGCCTGTGCCAGTGCCCAATCACTCTCTCAGGAGAGAACTTTTTCCCAACATCCAACCTAAACCTCCCCTGACACAACTTGAGGCCGTTTCGCCTCATCCTGTCATTAGTAATTTGGGAGAAGAGCCCAGCACCAGCCTGGCTACAGCCTCCTTGTAGGGAGCTGTAGAGAGCAACTACCTCAGTACCATGTCATGTTTAGCCACAGAACTACCTGTACAAGCAGCTTTCAATTTGGACCTTTGGAATTGGAGACTGAGGTGGAAACAGCTGTCTGTGTGGGCAAATGCAAGCCGCATTCTGCTCATTACAACTTCTGGGGCGTAACCGAGAGACAGTTTCTGTGATGCCATTTCTGGAGCTGCAGCATCACTTCTGAGCTCTTAACACTTCCTGGGCTCCAGAAGGAGGGGTGGTTTGCTGCAGAAGAAGGAGATAACTCATGCTGAAAGATGAACTGCAAAGCCCTAATAGGTATCCTTAAGCCTTACTCTGCCTTTCTCCTGGTGCTTTAGTTCATAACGGTGCTTCTTGTGGAAATGGTTAGTCTGAACAGCTCCGTGCAAAAGAGATGCAAACCAGCAATACCTAGGAAAGAAAACTGTGCCATGACATCTCCAATACTGTTAACAAATTCTTTAATTACTAAAATAGACATTCAGGATATTCTTAGGTTCCAAACGCCAGCCTCCTGCATTAGACACGCTACTCACTGAAGTGATGGTGCACTGCTCGCAGGCAAGACTTACACAGAGGGTGACCACTGTCAGGAATTAACATCAGAAAGACTAAAACCTAAGTTTTGAACTGGAAGGCATTAATTGTGCTTCTTCAGTCACTCACATTAGGCAATTCCTGCCAGCCACTGGCTAGAAGACATTACAACATCTTGCAACTCGAGCCTTGCTCTTAAGAGGATGCTGAAGGCTTTAGTGAAGCTAATAAATAATCTCATTGCACTAGGGTAAGTGTGAGGACTTGACTGGCTTCCCCAGACCACCCCCACACACACCTGGAGTAGTTCTGATGTAAACAGCAGAGGCTCAGTTCTGCATTTTCCTGCAAAACAAACTAGAGCAGAGCTGGGATTCTTTTCCCCACAAGATCAGCCCCCTGATACAGCAGCAGTTCTGCTTCAGCAGTGAGTGGTGCCACTGGCAAAGGAAGGCCCTGAGCATTCAGACTTAATGCAGCCTTGGCACTGGGAAGCCGATGCTCCACTTAGTGTTTGTAGTACCAGAGTCTGAGGTAAGGAGAACAGAAAACAAGCCTCCACTGCTTGGTCCTTCCTTCCTTCAGACCAAAGCCAACCCTTAAGTACTCTTCAGGGTTAGCACCTGTTCAGTTGACAGAAGCTCTGCTACTGCTTACTCCCGACGCACAACATCCTCCCCTTCCTGTTTCAGCCTCTCTGCTTGTGGTTCATGGCTCATCACGGCCTGGTGCAAACTGAAAGACAGCTGCTGGGTTCAGCAATTGGTTCTTAGGAGTAGCCCAGCCTGGCTAGTAACCACAAGTGCGAACGCAGATGTTCCCTGAAGGCAAAGGTATTTGCAGTCACCTTGTGGTGCAGAGCAGACCACACTAAGCTTTGCCAAACGCTAGGAAGTAGAGTAAGTAATGTCTGGCTTGAGAGGAGGCCACAGCTGCTGTCTTCATGTTGAGACAGAAGCTCCAGTGAGGCAGGAACAGCAGTTTGGTGTGACACTGAGGACTCTCCCAACATGGATCTCCAAGCAGACTGTGGTAAGGAGGAGGAGTTCATATTCCAAAGAAACAAGTATGTGTAGCTGCGTCCTCACCCCTTAGACTGAACTCATTCCATCAGATACACACCCCACAGCCTAACACTGTAAAGTCTGAGATACCGTGGGGTGGGGTGGGGGTGGCTTAATCAGCCACAGTCAAACTTGTGTTGTTTCCTCAGAGGGAGGACACTAATGCTCCCAGTAAGGCAGGTTTCTAAGCCCACAGACTACTTGGTGAGACTAGCTGGGGGCAGGAGTGCACGGCTTTCTCCCTTTGCTGCGAACCACTCGCTGTGTTAACATCTCTTCTGCAGAAAAGCGCAGTGTGGGTGCACAGCAGTGGTGAAGGAGTGTGACAACAACTGGGTAACTGCAAATGCCTGGCAGGAAGGTGAGCGATCCTTACACGGGACCACTGGATTACAGCTTCTTCCCCATGCCAGTGCCTAATACCCCTCTGGCTGAAGGAAATTCACCTTTACCTACAGATTCCACCGTGAGGAAAGACACTTGCTATGAGCTAGCTACTAAGGACTTCCTGGGACGGAGAGAGTTGTCTCCACAGCTGTCTATACTTAGGACAATGCCAAGTCCGCACTTGGCCTTTGAACTATCAAGCTCTGTCAACAATTTTGATGTTCTCTACAGCCTGTTGAACAAGAAAACCAGGACCCTACATCCCAGCTCGCTCACATCTCTGGTGAGATGCTTTACTGTAAATACTGACCTTGCACTGCTTTTTGCATTTGGTGTGAAAGAGGCGGTAAAGTTAAACTTAAGTTGTTATTCAGGTGGCTTCACGTTATCCTGACACAAGTCCTGGGCTTCCTGCACAACTGCAAGCCCTCCACTAGATGCCCTGCTTCTCACCTGCACCGGAGCTTAGGAAGAACCATTCCAGAGGCATGCAGGGCTGCATACACCTCTTATGGATTCAGCTCCACCAGACTGAATGAAAGACAAATTCAATTAAAAGCACTTTTTTTTTTTAGATGGACAAGGGATAAGAAAACAAATTATAAGAAGCTGCTTCTGCTCTTGTTCTCCCTCTGTTGCTGCTGGTCATTCCACTCTCTCCCTATTTGCATCTGCTGAAAAACCGAGAGGTCAGCTTGGGTCACTACAGCTCTGCGTTCCTAAGGAGAACACACAAAGCAGTAAGACCAGCTTTCGGACGGGAAGAGAACACGAAGCAGTAAGACCAGACTTTCAGATGGGGAATGACACCTCAGAGGCCACTGACAAAACAGGCTGCAGCGGGCTCGCTGGCCGCACAGGTTTACTGGGCTGTGCAATGCCTATTTCCCCCATGCTGGCACTAGGCTTGACTGTGCTGAGCTGATTCAACTCACATTTAGTATCAGGAACTAGTTTGCCAAAGAACCCAAGGAGCGCCACCACCACCACAGCAAAGGTAGCTGCTGGGAGTGCCTTGCTAAGAGCAGAGAAACACGAGCGCTGCTCACGGCAAAGCCTTTCGTCTGCCCGCCCCGTTCATGGCCTCACGGGTGCATTGCAACCAGCACCTCTTTGGGCAGTAAACAGCTGGCACTGCTGACCAGTTGTGCCAGCACAGCTGTGTTACAGCTACGTGCTACATGCACCAGTCACCAGGGCTGGTAGCCAGACGTGCAGGTATACGCCCAGACCTGCCAAGGGCAGCATGAAGGGCTGCAGTCAGACACACCTGCTTAGGAAATGGCTGTGCTCTAAAGAGATGCTGGGTAGGACACAAACTGGGTTTTAGCCAACACCTTTCCCCCATCCACACACAAAGTGTACTTAGAGCAGGCCTCTGCTTCAAAGACTGGAGTCTTCTTGCAATGTACTGGCTAGCTAAGCTCACAGCTGGGTGCTGGCAGCCCTCGAGAGTTACCCACTTCTCTACAAATGACTGTTGACACAGCTTTAATTTCTACACTTAACATCTCACAAGCAAACTTAAGTTATGTATGTTTGAAAGAAAAAAGGGGAGGGGAAGTCACCTGTCTTAGGCACTCTGCCGGTGAGATGCCACACAAACATGCTGGTGAAAGCTGGCTCTGAGGCCCTTGCAGATACTCTGCTGGAGTTCAGGCTCTTTGACTTTCAGAAGGCAGCTTCTGGATCATTTCTGGCAATCAATTATAAATCACGCTGCAGCGACTGCTCAGGCACAGCGCTGATCCCAGGTGAAGGTCTGTTCTCTAGCTTTGGTATGTGTTCTGCTCTGTCAGCGCCAGCCAAACAACACTCCCGCCGACGTCGGTTTGCTTTCTCAGCCTTTTGGAAATGCTTAAGGCCATGGGAATGTCACAGCTCAATAGGTTAATCCCAAAGACTGCAAAAGGTGAAAGGTAGCACCCAAAGTCCAGCTTGTCTCTATGTTGTTCACTTTCTTTGTCAGCTGTAAAGGAAAAAGAAGTTGTTCCCAGTGGTCCTCTAGACTCACGTGTTGCTCAGGTAAGAGCAACCACGTATAACCATCCTGCAATCACAGAACGTTAAGGATTGGAAGGGACCTCCAGAGATCATCCAGTCCAGCCCCCCGCCACAGCAGGATCCCCTAGATCCAGTCATACAGGAACACGTCTAGGTGGGTTTTAAACATTTCCAGAGAAGGAGACTCCACAGCCCCCTGGGCAGCCCCTTCCAGTGCTCTGTCACCCTCACCATGTAGAAGGTCCTTGTCATACTGATGTGGAACCTCCTCTGTTCCAGCTCACACCTGTTGCCCCTCGTCCTATCACTAGATGACATTGAGAAGAGCCTGGCTCCATCCTCCTGACACCCACCCTTCCCATATTGATCAACACCCATGGGGTCACCCCTCAGTCTCCTTTTTTCCACACTCAAGAGCCCCATCTCCCTCAGCCTTTCTCATCAGAGAGGAAAGATTCCTTACCCAGAAAAAACCATCGTACACATTGATTTATACAGACACTGAGAAGCTGGCTTTGGAACTTAACTGTTTGTCTCACCTTTAAGAGCGTGTTGTCCCCAAATCCAAACCCTTCCTTTAGCAGAGCAGTGATGTATGTCATATCCATGCAGAGGAAAGGACTGGCTGTGTTGTACCTCTCCATGTTGTCACAGACTAGAGAAGGAAAAAGAGATCTCGGTGAGACAAAGGAGCTCTTGCCTGCCTTGTACATCTTGACTAAAGCCTGCTAAACTAAGTCACCCACGTCTACCCATGGGTACACATGGCATAGGTCACACAGAATCCCTTTGGCTGGAAGAGACCTTTAGGATCATCACCCCCCCACTAGCACAGCCAGAGCACCACTAAACTACACTCTCCAGTACCACATCTGCATGTTTTTTAAATGCCTCCAAGGGATGGTGGCTCCACCGCTGCCCTGGGCAGCTGCTTAACGTTCAGCGATCCATCCAGGGAGGAAATTCTTTCCAAATGTCCAATCTAAACCTTCCTCTGGCGCAACCTGAGGCCACTTCCTCTTCTCCTATCATTTATTATTTGGGAGAAGAGACCAACCCCCACCTCATTGCAGTAGGGAGTGATAACATCTCCCCCGGGTCTCCTTTTATTCAGACTAAACAACCCCAGGTCCCTTAGCCACTCCTTGCAGAGCTTGTTCTCGACGCCCTTCGCTGCCTCTGTTGTCCTTTGCACCTGCTCCAGCGCCTCAGTGTCCTTCTTGTAGTGAGGGGCCCAAAGTGGATCACAGTGTGTGAGGTGTGGCCTTGCCAGTGCTGAGTACAGAGGTATCATCACCTCCCTACTCTGTTAGCCACACTATTGCTGACGCAGGCCGGGATGCTGTTGGCCTTGGCCACCTGGGCACCCGGCTGGCTCATATCCAGCCAGCTATCAGCCAACACCCCCAGATCCTTTTCTGCCAGGCAGATTTCTAACCACACGTCCCTGAGCCTGTAGCATTGCAATGGAGTTGCTGTGACCCAAATGCAGGTGCCAGCGG
>JAOXOE010000441.1:26535569-26564285 GCA_028565055.1 Phoeniculus purpureus
CCATTGCCCCTTGTCGTGTCACAGGGTGCAAGGCAAAAGACGTTGTCTCTTTGTTCTTGACACTCAGCCCTCATGGACTTACAGACAGTGATTAAGTCCCCTCGTAGTCTTCTCTCCAGACTAAACAGACCCAGGTCTCTCAATCTCTCCTCTCCTGTGCTCTGTTTTGGAACCACAGAATTCTCACAGTTGGAAGGGACTTCAAGAGGTCAAGTTCCACCCCTGGCCAAAGCAGGGCTGCATCCAGGTGGAATGCGAGTATTGCCAGAGCAGGAGACTCCACAACGTCTCTGTCTGGGCAGCCTCTGCTAGGGCTTTGTCACCATTTGGACAACCTGACCCTCTAGAGCCACGACTCGTGGTATTCCACCCAGTAGAGAGGTTAAACTCAGCTCTTCCAAAGTCCAGGGCTGCAGAGCTGCTTAATTCTTTATCCTCTTCACAGGATGCTGAATCCCACTTCACAGTTGCTTCAGCCAACTGAAGCCCATCCTGAGCAAGGACTTTTTTGTGAGTACAAGGTCCAGCAGTGCACCTCTCCTCATTTTATGTCTCTCTGGTCCTGCTATCTGTCCATACAACTCGTCCCTACTATGCAATCCCCATGTTGATCACAGTCACAAACTCTGCAGGGCACCACGCCTCTACTTGCAGAACTGATGTTACTGCTCCTCTTCTCTCTCAGTTCATACAGGCAGATTTTAGTCTTTGATCCTCCTCCATTTATTAGTTGTTTAAGTATCATAGTAATTTTTTGCTTCCCTCGAACACCTTCCACACTGGCTACACGCCTGCCACACAGAACTGTTTAGAACTGAATTCTCCCCCTGTACTGGGCACTGGGGAGGCCTCCCCTTGAGTACTGGGGTCAGTTCTGGGCCACTCGCTGCAAGAAAGACATTGAGAGACTGCAGTGGGTCTAGAGGAGCAATGAAGCTGGGGAAGGGACTGGAGGGAAAGTCTGATGAACAGAGGATGAGGAGAGGCTGAGGCGGCTGGAGTTGTTTAGCCTGGACAAGTGGAGACTCAGGTCCCCCCACTTTCTTCTCTCCTCACCTAGCTAACTAATTCCTTTGTGCACCTGCATTTGTAGCCTAACAAGCAATTGACATCACCTGGGAAAAGCAGCACAGCATTGCTTCAAACAGGGCTAGAAACCTTCTGCTTCTTCACCTCAGTTTACTGACTGTTTCTCTCCCATCTTCGTGTCTTCCCTCTCTCTTCCCCCCATTTCTCTTTCCTTTCACTGCCTCCTCCTAAAACCTACCTTCATAAGACCCGTCCATGATGCTAACACTGTCTTCTGGAACAAGAAATGGTGATTCCTCAAAGACCTCTCTCACCTGAAGAAAGAAATAACGATTAGATCCCTTGGTCTCAAAAGTCTTGTTCTGCCCGGGGTGGGGTGTCAGGTCAGAGAAAGGTCTCTCCTCACAGCAGTGCACAACAAGGCGGCAGAGCGGGCTCTGTGGAGCAGACAACAATCTCCCTCTTTCAAGGGCCAGGAAGGAAACAGGTCTCTCCCCTCACACCTCCTATCTGCATCAAGGTAGAGGATTTCAGGACTGCATGAAGAAGTTAGCTGATGAAGCCCAAGGTTCGTGCTATCCTGGGATTACGGTCCCTTTGGGCAGCTGGAATTCTCTTACACGAACAGATGGAGAGCCAAGTCACGAAAGACAAAACAATGCGAGTACTGAGAACAGTGCTACTGCGTCCCAAAGACCCCCGTGTGTCAGCACCTCTAAAAGCAGAGCCTGAGCTTTCTCCTCCGACAGCAAGCGCAGCCCAGCCGTGGCCTTTAGCACTACCGGAGTCTTCTTCCAGAGAAGGTGTGGCACAGCGTCGATGGCCACGTCCAGCAACCTTTTGACAGTTTCAGCACCCTACAAGGAAAAACATGATATGCTTGTGGATTCTTGCTCCAGGCCAGTATTCAGTAGCCAAAGACACCTCATCCACACACAGAGGAGTATCTGAAATGTGCCAGACATCCTCACAGAACCTCACAGAGGATGTCTGCGTTGGGAGGAAGGGTGCAGTTTCAGACACCTCTCGGGTGAGAAAAGTGCCACTGTTTATGGGGGTAGTTTTTAGAAAGAAGAGGGAGGTGAGGAAAGTGATTACCTGAGAAACCTGAACATCACAGAATTACAGAGGTTGGAAAAAAGATTTCTGAAGATTATCCACTCCAACCCCCGCTACCAGAGCAGGATCACCTGGAGAAGATGGCACAGGAACATGTTCAGGTGGGATCTGAATGTCTCCAGAGATGGAGGCTCCAGGACCTCACAGGGCAGCCTTTATCACTCTTTAAATATCACTCTTTAGATATTTACCAGCATTTATGAGATTCCCTTCAGTATTCTCTCCAGACTAAACAGCCCCAGCTCTCTCAGCCTCTCCTCATAAGGAAGATGCTCCAGCCCCCTGATCATCTCAGTGCCTCTGCACTGGAGACTCTCCAGTAGCTCCCTGTGCTTCTTGAACTGGGGAGACCAGAACTAGAAGCAGTACTCCAGATGTGGCCTCACTAGAGCAGAGCAGAAAGGAAGGAGAACCTATCTCAGCCTACTGGCCATGCTCTTCTTAATGCACTCCGAGAGACCACTGACACTCCTGGCCACAAGAACACATTACTGGCTCATGGTCAGCCTGTGGCCCACCAACACCCCCAGATCCTTGCTCCCCAGAGCTGCTCCCCAGCAGGTCAGTGCCCAGCCTGGACTGATCCATGGGGTTGTTCTTCCCCAGATGCAGCCCCCTGCACTTGCCCTTGTTGAACCTCATCAGGTTCCTCTTTGCCCAGGTCTGCAGCCTGTCCAGGTCACACAGGACGGCAGCAGAGCCCTCCAGGGTGTCAGCCTGTCCTCACAGCTTTGTGTCACCAGCAAACCTGCTGAGGGTACACTCTGACCCTTCATTCAGGTCACTGATGACTGTACTGAATAGGACTCTGCCCAGTACCAACCACTGAGGAAAAGGCCTCCAACTAGACTCTGAGTTCCCTGTCCACCCCACCAGCCAACCATCCAACCCACAGTGCTTAACCTGGGTGGTGAGACCGCCCTGGGAAACATCTAGCAGTATGATTGAACTGAACAGTGCAACTCCTGAGTGGAGCTAGCGAGCTAGGGGGAGATGTCTATAGCTGTGACCACCTCAGCGTAAGGATTTCAGGTGTGACCAGGACAAGGGCTGTAAGTAAAATGCAGCTGCGGAGTGGTTTCCACACCAGGCTCACCCATCGCTTCTGGGCTCACCGCTACACTGCTCTAACAGTGTCAGACTGGCATTAGCAATGAACCTTCTCTGTGAAAGTCCTAGAATTTTCTTTTGGGGCTAATTTTTCTCCTCTCCTGCTTAAAAAAAAACCAAGACCATTTGGTGAAATCATGGAGATCTCAAAGTTTAAGAAATTCTCTGTGTTTTGTAAAACCCCACGTATATACAAAACACCAAGAGTCCTAAAGCAGTCAAAGTGATACTGCCTGTACCCAAGTCATGATTCAGCTAAAACTGCCACCAGCTATCTGACCTGAGCTGATTAATGAGTTTCCACATCTCCGAGCCCTGGCCTCCAAGCCATGGTTCCAAAGATAACAAGTTCTTTACAATGAGGGTGGTGAAACGCTGCAACAGGTTGCCCGGAGAGGTGGTAGAAGCTCCACCCCTGGATGAGACTCTGAGCAACGCGACCTAGTTAAAGATATCTCTGCTGTCCGCAGGGGGTTTGGACTAGGTGATTTTAAAGGTCCCTTCCAGCCCAACACGTTCTATGATGTACTCGTATTTGGGGTAGCTATAACGGAAATAAACACCGAGGACGGATGCTGCTATAGCAAAAATAATCACTTGTCTTTGAAATTCTCACAGGCATCCAGCCTTGTCACACATAGAATAAATACCTATATATTTAATTTCTTAACTAAGACATTAATCAAGCCATTGTTTCACCGATGAAACACGTAAAGTACTTTATATATTGAAACAGGAGCTGTTAACTCGCAGAAGTAGAGCAATTGACTCTTGCGGACTTGACTGTCTGCAGTTACATCTAGAAACCCTCGAATGGCTTGGTACAGCCCGAATGACACCAGTTTTCAGGGAGCGAAGAGCTTTACCTTTTCAGGGTGATCAGCATAGGCAGAAAGACCCGGCTTCACAGACTCGAAGATCTCCCCTTCTAGCTCAGGAAGGTTTTCTGCACAAACGGAACATTACAGCAAACGAGTCACCAACTGGAACGTGTTCCTTTAGTGGCACAAAGGTTGCCTGCAGTGTCTGCCAAGGGATGGTCCTCCATCTCCCTGAACAAACCATAGCAGTCCCCTCCTGACACAAGCACAGCTCCCCCACGCCAGCAATGCATGTCACGAAACGTTGCCCTGGTATCCGCCAGGCTCCCCGCTGATGCACTAACACCACGCTGCCGCCGCGCACGTTGCGTACAGGCGGTTGAGCTGGGCTCACTCTGCTTCGGTGCACTACAGCGAGATGCAGCAACGCAGCATCGCTGGCGCCCCGTCCGAGCGACATCTCTTTCCTTTTCTGTCCCCCAGCCAGTTGTGAAATACTAATTCACACGGGATGGACACAGGCGCAGAGCCAACTCCAGGTTACCCTTACAATGAACTACAAATCCAACCGGGCTCACAAGCTGCGAAGCCAAGCTAGCATCACCACTGTTCCCAGAGCGGCTTGGATGCAGAAGCTGCACCTGAGTACTGCAAAGGAAAAGGCGGGCTGATTTCAAAGCCGACAACTGTGCTTTCAAACTAGGGTTGAAATAAAATGAAGCCACATAAGTGGTCTGGAAGGGCTTATTAGCTGACTACCACCAACTAGCCCTCAATCTTTGCAGTTTTGCTGGCTCAGTCTACCACAGCTAATGCACCCTCTTGAATCCTGGCTGCACCTGCACACAGCTTGGGTACCTGTGCACCACACCAGACACAAGTGTCCTGGCCTGTGCTGTGTCTGCACACACCAGCTCAAACCTCCAGCACGTAGAACTCTCCAATTGACTGATGTTAACCTGCCACACAATGTGACGTACAAAAACACACGCAGTGTTGAAGTTATCTCGGTATAGTTCAAGGTAACACCTAACTCAGCAAAACCAGCCTAAGCCTGTCTCTAACAGCACAAGCCAGCCATTCGTTTAAACAGCTGCATCAGTCAAAGTCTTTGGAAGAGTTCTGAATTTCCCAGTTTCAAAAGACCTACAGAAAAGCTTTCACAGCAGAACATCACCACAAATGAACAATATTCATCTGCCAGAGGACTTTGTGAAAGACAAACTAGAAATCTTCAGTTGTTCCCACATGCTGCCTTGGGGGGAAAAAACCAAACACCTCTTTTGAGATGTTGGGACACCTCAGCATAGTCCAAGCACGCAGACTGACATGGGATCTCACCTGGGGTCTTCTGTACGAAGGTGTAAATGTGAATCCGGGTTCCAGTGCTTCCTGCATCAAACATGATGCCATAAAAGGTGTTGGCTTTGCCATATATGGGACACACGTTAGGTGGAAAAAAATCCTGAAACCACACATCCTTGTTTGAATGGGAAAGGACGAAGGGCAGTGCCAGTGCTAGAAGGATGGCAGGTGTGGAAGATGCCATCCTTCCAAGACCCCTTTGGCAGCCAAGCATGGATCAGTAGTCACAGAGCTGCAGTAGGTTCTGTAGAAGAAAAAAAAACCACAAACAAGCAGGAATGGAAATCAACAAGAGCTTTATCCTTAAAATGTTAACAGACAAAAAACCCCAAAGTCTGTATGCACATGTTCTGCCCTTCAGACACTTTTCAACATGTAGTATCATCCGAAAGACACTATTTGGTGCCCTTAGCGCTACAACTGCATCCAAATGATTAATGTTTTCATTTCCCAAATGCACAAGAGTTGGTTTCCTTTCCAGCCTTTCTAGTTTGGGCATTATGTTTATCTTATTTTTTGTCCTAAACCAGGACTTTTAGACCTTCAGAGTCCCCAGAACCTCCCAAACCCCAGTGCTATCTGAAAGTCACCATCACCAGCCGGGAGCACAGGGCAGCAAAGCGCTCTGCCCCAACACACACACTCACAGGAGGTGCTGCAGCAGAACACAAGTGTTATTCAGGGTCACAAACAAAGGGCTGAGAACAGCTGTTGGGAGACATTACAGCACAGAGAGTGAGGCACAGCCTTCCAGCAGCATCCTCAATCCCAAAACAGCCTGTGCTGCACAAGAGGGACAGAACTGCAAGTCGCACCTGGGCTTTATAACCTCTCAGTGTATGTCATACCTTCCCTTTGTAGCCTCATTTTGGGTTTCCATCATTGTCTCCTGACACAGTTGTTTCCAGAATTACAAAATACTACAACAGTAGAACTCTAGCACCCTCTCACACCTAGCCCGGCCACCCTGAACACTCGGGGGTCAGTGGTTCTCACAGCAGCTTCGAATAAACCGAGGCCTCAAAACTCGCTGCATGACGCAGTGTGGGACATCTAGACACAACTGCACTGGCTCTGCAGTAACGTCTCTCTTTGCACACGTTTTTTCCTCAGCAATGCTAATAAAGGAAAGATACAGGCACAAAGACGACAGGGTTCCTTGGATATCCAGCTGAAAAGGAGACTGCATGGCTATCTTTGTCAGCTGCTTTCCAACAGCTCAGCAGAGCTCGTGGCCAGATACCCCACCATGTGCAGGATCAGCTGCACTGGCAAACACACTGGGCACCCAGCACACAGAAGGTGTTAACAGCTTCTTAATATTCTCCAGGCACTCTGGAACAAACATGTCCATCTGCCCACAGCACTGAACAGTCTGCCTCACGTGCCTGCTCAGGCGCTCTGCCCCAGACCTACAGCCGCTTCCAGCCCTTACGTTCTATCGTCTTTTATCAGTCGTCTCAGCCCCGCTCTGTCCGCTCTCTCAGAATGTTTGCCATGTGTACCCTACATTACTGGATTCTACTGCTAATCTGTCTCCTTTCCTTTCTACCTGAAGCCTCTATTGCCCTACACCTTTCTCCTGTGTCCAAAGAACTCCACCACCTTTTACCCCAGCTCCAGCCTTTGCACAACTTCCGTGTTATTTCTTTCACCTTTGTCCCCAGTTACAGCAAAGTGAGATTAATTTTTACCCATTCTCAGTAAATAATGTCACCCTGGGCCCTTTCTCGAGTATCTCACTGTGTTCACTGTCTCCAGGGCAAACAGAAGGCACTCGCTGCAGAAGGGTAACCCTCCCTCCCTGCCTGCCTGCCTTCTGCGGCCGTTGTTTGGTCCCCCCATTCCGAGCAAACGCAGAAAGCTGCAAGGAGAACCGACTCCATCCCCTCTGCCTGAGAAGCACCTCTGAGACGAAGTGACTTGCTGACTGCAAACCAGGCAGCGACCCTGGCCACCCTCTACCACGGATCGACGCCAGCTGTGCTCATGCAGCAAAGCGGCAAGGAGCACCACGTTCTTACCTGTGACACTGCAACAGCCCTATCCTAAACAGAGCTCACGAGGAGTGCCAAGCCACGGGCAGCTTCAGAACTATGGATTCCTATATATTTATACCAAGGCACAGCTGGCACTACCCATAAGAGCAAGGTGTCTGCTGCGCTGTTTGAGAAGAACAGAGCTGCCTTAACCAGTGCCACTTGCCAACCAGCCAGAAGACCTGTTGTCATCCTCACGCAACGTAAGGATTTTGCTTACTCAACCATCACGAACACAAATCAAGCACCTGCCTTAAGAACAAACCTCAGAGTCCTATTGCAAACAGTTCCTGTGACACTTAGCCTTGATCCAAAAATACCTGAGCAAGCGCTGTCACTAACACTTACTTGTCTTGCCAGGTCTTGCCGGGGCGTGCGCCTTAACCTTCTGTGAAACACTCCCTCGCTAAACTTCTCTTCCCTATCAGACACCACCAATACCTTTTCAAACTTCCCTTTTTCTACTTCTCTCCCGACTTTTTGTCCTTTTCATCTTTATATCCATGAGGACAACAGCAAAAATAAACCCCAGACACAACCACGCTGGGATCTGATTTGTCTCCACTCTCGTTAAGAATGAGGATCGTAGAATCATAATGGCTGGAAAGGACCGCCAGGATCATCAAGGCAAGCCCTCATCCCAACATTTCCCTAACCCCTAGACCACGGCCTCAAGTGCTCTAGCTCCTCGGGTTTTAACCACCTCCAGGGATGGGGACCCACCACCTCCCTGGGCAGCCTGTTCCAAAAGCACTTTAAGCCTCTTCTGCAAGTGGTGAAGACTATTTAATCAAGCGCACTGACAGAACAGCATCCACAAGAAGCATAAAAACGGATGAGGAGAGTAAGAAATCAAGAGACCAGAAAGGAGAAATCTGGGTGACAACAACAGGAGCGTAAGTTCACCAACACCAGCAAGCAGTTCAGCAGGCAAAGCACACCCGTCACCACAGTAGGCTCTAGCAACTTCACAGAATCATATAACCACACACAGCTTGGAAAAGATCCGTAAGATCATCGAGTCCGACCATTAACCCAGCTGTTCCAAGCTCACTGCTGAACGCTGTCCTTAGGCTTCATTATCTGTTCCAATGCCTGATGACCCTTCCTTTGTAAATGAGCAATGATAATCAAACCCAAGCATTAATGTTCAGCACACACCTGAAGCAAGATGGAAACAACAGCTATTCCACCCCAGGGCTTCCTAACGCCAATTGCTTTGGAGCACCACAAGCCAACACTGTGCCTGCACTGTTCTTTGACCATCCCTTTCACCACAGAGGGAGGAGCCTGTGTATCAGGCAAACTACAAGGTCGTGGAGGCACACAAAATGTCAGCCAAGCTGCTTATTCACCTCTGAGCTCATCATGGCTCAATATAAGCAGTGAAACCTACTCAGGTGATTGCATGGGACTAAGTTTGAAGGTAAATGGAGTTCAACAAGTTAGTAAAACATTTACACAAGCACTGCAGTTGACCCCAACAGCCCTAGCCCTGCTCCAGTGGTGCAAAGCAGAACACTCTACCCAACAAACACATGAGAGTATTGTCTGTATGAGGCAGATTGCAAACTCCAAACCCAGCCCTTGCAGCACATCTGACATCAATAATGATGCGGGAGCTACCGGGATGCAGCAGAGAGACTGCCAAGCCTGAGAACATGAAGAGGAAGGGGAAAAAACAAAGCAAACCACCAACAATGGTATGGCAAATCCAGCAGATCAGGGGAGGCTCTTCTCCCCCTCTACTCTGCTCTAGTAAGGCCACATCTGGAGTACTGCATCCAGTTCTGGGCTTCCCAGTTCAAGAGGGACAGAGATTTGATTGAGAGAGACCAAAAGAGAGCCACGAGGATGATTAGAGGACTGGAGCACTTGCCTTATGAGGATAGACTGAGAGATCTGGGGCTTCTTAGACTGGAGAGGAGAAGACTATGGAGAGAAGACGACTACGAGGGGACTTAATCACTGTCTATAAATCCATGAGGGCTGAGTGTCAAGAACAAAGAGACAACGTCTTTTGCCTTGCACCCTGTGACACGACAAGGGGCAATGGGTGTCAGTTGGAGCACAGGAAGTTCCACCTCAGCATGAAGAATTTCTGTACTGCAAAGGTCACAGAACTGGATCAGGCTGCCCAGGGAAGTTGTGGAGTCTCCTTTGCTGGAGACTTTCAAGATGTGCCTGGATGGGTTCCTGTGTGACCTGCCCCAGGTTCTACAGCCCTGCTTGAGCAGAGAGGTTCCAAGAGGACTTGATGACCTCTGGAGGTCTCTTCCAACACCTGATGATCTGTGTAACTGAGTGACTACAAACTGCAACCAAACTGTCCTTAAACTACTACAGTAAAAGCAATGCTACAACAAAGAAGCCTTAAGATAGCAAAATGCTTAGAAATACCAGTAATTCTCAAGACAAGAAAGCATCACTCTCATTCTTTACTATTTTGACAAAGAATATGCAAAACCCTAGGAGCACTTCCCCTTAAAAGAAAAAAAAACCCCTCTGACCTGAAGGGAAGGAAAAGGAGTCAAGAATTTCCCTTCTATTTCCTCAAACATCTATCTGAATATAAAGAAAAATATGCTAAAATAATTGTAAGTATTAATGACATTTAAGTATTTAATTAGTTTAGGGAAGAAGAACCAGGCTGATTATGTTCTCCCAGTTCACCTTGTTTATTGCTCAAACACACCAAAAAATACTTCAGAACGGAAGGTCTGCTTTCTGCGTTAAGCTAGTAACATCTATTTTCCAGATAAGCAACTGTCACAGGAACAAGATGTGTCTCTCAGCTGAGCAGCTTCTACCATGAACACTCGTGACTAGAGAAAGAGTTTAACCTTTTTTCTTCCTCCCAGAAGCAAGAAGTAAGGGTATTTTTTTCAGAACTTACTTTTAATCTAGGGAAAGAGAGGTGTGAAGAAAGCATAAGAAATAAGAAAGGAGGTGTTCAAGGACAGCCTGGCTGGGGCCCTTAGTACCCTGGTCTGGCCCATGTAGTGATGTTAGCTAGCTAACATCATCAAGCCTGGGCTTGAGGAGCTCAGAGGGCTTTTCCAGCCTCAGTCATTCTGTGATTGTGTCGACAAAAACTTAAACTTTTGACAAGTGCACAGTTTAAAAATCGCAATTAAAAACAAAAGAAAAGGGTTAATGGAAAGAATTTCCCCGTATTTCCATAAGGATTTATGGCACACTGGGTGTGCACACTTACACTGTGAGTAAAATCCTGGCTCTGGAGCTCAAAACACTGTAAAACATCAGAACACCTCACAAGCATGCATTATCAGCAGCTTTAATCTCGTTTTTCTTACTGAGTCCCCAACTACACACTGTTTACCCTCACTCCTGACCAAGTCCAGTTTCAATTTCCCTATTTAATTACACCCAGACTGGGTATCCTCCTACAGCAGAAGGGTTATTAAAGATCGGAGCAGGTTGCCCAGGAAGGCTGTGGAGTCCCCTTCTCTGGAGATGTTTCAGACCCAGGTGGATGCAGTTTTTGTATAGCTGATTTAGGCTTTTTAGGTGGTTCTGCTTTTCAGTAATTTGTACCCTGCTTGAGCAGGAGGACTGGACCTGATGGCCTTTGAAGGCCCCTTCCAACCCTACTAAACTGTGTGAACTTGTGGAAGAAAGGCACCAAGACATTTTAATTCACCCCCACACACCACCACATATCAGAGGAAGACAACCCCACACAGGACAAGGACACAAACAGACAGAATTTGGTCACAATGCTCTTACAGTTAACTGCAACAGAAGTTGTCTGAAGCTTTCGTGGAGAAAACACACCTATTAGACTTCCACATTCTGCTCAGCTTCTGAAGCATAACATCTTCACAGCGCCCTTGTGCCCGGTCTGTAACTAACACTTCGCATCGGAGCAGCTCTGGGGTGCAAGGGGCTTGGGCTTCTGAGCACAGCTGTGGGGCAGGCGGAGAGGCGGGTGGGCAGGCGGGACCAGGGGTGGGGGCAGGCGGGAGACGTGGCCGCGGTTGCCCGCCGTGGGAGCTGCAGCCAGAGCCCCGCCGGACGCAGCAGCGCCTCAGTCGCAGCCCCAGGTCGCGCTAGGGCTGCGGGGTTTCACTGCGCCCTTCCCCGCACGGAACGCGCCTCCAGCAGCGCCCTGACCTGCAGAGTCGCTCTCGTCCACCCCCATCTCCGCGGCTCCCCCAGCATAGCGGCGGCGGGCACCGCAGCGCTGGGCCCCGGCGGTATCTCACGGCGGCTCGGCGCTTCTGCCTCAGGAGTCACCCGCGGCTGCCACTTGATCCGGACTCGGCGCCCTCCTGCCGGCCCCCGGCGGCAGCTAACGGAAACGTCTCGGCTGGCTCGAATCTCACGCCGGTCCCTAGCCCCTCCTCGGGCGGGCGGCTCGGCGCTGGGCAGCGGGCGGGGCCGGGCTGGGGAGGGAACGGTCGCGCTGGCCCCCCTCTCTCCTCCGGCCCCGCCCCGCCGCCGCGCGCGCGCCTTCACGGGTGGCCCGGAGCGCTAGCGGCGCCGGCTGTGACGTCAGCGCGCTGCGTGACGCGTCCGTCGCGTGACTTATGCGCAGTGGGGGGGGTGGGGCGGTGCCCGGTCACCCGGAGAAGGGGCTGCCGCTGCTCCACGCTCCCTGGTTGCCGCGAGCGCAGGGCCACGTAACGGGCAAGGTCGGTTGCCAGCGGGGATGGGGCGGGCAGTCATAGCGGGCGCCGCTCGCAGGGCCACATCGGCTGCTGGCGGCTCACGCCGGTGGCAGGAGCCTGAGGAACGAGACGAGGTGGCCTTGGCGCGGCGGGAGACCGGGAGCAGCGCGGAGCTGCTGTGGCGGCGGCGGGAGGCGAGGCGGGAAGCGGCGGCCTCCTCACTGAGCGAAGCCGGCAGAAGGGGAAGTGGGTGTTCGCGCAACCGGACAGGTCCTCGGCCTCCAGGCGCAGGTTCCCGTGCGGACTCAGGAGTGTCAGGTAGCTCTGAGAATCGAAACTGCAGTGCCTCCTAGACAAGAAAGCATTTTAATAGGAGACAAAAGGTCGACTCAGTTAATAGAGCCTGCAGACATGTATTATGAGATCATTACACTTTTGTATGGTATAAAGTAAGTAAGTGAAATATATTTTCTATGTGTCTGTTTTTAATAGTGACTATTGACATTAAAACGAGAACGTGGTGGCAAGCAGCAACAGCAGTAAGACCAGATGTGTACGTTTTGATCAGTCAGCATATGCAGCTTGGCCTAAAAAGGTGTTTCCTTAACTAGAAGCTGCAAGGTTTGTATTCTTGCTGTAATAATTTAAAACCATGTGTTTACAAAAGGCTCTTGGAAATAGAGTCAGAAAAGACGCTTCCGCACAAGTGGAGAGTACATGAGTGTCCGGAGAACATGTAAAGATGCTCCTGCAATTAGTTCAGAGACCAGGTAAACTGTTTTTGTAACAGGAGAAATTGGGTGGCAGGAGAAGGTGGCATGAAAAGCTAATGGCATCCTTGCTTTTATCAGCAATAATGTGGCCAGCAGGACTAGGGACATAATTCTCCCGCTGTCCGGGGCGCTGGTGAGGCCTTCACTGGAGTGCTGGGGGCAGTGCTGGGCCTCTCACTCCAAGAAGAGATTGAGGGACTGGTGTGAGTCCAAAGGAGCAGCAAGGCTGGGGAAGGGGCTGGGGGGAAAGTCTGATGAGGAGAAGCTGAGGGAGCTGGGGGTGATTAGCTTGGAGAAGAGTTGATTCAAGGGGGACCTCCTCCTTCTCTACAACTACCCAAAGGGAGGTTGTAGTCAGTTGGAGGTCAGGCTCTTCTCCCAGGCAACCAGCACCAAGATGAGAAAGCAGGGCCTAAAGCTGCCAGGGGAGGATTAGGTTGGATGTTAGGAAGCCCTTCCTCACAGAAAGGGTGATCAGATGCTGGAATGGACTGCCCAGGGCAGTGGTGGAGTCCTCATCCCTGGAGGGTGTTTAAGGACAGCCTAGCTGTGGGCCTTGGTGCCCTGGTCTGGCCACTGTGGTGATGTTAGGTCAGGGGCTGGGCTGGATGAGCTCAGAGGGCTTTTCCAGCCTCAATAATTCTGTCGTTTTAGAATTTCTGCAGGAAAGCTCTAACAGGTTTTAATAGGACCACAGAGAAGTCAGAATAGCAATACTGATTGGGAAGAAAAACAGGGAGTTTTGAAACTGATTTGCCGCAGACAGTATTAGAAGCTATTAATTACTGTTGCTCCTAGGTGCATGAATGAATGCCAACACCTTAATGGGCTTATGTACAGTATTTTACATTTGTAGCAGAGGAAAAGCTTCTCCCAACATAATATTCATTGCACATCAGGCTGAATTATCCAACTCATCATCTTCTGCAGTAATCCTTCCACCTGTTCAGATCTAATACCACAGAGTAAGGCAGCCGTACGCTGTGCATGAAAACAGCCACAGCAAATACCAGCTCATCCACACTTTTTACAAGTTGCCTTGTGAGCAAAGCTGTGAATTCGAAATCCCCTCTACTGCCCTGCAGCAGTACTTAAAATCTACCTGGGGTATAGTTATTTTCCTCTTCTTTCAAGGTTGTATTCCTTCCCCAGCCAGGAAGCTTAGATGACCTTGTAAATTGCACAAGCGGTTAGAACTGTGTAGCTGTGTTTGCTGTAGTATGATGAAGATGTATTTACAGTTTATAATAAGCTCAAGGGGGTTTGCAATGAAATGGTCTGTATGTGGAAACAGAAACTCCTTGAAATGCTGTATCAGGAAATTTGTGCAGAGATCTCTGATACTTTAACAGGAAGGTGTATGCGTGGGTTATGGGAGTCACAAACCAGCCTCTGCAAACACAAGTACACAGCTCATTAGGAACCTCCAGAGGTCATCAAGTCCAACCCCACTGCTTGAGCAGGACCATAGAACCTAGGGCAGGTCACACAGGAACACATCCAGATGGGTCTTGAAAGTCTCCAGAGAAGCAGAATCCACACCCACCCTGGACAGCCCAGTCCCGTGCTCTGTGACCCTTACAGTAAGAAATTCTTCCACCTCGACATGAGGAAGTTCCTGTGGTCCAACTAACACTTGTTGTCCCTTATTCTATCACAGGGTGCGAGTGAAAAGAGACTGTCTGTCATCTTGACATCCAGCCCTCATGGATTTATAGACAGGGATTAACTCCCCTTGTAACCTTCTCTCTGGACTAAAAAGCCCCAGGTCTCTCAATCTCTCCTCATAAAGTAAGTCTGGACTCGATGACCCTGGAGGTCCTTTCCAGCCATGATGATTCTGTGATTCCCACCCTCTAATCAGCCTCATGGCCCTCTGTTGAGCTCCCAGGTCTCTGGAGAATAAAGTCATGGTCACACTTCTCTAACACCTTGCCAAGAAACAGTCACATTCTGCAGAAATGCATCAGCTTGTTTTTAATTCAGAATCAAATTGCAAGATGATAATTTCCCTCTTAAGACACAGAGGAGGAAAAAACCCAAGATACAGATGTTAGTGAATGCACAGCAATTGCACTAATAGCTCACTGTCAGTATCAAGGTGTCTGTACCACAAGGCAGAATACAAAGTGTTCACACTCAGGTTGTTCATTAGAACAACTTACGGTTACAGTATTATTTTCCATGGGTGTTTGAATTAATTCCCTGCAGGTCCCTCATGGCTGGGTCATTATCCAGGAAAAAGGAACGAAAATACAGGCTCTCCAGTTTTAAATGCACAATTCTTAAAACCAGGGTACACCCCAAGGCTTACTCCTCTAGTAATGGAACCTGCAGTCCCTATAGAACACGGCTGTGTTTGAACAAATGTGACCAGGAGTCACTCAATCAACATAAATGCAGTTATAGTGAGGAAAAGAAACCAACAGACCAGGCTTGGCTGCTTTGTGATTGAATGTGTTCATCATTCTTACTCCTCCTTCCACCGAGACCCACATGACGCTGTGACACAGACACACATAAATGCTTACATTTCTGCTCCCAGAGTTTCGTTGTGCTACAGGACGTGTAGGCATGTATTTGTCAGCACAGTGTAAAGGCACCAAACGACCCTCAGCTTTAATGGAATTGATGGCGAGGTGGAGAAGGCAAGCCAGAAGCACAACTGGAACAGAAGTGTTGAAGCTGTCAGAGGCACAGTGAAGGTCAGTGTCCCATCCAGGTACTTCTTTCATCCTCAAACAATCAAAGGTGCTTTCCTGTAAAATCATTAGAAGGCTTTTTCCCAAGTGTTTTGGAAACCACAACAGATAAAAGACTGCTGTCTTCAACTCCCAAACGCACTGTCTTCATTGAATGTAAAGTCACTGCTATGAGATACCAGAAGTTCCATTTACATAATTCAGAATGGGCATCTGTGCTTGAGAAAAGGGAACTCAAACTCTTAACATGCAAGGGAAAGAGGTAAAAAAAGCTGCTTACAACCTATAGCCAGGAGTCAGTCACTAAGGCTAGAGACAGTGAAGTGGAACAGAGTAATGTTTGTGTTCAGAGGGTCTGGAAAGAAACCATACCAATCTCACTGCCTGCCCTTTCAGTTAGATAAAGTTGTTTCGTCTGTGAGAGGTTGTAGGAAAAAATTTCATCAGGTACTTAAACCCCAGGAACCGTAGGAAACCCAGACATAAGCCTGACTGATCCTTGAGAAAGTTGAGTTTTCTGTTAATTCCTAAGGCAATTGATAGTCAGGACAAAGCTGGGAAGTGCAATACAGAAGGAGGGCACCAGGAACAGCATCTGCAAAGGCTGGTTCAGTTTCCCATGGTAGGCATAACTACAGCAGGCTTGGTAACAGTGGCATCTTCCTCCTTCCACTGAGAAATGACAGTTTTCAGCTGGGTGTAGAACTGCACCCCCTGGAAGAGA
Organism: Phoeniculus purpureus; assembly: GCA_028565055.1. Lineage (NCBI taxonomy): Eukaryota > Metazoa > Chordata > Aves > Bucerotiformes > Phoeniculidae > Phoeniculus > Phoeniculus purpureus. The sequence continues at coordinate 26,551,886 of JAOXOE010000441.1, forward strand.
GTGACACACACACATCAAATGTTTGGCCTTACAAACTCTTCAAGTCTGCATTACTGGTGTATCCAACAGATTCCCTTTTATCTGCAGAGGGTTGTGTTTTCATGGGAACAATTCTTTTTACCACTTCCCCAAAGATTCTGGATCTGAGAAAAAACTTGCTACTGAGTTCTTGCTCCTTTTTAAAATCTAGAAATCATTGGCAGTCTTACATTTAAAAAACCCCCATGAAGTATTTGTCATTGTGCCATGCATTGTGGTGGCTGTGATCACTGTCTGGTCTTCAGTTTCCTGGCTGAGATGGCTTCAAAGCCTCCTTACTAGTGAGATCTGGTGAGAATCTGCCAGTTGCCATTTGCAGTGTGATTTTTCAGAATTCAGCCCAGCGGAATAGTTTGAATCAGTAAGTTACCTGCTTGCCATAGAAATTGGTGTCCCCTCTGAAAGAAGCACGAGAGCCAGTGAAAGAGAACATGGGCAGAGGTACTGGGATCGGAACATTGACACCCACCTAAACGAAAGAAAAGCTGCTATATTTAATGACAAGAAGGAGGAGAGACGAGAAGGAGAAGAAGAGCACTCTCTAAAATCTGCTGCATTTTCTTCCCTTAAATCTGTTTGGCTCAGTCAGTGATCACTCACTACAGCTGGGGGTTACCACCAGGTAACTGGTGAGAGCTAAGAGCAACAATTCTCACTTGAACATACCTGCCCCACATCTACTAAGTGGGAGTACTTCCGAGCTGTGGCTCCATTGGTAGTGAAGATTGCAGTTCCATTTCCATAGGGATTACTGTTTACCATCTCAATGGCATCATCCAAAGTGTCTGCTTCCAGAACAACTAGGACGGGCCCAAAGATTTCCTCCTTATAGCAAGTCATGTTTGGCTGCCAGGGAGCAGAAAAAGCAGCTTGTATATAGGATATAGTAAAAATATCCTAGCAAATAAACACATGATCAAGACTAAGACAAGGATTAATTCACGATAGTTGACGTCAGTTCTTATTGGCAAAGTAGGGAGAACCTGCTGTCCTTTCCAGGTCGATTTATACTTGATAATTAGCAACATGTGACAAATAAATGCTGGACCATCGTTTGTATTTGAGAAATAAGAGGAGTTGGGTGAAGATCCTACTGACTGGAAAAGGGAGAGATAACCCCCATTTGTAAAAAGGAAACAGAAGATGGGATCCTCAGGCCAGTCAGTGTCACCTCTGTGCCCGAAAAGATCATGGAGCAGATCCTCCTGGAAACTGTGCTGAGGCTCATGGAAAACAAGGAGGTGACTGGTGGCAGCCAACACAGCTTCTCTAAGGGCAGATCCTGCCTGACAAACCTGGGTGGCCTTCTACAGCAGAGTTAAAGTGCTGGTGGATAAGGGCAGAGCAGCTGATGTCATCTACCTGGACTTGTGCAGGGCATCTGACACTGTCCCACAGCACAGCCTTGTCTCTGAAATAATGAGACACGGATGTGACAGAGGGGCTGCTCAGTGGATAAGGAACTGGCTGGGTGGCTACACGCAGACAGCTGTACAGATCAACAGCTCCAGGTCCCGGTGGAGATCAGTTACGAGGGGTGTTCCTCAGGGGGATGGTTTAGGTCCAGTGCTGTTTAACATCTTTGCAGGTGTCAGGACAGTGGCACTCCTCAGCAAGGCTGCCGGGGACTCCAAGCTGTGTGGTATGATTGGCAGGCTAGAGGGAAGGAATGCCATCCAGAGGGACCTGAGCTCATGCCATCCTCAAGCAGCTCAACAAGGTCAAGTGCAAAGTCTTGCACTTGAAACAGGGCAATCCCAAGAACAAATGCAAGCTGAGCAGAGTATGGGTTCAGAGTAGTCCATGGTTTGGGTAATTTCTTTTTGAACTGCCCCTGCTTTTGGTCCTCTTACCTTGACGTTGGCAAGAATTGTTGGTCCAACAAAATTGCCATTCTCATAGCCCTTCACTCTGACCTTACGTCCATCCAGGAGAAGGCTGGCACCTTCTTTTACTCCCTTTTCAATCAGACGGCAAACCCGTTCCTTAGCCTGGGGACTGATCAGAGGGCCCAGATCTGCTCCAGGCTGGTCTCCTGTGAAGAGACAGACATGCCAAGTTTTTAACTCTGGCAGCTTCCTCTTCACAGGCAATCATGGAAATCACTACACTGGCAGGAAAACTCTGATGATAATGATGTTTCTGAGACACAGAACAAAGGTTTGAGTCATTAATGCACAGGAGTAGTGCCTGCAAATCTCTTCCTCAACACATAGGAGAAGCCATAAGCATAATCACAACTTTAGATGCCCAGGAAGCCAGAAGTTCCACAGCAGTTTCTTGTCAGAAAGGAAGCCTTTCTCTTTTGCAGGTTTTCACTGAATATAAACAAAAAGGTGATTCTAGAATTACTAACAGTCTGGGGTTTTTCCTCCCCAAAGAACTTGTTTCCATTTTCCTTTTTACTGCATGCTTATTACAAGTGGAAAAGACCTAAGTGAGCCTGCTGACGCTGGGTCTGAATTAAACACAGGACGTAATCGCAGAGCTCCAGTTAAAATACGACCAATCCTGTAAGTTTCACGGAACTGAAACACCTCATCAGAAATTACCACAGCCTGTACCTGCATTCACACGTAGATTTTTCGCTTTGTCCACAAGCTCTGGCAGCCATTTCTTAGCTTCTCCCACTAGAACTGCTGTAGAGAGGGCCATGCAGCGCTGGCCAGCTGCTCCAAAAGCAGCTCCAACCAGCTGATTCAAGGTGTTTTCTTTATTGGCATCAGGCATCACCACACCGTGATTCTTGGCTCCCTGCAATGTAACACATACAGTCTCATTACTAAACACACCAGCCCACTCCTCTAACTCTGTGGCAGTATCTTCATGTGGCAGCTGTAATTCTGCTACCAATAGGCCGGCAGGAAGGGCAGTCTCGTCACTTAATTATCAGCAGCAAAGTCCACGTCTGCTGCAGAGCGGTGTGGTCTCTCTTAACATTCACAGGAGATGGAAGCGGGCTGTGTGTGCTGAAGTGTGTTGCGTTCAGAGGCATTACCATGTTGGCCTGGACTCTCTTGCCATTCCGGGATCCTCTCTCATAGATGTACTCGCCAGCCTGATTGGATCCCACAAAGCTGATTGCTCTGATATCCGGATGGTCACAAATGAAATTCACAGCTTCAAACAGGAAATAATAATTATAACTGTGGTGCACAATCGCTTTCATCTGTTCCCATCCGCACAGCATGCCACGCGTCTTACCCAAGTTCTTCACTCTTATGTTTCCCGCATCTTGACTTCCCCTACTGTCAGTCCATGCACCTCTGCACTGATTTCTCTGCACACATACTCCAGCCCTGTCCTCCTGCCACCTCTTCAGGCACCCAAAGAGATGCCAAAGCAAAGTTACAGTTGTCTATTTGCACCCTTATGCTCTGAAGCTATTTGTGTGCCGTAAACATTGTGTGAGGCGCTAGGACATTGGGAATACTGGCACACCCTGCGTAGTCAGCAAGGCACTGAATTCCTGGGCAGTCAAGACAACTTACCTCCTTATCTCAGAGGGAGCTCGGGCTGCTAAATAGAACTCGAGCGCTTACATGCCTTAGGAACGCTGACCCCAGCCCCCAAAATTTTGTCCTGAGGAATTTGGTGGAAGCTGACGGAAAAGCCAAACCTGTCTAAGAGCAGCAGTATCACTCTCAAGAACTGAACATACACCACAACACTTACACAGTCAGCCACCTCCCAAGAAGGACAGTTATTACCTTCGTGTTGTCCATGTATGATGTTCAGGGTCCCGTCAGGGGCACCGGCATCTTGAAACAGCTTGGCAAGGAACATAAGGGCTCCTGGTACACGTTCAGATGGTTTCATCAAGAAGGTGTTTCCACACACCATAGCCATGGGGAACATCCACAGAGGAATCATGGCTGGGAAATTGAACGGTGCAATCCCAGCACACACTCCCAGAGGCAGGCGGTAGGTGCAAGTGTCCATGTCTTTAGTGATGGAGGGCATGGTCTCTCCCAGTACAAGGGATGTCACGCTGCAAGCATGTTCCACCACCTCTGCAGCAGAAAGGGCAATAAGCCACTGGGTAATCTGCGAACAGTTAGTCCCCAGACTCCCTTCTCACCACTGCCTTGACCCAAGTCGTTCTTCCGGCCTCTTTTCCCACAGCTTAAAACTCACTGCCCTCCAGAAAATCCCTTTGCTCTGCCAAGCTATGCGAGCTCACTGTGAACCGAGTCTCTCGAGTGAACTACATGTCACTGTCACAGATACAGTAGCCCCAGTAAAAACACAGGTACCACCTGGGACCCAGCCACAGGCATCTGAGCACGAGCAAGAGCTTCTGATTCCATTACAGCAATTTCTAGGGACTCCTAAGAAATTGAAGGATCTAAAAGCTTGAGTGTGGTTTAGGGGAACTAAGGGAACTTTTCAGCTTAGTATTACAATTGCTCCCATTAGTAAGAGGCTATGAAGGGAGCTACAGGTACAGACTCTGAGAGTAATCAGTTGCTCAGGAGACCACCTCCCTTGCTACGGGTTCTCAAAGTCTCTTTTTAACCGGAGGAGCCAGCAGCTTACGGAGGCCTCGGAACACATCTCCCTCAGCATCAGCCAGTGTCTTCCCTTGCTCCAAAGTGATGAGTTTTGAAATTTCTTTCTGAAAGTGGAAAACACAAAGTTTACGAGCGTTAGAGAAGAGTGGAGGGCTAAGAGAGTTTATCAGACAGCTGAACATCACAATGACTAGACAGAGTAAAAGCCTACTCTGATGGTCTGCTCCTTGCAGACAAGAAGCCAGTAAGGCACACAGGCGGACTGGCTTGTACTCAGCAGCTTGAAGGTGTCACACCACAGACACACCATGACAAGCAATCAGGGAACTCCAGAGCCACAGTAATATACTTCTCTCACTCCTCTTCGGTCACTGGCACATTCTCCCTCAAGGCTGAATGTGCCTTTTGGTTTTTTGGGGAAAGGGACGAGGAAGGAATAACACACCCTGAGAAGAGTGGTTTGCGGCACCTCTCTAAGACAGCGTCTCAGTTGGCTCCTCAATCATGGCAACTGACTGAGAGTGCTACAAACTGAGCCACGTAATTCCTGAAGTCCCCTGCACTGCATTCAGCAAGAGCCATCGCATGCAGCCACGGTGTCTCACCAGATTGTCTTTGATTAGTTGTTGATACCGCAGGAAGACTTGCTGGCGACTCAAAACAGAGGTTTCTGACCAGTTCCAAAAAGCCTTTTTACAAGAAGCCACAGCTGCCTCCATCTCACTGGCTGTGGCTTTTGGTACACGGCCAACCACCTCATTTGTGGCCTGAAGGAAAAAAAGCAGCAAAACTGCATCAAAGTTCAGCTTTTTCCATCCGTCCACCCATCCCTGCCAGCCAGCCAACGGCCCTTTTACACCACACACCTAACACCCTGGTTCTACACGCAGCTGTACTGGTGAGAAGAGACTTCTCCCTCGGTACACAGAAAAGGCTTGGTCTGCAGCTGGAACACCTCTGAAATCCTGCACTCTACACACCTCGGATTAGGCATCCGGAAAGCTGCACATGCAGTGCTGTTTCCCAAAGCGAGGTGACTTGTAGTTATCTTGAAGCTCATACAGAGTAGAAGACAAACGTTTCTGTGGACTGCAGCCTTTTCCCTCTGCACCATCATGGCTCCTCTGTGGTCTCTCTTGCTTACTAAATGAAGCTTCTTAATCATTCTTATATCTTAATTATTCTTCCTTTGGAAGAAGCAGCACCTGGCTGTGCAACTGGTGCTGGTGTTTGTTTACCTAGTAAGGTTTTTACAAGCAACTCTAGTCCTCCAGTATTTTAAGTTTAAAAGTTTGTCTTTGCCTGTTTCTTTCTAATGCACTCTTAAAGTCTGCTTGGACATGACAATGGCACAAGGTCCATCACTGAGAGAGAAACCATTGAAAAAAGAGACAAACGAAGCAAAAATTGGTTACCACGTAAAGACCAAATGAGCTTCAGGAACAGGGCTCACTGCTCTGATCACTTCCACAAAGCCAATCAAAACAGGGCTTCAGAGAGAAAAACCTTATAAACTGCTGGCCAAATGCTTCCTGGAGGGGAGAGAATTCTCAGTGCAATCATATTTCCCTTTGTCTTTGGTGGTGGTAACAAACCAGTAACACTTGCACGTGGCTAAGATTATTTCGCACTGCGTAGCATCTAGCCTCTAAATTCACAGTAAATGTTGTGGCTCATGGGCAGAAGTTCTCAGAGAGGCACTTCAGCTGTCAGGACTTTTTGCCTTGGTCTCAGATTAAATTCAGATTTAAATGAGCAGGAGAACAAGGGGAAAGAGTTGAAAACTTGGAGAGGGGAGATTGAGGTTGCACATGAGGAACAATTCTTTGCTGTGAGGGTGGGGAGATGCTGGAGCAGGTTGCCCAAGGAAGTTGTGGCTGCCCCATCCCTGGCAGTGTTGAAGGCCAGGCTGGCTGGGACCTGGAGTGACCTGACCTAGTGCAGGTGTCGCTGCCTGTGCAGGAGGGCTGGAACTAGATGATCCTTAAGGTCCCTTCCAACCCTGGCCATTCTGTGGTTCTTTTCTACGATTCTACAGTCAGTCTCTAACCATACATCACTTTCAGCTGACAGCAAACCACACCCAGTGGGTTTTGCATACAGGGTGAAAGAAACACTTCAGCACATTGACACACTGACCACAGAGCCTTTCTGTGAGCAAAGAGAAAGGCAGCAGATTGTAAGATTTCTTTCTGGGGATCAGGCTTTTACTGCGCAGGGGAGATAAAGGAGGTCATCGCTTTGTGCAGACACACATCTCACGCAAAACTGAGAAGCAATTACACACTGCTAAACCCATCGGGGGCTCCTTTACCGAGTGCTTAAACAACAGAGGCTCATACTTTTGTTGCACAGCAACTGCTAGCACACAAGCTGAGACATTTCACGTACCGGGTTGTGGATGTCAATCCATTCAGTAGTTTTGGACTCAACAAACTTCCCGTCAATGAAAAGTTTAGTTGTTGGCTGTGGAAAACAAAACATTGACCAATGAAGGATCTTGTGGTGCTCAAACACCAGGGTACCCTATGACACACAAGCCTTCGTCAGGACTCGCTAGAGTCCAGCGCCGGATGTTCTAGAGTACTGTTTGACAACTGGATGAACAGGAGCCAGCAGGGTGCCCGAGTGACCCAGAAGGCCAGTGGCATCCTGGCTTGGATCAGCAATAGTGTGGCCAGCAGGACTAGGGACGTCACTCTCCCCCTGTACTGGGCACTGGGGAGGCCTCCCCTCAAGTACTGGGAGCAGTGTTGGGCCCCTCACTTCAAGAAAGAGATGGAGGGGCTGGAGCAGGTGCAGAGGAGCAACGAGGCTGGGGAAGGGACCGAAGGGGAAGTCTGATGAGGAGAGGCTGAGGGAGCTGGGGGTGTTTAGCCTGGAGGAGACTCAGGGGGGACCTTGTCCCTCTCCCCAACTCCCTGAAGGGAGGTTGTAGTCAGGTGGGGGTCAGGCTCTTCTCCACGCACCCAGCCCCAGGATGAGAGGGCAGGGCCTGAAGCTGCCAGGGGAGGGTTTGGTTGGATGTCAGGAAGCCCTTCCTCATGGAAAGGGTGATCAGAGACTGGCATGGACTGTGCAGCACAGTGCTGGAGTCCCCATCCTGGGAAGTGTTTAAGGCCAGCCCGGCTGTGGACCTTAGTGCCCCGGTCTGGCCACTGTGCTGATGTTAGGTCATGGGCTAGGTGAGCTCAGAGGGCTTTTCCAGCCTCAATCATTCTGTGATTCTATTACAGCAATATCCACCTAAATACTTTGGCTAAAGTTTTTAGTGCTTTCTGCCTCATTTTTCTTTTCCCCCCTCACTTTACACCGAAAGGGCCACAATTCTTTGTAGAAGCAGTTCTGAACAGAATTCACTGTGATGCTTGTGATCAGCACTATTTCAGTCTAATTAATCGCCCAATGTTTACTGATAGAAAGCTGAAAAAATACTACCTATAGATGTTCAGAAGAAACAGTTAATAATTCACTTGGTGAGGATTCCATCTCCCCAGTGGACACTGCACTGTGCTTCCTGCCCAGTTTGATCTCTCCAGCTCACAGCTACAGGCATTACATTGGATTTTCCCTGCTCCCTGTTTGTTCTTGGAACTAAGAGCAAGGAACCAAGAGCAAGGAACCTGCAGCTGCTGAGTTCACAGTGGCTGTCCTGGCTGGCAGCACAGGACCGCCAAACACTGATGCAGAGGAAAGAAAAGGAAAGTAAACATAGGGCAGAAGGAAAAGAAGAGGGAGAATCTTTAACCAGCACTAGATAGGCAATAAAAATGGATCATGTGTCATGAGACAGCATGAATTAAGAAACTAGAAAGTAGGAGTTGGTACTGGGAGGTAAGTAGACAACGAGGAGAAAGCAAGAACCAGATAATTATTACATAAAACAGTGGCTTTGGGAGAACAGAAAGGAGAAAGGGAAACATCTGCTGCGTGCAGAACAGAAAGGGGAGAGATCAAGAGAACTGGGGTATAAATCCAAATGCATCAGGATATGCTGTGAAGAAATCGGAACGTGAGAGGGAGATGAAGACTAGGGTGCTATCCACAACGTAATGAGGGGAAAGAACAGAGGAAGAATTAGGAATGTAAATATTCTTGACTGGTGAAGTAATGACTATGAAAAGTGGGTGAATGAAAAAAATTAACATGGAGAGTTGAGACAAGCTGACAAAGCCTGAAGGGGAGAAAGTTGAGAGGCATAAAGTGACTGTTAATGGTTCAGCAAGTCCTAGGGACTTGGGAGGTAACAGCACTAGTGAATCAAAAATGAAAACTAGGAGATCATTAAGTAGCTGGGACCATAGTTGGGGAAGAGAGGCAGAAGCCTGTGCCAACAAAAGCACAGTCTGCTCTAGAACCTGGAAGTTCTCTGACTAGGTTTCCTGGCTGTCAGAGAAGGTTTTCGAGTGCTGGTCTGAAAAATGACCAATTCATTCTGCTCTCAGTCACTCCATTAGCTCTAGTGCCATGTAGCTGCAGCAGAACTACAAGCTCCACTACTTCATTAGTGTAATGGAATTGAGGTTTTATCCAAATTCAAAGGTATGTCTAGCAAATTCCACAGCAAAGAAGAAAAACCCTTAAGCAAGCCAGGACATTTTCAGTTAAGAGTAGTTGTATGTCTTCAGTAAGACCTTGGAGAGAAAGACCTTAGAGTCCTGGTGGACAGCAAGTTCTCCGCGGAACAGCAATGTGCTCTTGTGGCCAAGAAGGCCAGTGGAATCCTGGAATGCATTGAGAAGAGTGTGGCCAGCAGATCAAGGAAGGTTCTTTTCCCCCCTCTACTCTGTTCTAGTGAGACCAAATCTGGAATACTCTGTCAATTTCTGGGCTCCCCAGTTCAAGAGGGCCAGAGATGTACTGGAAAGAGTCCAAGAGAGATGCTATGAGGATGATGAAGGGACTGGAACCGCTGCCTTAAGAGGAAAGCCTGAGAGATCTGGGGCTTTTTAGTCTGGACACAAGAAAACAAGGGATCTCATTAATGTCTATAAAGCCACAAGGGCTGGGCATCAAGAAGGTAGGGACAACCTCTTTTATCCTGTGCCCTAGGATAGGACGAGGGGCAATGGATTCCAGTTTGAGCACAGGACTTTCTACCTCAACATGAGGAAGAACAATTCTAGGATTGTAACCTGGAAAAAGCTGCCCGGGGAGGTTGTGGAGTCTCCTTCTCTGGAACCTTTCCAGCCCTGTCTGGATGCCGTTCTGAGTGATCAGGTCCTGCTCTAGCAGGTGGTTTGGACTCACAGTATCACAGTATTACCAAGGTTGGAAGAGACCTCATAGGTCATCAAGTCCAACCCATTACCACAGAGCTCAAGGCTAGACCATGGCACCAAGTGCCATGACAAGTAGATACGCAAAGGTAAGACTAAAAGAAGCCATCAGAAGTCTTTTAAAACACTCTGAATGTTCCCAGTGACACCCCGTAGTGACATCAGTCCAGCAAAGTGCTGAGCAAGTGACAAGCACAGAACCAACCAGATTTTTTAGTCTAGAAAACACACTCCAGTAGAACGATTATCCCTTGGGATGTCAAGTGTCACTTGGGATCATAAAACCGTCTGCCTGGTGAACAAAGGGATGCAAGAGGGATTTATTAGTGTTTTTTCTGGAGAGTAGGTACTGTCTTTTGTATAGTTTTGTGGTCGGGTGATGTTGATAAATAAAGAGCTAACGGATGGAAGCGTCTCGCTGCTGAGTCTCGTTTGTGCAAGGCTGCTGGATCAGGCTGTGCAGACCTCCCTCCAGCAGGCACAGGGCGGTGTCCTTTAGTTTTTACACACATTCCAAGCCCCCAGACACAGTTATCTTAAGGAGGAGAGAGCACAACACGCTCAAGGGTAGCAGCACACCCACCCCCTTGCTGCAGCCTGGCCGCTGTAATTCTCAAAGACATCACAAACAGCTCTTAATCTCTCAAAACGTAATCGAAGCAGAGATTAGCTGAAAGCTCAGCTCAAGGGCACTTTTTGAAGATGAAGGGCTCAACAAAAGTCTGTGGCTTGCAAAATCTGAGCCTGCAACCTCATAAATTTAAAGTATTGACAAAGGACAAGCTAACTGATTAAACTGCCCCCTTCGCTATTGGTAGAGAAAATGGGCCACAGCCTTAATAGACACCGAGGGTTTGGGTTTCATTTTTAAAATGTCCACGTTTGTCCAGCAGAATGCAGCTCCTGTACAAATCACTGCATCAGGCAACAGACCCCTAATGGCACAACAGCCCGGCATAAGACCCCGCATGGATTTATCCTGTTGCAGCCACTCTGCAGCGCGTTCGCCTGTCGAATGCGTTTGGACTGCTTGCACACCGAGGTTTCTCTATCATGCCTTTGCAGGAGGTTACCACTGATGCTAACACACAAATCCAGCACGCTCACTCAAACCTTTAGATTAAGGAAAATAATCTAGTTAAAATAACAAAGCCCACGTATTGTATTGTGTATGCAGACAGCCTGGCTGTTATTTGTCTGCATTCTCTGCAACAGCAATCAGGAACGTTCCCTGCAAACCTCAGTGCACTGAGAGCAGGAGAAATGCAGACAGACGTGTACCCTCAGCGGCAGAACAAAATGAGCATACAGTACTGCTGCAGGAAGTCTGTAAGAAGAACACTTGGATGTCACTCACCGCTGCCTTGGATACACTAACCCAGCTCATCCCTCGTGACGGAGGTTAAATGGCTCAGCGCTGTAACCGTGATGGGAGGAGGAAACCAGTAGATACTGGACAAACTGCTTTATCATCCCTCCCCACCCTCCTCAGGGCACGAGAAATGTTCACCCCACAATAAGGCCATAAGACCACATCATGAAGAGGTCCCAAAACAGCCACTTCTTCAGATCGCGGCAGAACTTGCTTGTTCAAAGGCTTGAGGATGGTTTGGGTGTGTAGCTGAGCTGTGGGTTTAGACGAGGGGACTATCTCTCTATCCCCTCCTGTAACAGCACATACAGTTGAACTTGCCACAGACTGTCTGGGACACAGCCTCAGGCTTACCAGCTCTACGAATGTTAACATCAGGAATCAGCCACACGAGCAGCATTGTCACAACAATCTGAGGAGGTACATGCAAACCCAAATCTGCTCGTCGTTCCCTATGGGCAGCCAGGCACCCTCCTTCTGCTTTAGCACTACACCCCCTCACGTTTTGCAGACCGGGGCTCCCAGTCCTGCAGCCTCACCCCCAGCACTCAAGAGCAGATGCATGCAGCGGAGCATGGCTACGTGCTCTTGTTTGTCTTGAGTTCCTTTCCTAAAAGTTTGTCTGATTTGATTTGACTCTTGACAGCCTTTGGCTTGATGCCTTCAGAAAACTATCTACATTAATGCTCATGCCTCTTCGATGAGTGTCACTAGGCAATTAAGTCCCTTATTGTGTTTATATTTAGAGATATGGGTTGTTTTCTTGTGTGCATGACCTTACAATTACTGACAACGAATTTCATGTGACAACTCATCACTCAGTCAGCTCGGCAAATGCACTCAGCTAACTTAAGATCAGAGTATTCTGAGAAAAATATTCTGGTTCATCATCTGCATTACTGTCATTCATTTCATTATTCAACTCGTCTTACCATATCCTTTGTGTGTTAAATTGTGAGCTTAAAGCCAAGCAACAACCAACAAATTGACCTGGACAGGCTGGAGAGCTGGGCAGGGAGAAATGTAATGAAATCTAACAAGGGCAAGTGTAGAGTCTTGTATCTGGGCAAGAACAACCCCAGGTACCAGCATAGGGTGAGGACTGATCTGTTGGAGAGCAGTGTGGGAGAAAGGGACCTGGGGGTCCTGGTGGACAGCAGGATGACCATGAGCCAGCAATGTGCTCTTGTGGCCAA
>JAOXOE010000441.1:26573772-26605352 GCA_028565055.1 Phoeniculus purpureus
AGGGGCTGCCCAGGGGGTTGTGGAGTCTCCTTCTCTGGAGATGTTTAAAACCCACCTGGCCATGTTCCTGTGTGACTCGATCTACGTGATCCTGCTGTGGGAGGGGGATTGGACTAGATGATCTTTTGAGGGCCCTTCCAAAACCTAGTGTTCTGTGATTCTGTGCACACATCCACAGCCACATCCAGGAGCTGGCCCATTGATAATGTGCAGTTTATAGAGATAATTAACGATTTATAGGATGAGTTGCAGAATCATAACATCATTTGGGTTGGGAAGGTGCTTAGGGATCCAGGTGAGACTGCAACAAGGTCTCAAAAGAGCAAAATAGGAGGAAAGAATCATCTGCTGGTGACACTTCGACTTAGCTCAGGATGCAGTTAGCTTTCTGATCTTATAGCTCAGGATGCAGTTGGCTTTCTGATCTTATACGTGTAGAATAGCCCAGAGGGCCAACCACATCCTGGGCTGGACTACAACAAGTGTCACCAGCAGATGGAGGCAGAGAATTCTGCCCCTCTGCTCTAAAGAGACATCACCTGGAGTGCTGTGCCTCACCTCTGGGATCTCCAACATACAAACCTTATTTAAATAGACAAATAATCAGAAACAAAGTTATGATTCTAACATACGGGTATATTTGTTTATAAAAATCACAGAATTCTTTAGGCTGGAAGGGACCTGGAAGATCATCTCATACCAACCCCATGCTATGGGCAGAGACACCTCTCTCCTGCTAGACCAAGTTGCCCAGAGCCCCATCCAACCTGGCTCTGAACACACACGTTTTTCCTCTTGCTAGGGCTTGCAAAAGCAGTGCAAAATGCATATGAGCACAGTAAGCAGCCCCCAGGTAGCCCAGCCGGGCTCAGAGTGCTCCCACGGTTGCCACTAGGTGTCAGCCAGAGCGTAGCAAAACCTCTGGGTGAGAGAGGGAGGGGGGTCTGGAGTCTAACCTCTGACTGCTCGCATCCAAAATTAACATCAGGCTTTCGCAGCAGCTTAAGGCGCTGCCTTCAGAGGGATCCTGATGAAGAACCAGCTGGAAGGGTGCAGTAAGGTGGAGGCTGCTGGTGCAGCCTTGAACCACAGCACCCCTTTGGCAGAGTGAACCTCTGCTTCCATCAAAGCTTTTCATCAAGGCTCCAGACCTACTCTATAAATAAACACTGATAAATATTACTGTAGGACAGGCAGCAAAGACAGAGATCGACCCTGAGATGGAAATAGCTCCTTGTGCTCCCACTCAGCAGCTGGACTACCTGGTGAGAACCCAGAACAGCCAGCTGTGCTGTCAGCAGAGGCAGTGATGGGTTAATGTTGTATTTAAAACACCACAAGGGATTTTAACCTCTGACAAACCATTGAGACAGACATCAAACAGCAAGTGTGCAGCGCACAACACTTGTGGGATGCTCACTGGAACACCCCCAGAGCATTTTCATCTTTCCCTTATTCTGCATCCATTTAGGGCTTCTCAGTACAAGGGAGACATCGAGGTGCTGGAGCGAGTGCAGAGGAGGGCAATGAAGCTGGGGAAGGGCCTGGAGAATAAATCTGATGAGAGATTGAGAAAGTTGGAGCTGTTTAGTTTGAGGAAGAGGAGGCTGAAGGGAGACCTCATTGCTCTCTACAACTATCTGAAAGGACACTAGAGATGCTGGTGCTGGTCTCTTCTCACAGGTAATTAGCGACAGAACCAGAGGAATGGCTTCAAGCTCCAAGAGGGGAGGTTAGACTGGACATCAGTCTAAATGGTGAAACAGGCTTGAGCGGGCTCTATTATAAAGTAATTCTGACAGTACTTTGGTCCTCTAGCACAGTTCAATAAATTCTGGTTATTTTTTATATTCTCTTCTCCAACCTTTTGTGAAAGAGCATCCTAGAAACCACTAAGTCATACGAAGAGCAGCGTTGTTCCCTATTGATTTTGCTAGAAGCCTCGCAGACAAATTTATGCGGCATGCTGAGAACATTTAATGCTAAGACCACCTTTAATTCAATGAGAAACGATAGTGGTACATGAGAAACTGAAGAGCTTTGAAAAAAAGGAGACTGAGGGCTGACCCCATGAATGTTGATAAATATGGAAAGGGCAGGTGTCCAGAGGATGGAGCCAGGCTTTGCTCAGTGGCACCCAATGATAGGACAAGGAGCACCAGGTATGACCTGGAACAGAGGAGGTTCCACATCAATCTGAGAAGGCACTTCTTCCCAGTGAGGGTGACAGAGCACTGGAAGGGGCTGCCCAGGTGTGCTGTGGCGTCTCCTCCTCTGGAGATGTTTAAACCTGCCTGGCCACGTTCCTGCGAGACTGGAACTAGGGGATACTGCTGTGGCAGGGTGATTGAACTGAATGATTTTTTGAGGTCCCTTCCAATCCCTGACATTTTGTGATTCTGTGAATCCTGACCTCTTTCTCCAAGACAGACAAAAGAACCCCCCTAAACAACAGCCATCAGCCCATCTCATGAGATTTGGTGAAGTTCAGCCCTAGAAGCCTCAAGCTGACATCTGGGCTCCCTTACAGAAAAAACACTTTTACTCAGACAGCTTCCTGCCTCTGTCAGAAATAACAACCATCAACAAGCAGAAAACCAGAAAAGGACTTTGCCCAGCAAGATTGGAATGGATTACACACCTGACCAGGGAGGGAGTCACCTGCAGATCTCCATTTCATACCAGAAAACGCCAAGGTTAAATGATGAGTGCTGCCTGGCTTCTATCACAGACACTGTGGCCAGCAGGACTAGGGACATCATTACCCCCTGTATTGGGCACTGGGGAGGCCTCCCCTCAAGTACTGGGGGTAGTTCTTGGTCCCTCACTTCAAGGAAGAGATTGATGGGCTGTAGCAGGTCCAGAGGAGCAATGAGGCTGGGGAAGGGACTAGAGGGAAAGGCTGATGACAAGAGGCTGAGGAAGCTGGGGGTGTTTAGCCTGGAGAAGAGGAGACTCAAGGGGTACCTTCTCCCTCTTTACAACTCCCTGAAGGGAGGTTGTAGTCAGGTAGGGGTCAGGCTCTTCTTCCAGACAACCAGAACCAGGATGAGAGGGCAAGGCCTGAAGCTGCAAAGGGAGAGTCAGGTCAGATGTTAGGAAGCCCTTTCTCAGGGAAAGGGTGATCAGAGCCTCAAATGGACTGCCCAGAGCAGTGGAGAAGTACCTATCCCTAGTGGTGTTGAAGGACAACCTGGCTGTGGCCCTTAGTGCCCTGGTCTAGATGGTTATGGTGATGTTAGGTCCTGGACTGGATGAGCTCAGAGGGCTTTTCCAGCCTCAATCGTTCTGCGATTCTGTGACACACCAAGAATAAGAGCAGCATTCTAACTCTACAGACTACAGTGTGTGAACAGTAGCACACAGAGTAGAGCCCAGGTTCCAGAAAGCAAGTCGCTTAGTAGCGGTACCTGCCTCGCAATTGCTAGTGAAGCAGTAAGCTACTCAGCTGAGCGAACCAGAAGTGAGAGGCAGGGCAGCAGACAATAATTCTCCATCTAATCAAGTGCTTTGCAGTCTCTGTCAGATGTGCAAACTCGGGAGAGCAGGGACTAAGAACTGACTGAAGCTGGGGCTGCATTCATCACAGACTCCAAATAGAGCAGCGAAAGAATGGCCTTCAATGAGGATGTCTCCAGTGGCACAAGAGCTCCTGCAAAATCCAATCGAGTGATGTAATGGGTTATGTGGCTGGGCTGGCCTGCATGGCAAACACCTCTCTGTGCCCAGCAACACTCTGAGTCAGCCAGTGACTCGAACCAAACAGAGACACTCGATTCTTTAGTCCCTAAACCAAAGGATCTGGTAGGACAAGCGGCTTCCCCTGCCTTTTGTAAAGCAGAAATCTCTGCTGTAGTTCATTAAGATCTGTAATAGCTCTACAAGCTTGTATACACCAGGCATTTCATGAATAACAGGCTTTTGGCAGCTGACCAATCATCTGAATATTTCAAGGCTTGGCAATGCTTCAGCACAGTCTCCACAGCAAAGGAGGTCATTTTCTCTCAATTCCCTGAAGTGGCAGCTTACAGTTCAGTCAAATTCCTTCAAGTGACCTTTCTACGTATTTAAAATATTTATCTTTTCAATAACTCGTCATTCTTTTCCAGTTTGTTGCAACGGTTGTAGCAGAAGGCCCCAAACCTAAAGGATAAGGTTCTGGTTCTAACTCACACTGTTACTGAGCCTACTCCCAGCAGGCTCCAATTATAAATGACCAATTAACAGCCCTCCAGTCTATGGAACAGCCCTAATCAGCCAGGCTAAGCTGTGCCTAGGAAGCTAATGCCACTTCCCCCATGGGCACACAAGAGGATGCCTGGTCAGCACAGCTCAGCACCAGCCACCAAAAGGCTCAAGGGGCTATCAAAGCCAAGAAGGGCCGAGTGGAAAGAGAGGATCTAGCGAAAAAGGCCTTCAAAATGAGGAATTGCCCCAGTACAGCTCAGCATCTCATTTGGCAGGAGTAATCTAGCATAAAGAGAACTGCCTGACTGAAATAAAACTGGAGCAACTCTGCAATGGCCATGTAACAGCCTGGTCTGGTGGCTGTGGATGTGGTGGTAATGTATTGGAAAATAAGACCTAGAGCTGATTGCATGAGCTAAATTTAGCATGAAGGTAACCTCTCCCTTGCTGAAAGATCTCAAGTACTTCTCACTGAGGCAAGAAAACCAGCAAAAGCACTGTCTAGCCTTCCACAGCGTAGTGAACACACCAGGACTTCAGTGCCTACCCTAGGTGCCTTCGGTAGCCAGGGATGTGGCTGCACTGTAGGGGTCTCCTAGGCTCCAGTTCCACAGGGGGTTCTGCAGACCCTTTGGAAGAGAAAGCTCAACCCACAGAGCTTGGAAAAGGTCGCTCTGTGCTTTGTTGCAATGATGCCTGGTGATGCAATTCCCAGATGAGAGACCTGGGGCTTTCAAGGAGGACAACAATAAGGTCAAGAAGAGGAAGCACTGGGGGCAAGCACATTTTGGCTGGGTGTGAGGACCCCCACGAGGTGTGATTTGTTCTTTTTTCCCCTCTTTACATGCAAGTCCAGCTTGGCTGAACAGGATCAGGCTGCTTTCCACTTGAAGGAACAAGCAGTTTGGCAATAAAAACCAGCCCTTTGTATTTCTAGTGAAATGGCGGGACTGACCCAAATCATTTTGCTGTTGTTAAAACTACTAAAATGTTTTTATTTGATTTTTTTGACTGGTTTTGTTGACTTACAAAATGTTTTGGGCTTTGTTCTGGGTTTTTAAATTTACTTTTTTTTTTTAAAAATACAGTAATAAGAGAAACAGTCGCTGAAGACTGTAAACCCAAGCAGTTGCTGAACTGAAAAGAGCAGCAGCATCTTTTTTCAGTGTCATCCTTGTGCAAAAATATTTAACAACTGTCCTGAGTGTCCGGTGCTTTTTTTCCCCCCTCTGCACATTGCAGTTGGTTTGCAAAGACCAGCTGTGTCCAAGCAACAAACTACTGAGGCTGTTATTGGTGTTTTGACAAAACTATCTCACAGAAAAGCATGAGAGTCAGCTGGGTTGGAACTGCCATGCTCAAACGTTAAAGCTTTGAGGGATGGAGAATAGTTTCACTTGGTCATATTTAGCAAAACCAGTAACAGTCCTTTGAGAGCCTCTCTTGGTAGGGTCACAGAATGGCCCAGGTTGGAAGGACCTTGAAAGGTCATCCAGCCCAACACTCCCTGCAGTGAGCAGGGACATCTCTAACTAGATCAGGTTGCCCGGAGCCTTGTCTGGCCTTCTCTTGACTATCTCCAGGGATGGAGCCTCAGCTACCTCCCTGGGCAACCTGTTCTAGTGTTCAACCCCTCTCCTGCTAAAGAACTTCTCCCTAACAGCCCATTCCAATCTGCCCTTCTCTAACGTGAAACTAGTGCCCCTCACGTACCCAGGGTGCAAGGTAGATACACTCCAGAGGATTAAAACCAACTGATGTGTGATGAGTAGACAGTCTGGCAGCACTGGAATGCAATGGGAATACGTCAAAACTCTCAAGTATGACACATCCATCAACCCCACTCATGAGGTACAGGGTACTCAACACACACACTGGTGACAGAAGCTTGGTGTGGAATACACTGCGCTGCCTTGTGCTGCATTATACCCTGCAAATGGGCCACTGGCTTCAGCAACTGTTTCCTGCACCACTATCTAGAGTCAAAATAGCCTCTAAGTAAACAGATCAAACTTAGAGCTACCAAAACCATCCCAACAGTTTTACCTAAAATACACCGCAGCTCTTGGGGCACAACTTAATTTGCACTTCACAGTGGTTCGAAGCACCTTGAAGAGCAAGATTCAGAGATGCTGTGTGGAGATAACCTCTGTGAGTGCTATTTATGAGGAGACCCACAGAGCAGGTTACCAGCAGGTCTACCTGGTGATGGGGCAAGAGGGCTCGATGAGGTCTGTAGTCTGTGTAAAGCCTTAATGTGATGGTCATTGCTGCAGTCTGTTAGTATTTCCATCACCAGCAGCAGTGGAGAGAGCACTCCATCATCTTTGTGGCTCTGCACTGGACTCTCTCCAGTGTCTTTCTGGAACTGAGGGGCCCAGAACTGGACACACTATTCCAGATGTGGTCTCACCAGAGCAGAGAGTACAGCGAGAGGAGAACCTCTCTCAATCTACTAACCACCCTCCTTCTAATCCCTCCCAGGATGCCATTTGCCTTCTTGGCCACAAGGGCCCATTGCTGGCTCATAGTCATCCTGCTGGCCTCCAAGACCCCCAGGTCCCTTCTGACAGTTACCTCAGCCGTCAGTGTGGCATGAGCACAGCTCATCCACGTCAGTACCCAGTTCACCAGGGTGATGTGGGCTGCCACACAAAGTCCGCAACTATGTGGTGACACCAAGGCGAGTGACAGATCACACGCAGAGCCAGTGGACTGCAGGCACTGCAGACAGCCCTTGTGGCTGGCAGAGTTTTTACAGTCCTGCTTGTTACAGAAAATGCAACTCACCAGCCAGACCTAATCAAAGGCAGTCCTCACAGCACAGCAGTTACGAGGCCAATACTCAAAATGGCTGGAGCACACACTCTTGCAATGGTAGAGGCTAAGACAACATGATACAATTTGTGTTTAGGGCAGTCGATACTCTGCTGTGATGTTTGATCTGGCAAGAAACCGCAGTTCCTTCCTGCAAGCTGGCAAAACACTAAACATGGGGAACGCCATGCCCAGCCAGCCACAATTAAGCTATCTTCTCCGAGCTGTAAAACAGCACCAGGCACATACACCAGCACAGAATACATTTGTTTCCTCTCCATCTGCACGAGCACATACAGTGAGTCAGCCCTACCCAACTTAGCAGAGGAGGAAGGACAAACACACATGTAATTGCTGCTCAGGACCATCTTATGCTCTGTTGGCTACTGGTGGAGTTCAGTTTCTGAAACAGTTGGTAGTGCCAGCCTGAGCACGATACTGTCAGAGGCACTTGGAGCTGGAGCCAACAAATTCCTGAGTCGTGGGGTGTGCTATCCTAAACAGTGCACAGGCACCACAATTGCAGCAAGGTGCTAGACAACTGAAAAATAAATCTCATACCTTCTGCTTGAGTTCCTTGTCATGAAATTGGGTCAGGGATTGCACTCATAGAGCTGAGGTAACATCTACTTACACCCTTCAAACCTGATGTTATGAGGAAAGGCTGGGGGAGCTGGGTCTCTGGAGCTTGGAAAAAAGGAGACTGAGGGGTGACCCCATTCACGGTGATAAATACGGAAAGGGCAGGTGTCAGGGGGATGGAGCCAGGCTCTGCTCAGTGGCACCCAATGATAGGACAAGGGGCAATGGGTGTGAGCTAGAACAGAGGAGGTTCCACATAAATATGAGAAGGAACTTCTTCCCAGTGAGGGTGACAGTGCACTGGAAGGGGCTGCCCAGGGGTGTTGTGGAATCTCCTTCTCTGGAGATGTTTAAAACCCACCTGGCCATGTTCCTGTGTGACTTGATCTAAGGGATCCTGCTGTGGCAGGGGGATTGGACTGGATGATCTTTCGAGGCCCCTCCCAATCCCTAATGTCCTGTGATTCTACAACGCTCATAAAGCTGATTGTATCAATAGCTTTGAGAAGGGATTACACACCTGGAAAACCTGAGTGCTGCAAGACTGAGCAAAACATCAGCTATTTCAGTGACTGCCTCAGCAAAGTTGCCTGTATTCCATGTTTCCCACCCAATCCAGGTATGACTATTTCTAGAAGTGTTCCGTGAGTGTTGCTGACACTCAGGGACACAAAGTCACTGCCTAGCAAAAAAGCAGTGCTGTGTGAATCATGTAGGTTTATTCATTACAGCCACACGTGGGGTGCAGCTGTCACACGAGAACATGCACATGGAACAGGGAACAGAGCAGGAATCAGAGTCATTCAGGCTGTTAGAGATCTTCAGGATCACCAAGTGTAATCATTGCCCCAGCACTGCCAAGACCACCAGTAAAACGTAAGCACCACATCTGACTTTTGACAACTGCAGAGATGGTGACTCCATCACCTCCCTGGGCAGCCCATTCCAACGCTTGACAACCCTTTTGGTGAAGAAAGTTTTCCTCCAGTCCAACCTAAACCTCCCATGGCACAAAATAAAACCTTCTCCTCTTGTCACTTGGCAGAAGACATCAACACCAACCCTGCTACAAGCTCTTTTCAGATAGCTGTAAAAAGTGATAAGGTCCCCGCACTAAGTCTCTTATCCAGGCTAAACACCCTCAGCCTCTCCTCATTAGATCTTCCCTCTAATCCCTTCACCTTAAGAAAAAAATAATCATATTCAAACGTGACCTTTGCTCAGCAGTGTTTTTCCTTTCCATGAGAAAGATCCACCTGGGGTTGGCTGCTGCTTTTTTTGAGATAAACAGAAACACAGCCCTGCAGTTTTTCCTGAAAAGTCTGTGAGGAACCAAGCCAACATAAATTCCACATTTAATTTTAGCTCAAGATACAGTTGCTTCACTATTTATCCTCCTCTGGACTTCACACAGTAGAACCAGGATTCCAAAGCCTGTATTTTACAACAAGGAACACTCCTGTCTTTCCAGGAATCTCTAACATGCACTACTGTGGCTGCATCTACATCAATATGAACTGAGCCTGAGGACTCAGCACAGGTCCCTTGGAAACCTCTTGCCTGGTCTAGATACAGTCACAGTGGACACAACCTGGGACAAGCACAGGTATCCTATTTATTCCATAAACCTTCTGACCCTCCTGGTAGCACTTGACAGGACTAATCTCTTTTTTAGTGCCTTTGTACCATGCAGAACCAAGTAGCCGCCTGTGAAGAGCGATGCATGACCTGCCCATTTATCCACTACAGACCTTTGGAAGAAACCCTAACAGATATTTTGGCCCAGAACTGCAGAACTTTCACAAATCTTCTCTGTCTGTATGGGATAGCATAGGATGAGCCTACCTACAAGCTCGCTACCTACCCAGCTGAGACTACCTACAAGCTCCCACAGGACAGAAGCTATGGGGCATGAGGTACATACAGAGCCCTCAGGTTTATCAGCATGAATTCAGAGGGATTTGCCTACATGGTTTCTCCTTTGACAAGGGGCAAGCCTGGCACACCCAGCGCTTAGGGACATCCACTGCTTAGAGCACCCATAAAGACAATGCTGTTCCCGGAAGAAAACCTGCTGTCTAGGTTTCTATGCACCATGGGCAGGAGGGAGCACAACAGCTGCAGTCCTTCTCCAGAGCTGAGGCAAAGATGAAACACTCATGACAGATGTCTTTGACAGATCCTCTGTTCTCAAGCAGATCGGTGCTAGAGAAAGTGCAGTCCTAAAGAAAAGCAGTAGGCCAACTACTAACAGAAGTTATGAAGCTGCCTTTGAACTGCTGCTCTCAGAGCAGGTGTGTGTCTGTCACAGAGGTCCTGTGAGCCCACAGTCAACTGTTTTATGGCTCATTGTGCTAATCGCAGAACATCAGACAGCCTGTCTCTTCTTCACAGCAAGATTAGCACTTGATCCCCTCAGGCAAGAACCCAGTGCTCAGACTCCTCTCCTAAGACCCTTTACCTGATTTCAGATCAGGAAATTCTAGGTGACCTGCGGTAGGATCTAAATGGCAGTCTGCCGAGGCTGTCACATCTCACCAGACACTGACCTTGGCCAGAGATGACACAGAAATGTTCCAGTTTAGAAACCGGCACCAGGGCACAGTAGGGTCACAGTAGCTTCTATACCTTCTCATCTGAAAAATGGTTTATGCAAGGAGGGAGGGCACCTGGACAAAGACTGTCCAGAAAGTAAGGGAAGGTTTTTGCTGCAAATAACCCAAACTAACATGATTTGGAGTTAATTAGCACAGAAAGTGCAAAACCGTAAGTCCAAGCTGCACTCAGGGAACACATCAGAGCAATAGATACAACCTAAGAGAACAGATGAAGATTAAACAGACAGTAAAGGGTAAAAAGCTCCAGCAGAGCTCTTCCAGACCAGGCAAAAAGCATGTAGATGTGAAGACTACAAAGCCTTTTCCTATCTCATAACAAGGACACATCTGTATTGGGGGGGGGGTTGTGTGTTACAAAACACAATCTATAGTATAGTCATCACATTTCCTGTGGGGCCAGGAGTGTGGACACTGTTCACTCAGCACAGAACCAAGCAGAGAACAGCTTAGTGAAGGATAAGACCAAGGCCTGGTCTAAACAGGGAAGGGGGGGGGTGGGGCAGTGTGACAGGCTAGGTTGAAACAGACAGGTAGTTCAGTGCCAGTCTGGGCTACACAGGCAGGAGAGTCGGTCCCAGGCTTGGCTAAATCAGACAAGCTGGTCAGCCCCAGATTAAGCCAAAGGGCAGGCAAGGGAGTGAATAACTTGGTTCAAACAAGCAGCCAGGACAGTCCTAGGCTTGGCTAAAGAGGCAAGTAAGTCTCAGCTTTGGCTAAACCACGACATGAGTTGCTTGAAGGCTTGGCTAAAACAGGTAGGAAGGTCAGACCCAGGCTCTGGGTTAACAAACATGCGAGCTGGACCCACTTTGGGCTAACAAACAGGTGGGCTGGACTCACTCATGGCTAACACGTAGAACCATCATGACACACACTAATCCTCTGTTTCCTTTATCTTTCAGTCACTGCAGTGTCTCTGCTAGCCCAGTACCCAAGTTCCTTACAGGGGTCAGTGCATTTCTACCCTTCTGTTCCCAATGCGTCTGGCACTGGGTAAATCATCACCATAAACAGACCAGAAGGGATCAATGACTCCACTGCACAAACAAGTCTATAGGGAGCAGTGGATCGAGCCCAGAGCCACATTTGAACACCATCAGCCTCAGCCAGCCTTTCCCCTCCGTGCACTGACAGCACTCCATGCTCAAAAGGATGGCAGTCACCCTGCTGCAGTAGGTTTCATCAGCTGCTTAACACATAGACATTAACATGGCAAGGAGATGTTAACATGGCATGCTTTACTAGTTTCTTTTACACAGTGCTGATTTCTCAGCTAAATGTAAGTCATCCTTCCAGTCTCCTCTAGCTTTTATGGCCATCTTGTGTATTTGGCAACTCTCGGGATAAAGTCACTTCCATTAAAGAAACCGGAGGGGTTCCCCCTGAATTTACTGCTACTGTTGTTATAGCCAGTTCTACCTTAGCCAAGACAGATTACACAGTGCTTCTCACGACCACTCAAACACCCTCCCCTAACCAGGCCTTACAAAGTCTCCAGTAAAGCCCCTCAGTCACCAGCACTTGCCCAGGTAAGACATCAAAAAGGAAAAAAAAGGTCCAATGACCAAACTCACGTGGCTGCACCTTCCACCCAGAGAGCCTCCACTCTCTTCTGAAGATGCTGAAAGGTCTCCCCAGGCCAGCAGACTAACTGATAGCTGCTGCCGTGCCCTATGTATACCCTCTTGTTGCTCATTAGGACATCAGCCCTGCATTATTACAACACTGAAAACAGCTGAGGTGATTGTGGGACTCAAAAGGGCCAGTCTATGAGGGACTGGAAGTAAGGGGGCATCTACAATCTCGTTGGGTAACCTGTTTCAGTGCCTCAGCACCCTCACAGGGAGGAATTTCTTCCTAAGATTCAACCTTAAGCTGCCCTCTTTCAGTCTGAACCCATCCCCCCTGTTTTAGCACCAGAGTTCCTTGTGAGAAGTCCCTCTGCAGCTTCCCTGTAGCCCCTTCAGGTACTGGAAGGCTGCTACAAGGTCCCCCTGGAGCCTTCTCTTCTCTAGGCTGAACCACCCCAACTCCCTCAGTCTGTCCTCGTAAGTCTAACTGCCTTGAGCTGCCCAATCTCAAACCAGTCTCTTGTAGGCTAATTGCCGACTTTAACTATTGTTCTCTCCTAATGTTTTATTTTGTTAACTCTAAACCACTATTAAGTACAAACAGAAATGAAACACTGCAGTTAATAAACCCACAATGGACATTATTCTAGAACCTGTATTTCTAGAGGGTTTCATAGCTTTCTCTTTTCTTTATACAGGTGATTTATCTCAAAATCCTTTCCTCATTTTCTGTTTGTTTATTCATTTTCTTGTTTTCAGAGAAGCCCTCTTAGATTTTCTAGTACTGATATAATCAAGTTTTCCTGTCCAGGTGTTTTCACTGACCTCTGCCCTTGGTTTCTCATTTTCTCTGCCTTAAATCCCTATCTTGTTATAATTGAATTCAATTTAATTTAGACTGAACAACACATGACGCCTTGATTCAAAGTTAATTCCAATGGTGACAACTCAGTTGTTTCTCACTGACCTCATTCAATTCCCTACCCAGCCTAGATAATAATCTTTGATTAGGTATCACCTCCATGATTACAGCTTTCATAAACACCGACACTCCCACCGTCTCAAGAAACAGTTCTGTTGCTGGTCTACAATGAAGGTGAAAATCAGTTCCAGCCTTCTCGTCAGCTCATTCTAACATATACCAACAGCCTGTCCTACTTGCTGCTTCAGATTCACATCTGGAATGTGGCAAAGAATTCTGAATGCATGCCCTGTTCCTCAAGAGTCGGTACTCGGACCAGTGCTGTTTAACATCTTTGTTGGTGACACGGACAGTTAGACTGCTGACAACATAAAACTGCGTGGTGAAGACAACACCCTGGAGGGAAGGGAGGCCATCCAGAAGGACCTTACAGGGCTCCAGAAGTGGGCTGTGCAAACTGCATGAAGTTCAAGAAGGACAAGGGCAAGGGTCTGCACCTGGCTCAAGGCAACCTCCTGTATTTCTGTAATTTCAGATTCCAAAGTCTGCTGAATGCAAAAACATGTTTTCATAAAGTAGCATTTTTATTTTATTAGCTCTTTATTTTCACATGTTTGGCAATTAAAATGAAATAAAGGAGAAATCTTGTCTTTTAAAATCAAAGAAAAGTCTCTAACTTGGTCTGTCAGGGGGATTGGACTAGATGATCTTTCGAGGTCCCTTCCAATCCCTAGTGATTCTATGATTCCATGATCTTGGCTGTCTGCGGGATCAGCAACAAGCAGAGACAAGGAATCTCCTTAGACCTTCCTGAACTCAGAGGGCTCTGCATGTTGTCAGGAAAGAGTTGAGGAGACAGCTTTCTCCACCAAAACTCACAGTAAACAGCAATGAGAGCCAAGCAGAACTGACAGCTAGGCAGCTGGAAGCAGGATATGGGGACAAATCCTCTAAGCCTGGGAGATAAAAAGACAGCTGCTCCGGCCTCATGCAAGCTGCGAAGCAACCCTTTCGCTCAGCCCTCCTTCTCACTTCCTAAACCCTGGGAATGATGGAAAGGCAATGAAGAATGAGAGGCAAAAGGCAGTCTTGGGGGAGGAAAATGAACATCTGTTGCTTGTACCCGAGGTCTTTGACACAGGCAGGCAGTGGGAGCTGCTGTGCATCTGGGTTGGGTGTGGGAGGGCAAAGGAAGAACATTAGGGAAGACAACACAGCGGGAGCCTGCCAGCACAACGGGCTGTTGGCTGCTGCTATTGCCAGAAGGTGCCTGCATCAGCTCAACGATAACCCAGCAGTCCTTTGGGAGATACTTCTGCCTGGGGGAGCAGGAGCCCTGGCTCCTGCAGACAGCACAGGCATTGCAGTGCTGTCTCTCAATTAACCCAGTTTGTTCCCTTTCATGTTGGGTCAATGAGTTACCATGCATTATGGCTTTAGCGGATACCCACTAATTAAGGGTGAATGAACGAGCAAACAGTCATTGAAGTTTGGATTCCTCGTTCCAGTGCTAAGATAGCTTTGGCATCACGTATGCAGGGCCTCATTCCAGGAGCACTGAACCTTTCCCTGGTCAAGGAATGTCACAAACAGCATCTGTGTACTGTACGTCACTCTTCCCTCGCACAGAGTGCCTATGTCTGTGTTCTCTGCTCAACGCAGCAACATGTTCACCACCATCAGGGAACAAGAACACCCACAGGTTTTTCCAAATGGGAAAATAAACAGGCAACACCAGGGCTTTTGTTGGTGGCCAGGCACTCCAGTGCAATGTCGTGCTGAACACTGCAATTCAAATTACTGCACCTGATAGTGATGGTTATTCTTGAACAAGCTGCCAAGTATTCCCACCAGCTTTGCTCTCACTGCTGACAGCACAAGACACTTCTGGGGGCAATGCAAGGCATTTGAATTTCAACATCTTTGTCAGAGAAAGTTCTGCTTATCTGGTACAAGACTCCATGAGGAGTCAGCTGAGCTGTGGGGTGTTTTCAATGTTTTGGGCAATTTAAAACAGGAGTTTTGCCTTTAGAACCAAAGAGAAAGCTTCATCTTGGCTGCCCATGGGGTAACCAACAAGGAAAGACAAGAAATCTCATGGGACCATTCTGTCAGCTGTCCTACAGAGGATCCCAACATGAACCACAACTGCCAGCTGACTCCCTTGCTGGCCCAAGGAGTCCCGTTTGGATTTTTAATAGTAATTTGTATAGTGCTTTCCACAGAGAGAAGGTGCTGTGTTCCCACATCAGTGTTGACCAACCATGCTGCTTAAGGGAGTGGTTTCATGAAGAAAAATCTCATGGACTTCAGTGTTGGCCCGAATGATTTCATCTCGGGCCGAAGGGCAAACAACATCACTTCATGAACCCCACATTTACTTAGATGATTTTAAATAAAGTTTCTAAACAGACCAAGCACACACGTTTACCTCCAGGAGATCTGGCAGTTGCCACAGAAGAACAGTTCTACATGGCTGTTGTTTTCAGGTTTCACAGCAGCAACACTTTGAAAGGCTTTAGTGGGCAGATAATATCCAGCAGTTCTTGTCTCTGTTTAGCAAGTTATCAGAGCAGTTTTTACTTAAAAAGATACAGATACTGACTGTGCTAAGAGTAATTTTTTCTCAACATGTGGTATGTGGTTACACACACCCTGAGGAATCACACCATACAGCTCTGTGTGCCATTATCTTACCACTACGCAGCAACAATACCAGTGGTGAATGGCTAGCGCTCCATCAGGCTGAAAAATCCTCCTGCTTTCACTCAAAAAGACAAAGGGATTTCCAGGAAAATCTCCATACTTCCATGGTGAACTTGTCTTTCTCACTAATGATGGTGCCACTTTGCCCCAGAAGCATGTTGAACACTACTGGGTCATGCACATGGCTGTGAAGGGCCACTCCTGGTTTGGTAGGAACATGCACAAACTCTTTTCAGGAGGTCTTGTCCTTCTGGAGAAGGATCTATACAGGTAGTATAACTGGATCAGCAACTGAGGGCTGAAGCTGTGTGCACTGAAGAGCAGTCTCTCCCCAGGAGACCATCATCCTGCTGGTAAAGGCTTTTTCTACACCATGAACAGAATCATAGAATCATCATGGCTGGAAAAGACCTCCAGGATCATCAAGTCCAGCCCTCAGCCCAACAGCTCCCTAACCCCTACACCATGGCCACAAGTGCTCCAGCTACTCAGTTTTTAAAACACCTCCAGGGATGGGGACTCCACCACCTCTCTGGGCAGCCTGTTCCAGTGCCCAACCACTCTCTCGGGAAACAACTTCTTCCTAAGATCCAATCTAAACCTCCCCTGATGCAACTTGAGGGCATTTCCACTCACTCTATCATTAGGAAATCTGGGAGAAGATAGCAGCATCAACCTCGCTTTGAGGTAGCTGCAGAGAGCAAGGTCTCCTCTCAGCCTCTTCTTCTCTAGACTAAATAACCCCAGTTCCCTCGGCCACTCTTTGCTGGGCCCTTTCTCCAGCCCTTCCACCAGCCTTGTTGCCCTTTTCTGGCCCCGCTCCAGTACCTCAATGTCCTTCTGATACTGTGGCACCCAAAACTGGACCTAGTACTCAAGGTGCAGTCTCATGAGTGCAGAGTACATGGTCACCACCACCTCCCTACTCCTGCTGGTAATCCCATTCTTAATCCAGGCCAGGATGCCACCTGGGCACCCTGATGGCTCCTGTTCAGCAGGCTGTCATCCAACACCCCCTGGTCCTTTTCCACCAGGCAGCTCTCCAGCCACTCTTCTTCCAGCCTGTAGCTGCTGGGAGTTGTTGTGACTGAAGTGCAGGACCTGGCACTTGGCTCTGTTAAACCTCATCTCACTGGCCTCAGCCCATCACTCCAGCCTGTCCAAGAACAAGTTTGCTTAAAAGAGAGGAAATCCAAAGAATCAGACTTTCTGCCTGGGTACAGATCAATCACAAACTGGAATCTGGAAGTCACTTAACAAACTGTAATTTGGATGAGCAACGATGCATTTCAAGAGATTTCTTGCATTTCCCCAGCAGAATTGTCAAGGGAAAGCATTCACAGCATCTCAGCACCTTGCCTTCTCTTTGAAACCAGTACTTATGGGAATACGGGAATGGAAGCTCATCTGTAGAAACATGAATGCTTCTAAAGCTTCAGAACAATGGACGTGTTACATTAGAGGAGAGGGAACTCTATCTCTGATTTATGTCTTATGTGCAAAGATATTTTAGATGATCAAAAAACTGTGGCCAGCAGATCAAGAACGGTGGTTCTGCCCTTCTACTCTGCCCTGGTGAGACCTCACTTAGAGTGTTGTGTCCAGTTCTGGAGCCCTCAGCACAAGAAGGATGCAGACAGGCTGGAGCACGTCCAGATGAGGGCCACTAAAATGATCAGGGGAATGGAGTCCCCTGTGTGTCACTCACCAAAGGCTGCCACTGGACTCTGTTTAGAGACTCAGATGGTATCAATATCCCCATAACTAAGAAGACCTGGAAGCACACTCCCTCACAAACCAGGCAAGACAGAGAAGGCCCTCCTCTATCACACTCCTTGTACAGCTCTGTGCTACCAGAGAGACCTCCCCACCACAACTCTTCCTTCCCACTGCTGCAGGAATGACCCCTTCTCTAAGAACCATTCCTGGGAAAAGATCAGTGAGGGGCAAATCTGAGGGAAAGGTGCTCTGGGTCTGTGACCTGACACACAGGGTGCTCCTCCAGCAGCCTTAGTGATGACACATTTCTGACACTCATGATTGATCTTATTCTGGCCTTGTCACTGCTATTTCTCCCCACAGCTTCTCCACTCTGTCATGCAGCCTGTGGACATGACAAGAGGTGCAAACAGCAGACACTCCATAGCAAGGCTGGCTTTAAATAGTTTAGTGATGGCAACTTTGTGCTGCTGAGGTTTTATCAAAGTGAAGCCCTTTGAGTGTGGAGGTGATGAATAGCTGGTCAGGAAAGAAACCACTGTCAGGTGACTGCAGGGACTTTTAAATTCCTCCCCTCTTCAACATTTCACCTGTGGAGGAAAGCCTTGACTTCAGGGTGATATTTGTGTTGATGGCTGCCTGGATTGTCTGTAGACAAGAGAAGAAGACTGAGGCGATAATAAATCTGTGGACCTCAGAATTCCTCCTTGGTAGCTGCCACTGGGCAGAAGCCACCCTAGGTAACTCATGGGTAAAAGCAATTAAAACCAGGAGCTGCTCTTGCTCTTACAGTCCAAGCAGGGGCTGACAAACTGAATCACAGAACGACTGAGGCTGGAAAAGCCCTCCGAGCTCATCCAGCCCAGCCCAAAACCTAACACCAGCCAGAACCACGGCACTAAGGGCCACATCCAATCTCTTCTTACACCTCTTGCTCAGAAGGCTCTCAGCCTGTAAAGGGAGTAGATCCAGCTGATTTCTTTTTCCTCTGCAGGTCAGAGGCCCAGCTTTCCTTCCTCAGCTCCTCTCTGCAGATCCTGGGGAAAAGATTGGAAACTACAAAAAGGATGAAGCAGGCTCCTCTCTCCAGTGGGAATAGGAGAAAGCTCCTCTGAGATAACGGGCAGCTGGATCAGCTGTGGGATGGCAGGATTTCCAGGCAGCAGAGCCACAGAGAGAAGGATGGGCATAGAACATTGACTTCTAGGTGCCCCATGGTGAGTTCACAGCAGAAAAGGGGTGGTTCTACAAAGAGACCTGTGGAGCATCGTACAGATCCTATTATTAGTAAGCACTGCTTAGTCTTCCAAAGCATTTTCCTCAAGCCAGAGCATCATAAAGTGCTCCCCCAGCTGTTATACGCCATGGGTAATTATAGTCTGCAGATGCTAACGTAAGGAACGGATGTCACTTACAATACACCCCACTACAGGATGAAAGGTTTTATTTTAGGCTTCAAAGCAGCAAATTGCTAGTCCTTCTCAGTCTTTCCACTGGTTTTCATCCTGTAGAAGTAATAACCCAGCCCCACTCATCGGGTTGGGGTGAATTAATTTTTAAAGAGGGAAGGTGCTTTGAGGCTACTTGAGGCCAAACAAATGTTTTGCTTGTGGCTGTTGATGAATAACAGAATCATCATGGCTGCAAGATCATCAAGTCCACCCCTCATCCCAAGAGCTCCCTAGCCCCTAGACCATGGCTTCAAGTGGTGGCCTCAATATCTCCAGTTACAGTGACTCCACCAACTCCCCAACCACCCTCTCCATAAACAGCTTCTTCCTAAGATCCAATCTAAATGTCCCCTGATGCAACTTGAGGCCATTTCCTCTCATCCTATCATTAGGAATTTGGGAGAAGAGAACACCACCAGTCCCGCTACAACCTCCTTTTGTGTAGTTGTAGAGAAAGTGAGTGGGCAGTCAAAGAAGAAATCACCCACGTCAGCTGTAACGTGGCCTCTTGGGGACAACGGGGCCTCAGCTTCACGGTCGTTTGTGGATGAAGCAGCAAGCTCAGTCAAGGTCAGGCTGCAGCAGCTCGGGAATTCTTTGTGGAAACACTGGCACAGCCCCAGACAACTCTCACAGTGCTACAGTCCCCCTCTCATTCCAGTCTCCTACTCCTTTGCTCAACTAGGTCCGAGGAAGGTTGAAAAATCTCATTTATCCATGGGGTTTCAACAGCCACATT
Organism: Phoeniculus purpureus; assembly: GCA_028565055.1. Lineage (NCBI taxonomy): Eukaryota > Metazoa > Chordata > Aves > Bucerotiformes > Phoeniculidae > Phoeniculus > Phoeniculus purpureus. Next base: position 26,593,086 of record JAOXOE010000441.1, read on the forward strand.
TTCTAAATATCATCTCCTGGGGATGCGCAGTCGCCTTTTTCCACTTGTGCTACAGCCACAAGAACAGTTGGTGCCCCGTGATTACAGTCTTGAATTCAGCCTAGCCTAAAATACATTTGAAACTGTGGATTAGAGGGTTAGCTGCCCTACAGACTTTTAAACTGCTCAACGTCTTTGTAAATGTGTCTCCAAATCAGAGACCATTCAGCCAGCGTTGTTTCACAAGGGGAAAATCAAGGCACATTCCCTCCCAACCGCTAAAGGAAGAAGCAGCAGACAGGCACACTGCAAAGATCTGCTCCTTTGCTGCATTTTCCAAATGAACACTATTAATTTTACATTCACCCATTAATTTTTTATGGAGTTTTATTTGAAGTAGGGGGCTATAATTTCGGCTCATTTTTGAGTGACTTGAGGTTCCTTTTATTTCTCCCATCACCAGGAAAGACTTGATTGTGCGCTCTCTCTCTCTCTCTATGTAATTGATGCTGGTCTGCTATTTATTCTGTCTCTTTAGAATACAGGAAGCCTCTGTAAAAGCCACAGAGGTGATTGTGCTATTGGATTTGGATGATGTGATTAAACGTGCCTGGATATGAAATTTGTCAGCAAAGAACCTACTCAGACCACATTCTGAAGAAAAATCCAGTGACTCACAGAATCACAGAACATTAGGGATTGGAAGGGACCTTGAAAGATCATTTGTCCAATCCCCCTGCCACAGCAGGATCACATAGGTCAATCGCACGGGAACATGGCCAGGCGGGTTTTAAATGCCTCCAGAGGAGGAGACTCCACAACACCCCTGGACAGCCACTTCCAGGGTTCTGTCACCCTCATCATGAAGTAGGTCCTTCTCATATTTATGTGGATCCTCCTATGCTCCAAGTCACACCCACTGCCCCTTGCCCTATCATTGGATGCCCCTGAGCAGAGCCTGGCTCCATCTTCCTGACACCCATCCTTCACATATTTATCAACATGAATGGGGTCACCCCTCAGTCTCCTCCAAGCTCAAGAGATGCAGCTCCCTCAGCCTTCCCTCATCAGCGATATGTTCCACTCCCTTCATCACCTTTGTGGCTCTGTGCTGGACTGTCTCAAGCAGCTCTGTGTCCTTCTGGAACAGATGTAGTCTCACCAGGGCAGTGTAGTGGCGGAGGAGAACCTTTCTCCATCCACTAACCACCCCCCTTCTCACCCATCCTAGGACACCACTGGCATTCTTGGCCACAAGAGCCTATTGGCTGGCTCCTGGGCATCCTGATGGCCACCGAGATCCCCAGGTCCCTTTCTCCTAGACTGCTCTCCAGTAGGTCAGTCCCAAACGTGACAGTGGAGATACTTTTGCTGCTGGCATTTCAAACAATCACACCTCAAGTTTGAACTAAATCACTGAGAGACTATTTATGCCTTCACCATTTCAATTTGCTTTGCTTTCTTTTCCCTTGCCCAGCAGCTCCACAGGAGGTAGCAATGGAGACAGTACAAATGGTAGAGACAGATAGCATAGATAGCACAGGCATCAGGACACATTTATCTGGGAATGATAAATGACAATAAGCCATCTGAGAGCATCTAGTTATGAGTATGTGAAGCTCAGCTTAAGTTATGCTTTGCCTCTATGGAGCGGGTCCAAAGAAGGGCAAGGAGGCTGGGGAGAGCTCTCGAAAACAGGCCATGTGAGGAGCAGCTGAGGGAACTGGAGTTATTTAGTCTAGAGAAGAAGAGATCTTATTGCCGTCCACAGCTACCTGAAAGGATGTTGTAGCGAGGCTGATGCTGCTCTTTTCTCCCAAATTACTAATGATAGTACAAGCAGAAACAGCCTCAAGTTGCATCAGGGAAGGTTTAGATTGAATCTTAGGAAGAAGTTCTTTCCTGAGAGAGTGCTTGGGCACTGAAACAGGCTGCCCAGGCAGGAGGTGGGGTCCAGTCCCTAGAGGGGTTTAAAAACTGAGCAGCTCGAGCACTTGAGACCATGGTCTAGGGGTTACAGAGTTGTTGGGTTGAGGGCCAGACTTGATGATCCTGGAGGCCCTTTCCAGCCATAAAGATTCTATGACTCTATGATAATGTGATTTGTCTCTGTGGATCAGCACAAATTCCCTCACTCAGCTGTCTCAGACTAAACCCACCCTTCAGCCTTGCAGATGAACCCTTCCTGTAGGACACTCAGTGGTTAATGGTGGTGGTTGGCTCTCTTTCGAAATGTGAGCAGCCTGAGTATGTGCTCTGGTATATCTGAATCCCCCAGGCAGGAAAGCAGTGTTAGGGAAGCACTGGGATAAATTTAGCAACTGATAATGTAAACAGCACGGAAAATATGCGTGCAGACAGGAGGGCATGGCCATGTTTGCCAGCTGGGACAGCACTGACCGTCTGGAAACAAGACTGTCATACATTTACAGCTGATCCAAAGGCTTGGGCATGTCTTCAGTTTCATGCTCTACAGGTCATCCCACTAGAGCCAGTGAGTCTGCAGAATATACAGTTAAACCATAGAATGGCCAGGGTTGGAAGGGACCCTAAAGATCACCTAGTTCCAACACCCCTGCAGAGGCAGGGACACCTGCACTATAGCAGGTTACTTAGGATTAGAGCAGCTTACTCAAGGCCCCAGCCAACCTGGCCTTCAACACTGCCAGGGATGGGGCAGCCACCACTTCCTTGGGCAACCTGTTCCAGCATCTCACACCCCTCACAGCAAAGAATCTGTTCCTCATGTCCAACCTCAATCTCCTCTCTTCAAGTCTGGAACCCCTTCCCCTCATCCTCTCACTACTACCTGTGTCAAAAGCCTTCCCCCAGCTTTCTTGTAGAAAATTGGAAAAGCTGCTAGAAGGTCACCTGGGAGCCTCTTCTCCATGCAGCTCAGCCTGTCCTCGCTGGGGAGGTGCTCCAGCCCTCTGATCATTTGAGTTGCCCTTCTCTGGACATCTTCCAGGAGCTCTTTGTCCTTCTGATGTTGGGGACTCCAGGACTGGACACAGGACTCCAAGTGGGGAGTACACAACAGACGCTACAGAATCATTCATTTTTGTGATAATCAGGGACTTAGGGAGTAAAATGTCCTTGGCTTCACTTACTAAACAGATCAGTAACATAAACAGGCAGTTACTCTTAACTACTGTCAGTGACTGATCAGCCTAAGGAAAACCCTGGTTAGCTTTACCGTTTGTTTGTTGGTATGTGACTAACTTGTCACTTTGCTTGAAACAGTAAATATCAACTTGCCAGCAGCCAGAGAACAGTCTGACTCCTTTTAATTCACTTGTTTCCAGTATCACTTCACTCACTAGTCTAAGATTCAGCCTCATAGCCTATTTTCCTGCAGCTGCTTCCATATCCCTATCCACAAGCTCAACACGAGTGAGTTCCTCAGGAGGACGTTTGAAATGTCACAAAGAGTCAGTCAAATTGCTAAGCTGCAGGCACTAACAAGAAACAATTACACGAACTCTCAAGCTGAGGCCAACCCTGCCTGCAGCACTTTGTTCAGATTCCTCTCTTCCTGCATCCTTGCTTCCCTAATTGTCTCTAACTGGGAGCTTTATACCAATCACCAAACATCCTCGCTGCATCCTCACATTATCCTGTACACACGAATGGGACTGTTAACTCTCAGTTCTAGGTTTCCTTCCCCAGTTACAAGAACAGCTTTCTTGCCATGGTTTGCCCATCGTGGCCTTTGGTGTCGTTTGGTTTTGATAAGGATAAAGTTTCCTCTTTGAAGAAGCCCTTGTTCAGACATGAGATGGAAAATATCCAAACCCAGCCAGCCAAGCGCACTGTGAACGAAGAATTCTCTTCATAAAATATAGCTTCCACAGAACCAGTGTCCCTAAAGAAAACAAGGCAGCCATGGTGGCCACGAACACCCATAGATGCACATGGGTTTGCATTTGTGTGCACATGCATGAATCCAGCTGGTATCGACACTACTTCTAGCTCCCTCCTGGATTTTTTTTTTTGCTGAAGGAGCTGGAGTTGTTCAGCCTGGAGAAGATAAGGGTCCATGGGGACCTGATAGCAACCTTCCAGTAGCTGAAGAAGGCTACAAAAAAGCAGGAGAGAGACTGTTTATGAAGGCCTGGAGTGACAGGACAAGGGGCAATGTTTTCATATTAGAGAAGGGGAGACGGACATGTTAGGTAGAAGTTCTTTAGCAGGAGGGGGGTTGAACACTGGAACAGGTTGCCCAGAGTGGGAGCTGAGGCCCCACCCCTGGAGATATTCAAGGGAAGGCCAGAGAAGATTCTAGGCAGCCTGATCTAGTTGAGGATGGCTCTGCGCACTGCAAGGGGGTTGGACTGGATGATCTTTGGAGGTCTCTTCCAACCTGGGCCATTCTATGATTCTGTGAAAAAGGCTGAGATGGGGAAGCAAAAGGATGCGACAAGTGAAGTCAACATGGAGAACCCGACATGGAGAACCATTCCTCACCCTTAAAATTCCCAGGGGCTTGACTGAATCTGAGATCTAGATATGCACAAAGTGCAAGGTGCAGCAAAGATTCATATGTAGCTGTATCCTTTCTTACCTCCATCCCAAGAGAAGTGTTAGTTCCCTATGCCCTGACAGAAGTAAAGCCATAGTGTGATCCATGGGAACCTGTGCCAGCATCTCAGTGCCTTCTGTACAAGTATCTAGCACATGCAATTTTGCAGGTTGCTCATCCTATCTTAACAACACAGGAGCACGCTGCAGCTTCATGTCACTCCTGTTTTTGGCACAGACTGAGTGACCAGAGGACATTCTTTCGGCTAGCAAAAAGACGGCTGGCTTTTTTTTGCATGGTTTCCCCCATCGAGCCTCCCCAGTAAAAGCCAGCAAAAGGTCTGTAATTTCTTCTGTATGAGAAACAAATTTCTTATGAAATCCTTCTGTTAGGTAGTGTTGTTGCTCATACAACATAAAAATGTTCCAGTGAAGTAGGAGACACCATAACCCTCAGCAGTTAATTCAAGACTGTGTATTAGCATCAGAAAGCAATTAGCTGTTTAAATTCAGATCAACTGGTGGGGTCACAGTAAATCTACTGTAAAGAAGGAGAACTGAGAAAATTGAAGAGAAACTTCCTAGTGGGACTGCAGTAAATACACAGTAAATCAGCTCTTGATAATTGAGGATACACAGAGAGAGATAAAAAATACCGAAGAATCCAGAGCGAGTTTACTTTAGTATCTGTCCTGGCGAAGGAAGGCACAGGAAAGAGAAAGCCTGGATTGTTGAAAGGGCAGGGGGAGGGCGAGTATTTTTTCTGTCAACATCATCATAAAGAAAGGAAAATGTCAGTGATATTGATAGGACAAAGATGAGAAAGGAAAAACGGGGCTCTGTTAGATGCTGAACAGTGCAGCAAAGCTCAGACTACAATGGGTATGAAAGGCTGGACTGCTCATTTGGATGAGAAGATGACAAATTGCTAACAACGTGAGCCTTGCTCCTGTTCAATTGCATTTTAATAACATGAAAGGGCTCAATGCAACCAGCAAGAGGCCCAGAACAGAAATTACCTTATAAAAAGATCATCTGCCTCAGCATCTGTCACCGCTGAGCAGGAAGAACACAACAGCAGGGGGAGAGATCAGGATGCCCTCACTGTTTTTGACAGGGTGGTATGAATGGCCGTATCCACAGGGATGTGGTTAAGGCAACAGAACGCCCCATCTCAAGATCTGCTTTTGTCACAGATTCTGGACAAAAGGCACTGACGCTGCCTAGAAAGTGAAGTTTGCAGCAGCAAATCCATGGAGGTGAAGATCCTGCCTTTATATTTGCAGAGACAGAAGTTGTTTAGTAGTTGACTGTAAAAAGAAATAGATCCAATAAAAGCCGATCGAATAAAATCTGCAAAGGTTGTTTGCATCTTCCTTAAGGCACCCCCTGTTTTCCTGTTCCAGTTCTCAGTGAGTTGACAGTATTTGCACACTGAAAACTTACCCCAAATCTGGATAATGATGAGGGGAACAAAAATGTAGATCAAATATCAACTGCCAGTCAACAAAATGGCTCAGTTCTCCCTCTGACTTCCCTTTGGACCTGATGTGCTCGGCAGAGAGCATCCTGCCTCACACGAGAGACAGGAGCTTTAAGCTTTTCCTTTTCAGAGATGGTTCTGAGGGCAAAACATGCCGTGCTATGAGAAAGATTTTATCAAACTAGTAAGGGCTGGGATGAAAGAGCCCTGTAACAGCTTACACTGCAGACAATCCTGAAGAAGCCGAGAAGACGACACAGTGCATAAACCAGGGCAAAATATGACCCCGCTTTTTAATTCTCCAAAAATCAAAGAACTGTAAGATACAAGGTTCTAAGTCCTATTTTTTCCCCATTGAATCCCCATATACATGGACATAGAGTATTGGGGGCAGTGCTGGGCCTCTCACTTCAGGAAAGAGATGGAGGGGATGGAGCAGGTCCAGAGGAGCAATGAGGCTGAGGAAGGGACTGGAGGGAAAGGCTGATGAGGAGAAGCTGAGGGAGCTGGGGATGTTGAGCCTGGAGAAGAGGAGACTCAGGGAGGAACCTTCTCCCTCTCTCCAACTCCCTGAAGGGAGGTTGTAGTCAGGTGGGGGTTGGGCTCTTCTCCTAGGCCAACTATCACCAGGATGAGAGGGTAGGGCCTGAAGCTGCCAGGGGAAGGTCAGGTTGGATGTTAGGAAGCCCCTCCTCTGGAAAAGGGAGATCAGAGCCTGGACTGGACTGCCCAGGGCAGTGGTGGAGTCCCCATGCCTGGAGGTGTTGAAGGACAGCCTGGCTGTGGCACTCGGTGACCTGGTGTGGCTGCTGGGGTGATGCTGGGGGCTGGGCTAGCAGAGCTCAGAGGGCTCCTGCAGCCTCAGTAACAACGATAATTCCGTTAGATGTAGGTGCAGAGTGTCACCTAGCAGCTGTGTCCGGCGCTGTTGTCTGTGTTTTAGTGGGACCGTCCGAAACGCGTCGATTTTCAGTCGCTTTTGTTACCGTGTGGAGCCATTTCACCCGTGCAGGGAACTTCACTCAGCCATCCGTAGCCCGAGCCGTCAGGGTGGCAGTTCTCTGGTCACAAGGAGTAGCCATGCCTACGCCCTGGAGAGCTCATCCGGGCTTCTAGCGGCCCTGAGTCTGTTGGCTGCGCCGGGGCTGCCACAGGATGAGTCTGACAGGATGAAGCTGGCAGCGTCTGCCTTGCCTGCTGCTCCCGCGTTAGAATTCAGCTCGCCAGCCCCACAGCACCCTGCCTCCCATTAATGGCATGCAACAAGACACTCGCATTTCCATAACTAAATTAGGAGTGCGGCGGTTTCTTCCGGCTAATCAGGGCAGGCTGATAAACCTCGCTGGCTGTTTAATAAATGAATTGTGACTGATTACCTATTAATATGGGCGCCTCAGGAATTCACCCCGGGGGAAGCAGAGCAGTGAAATAGAGAAGGGCCTGGCCCCCTGGGAAATCAGAGCTTCATGTTTGCAGCTTAAATATCTCTGTGAAGTATCAATAAGGAGGTAATTGAATTTTGAACACAAACATGAGTGCCCGATGGATGGACGGGGGGGAGCTCTGATCATCTCCTCGTGCCCCTTCGTGCTCCCCTCCCCTTCCCCTTGGAGACCACTCGAGTGAAGATGGATGCTAAATCCATTAAATAAAGATTGGACTCTGTTGTGGTAGAAAATGACAGCTTAGCTAGATCCCTGGGCAAGTTGGGACCTTCAGCAATACAGAAAATTAAAATATACATTTTTAACAAGCGTGCTGTTGGTACAGCAATAATGGCCGGGTGGCTTGTGGGGCTTGCTCACCTTTCAGAGCTGCTTTTGTCTGCTGCTAGCACTTGCTCTTGTCTTGAAACCAGCCTGCCTGGCCTTTCTGAAGCAGGGAAGGCTTAAGGGAAGGAAGGTTTTTTCTTCACCTGCTGTCTTGGGCACTTCCTCTTGGCTGTTACGGCTGTAACGGGATGGAAGACAAGTTCTCTCATATTTGGGGATGGAAATAGCTAACTTTGGCTGCAGCATACTCAGTCACGCAGTTGGAAGTCGTCTGGAGGAAGGACAGAGGTGGTATTGGAGGGCAAAATGTAAATGCGACCAGGCTCTTCTCCTAATGGGCTTTATTCTCCAAGCGCGTGGCTTTGTTCTCCATTTAGTCCAGATCGGTTTTCCTGAACCCTGACGTCATGGGAAGGATGAAGGATTAGTGCGGGGGTCTGTGCTGTGAAATGGCACTCCTCTTTCTCCACTTGTAAGAACACAGCTGAGGTGACTTGTGATGAGGTGACTTCGTACCGCTGCGCTGGGCTGCTGCTGACCTTTCCAGGCTTTGCAGGCATCTGCCCGCGCAAGTAGGGGACCGCTGCCACGCTAACGAGACTGCTCTTGTCTTCCAAACCACGTGATCATTGGGTGAGCAAAATTCAGACTGGTTTCTGCTTGACACTTCTTAACAAGAAGTGAATCCAAACGAATGTTTTCCTGGGGAAAATTGCTGCTTCGTCCTTCGAGACACGTTTGCCTTTGTTGAAGACAGTTTTGAGGCTGCAGAAAGAGAAGATTTATTCCTTGCTGAGTTATGGTGGACTGAGACAGTAGTAACGTTGGGATTTATATCCAGCCTTCCATAGCATCTCCCTAATACCACTTTATCAGACTGAGTCCTCTCAAATTCAAGCAGTAATGCCTGGAAAACCTTTGATGCCGCATCCTCAGCTTCAGCTGCCAAGAACTGAACGCAGCATCGTCGTCTTTGATTTAGAACAAACAAAAGTAGATATTAAGGGTAAGGAAATTATTAATATACACGAGTCCATTCCAGAGACAGTAACGAGTGCACTGGGAATGTTTTGGCCTCCATTAACTCGGAGTTGCTGCAGACGGGCAAAGGCTTTTCCATCTGTTTCCTGAACTATAATCTGCTTCCACATCCCAGCAGTTTACCACGCTTGTCCTTCTTGAAAGGGGCTGTGAGTTGAGACTATCCATTTTCTTTCATCCGTCCATCCATACTTGTAGCAAGGAGAAAAAATCCGAAGCTCAGTCAGCCTCGAGGAATCTTTCCTGGTGATTGCATCAACCGAGGATGAGCAGACAGCAGCCCTCAGCTGAACTGTAGTAGTTCATGCGGTCTGTTAGGGTTGGAAGGAGCTTTCAAAGGCCATCGGGTCCAACCCTCCTGCTCAAGCAGGATACAAGTTACTGAAAAGCAGAACCATCTAAGAAGCCTCAGTCAGCTCCACACAACCACATCCAGCCGGGTCCAAAACACCTCCAGAGGAGGGGACTCCACCGCCTCCCTGGGCAACCCGCTCCGATCTTTAGCAACCCTGACTGTAAAGATTTTCCTCAGGTCGTGGAAACTTCCTGTGTTCAAGCTTGCATCCGTTACCCCACTGAAAAGAGAGGATTCCTTTCTCTTGGCAGCCAGCCCTCATCGATTTGTAGCCGGTGATTAAATCCCCTCGTAGCTGCCTTTTGCCCAAACTAAAGAGTCCCAATGTTCTCAATCTCTCTTCATAAGGCAGTTGTTCCAGACCCCCAGTCATCCTTGTACCCCTGCGTTGAACTCTCTCATTTAATTTTCTATCCCTCTTGAATTGGGGAGACCAGAACTGGACAAAGGATTCCAGATGCAGCCTTGCTAAAGCAGAATAAAGGGGTAGAAGAACCTCCCTTGATCTGCTGGACACCCTCCTCTTGATCCATCGCAACACTGTCTTGGCCTTCTTGACCACAAGGGCCCATTGCTGATCCATTTTTAGTTTGTTATCCTCAACAAGTCCAAGATCCCTCTCCCCAGGGGTGCTCTGTAGCTGGTCACTACCCAACCTGTATTGATGCCTCCCATTATCCCTTCCCAATATTAGGAATGTAGGAATTTATAACACTGGATGCCCACAGAGTAGATGTGAAGGAAGCAGGTGTCTAGGGAAGAAGTCTGTGTGATATGAGGGAGGCAGGGATTGTATCTGACACTGCAGTACCATTATACCCTGACAGTAGTGGCTTACCCTTTTTTTTCCACAACAGAGTCTCTGATGGGCAGCAGTTTGCTGGAAGAGTCTACAGTGCACAGTAAGAATCTCATGGCCATGAACTCTCAGCCCAGCCTTGGAGTCGAGTCTCTGCACCTGCCGGACACTGAGTCTATTATTGGAGTAGAGGAAGGTGACACCAGCTGCTCCTTTTTCCGACCTCTTATATGTGGTGACTGAGGTGGGCCTGGCTGTTCCTCACCGTGTTGCATTGGGATGAGTGAACACCGCTTTAACAGAGAGCAGGTGGGTAAATGGAGAAAGAATCTGAAACCTGAAGTCAGAGAAGATCTACCAGACGAAGTTGCTCTCTTCCAGAGCTTAAGAGTGAAGTCTGCTCTGTAGGTTTCATTTAACCCATGTGGAGGAACACCATTTCCAAGCTGTCTGTGCAGTCCATTCTCCTAAAGCCCAATGTGTTTATTTTGCTGGAGCACCTAGGAGACTCAGTTAAGGAACAGGACCTCACTGTGCTAGGCACTTGTACGGACGTCCAGTCTCTCGAGCAACAAGGCATTCCTTCTAGCCTTTACCTTCAGAGACTAAATTCTAATCCATCTTGCTGTCAGAAGCTGACTTACGATCTGAAATAAACGTCCCCGTGATATAATTTAATTAAATGTCCTGTGTTCTTTTCCCGCTTTCCACTGTTGTTGGGGTTTTTTTGTCTCCAAAATGTGTTTGGGATATTGAGTTCTTTAAATTAGTCTACCATGTGGATGCTTTCAAGTGCTGTTAACTTCAAAGTTTCCCTCAGAATTGGTAGTTTTGGTGAGGTGCTCTGTGCTGTAATGGCTCGTAGGTGAAGCTTGTGCTTTACATTTATGTTGCTTCCCAGCTGGATGTAAAGGTAGTGCTGCTTTGGTAAAGATCATTTGGAGGTTCTTGCAGAAGCTGATCAGTGCTTGAGGGTAGGGAGGCACTGCAGAGGGACCTGGACAGGCTGGAGTGATGGGCTGAGGCCAGTGGGATGAGGTTGAACAAAGCCAAGGGCTAGATCCTGCCTAGTCATAACAACCCTCAGCAGTTACAGGCTGTGGGAAGAGGGGCTGGAGAGCTGCCTGGCGGAAAAGGACCTGGGGGTGTTGGTTGAAAAGTCAGCTGAACAGGAGCCAGCAGGGTGCCCAGGTGGCCAAGAAGGCCAGTGGCATACAGGCCTGGATCAGAAACGTTGTAACAAGCAGGAGTAGGGAGCTGATCCTGCCCCTGTACACTGCACTCATGAGACCGCACCTTGAGTCCAGTTTTGGGTGCCGCAGTATCAGAAGGACATTGAGGTGCTGCAGCAGCGCCAGAGAAGTGCAGTGAGGCTGGGGAGAGGGCTGCAAAACAGGCCCTGTGGGGAGCAGCTGAGGGAACTGGTGTTATTTAGTCTAGAGAAGAGGAGGCTGAGAGGAGACCTTAGCACTCTACAGCTACCTGAAAGGAGGTTGTAGCCAGGCTGGTGCTGGGCTCTTCCTCAAATTACTAATGATAGGATGAGGGGAAATGGCCTCAAGTTGCATCAGGGGAGGTTTAGATTGGATCTTCGGAAGAAGTTCTTCGCTGAGTGGTTGGGCACTGGCACAGGCTGCCCCAGGAAGTGGTGATGGTGGTCCCTGTCCATGGAGGTGTTTTAAGAAATGAGTAGGTCTAGCACTTGAGGCCATGGTCTAAGGGTTAGGGAGATGTTGGGATGAAGGCTGGACTCGATGACCCTGGAGGTTGTTTCCAGCCATGATGATTCTATGATTCTATGCTTCACTGCAGTGTCTTTTTTACCACACAGGTTAGCTGAACAGGCTGTAATTCTCTTAACAGTGTATTTTCATAAAATGCAAAAATCCAGAGCAAAAGTTGACACTTGCTGTATTTTTCCTATGTTATATTCCTCTCTTAAGGTTTTGTGTTATACTTCACATACTTAGAAAGTTCTTAGGCATCATCAAGCATTATTATGGAAATTAGCAACACCTTAAAATGTCTGTATTCAAATTTCCAGCTATAGCCATATGAGCTCTGCGGGCATTAGGCTACAGGCTTGGATCATGGACTTCCTTTCTCTCTCAATATGACAAGGCAGGGTGGCATTACGATTATATCGCTGCTTTTTTCACAGAATGATTGGGACTGGAAAAGCCCTCTGAGCTCATCCAGCACGGTCCATGACCTAACATCACCACAATGGCCACATCCACTCTGTCCTTCAACACCTCCAGGGATGGGGACTCCCCCACTGCCCTGGGCAGTCCAGTCCAGGCTCTGATCACCCTTT
>JAOXOE010000441.1:26622112-26633568 GCA_028565055.1 Phoeniculus purpureus
GGGCTGGGGCTGGTGGCCGCCGGGGAGCAGCGGTCCCGCCGCCGCCGGAGCCGGCTTTTTGGCAACCCTAATCCCGGCTGGGCCCTGTGATTGGCTGCGCCGCTCTGACCCCGCTCGGGCTCCCGGCTGGGCGGATAAAAGGGGCCGGACCCGGGGGCTCCCAGGCATTCTCGGAGCGGGCACCGGGGACCGCCGGCGGCAGCATGACGGGCAAAGCGGGCGCGGCGCTGGCCCCCAGCTTGTCCGGTAAGCCCAAGCCCGACGGTGCGGCGGCCGCCCCACCACCGCCTTCGTCGCCCTCTGCGGCGGGGGCAAAGCCCGGCTCCGGGCCCACCCCTCCCCGCTGCACCGGCTTCGGCATCCAAGAGATCCTGGGCTTGAACAAGGAGCCGCCGTCGCACCCTGGGGCCGCCCTGGACTCGCTGCCTGCCGGGCACCTGCTGGCCGCACGCTCCGTGCTCAGCCCCGCCGGGGTGGGCGGCGTGGGCATGGGGCTGCTAGGGGCCGGCGGCATCCCTGGCTTCTACGCCCAACCCACCTTCCTGGAGGTGCTCTCCGACCCACAGAACGTCCATCTGCAGCCCCTAGTCCGGGCCCCCGGGCAGCTGGACAGCAGTCAGACGGCCAGCTCAGGTAGGCACGTCTCTGGCCTCCGGGGACCCCGCCGCCGCCGCAGCCCGCCCCCGGCAGCCGCCAGCAGCCGGCGCCCCGGCGAGAGGCCCCGTACCCGGCGGCAAAAAGGCGATTTCGTTTGGGTCCGAGCGAGAGGACAAGGGCGGACGGGGGGGACGGTGTTCCTCTCCCGTCCGGGGCCGCCGCCGCTCTGCGATGGTGCGGCTGGGGGCGCTCGGCGCGGGGGTGCGCAAAGCCGCGGCGGAGCGGCCCTCGCGGGGCCCCGGTGACCCCGACTCGTTGCCGGGCAATTGGGGGCCGATCGGCATCCCTTTCCTAGACGGCTGCAGCCGCCCGCAGGCCCCGCTCGCAGGCCGCCCTGGAGACACAGGCAACAGCGCGGTGGGCATCCCCCGGCCACCTCGGACGCGGTGCCGGAGCCGCGCGGTGCCCGGGCGGATGGCGGGGAGCCCCGAGCAGGGATAGGGCCGCAGCGCGAAGCCAGCCCCGGCCGCCGCGGGGCACGGTGCCACGCATCGAAATACGGGTCCCGGGGCCGTCACCCCGCCGCTTCTTGGGGGCAAAGGCGGGGCTGCCCTTCCCTGAACACCTGCCGGCCCGGCTGCAGCAGGAACCACCTCCGCCCGGATGCTTTTGCTTTACTCCTGTAGCTCTAAGCCCTCCGATTTCCCCCGCCTCGCTCCGGTGTTGCTGCGGGGCAGTCCCGCATCGCCGCGCTAGGGCGGGCGGCCGCCCGCAGGGGTCCGGCCGCGGGGAAGGGGCTGCAGCTCCCCCGTTTCTCCGCGATTTTGCTGTGTTTGCCGGGCTCCGCAGCTTAGTAGCGCGACCGTGGCAGACTCAGCCAACGACTCCGGGGCAGAGAGAGGATAACGAGACCCCAGTCCCGTCCCGTCGTCTTCCCCGGCGGCAGCGGATCATCCCGAACCGCCCGCACCGGCACCGGCGCCGTCGCTCGGATCGGAGGCAGCGCCGGGCGAGAGGCGGAGGCGGCGGCGGCGGGCGGCGAGTCCGTCCGCGGGGCGATGGCAACGAAACCTTCGGCCGGAGCCGCCGCAGGAAGGGGAGCCGGCGGGGAGGGAGCCCCGAACCCACCGGCGCTGCCTGTCTTTCCGCAGATTCCGAGGATGTCTCCTCCAGCGACCGGAAAATGTCCAAGTCCTCCCTAAATCAGAGCAAGAAACGAAAGAAAAGGCGGCACAGGTAAGCGAGTGGCCGCCACCCGCCGGCGCTCCCCGCCCCGCTCCCCGGGGCACCTGGCACCGGCGGCGCTGCGCCCCGGCCGGCCCGATCTGCTCCCGCCCCGCTCGGGCACCGATCGAAATTCCCTGCCGGCACCAGCCGCTGGAGACCTTCCTACGGTTTCTCCCCCTAGGCCCTTTCGGTTTTGATTTCTCCCCATCCTAAATAAATCGGAATTGGGGACATGCCTGTAGGGAGCGTGGGGGATTGGGTGTAATTCGGTTTAATTTCTCCGGTATCCGGAGCTGTGAACCTGAGCAGCCCACGAGCATCTGAGCAGAATGCAGATCTCACTGGTGTTTGAGAGAAAAAGGAAACCATCAGCCTGCCTGAAATAATCAAATCCGTCTCCTGCTTTGCATATTGGAACCTAATCCCGGCTGCCAGCAAGAGATTATTTCTATCAATTATTTAAGTAATTCATTACGTAGAAATAAAATGGTTTGCCAATCGATTAAATAGTTAGGAATCAGACACAGTCTGTGGAGAAGCCAAAGGAGGCTGGAGAATTGGCTGAGGAAAGGAACATCTGCTTTGGGAGATCTGGAGGTGATCTGGTTTACCCTTGGGAACAGTCAGGGTAATAAACTTTGCCTGACTTCTGTCTCAGAGTTAAAATGGTGTTGGATGGTCGGTGCCTTATAAACAGAAACGACAAATCCTGTGCCGGGTTCTGGCATTGCTGTGGTCAGAGAATCAGGACAAAGGAAGGCCAGACGGCATCCACTGAGGATGATTTAGGAATAATTAAATCAAGTCTGCCACGACGCAGAAAGAGTGGATTAAAAGATGCCTCAGTGAGAGCTTAGCAGGATGCGGGGTGGAAGGAGAGCGAATATGCCAGGGGACATCCTTCTTCCCGAGTGTGCAACAGGAGGCTGCCCTGGAGCACTCATCCCACCCCCGGGGTCCCTCCCCAGGCAAATGCTCCAAATTCAGGTGCTCCGGAGCGAACACAGGTTCGTTTTTCGGTGGACAGAGCTGGGTGAGAACACAGTAGGGTCTGGTGATCGCCTGGATGGAAGAGAGAAGATAAATTCTGATTCGTTTTGTTCTCAGCTCCGGGCACAAACGCAGCTGCGACATGTAGCTGCTGTCGCATATTCTGTGATAAACGGTTAAGCCTTGTGCCTGGACCAAGAAGGATCTGGGAGATGGCAGGGCAGTAGTCTGCAAGACAGAAACATCGAAAGGGACAGTGGATTGTGTATTGGAAAAGGGACAGGGACCACCCGGGGATGAGAGCTAGGAGGGGAAAACTTCAGGCAGACCCTCCCCGCAGAGAGCCGCGCCGGGCTTTAGCACTCTGGTCAGAGAACGGTGGAGGGAAATGATCCAAACTAGATAAAAATTGGAGGAATTTTCCCTTTGCTTCCCGAGACACACAGTCCGCGAGTGAATGCGCTTACAGATTTGTTGGAGCTGAAGGGAAACGGAAAAGCGGGTAGATCTAGGAATGAATGCAAAGAAGATTCTGACTGTGGACAGGTCTCTCGCGTTTGCATGCTGCTTTTGTTAGAAATGCTGTCGATCCTGTGGAGTCCTTTTGACTCGGAAGAGCGGAGGGTATTTCTGAGCTGTTCTGTTTATGGGCTCTGGACTTTTAGGGCTGAAATTGGATGTGTTTTAGAAAAACACCCTTTTTTCCCCTCCTCTTTTTCTTCCCACTCCTGGGAGTGTGGCTGTTTCCTAGTTTGGTAATACACCTTTGCACTGAACAACAGCTGCAGTCTCCTGTTGGCTGGTGCTGGCTTGGGGTGGGGTTTTTTTTTCTGATGGGGGTGTTGTTAGTTTTTACCGTTTTGATACCGGGATGGGGGCTGAGAGTGGAAGTCTGAACCCTCGGGTGAGCAGAAGCAGCCTGAGACATCTCATCCGTTCCCTGGAGAAGCGCTTTCATCTCTGCCAGCTTTCCAGCTGCTGATTTTTCAATCAAGCTGCCCTGAGCTGAGAGGGGGTTGCACAGAAGCAGGTTGGGCTGCTGCCTGCCTGGGGTGGTCCAGGATTTCCCAAGGATAATGTGGTGTAATGCAGACTGGCAGGGAGCGGCTAGTGGGCCATCTGCGTGGAAGCAACCACCCAGGGTACAGGCAGAGGAAGGGAGCTGGCGCTGGTGAAAAGCGGTGGGGAGCAGAGTGCTCAAAACCTTTGCAGCATTCAGCTGAGGAGGGTTCAGGACTGGGTCTCCAGGGGATGATCATTTGCTCATGGAGGTTGAAGAGTCTCTGGACCAGCAGCAGACCGAGAGCTCAGCACCTCCACAGACAGCTTCACCTCACTGTGACTATCAAAGGGTTAAGTAACCTCTGGGTGTGAGAGGAGGAGAGAGGCGGGTTTAAGCCAGGCCAGGGGTAAGTTTCTCTCCTGTTAGAGTGGGGATGAGGGCTAAGGGCACTCCCAGGATCTTTACCACAGGCAGCTGGCTCGGAGATGTAAGAGCAGCTGCATCCGTGCTGGTTGCTGGTGCTGGCTGCTGGGGAGGGACCATTTCCAAAGGGAAGCTCCTAAAGGGGAAATGATTTGTAATCGTTACGTGCTGTCTTGTGGCATTTTCTGGTTCTCCTTTCACCTGGGCACAGAAACACAAAAGATAGAGGAGAAACTATGTGTCAGCAGGTCACCCAGGTTTCTGTCGTTTCGGTCTATTTCTCTAACTTTCCATCGTCTTTGCTTCTTCTGAAGCTTATTGATCGAAGAGTTTTACTCCCCTTAGGACAATCTTCACATCCTACCAACTGGAGGAGCTGGAAAAGGCCTTCAACGAGGCTCACTACCCTGACGTGTACGCTAGAGAGATGTTGGCCATGAAAACAGAATTGCCAGAAGACAGGATACAGGTAATCCTACCTCGTGGACCCCCTCGTTCTGACCCTCTCCGCCACGTTCAGCAATCTCTGACGAACAGGTAGCAGCACAGGGAGCCTACCAGTGCTCTGCATAAATCTCGCTGGGCTGTCTGCTGCCTTGCTCGCTGCATGTAGACAGCCAAATCAGCTGTGCTTGGCAGATTTGTTTGCTGTTTTGATGTCAACATATGCTTTTCACGGAGTGTTGTAGCAGTGATTCAGGGTGTTTGTATAACAGAGGGAATGCTAAGCCATTGCAAGGAAAGACTGCAGCATTTTGAGGTCTTGGTGGTCTGGGCAAGAAGAAAGCCTCCTGTAGCCTGGGTGGGTAGTGTGGGAGAAAAAGAGCTGATCACTGCTCCTAGGGATGCTGTGCATCTGGTACCTCTGTGAGCAGGACCAAGAGGTGGGGATGATGGGCGAGTGCTAGTGAAGTGTGTGCACCACCTTTGCACTCTTTGCATTTGCCTTCTTGAGCGAAGTTCTCCTGAACGTTTCTGGGGGTGATCTTTTTAGGGTTTGGGGTTTAATTGCATCACAGTCCTGTCATGCTGTTGCGAGGAGTGTGTGTGGAGTATCGCTGCTGGGTGGTGAATCCGCTGTCGGTGAGAAGTAGTCTGAGCTGCAGGGCTGAGCCAGCACTAACCTCTGGTGTGCATGGCAGCCAGTGTGCAAGCAATCGTGACGTCCCAAACAGCTGGAGCAGACCCAGCTGCTGGGTACAGCACAGGGGACACGGTGGGCTTGAACAGACCAGACACAGCTTTCACAAGGCTGGAGTCCAGCAGCTCACGCTGCCTCTCTCTTCCCTGTGGCCAACTCCTCTAGGTTGTTGCACAAGGCAGAAGGCTCTAACGGCCAACCTTTGTATCTGGTTTTGCTGGTGCTGTTTGTCGTCTGTCTCTGGGTTAACTGGTCTGGCCCCCTGCATGGCAGCAGCAACTGCTGCCTCCGTCGCTGATGCGTAGCAGTCTCCACAAAGGCATTGGCCTGAGTGCTACATGGTGTTGGGAAGGTCCTGGTTCCTCTTTCTGCGTCTGCCTGTCTATTCCATCAGCCTGTGCTCGCTCTTTGCTCAAGAGAGCCCAGGCTGCTGGTCCCTCTTGAGCCTGGAAGGAGTTCAGGGAGCACGGAGCAAGATAATGCTACTGCTGAAAGCGGCTGGGGCATGGCCCTGTGCAGGTACAGGTTGGTCCTCCTGAAAAACAGGGATAGTCCGTTTTCCCTCAGTCCTGAGCCTCACCCCCACCCACCCTCCGCCTTCCTTCTTGTGCAGACTCAGGAGTGACATTCTGGTAAAAGCCAGCAGTGCTGATTGTCCTGTTGCGCCGGCAGGGCTCCTGCTGTCCTGACAACTTACAGCTAACCTGCATGCTGACAGGATTTCCTCTGGTCTTCAGAGATCATCTGAAAAGCCCATCATCTGAAATCCTACCTGAGGCATTAGGATTTTGCTCTGAGCAGCAGCCTCTGAATCTTTGCTTCTAGAGAGAATGGGCTGGATGGATGGGGGAGGGGGGGGGTCATCTGTCCACTTGTGTCCCTGCAGCAGGACCAGCCAGGAGGAGAGCGCCCTGCTGGCAGTTGAGTGTTGCTTGTACATGCCTTCGGACGCTGGGCTGGGAAGATCTGTTGGTTTCTCACACAGAGCCTTTTCAAGGGAGAGGTTCGTCTGTGACGCCGTGTACGTTGAGCTGCAGAGGCACTGTTTCTCTAGCCGGAGCCAAGAGCCTGCCCTGTGGGTGAGGCAGAGGGAGATAGGGCAGACAGTGCAGAGCTGGGCACTGCATGCGCTGCTTCAGTGTGTGGAGCACCCATCGAGCCCTGAGACTCTGTGTTTTGTCTGGTCTGGAACTGAAATTGTGGCTCATGTTCCTGAGCTGTCACTGCCTTGCTCTGCGGCTGGCTAAGGATCTGCAGAGTGGCTACCTGCGCTGCCTCTACTGTACAGCTTCTAAACCTAGGCGTGCTCTTCACTGTCACCCTTCTAGAGCCTTGGAGATCAGCTCAGCCATGGAGAGCAGAAGCTCTCCCTGCTGTGGCTGCTCTCAGCACCAGGTAACTGCTAATGGAAGGTGTGTTCTGGGGAAGAGTGCTCTTGAGGAACACTCTTGTTTGCCATGGAAGAGGAGAATGAGGGAGGAACAGTAGAACTCCTGTGACCTCTGTTGTGTGAGAGCGCCAGCACCCTGCTCAGCTGAGCACCAGACTCAGGTGGGAGTCCTGAGCACCGCTGATCCGCCCAGTGGGTCAGCGCCTGATTGTCCCCATGACATTTTCTTGTTCCCTACCTTCTTCTGTCCCACAAGCCGCGACAAGACGATCCCCAGCCTTGGTCATGCTTCTTGATACTTCCTCTGTCTAGCTTTCCTTTTCAACATTAGCCCCTTCTCTGTGAACCTGATTTCTCCCACCCCTTCTTGCCATGGTCACACCACTGAAATAAATCCAGGCTACTTCTTCTCCTGGTTGTCACTTCGGATCTGCATTACCAGTTGGGCTGCAAAGATGCTTTCTTAAATACTTCTTCTTAAACGACACCACTGGTGGTTTATAAATAGCAGCATTTACCTCAGTGCTGTGGCAGCTCCTCTAAACATCCGGCACTCCAGCCCTTCTGGAGGTAAGGGGCACTCTTTCCCAAGGCGGCGCGCTTCCGCTGCAGGCACCTTCCTCCCACGTCGAGCTGGTTGCTCCTGGAAAGAACAGGAGCATCCTCAGCCGGGCAGTGTGACAAAAGGAGTGGATTTGCCGAGGGAGACACTTGGCACAAGTCAGACCAGATGTCACTGTGGCCCCGTGTTAATCGATGTCTCGGAAGGAGTATTTCGAAGGGTCAAGTGCTGCTGCTGGAATGAACCCAGAGCTCCCATTAAAGTCCCAGTGAGGTAGAGGGATTTCTGCAGGGGAGCGTGTCCTTGGCAGGCAACTTGCAGGACTCGAGCTGATACCTGTACTAAATAAATCGGTGTGCTTCTCTGAGCAGACACCCCTCAGTGTCAAGGGCAGGTCTGGATGCGACACCTCTTTAGCTTGCTGACATGCAACAGTCCCAAACCTTGCACGCAGCGGCGCCCATGACGGCGAAGCTCAGTAACGGTGTGACTGGGAGTGTGGAGATGACTGCGTGTGTTTATCACGCCAGTGCAGAGTAGAGGCTTTCTCAGTCCTTGTTGTTAACTGATTGCATGGCCATGAAGACCTTTTAGTTTTTAAGAGTGCTGGAAGTCCTGCAGGGTGTTAGTCACAAAACGGAGCTGGCCAGCTAGTGCTAGCGCTCTTTGCCGAGTGCCGAGGCACGGCACGGCAGCACCAGGTAGACACCATTAACTTTCCCTGTGCTTTCAGAAATGCAGGGAGTGTATGAGACGGAGGAATAGAAGGAATCAAATGTGGTGAGAATGTTATCAGAAGTGTTTCTTGTGGCATGTGGTGCACTCGTGTCTAGCTCCGTGTCCTGAAACGCTGTGTGAGGCAGTCACCCTCACTGCTGCCTCCTGACGTGCGTGTTCGTCTCCATCTCTAAATTCACAGCTGCTGGATTTCTTGCAAAGGCTTCTTTTCGTCACCCCTTACCTACACCTCGTTTTCGGCCCCTGCGCTCGAAGGTCATTTGCAAGTTAGCTAACGGAGATGCAGACAGAGGGGCTGGGCCAGGGGCAAGAACCCGGGCTCAGCCAAGGGATCCCCGACGGGGTCTCTGCCTGCAGAGCTGCACACCACGTGCCTCTGAGCAGGGGAGGCGACTGCAGCAGGAGACAGGAAGGAAAATGGATGGCCGAGGACATCCCTTAAGCTTTCGGTGAGGTGGAGCTCTCCTGCTTGTTGACAGACCCTGCAGGTCGCCTGCCCAGCCCCCGGGCTTCACCCCGCTGCAGCTGGGGCTGGGGGTGCAGCTGAAAGGCTGCTCTTTGGGGCGGAGGTGGAGGAGTTAGGAGTCGTCTGGGTACCCAAGCCCGACCTTAGCCCCCTGCGTTCTGTCTGCGGATTGCACCACCCACCAGCTGGTTTCTGAATGGTGCAGAAGAAGCAAACCGGCCCAAAGTCGCCAGCCTTCGCCCCTGCCCTGCTCCTCACGAGGTGTTTGTGGCGTGAGGGACAGCGTGCTGCTGGGGTGCTGCCCCACATACGCGGGGCTTTGCCGCGACAGCCCCTTCCTTGCTCTCCGTGTGGCTTGGAGAGGCCACCGCCAAGGGTTGGCTGCCCTCCGGTGTCGGAGCAGCTCAGCTCCCTGCGAGAGGACAGGCAGGCAGGCAAGGCCATGGGCTGCAGCCCACTGCTGTGGAGTGTCTTGGCAAGGAATGGCCCCTCTGTGGCCAGGGCAGAGCTTTTCGGGCTGAGTGCCAGCTCAGGCTGCGTTCCCTGCGTCTCTGGGGCTGATCTCTTCACACCGGCAGCTGAAGGGGGACTCCTCCGAGTTAGCTGCGGTGCTCTGCTCGCTTCAGCTCTGCTGCGAGGGCTACCCTGAAGCTGTGTGTCGGGGACACAGCTGCACCCCTGCTTCTCGCAGTGGAGCTTCCTCTTCTCTCCTCTGGCACTGCCGCACTTTGCCCGGTCGGAGCTTTTAGGAATTCACTGGGCACCTCGGCGAGCTCAGTCAACTCAAGTGGGTTCCCCGCCAGCCCTAGAACGAGGGGCCAGGCAGTGTCTGTGTGTCAGAGCTTTCTTCTAGTGACGCTTCAGCATGGAGCTTCCCCCGTCCCTGGCTCTGAGCAGAGAGCTCTCGTGCAGGTCGGTACCACGGGCACTGCAGAGCTCTCCTTCACCTCCCCTCCCCCTGGCTTCTTAACGGATCTGTTTTGCCCCCGACTCCATCCTTTACCCCACAGACCTCAACATCCTTTTCAGGCAGCATGGACCTCTTCTGCCTTCTCACCGGCCTCCTTTGAGGTCTTCTGTGAGCTAGTTCTTGCTCAGGCCTGTGCAGAAGTGCAGAACCCAGCACCGCCTGCCTCGTGCACCAGCCCGCCGGGAAGCGTGGCCCTCGGCAGGCACAGGTGGCCCTCGGCAGGCACAGGTGGCCCTCACCTCCCGGCGTGAGAGGCTGACAGGTCCTCCTGTGGGGTTGAAAAATGTGGGAAAACAAATAGTTGCTGCCGCATCCCGCAGCAGCAGTGGCCCCCCTGAGCCCACCCTCCTCGGAGGCTTGCAGAAAGCTTTACTCGCTCGCCAGTCTGCTCTGAGCAGCACTGCCCCGAGAGCGGCGAGAGACCCCCGGGTTGGGATCAGCCCGGTGCCGAAGCTGCTGGCGCTCGGCTTCAGTGGGTTTCTGCAGGGTCCCAACAGACTGAGCACGGGCAGAGCTGGAGCTTTGGCTGGCAGCTCCTGGAGCTGTCACCTGCAGGTTCCTCTCCAAGGGAACTGGCGTGGGGCGCTGCCCGCGTGTGACCTATATAGAGGCACGCACGCTGCACGCTGACAAACACGGGGATTACATTCCCTCTGTAGTAACCTACTTACTGCCTCCTGCCTCACGGCTGCAGCGGAGCGGCCAGGCTCTGCCAGGCTGGGCAGCCTTGCCCTTGGTGTGCCACGGGCCAGTGCAGCCAGGCTGCCCTCCCCTGCCTCTGGGGAGCTCTGGTTCCCCTGCACTGCAGAGTGGGCTACTGGTGGAAAGATACTCGCACCCACACTGCTGTGTCCTCCCCGGAGCACTGGTGGGCTCGCCCAGAGGAAGGCTGAGCTGTGAGTGCTGCTGGGGAACAGCCCTTAGGAAGGATCTGGCCCACACCCCCCGGGTGGCTGTGTGCAGTGAGTAGCTGTGCCTGTCAGTGCTCCTAGCCGAACGTGCCAGTGATGGCCATCCCAGCACAGCTTGGTTCATGTCCATCAGGTGGTTCTGACAGGTCTAAGCCCCTCTGCAACTCTGGTTTTACAGCCGTCCTTCCAATTCAGAGTCCCCCATGACTGCTACCACATCACCCTGCCATTTGTTGGGGTTGACTGGATCAGCTTGTTGGGAGGATGTGGTGACCATGACATGACCCAGGCCCCTGTCTGGGGTGTCTTGGGGGGGACTAAGTGTGGGAAGTACCTGGGCAGGCTCTGACCAGCTCAGATGTGCAGCTCTGTGCAGGCAGCCTCTTACAAGCAAGTCGTGTGCCGCCGGCTCTGCAGGTCCCACCTGCAACAGCTGTGCTCTGCACCAGCCTGGGCTGAGAGTGTTCAGGCACAGCATCAGCCAGAGTCTGCAGCATGACCCTTTAACCGCTGTAAGGTGTTGTGTGAGGTCTTCTGGAGTCATAAAGAAGATTTAAGGTAGACAGAGTTGAGGAACAAGCAAACCCAGGAGCAGACAGGCAGGAGGACCATAGTGCTGAGGAGATACTCCAGTGCAGCCAGCGTAACTGCTGGTCCTGACCCCTGAGCCAGAACTGCTCGCTGGCTCTCAAGAGAGCCCAAGGAACAACTTGCTGAGGGTGAGGGGTTCCATGTCTCTTGTTCATAGAATCATTCAGGTTGGAAAAGACTCTTAAGAACATCAAGTCCAACCATCAACCCTACTCTACAAGTTCACCCTTAAACCAGATCCCCCAACACTGCATCTAAGTAGTGTTAACTGTGTCCAGTTCTGGAGTCCTTCTTCCAAGAAGGATGTGGACATGCTGGAGAGTGTGCGGAGCAGGGCCACAAGGATGATCAGGGGGCTGGAGCACCTCTTCTGTGAGGACAGACTGAGGGAGTTGGGGCTGTTCAGTCTGGAGAAGAGGAGGCTCCGAGGTGACCTTCTTGTGGCCT